>CM060986.1:130062141-130687141 GCA_030765065.1 Deroplatys truncata
CAGATATGCATATTATTTCTTCCACCACGTAACTAGTAACCAGAGAAGGTAGGCTTTGCATTCCAACCAAAAATTCGATACCGTGATTTCACTGGAAATACATATTTTGAGACCCCCTGAATACAAAAAAAAAACATTTTGATTAAAATACAACATATTAAAGAGATTTACATGAAAAATAAAATGTATATCTTGAATGATCTGGGAGTAGCGGGTAAACGTTAATTGATATACGAAAATTGTAGATCTCTTTAAAACACACAATTTATTTGAAATAGCTTCCAAGATATCCGATATTAATGGTTCCAATTGTTCAATACTTGGCCATTATTTTAAAGTTCTGTCAACATTTAGTTGTTTCTCGGGATTCCATTGAAACAGTGTAGGTCGGCGTATAGTGCCCATTCTTAAACATTTAACAATCATTTAACTATCGCTTTTCTCTTTGAATCTATAAAAAAATGTGTAATGTAGATATTTCTGGAAATGTTTATTTGGATTAAAATGAAGTAGATATTAAAATAAACTTTAAAATACTAGTTTTATACCCACTAATAAACGATAGAGGGTAGAAGAAGTCATGTGTATGTATCATGTTAGAATTTTTTTACTTTCTCTGCTATGTAACTGTAGTAGACAGAGGAAGCGCATAGAGAGGATACTCGTATGAACTCTCCAGACAAACTTCATTTATTACTTTCTCTACTACGTAAGAAGGGGAAGTATTGTATTCCACCCAAAAATTCGATACCGAGATTTCACCGGAAATACATGTTTTGAGACCCCTGAATCCAAAAAAAGCATTTTTGGAAACATGTCCGTGTGTGTGTGTGTCTGTCTGTCTGTGAACAGCATAACTCAGAAACGAACAGTCGGATAAACACCAAACTTGGTATTTAGGTTCAGCATCTTCCAAGGATGCGACACGAAGGTTTTCAAGAAAATCCCCCCACTCCAGATTACCCTTTACATGGAAGATTTTTCGAAAGTTTTAATTTTCTCAAAAATGGCTCTAACGATTTTGATTAAAATATCATATGTTTAAGATATTTTTATGACAAATAAAATGTATATCTTAAGTTTTCTGGGAATGTCTCCAAAAGTATTCATTGTGAACGACTTTTGCATAACTGGTAAACCATAAGAGATAGACAAAATTTTACTACACAAAAAATGTAGATCGCGTTAAAATACACAATTTATGTCCTATACATTTTTTTGTTGAGTGAACCATTTTCGAGATATTACTTGTTATTCCCTTAACTTTTTCAATACTTATTTTCTCAAATGGGAATTCGTTATTCATTTTTTGTCTTGAATATGCAAAGAGTATTAATCTGTGGGAAAGGGAATGGTGCTGCACCTAGCAACCAGCTATTAAGAGATATGTATGTGCTTAAAGGCTACTGTATTTCTATATTGCCCTTGTAAATATATATTCCCCTTACATCTACAAGAAAATTAGCAATAAGATAGAGTCTGCAAATGTTTATCTCGATTAACATGAAGTAGATGGAGAATAAGCGTTTGTATAAATAGTTTGTACAAGAGTAGAGAAAGTCATGCGAGTGTAACACATCAGATTTTTTTAAATATGTTTGCTGAATGTTTTGATGAGCTGAAAATACGGTTCATCACCGAGTGTTTTAGTGTTGAGTGTCTTTTGGACTATGACAAATGAAGTTTTATATTATAGATAAATTAATGAACCACTCAGTAGCTCTTGACTACAGTTATGTTATGTGTGTGGAAGCCTATAACAAAAGGTTACAAAAATGGAATGTGTTACATTAATATGACGTCATCTATCCTCTATCGCTTATTAGTGGATATACAAATTATTTTACGAAAGTTTATTCTCCTATATACTTCATTTTAATCGAGATAAACCTTTGCAATAGCTACATTACACATTTCGTTATAAATTAAAAGGGAATAACGACATTCAAATGTTTAAGAACTGGACGCTATATGCTGGGCTTAAAACTCCATACTCTTTCCATGACCTGCGAGAAATAACTGAAAATCGACAGGACTTTAAAAGAATGCCTAAGTTTTGAACAATTTGGACCATTAATAACAGACATCTGTAAATGGCTAATGCCACAAAATAGTTATTTTAAATAATTTGTGTTTTATAGACATCTACATTTTTGTGTAGCAGGTTTTCGTCTATCGCTATTTAAGATTCTACAAAGTTTCTTCGGAATGAAGTGATCTTCACAGGCTATTCCCAGAATATTCAAGAAATACATTTGATTTGCTATATAAATATCTTTAATATATGCCATTTTAATCAAAATCGTTAGCCATTTTTTAGAAAATCAAAAAATTCGATAAGAGTTGTTAGGGTTGGAGGATTTTCTTGAAAATCTTCGTGTCGTATTGCTTAAATACCAAGTTTGGTGTTTATCTAACGTTTTGACTTACGCTGTTTACACGCGTGGACCTTTTTGTAAAAATACTTCTTTTTTTGGATCCAGGGGGTCTCTAAATATGTATTTCCGGTGAAATTTCGGTATCGAATTTTTGGGTGGAACGCAATACCTTGACTACCTATTATGTATGTAGGTACGTGGTAGAGAAAGTAAAAATTACATGAGAAAGATAACACCAGGAGCATACGCAGAATGGGCTCAAGGGGGCCCAACTACCTAAAGCCATAATGTCGGAAGTATTGCATCTCATTTTCTGTAATTCTTTTATACTTGAAGATTTAGTATACTATGTTGAACCTGTTAATGAACAGGTAACTAAAAACACTGAATGATTTAAAACATGGAAAATTGGGGAATGAAGGGAAATTTAATCGTTTTTGGAAAAACATCACTTCATACGTGGGTTGGGAACATTTATCAAATGGTTAGCTCTGCTCATTTTACTATCCGCACGCATTTAGTCGCAGTTAGATAGTACAGATGATCACGGGGGTTTACTACTAGATAATTACAGAACACCTCCTGTGGTTGTAGTGAAGTGCAAGGGAACTACTGAGTGGTTGTCACCGTAGCCTAATGGTTAACGCATTTGACTGGGTATGAGTCCCGGCTAGTGAGTTGCCTCTATGTACCCCTGCATGTCTTTTGTTGTTTTTGGTCGCTCAGACCCATCATCCTTTATTTAGTCAGTAGACAGTGATGCAGTTGATATCCGTCTCACATGGAAAAATCTATAAAAGTGACCACAGAATGAAAGTATGGCTGACTGTGTGTTTCAATTATTCCTGTTTCAGGTACTTCCAAATGCATTCTCTGCATACGCTGCTGGTAGGCAAATTTATTCTTTTACAGTTCAGTATCTGTTCAGTTAACGTACTATACAGAAGGGTTTCCTTAAAGCAGTAGTCCCACAATTATGAATTTTGTATAATTTATAACACTGGTAAACAAGCGCTAAATGAAAATGTGCTACGCAAAAAAAGTAATTTCTTTAAAACACGACATATATTTCAAATAATCTTTTTTGTGGCATGAGCCATTTTCAAAATATCCTTTACTAGTGGTTAGAATTGTTCAATACTTCGCCATTTTTTTAAATTCCTGTGGATTTTCAGTTTTTCTCGTAATGTCATGGAAAGAGAGTGGGATTTTAAGGCCAGACATAGCTTCCATTTCTTAAACATTTTATCTATTCCCTTTGTATCTATAACTAAATGTGTAATGCAGCTATTTCCGGAAAAGTTTACTCGATTAAAATGAAGTAGATCAAAAAATTAACTTTTGTAAGAATAATTTGTATCATTTGTTTCAGTTTGCGGGTTGCGTACTGTCTACTTAATTTATACTGGGTTACAAAATCTTTGCAATTTATGTATGTTACTTTTGGGTTCGTTGATTTTTCAGTATTTCTAGTAATTAGGCTTGGCTGCATCAGTTCTATTTGGACGAGCAATACTATTATCAGGGCGTGGTACGGGTAAGGAAAGTTCAGTTCTAGCAACATACAAATAATAAGATAGACGGTTGGATTTAACAAAATCACCTTTCATTTTTATTAATAGATATAATATTCCTGCAATTAGCACTGTTTCGCATACAAATGAAGTTGGTTGAAGCTGTAAGGTAATTTAAAATTATTAAGATGCCTTTATTTAAAAATGTGCAGTCAGCCGTTGAATTTTCTGTATCTAACGTGGATAATTTTAGTCACTTGTACTACATATTCATATCAAGAATTAAATAATGTGGTGTATTTTCACGCTGTAGTGTTTATATTAATCAGGCTAGATTTTCAGCGGAACTTAATTATTCTCCCTTCACTACTTTTTCTAATAAGATATTACACGTCTGCACCATAAGAGTTCACCACCGCAACTAACGTGACTTGGGTATGCCCTTCTTGGCGTCCTATACTTAAATTTTTAAATCTCCTACCTTCTCACTGTCATTGTCTACATAGCTACTAGCAGGACACTGTTTTTCGGTAACTTATTGGGTTTTTACTTGCACGTGATTATATTCAAAATTCTTACATTACCATCTTTCTCTGCTGTTGATTGTTAAAGAACTTTCTCGATGCATCTTCTATTGCATTCTCAAAACAAGGTTAACGCTATTGTTACTTCCCCTAGGGTTTGCTTTTTAAGACTGTCAACTTCACACAAACTTTTGCCTTCCTAGCATCTTACAGCTTCAACTTTTACACACGTAAATACATTACACACAAAATATTTTACTCTTATTTCCAATAATATACTGTATACACTATCTTTTACATACATAAATACGTAGATAATTTATCATGGTAGAGGGCTATTTTATTAAATTATTATAGATATTATCATCAAGGTAATTGCTTAAGTCTAAAAATACTGCCTCAAGTCATGTGAATGTAACACATCAGATTTTTTCACAGAACCAGCCGATGATCGTATGTGTGTGCTGAAATTTACTTCAAAGATGAAACAGATTGGTTCAACATCGGGTAAGTAGCCAGTAAATGATACGATTTTGTATGATATGAAGCAACATACAGCACTAGCCACGGACAAACTAATTCAATAGCTCCTTAACGTAATAAGATATCTAATTCACAGCTTCTCAGCATCAACAAAGTAATAATTTGTTTCTTTAATATTTTGTTCTATGTTTTACGTGTTATGTATTTTCTTTGCTAGTATTGTACGTATAATAATTGAGAAGGTGTTAAAACACATATATTCATAATGTACACATGGTACAAAATAAGCATATAACGTTATAACATATAAAACATAATATGTGGGGCCAGGGCCATTATTAAAGTAATATAAAATGACGAGAAATGCAGCAGTATCTACGTAAGCATGTAACGAACCTTGGATTCCTAATTAGACGATGGAAGTCTGTAAACATATATATGTGACATAAACTGTTATTGGATGTTATTGGAGAGTAGCATTAATCAGGTGCATTGATACATGCGTATAATTCAAATACGTACGTTAAGAAGAACGGTTGGAAGGAACGCTAACAGAAGCTTGTCAGTGTTTGAGCAGGAAGGTAGTGTATAAACTCGTTTCTGAATAGACGTTACAACTACGTATTTAAAGTCTACCAGTTATACATAGTTTAACATAACAAATGTAATAGTGAATTGTGAACATCATATGTGCTTTAACTAAAATACAAGTGAAATAATTAACAGAATACTTGTGTGCAAAACACTTTAACCTTGTCCATACCCAACCCTGACAAGACACAAGTGCTCTCCGATACAAATACAACAGCCGTGGCACATTTATAAAAATAATTATTACAACATACTAACACACACGCAAGATGTACGATCATCAGATTCCAGCCTACGAGAACCTAGAGATGCGTCACGAGAGTACGGGCATCAAGACGACCTACAGGTACATAACACAGCATCCATCATCAACGTAGTGGGTCCTACCAAGGAGGAACCGCTACAATAAAGCTACATATTATAGGAAATTACATAAAACCGAATGATTTCTTCCACTGAACTTGTCTACTGAATACTAATTATAAATTCAAACAGCAAATTCGTCACTTCACAGCTCTGCAGATTTTTCAAACGCATGCTTTATCCAGCATCCATCTCGTATCCAGCAAGGCAGTCAATAATCTAGCCACTTAGAATATAATTGGTATCCTGTCGATCAGAATGCATAAGCCTCGAGGAGATATAACATTATTGTTGAAACCTCTTGGGATTGTATCACATGCTACTTCCATACGTTCCCCTTCCCAAACCTTCTTTCCTCCTTTGTTTATTCAAGCGAAATATACACCTTTGGATGACAAACCATAAAATTTTGAGAACCAGTTTGCCTTATTAGGTTCTTTAATTGTAAAGCAAGCTAGTTTAGTCATAGCCTTCTGCAACTTTTTGTACACATTTGTTTGCGCATGTGCACGATTACTGTCGAGACATTTCATTCGACAGTCTCTGAATGACCGGGTGCTTTTGACTTCTTTCATATGTACGGTCCGAACCTTATTCATCTTGTACGTGCGAAGGAGATGAAATTATATAATGAAGCTGTCGGAAAGCCCCAAGCCAAGTCTCCAACCACCTTTTTTACTTGGCCATGGCAGAAGCCAGACCGTATCTTAAGTAATTTGACGATACGGTCTTCTTTTTTGTCTCCGTTTTCGTTTTATAGGTTCTGCGCTTTATTCATACCCCAAGATTAAGACAAAAATCTTACGTAACCTAATATTTATGTTGAGAGCTCGCAGGGCGTATAAGAATCTTTCTTTTTTCTTTACTGTAACCGTCCGCGAGACACAAAATTAATGACTTGCAGAAGACAGAAGCTGTGTGTTTGTATGCACAGAGAAAATGTATGCCGTTTTTAATGTCCCTCCTTTTGGCATATAACGAGAACTATATACTGACATAACTTCATTAACTCGGCTGGCCCCGTAGCTCAGTCGGTAGAGCAACTGCCTGCTGTGCGAGGGGTCCCGGGTTCGTATCCTGACTGAGGGTGGGAATTTTTCTCTAGCCAAGAGTCCCCAGAGTCTGGAAGTATGAATGAGAGTGTGAATGTGTATGTGATCTAATGATTAAAAACCAAAAGCACAAGAAACCAATGACAAGAGTTAACACCATTGCCAATAGGCAATAAGTTCCAAAGGAAAGGTTGCCGATAGTATCAACTAACTAAACTAAACTAAAAAAACTTTATAAACGAACATAAGCATTTCTGAAGATTTTGCAATAACCAGGGTTAGGATTTTTAGGTGCGCACCTTTTTTCTTAGGGTAAATTAAAGCTGTGCGGAAAGATATCACAGTGTAAAATTTTGTTTCTAGTTGCGAAAAGCGGCATTTTTTCTCGCATCTTTTTCTTTTTTGGGACCTTTACCCCTTTTTTGGCACCTTTATACCATTTTCCTCTAACCATGCCCATAATCCCCCTTTTCTCCCTTTTTCCGATTACATTCATTCCGATTTATTCTTTAGGTTTCAATTAACGTCTCCTCAGCTTGCTGTGTACGTGCGAATAGTAAGTTTACCTCTTATAGTAAACGCCGCGCGGGAATTGAAAGCACACCCGCAACAATGGAAAATAATTGTGTGTTCGACGAAAACCTCTTTCTCTCGCTTTACCGCTATAAAGTAGCCCGCAATAATGCAATTGACAATGAGTGATTCTATCCCACCAGAATCATAGCCTGCTGTTCGCGAATGTGAGTTTGTTACTGTGAGAGACGTCATCTGTTTGCGTGGAGTCGAAGGCTGGGCACGCTGAGACGGCAGTAACCTCACCCGCGCAGTTCGGAGAATTATTAAGACTGGGTTCTGCTCGAAACTACTAGAAATCGCTGAGACTGAAGTTCCAGCATGAATGAAAATATTCTGGTAATTGTCGCGGTGTTATAAGAGATTGTGGACAGCGAATGGGCGCAAGAGTGAGTTGTGTGACAGTCGCATTGTGATAGCAAGTGAACTAGTGTTAGCTCTCCAAACGAGTGTACTAGTACTAGATTTTACCATGCCAAAGGTGTCCAGTGCTCGATTTATTGATCTGGCTGAGGAATTCAAACAAGATTTCATAGACACTGATGGAACTGTTTGTGATTCAGAAATTTTGTTAGATGTAAAACACCAGCGAGATCGCATCAAACAACACATTTCCAGCTCTAAGCATCAAATGGACAAGACTCTTCAAGCAAACAAATCACGGCAACCTCTATTACGAAATGCGTTTCAACAGCCAAAAAAGTCAAAATTTGTAGGAATTAAACATCGATTTGTGTGTATCTCTTACATAAGCAGGAATTGCACTCAATAAGGTGAACCATCCAGCTTTCAAGGGATTTCTTGAAAAATACACAAAGATGTCAATGCCCGATGAGAGTACTTTAAGAAAAAACTACTTGGAGCCTGTTTACCAAGAAACCATAGAAAGAATCAAGGAGAAAGTGTCTGATTGCGATGAGGGAATCGTTGTGGATGAAATAACAGACTCAATGGAACGATATGCTTTGGACATTTTAGTTTTTCCCTTAGCAGGGGAGAAAGTTAAGCCCATGTTGTTAAAAATGTACGAGCTGCAGAAAGCCAATGCCAGTACAGTAATGCAATCCATTATGGACTTCTGCCAAAATCTCTGGCTACTGGTATCGAGTTTGAAAAACTTCTTCTTGTGGTTACGGACCATGTTTCAGCTGTTAACCAATTGAAACTTTTATTTCTTAACTTGAAGCATGTCACATGCTTGGCTCATGCCCTTCACAGGGTTTATGAATCCATAAGGAACGAATACGACATCGCAAATTAATTCATCTCTGCTCTGAAGAAGATTATACTGAAAGCTCCGAGCCGTGTTGTTTACTACAGGGAAATCACTGGCTGCCCCTTCCAAATTTCCCGATCATTACTTGCTGGGGATCTTGGATTGAATGTGCTGCTATATTGTGTGAGAATTTTGACAAAATTAAAGAGTCTGTGCTATCTTTGAATCCATCTGACGCACGTGCAGTTTCCAAGGCTTCTGTTACCGGAGAAAATACATAATTTGCAGACAGAACTATATTATGTCCATACTTACAAGTACCTGCCTGCAGCTACGTATTAAACGATTGGAAGAACAAGGTCTGGAAAAGGAAAAACAGTGGGATATTTTTACTTCCCTGAGGGAGCAGTTAGATGGCTTTGCCAAAGGCAAACTTGAATCTAGTCTTCAGAAGAATCCAGACATTGAGGAATTCGCCACATCTGTAGAGTTGCCATTCCGAGTGAATACAAGGTTTGCCCCACTGATTTCTGTGGATGTTGAAAGAAGCTTTAGTATCTACAAAGGACATTGCAACTCCAAATAGAAACAGACTTAATTTTAAAAATGTGGAGATGCTTAATGTCTTGAAGTACAACAGCTTCATGTTTTTTTCCTTCTTTTGATGAGTGATAATTTGATGTACTTGTTTGTAGTTCAATAAAATAGAATATAGTAAAGAGAAATCGTTGAAGTATTTAAGGGAATCCACACTGAAATTAACCCAAAATATCTAAAAAAAAATGTATGTTCCCAAAAAATTCTTCATTGCTTGTAGTTTTAGAATCCACTTTTATTTTTGATCTAGCCAACGCTTCAGGATCTTACGAGACTTTTTAAATAACCTTGCGCATTTGATTGCTAGCTGTTTATATTTTTAAAACTTGATTTTAAGGCGTTTCTTATTTTCCGCATTTCTGAATATTCAAAATGGTTCACATGATGTAGTTTTCATCCATTCATATTGATATTTTATGGCTATTTCAAAAACCCAAATAAATAAGATGTCATATAATTTTTCTGTGTAATGAATAGTTTTTGCGCTAATAATTTTTAAGATAACAGTGTATACAAAACAAAACGAAAAGAAAAGAAATAAATGCAAATACAAAACTGCAAAACTTTTTTTTTCTATTAAACTAAGAATGGTAGAAAAATATATATGACAGATTTGTATTTCCTTGACATAGAAGCAACATAAGATTTCTTTTTTTGAAAAATGCATCATGTTTTGCATTTTGTATATACCATAATTTTATATTTTAAAAATTAATAACTTGAAAACTAATTAAAGTTTTGGATGGAAATTCATAAAACAATTATATCTAAACAAGACCAACATGTTTAAATTTCAGCCCAATTGAATGGATAGTTTAGAAAACAGCAATTTCAGTTGTGCATCCCCTTAAATAAACCATCAACTTATTGTCCCTTTTTCACCTTATTTGAGCACCTTTTCCCTTCCTTTTTTCATCTGAAATTTTCACCTAAAAATCCTAACCCTGGCAATAACCAAAGAACTATGAGAAGGTCATTATAACCATTGTTGTTTAATAATGAAGCTTTGCAAAAACCCTCTATCCTGTATCGTTTATTATTGGATATATAAATTATTCTTAAAACAGTTTGTTTTCCTATATACTGCATTTTAATCGAGATAAACCTTTCTGCAAATAGCTGTATTATACATTTCGTTAGATACAAAGGAAATAGTGATAGTCAAATGTTTTAAAACTGGACGCAATACGCTGGCCTTAAAATTCCATAGTCTTTCCATGACATCGCGAGAAAGAGTTGAAAATTACAGGATTGTAAAGAATGGCTAATTTTTGAACAATTCCAACCATTAATTAGGGATATCTCGGAAATGCATAATGCCACAAAAACGTTTTTGGAAATAATTGTATGTTTTAAGGAGCTTAATTACTTGTGTAGTACGTTTTCGTCTATCGCTTCGCTTTACTAGTTACACAAGACTGTATAGGTACAAAATTCCTTCCGAGTTAAGAGTACCTCAAAGTCAACTTATACATTTTATTTGCCATGTAAATATATTTAACATATAGTATTTTAATCAAAATAGAATGGGAGGGTTCTTGAAAATCTTCGTGTCGCATCCTTGGAATGTACTGAACTTAATTACAAATTTTGTATATATGTAACTTTTCGATTTTGAATTATGCTGTTCACACACACACACACACACACACACACACAGCACTTTCTTCTAAAAATTATTTTTTATTCAGGGGCCCTCAAAACATCTATTTCCGATAACATTTCTATATCTAATTTTTAGGTGGAATATAATGTTTGCTTTTCCTAATAGGTTCGTGGCAGAGAAAGTAAATATGGTTATCAAATCTTTTCTGACCAAATTATCGTACAGAATAAAGATGATATTTTGGAATCTAAGTTGTGTAAATTCAGAGAAGAATATATGAAGAGAAAACTAGAAAGAAATATGAGAATGACAGAATATAAACTTTTGAGGGAAGAAAAAACTAATGGTTTAATAGAACAGAAGCCATAGAAACGATCTCGGAATTTAAATATTCAGGTGTGAAATTCAGCTCAACAGGAAAATTAAATAGGTAACAAAATAAAAGAGGGAATGACACAAAGAAAAAAAAATATTAACCGAAGTTTTCTGAAATAGGAAACTTCCAAAAAGTACTAACTTATAAATTTATGAACGCATCCTAGCTTGGTCCCGTTGTCCTCGTAAGTAAAACGTCAACAACCATACTCAGTCCCGTAGCATATACTGTCAACAACCTCAGTCTCGTAGCTACAGTCAGCAAGTCAACTCAGTTCCGTAGCATATACGTAGTTCGAAGCAGTAACAATACACTGAGCATAGTGAAGTGTAAAGTAGTGTGGCATCCCTGTTAAGAAAATTAGTAGTGCCACTGAGCACAAGTATTTGGTTGTGAACGCGACATCACTGGTAGCTCTTCATAAAAGAACAAACGTTACGACTATTACAGATTACATCTTTTGGCGTTTTTAAGAATCCTTTACTTAATTGTAAGTTTTTTAATAATACGCCGATTTTCAACTATTTTGTGTGTGGAGTTTACAAAATTGTTACATGCATTTAGTAGAGCAAAATTTTTATATAATGTCTGATTGTGTGGCTAAAATCGGTTTTAGTGAGACAAGAAACTGCACTATCGTTTTGCAGTCACTATAGGTCTGCTGAAAGTCACAAGTCTTTTAAAATGAACTAGATCGAGATTAATTACAGGACCGAGTTGGTTTGTTAATATTTTAGAAATTGGGACCGTGTTACACTACGTGATCAAAAGTATCCGGACACCTGGCTGAAAATGACGTACAAGTTCGTGGCGCCCTCCATCGGTAATGCTGGAAGTTAATATGGTATTGGCCCACTCTTAGCCTTGATGACAACGTTCACTCTCGCGAGCATACTTTCAATCAGGTGCTGGAAGGTTTCTTGGGGAATGGCAGCCCATTCTTCACGGAGTGCGGAACTGAGGAGAGGTATCGATGTAGGTCGGTGAGGCCTGGCACGAAGTCGGCGTTCCAAAACATCCCAAAGGTGTTTTATAGGATTCAAGTCACGACTCTGTGCAGGCCAGTCCATTACAGGGATGATATTGTCGTGTAACCACTCCGCTACAGCCCGTGCAGTATGAACACGTGTTCGATCGTGTTGAAAGATGCAATTGCCATCCCCGAATTTCTCTTCAGCAGTGGGAAGCAAGAAGGTGCTTAAAATATCAATGTAGGTCTGCGCTGTGATTGTGCCACGCAAAACAAGGGGTGCAAGCCCCCTCCAGAAAAAACACGACCACACCATAACACCACCACCTCCGAATTTCACTGTTGGCACTACACACGCTGGCAGATGACGTTCACCTGGAATTCGTCATACCCACACCCTGCCATCGGATCGCCACATTGTGTACCGTGATTCGTCACTCCACACAACGTTTTGCCATTGTTCAATCGTGTAATGAATGTGCGTGATGTGTGGCTTATGAACAGCCGCTCGACCATGGAATCCAAGGTTTCTCACCTCATGCCTAACTGCCATAGTACTTGGAGTGGATCCTGATGCAGATTGGAATTCCTGTGTGATGGTCTGGATAGATGTCTGCCTATTACTCTTTACGACTTTCTTCAAATGTCGGTGATCTCTGTCAGTCAACAGACGAGGTCGGCCTGTACGCTTTTTGCTGTACATGTCCCTTCATGTTTCCACTTCACTATCACATCAGAAACAGTGGACCTAGGGATGTTTAGGAGTGCGGAAATCTAGCGTACAGACTTCTGACACAAGTGACACCCAATCACCTGACCACGTTCGAAGTCCGTGAGTTCCACAGAGCGTCCCATTCTGCTATTTCACGATGTCTAATAACTACTGAGGTCGTGGATGAGTACCAGACAATAGGTGGCAGCACAATGCACCTAAGATGAAAAACGTATGTTTATGGGGGTGTCCGGATACTTTTGATCACATAGTGTATGTCGTTTACATTTTGGAAGATGGGACCGAGTTAGGATTTGAAAGTAGAAGATGGAACCGAGTTTGGATTCATTGGAATTTTGTAATACCTTAATTAAAGTTGTTCTAAGCGCATCAAAAGTATGGCATATCAGCAAAAGATGAGAGAGGCCTGTTAGCATTAGAAATAATTGCATAAGGCATTATACTTATTTCACGTTTTGACAGAGTAAGTAATGACATAATAACAGAAATCGCAAATATGTCTGAAAGTACATTAGACGACATCTAAAATAAAGAAACTTGTACAGCAACTTTAAAAGAATGGAAGATGGAAGAATTCCTATTCAAATGTTCGAATAGGCTATACCAGAAAGATGAAGAGGTCGACCTAGAATTAGCTGATAGGGTGAAATACATGGGGTAGTGGAAGCAAAAAGTTAGAGTATGAAGCACAGAAGTGTAGAGAAGAATGAGATATGGTAACTGGAAGACTTCCAAGAACGCTGTGAAATTGCTATACTATTACTAAGTAAGATATATGATATATGTTATTCAGAATTATTCCTTGTAGGCTTTCTTTGTCTATATTCTATTTTTATTATCTTAGCTTTCATTTAAGGGTAGATCACTACTATTTTCGGTCGCGGGTTAACTCGCCTAGTATTTGAAAATCTTCCATAGAGGCTCATACTCGTGGACTTCTTGGCCCTGGTTTCTTTTCCGGGAGTAAGTTTCAAATGTTGATCTTCAGATAGCAACCAGGACTTAACATACGGTTCAGGGTTGAAATTTTGAGATCTGGGCCCACGAGGTTAATGAACATTTGATGGGATACGTCATGTCCAACTAGAAGGTTGCTTTGACAGGAGGTAATGATTTCATTCATACAGCTAAATGAGCGTTCACATTCAGCAGTCGAAATTGGTATTGTATTTATTGCTTATGTAAGTGGTAAAAGTTCCTCAGAGGACTCCTTCTAATATTTAAATTCTGTGAATGCCATTATAATCGACGTTAAATTTTAAAGTCTAATTTGTCCACATAAATATCTCACATTTTCTTCTCCATATTGAGCATCAACCACCTGGATTTAAACTGACAAGGTTTCATTAAGCTTGCTATAATTTTCACTTAACTTGCCATCTTCCTTCAGGCTGCAATAGAATGATTTGGTGATAATAAATGTGTTTTCTAAATTCAAGGCAAGACTTCTATAAAACTGCCCATGGTTAACTTTGGTTACACACTTGCTGTATATAGGACGCACAGATTTGAATTCAAATTTCTGTATTGCAGCTCAGGCATATTTTTTGGATTATGTGACATGGATTCTAATATACGTATCGTTTTTCGGATCAGTTTTTCTGCTTCTGGTATTGTCAGGTTTCTTTTCTGGAGATCATGTGATAAGTCGGCTAACTCTCAGTGCATCTAACATTTTCCAATATTTTCTAATAGCTCATCAGATCCCAGAATTTTCTTCAGTCCACCGTGTTTGGATCGTTCCTTTCAATCACTAGTTTTATCATTCTCTGCCATTTCAAAATATGAATACAAGTTTTAAAAATCTTCCCATACTGCTCTCACAACCCTCTGGCTTGAAGACACGGATCTAATTGTAAAAACTTTAAGAATGTCTAAAAGTCTTTGTCCTAAGTTGTTTGTACGCTGTTGAAGTTGTCCTTGATATTTTGGAGAGTAATTATATAAATTTACATTTCTTCCTAAAACTTGAAATTAGTTCCAAAATTGCACTTCTTTAAGAGTATCATTTACTGACAGTTCTAGTCTAAGGTTACTGCAGTCTTATACATGGAAATAACTTATTACTTCTGTCGCAACACTGCTTCTTTCCCTAGCACAGATATGCACCATCGCAGGAAAAGCTAATAAGATTTTTTTTAAAATATTCAACTGTCAAGCCATACGTATTTAATCTGTCTATAAGGGCATTTGGAATATGCAAGGTAATTCCATTTTCTAATTCTATAAGGTCTAAGAATATTGTTTGACATATACGATCACAAGATTTCAAGCAAATTACTAATCGACCTTTCGCTTAATGTTCAGATTCATCAATAAGGATTGAATTGGATTGGCTACAGGGGATATTGTACCTACACCCCACAAGGAGAGGAAGGATGAGGCGAGAGGAGACACCGGGCGGCCGGAACCAGGGGTGACGGCGCAGGAATGGTAGGGTCTCTACGGCAGATGGAAAGGCAGACCCCGCACAGAGTGGGGTCCAACGCACCTCAAGGGAGTTCGGATATCCCGAAAGCCGAGAGACGGAGAGAGTCACAAAGAACATTCTGCCACACTGCACCGAAACACCATCGCCGACACTTCCAACCCTGAAAGAGACCAGCGGATGAATGATGAAGTGAAATCAGGGATATGAGAATCCTTCCCAGCATTCGCTGGCGACCCGGGAAAACCCCGAAAAAACTCATGGGTTACGAAGATCCACCACGGAAATCGAACCCACGACCTCCCACGTACGAAACCGCCTGAGCCATCCCGCTCGGTCATCAATAAGGATAATGATGTTTCGTTTATTTTCTACTATGAAGGCTACAAGTTTTGAGCGCATGCTGGTAGCAATATGAGAAGCCATGTTAGTGCAAGTAGCATTTCATTGTAAAATCCATTCCATTTCAAACCATTCAGCATCTAAAGACCTAACTCTACAGACATATCAGAATAGGGTCGTTGGTTATTTGCAATTTTATATTCAGTTCAAATTGTTGTGGTTTCAAATTCGTCTCTTTGCAATTTAATTAATCCCTTCTCCATTGATTGGTTTTTTATACTTTCTTCGAAGATCTTTAAGGCAGCCTCATGAGCCTTGCTTACTTTATGTACTCTAGTTTAGTTTCTTAGGCTTAGTTCCTGACTATTTTTAACATTAGCAAAGCAAGAAATTCTAGCCTGAGATCATTCTTGAGAAATGTGTATGCCTTGACTTTTTTCGTTTACTGATGCCTGTATTTCAGAACAAAGTTTGCAGCTTAGCTTGTTACGTGTTGGGATGAAAGCCGAAAAGGTTACCAAAAATGATTAATTTAGGTCACCCCAACGCGCCCATGGGGGGGGGCGCAACTCGCTGGCAGCAAAAGTCCAGCACCTTGGCGTGTAGAAATAAGGGGAAGGCGTGGGGTTTATATTACATTGTAAGATTACATAACACACATTCCCTGGGATTTATTCAGAAACCTTTGGCGACTCTACATAATTAACAAAGGAAACAGGATGGAGGGAGATGCCACAGACCGTAGACCGGCCACACCTCTCTGGTTCCAGCGACCACTTTCACTCGAGTAACGCTATCGTGCCCCCATCAAACGTATTAGCCAAAGCCAGACAAGGCTGACGTCATACCATACGATTTCAAACAGATCCTTCCCTTTGGCGTGATCCTCACCGAAAGGAAAGACCGTTAAGCCGAAATATAATTAAGGAGATCCAACAATACAACAAAACAGTGCGTCTGGTAATTACAATAAAATTAATATGCCACATGCTTGCCTTGCTTAATGAAAATGCGTCGATATTCCTTTGTAAAACATTTAAGTTGTTCCAACATTTGGGTAACTGTTAATCATTTCTTTACTCAACTTCACTCACACCGCACTTTCTGTAGAATGTAATTGGAATATCGGAATTAATATTCGTAATCATTTCATCGGATGGCTGGCCCAGTAGCCCAGTCGGTAGAGCATCTTCTGTTGTGCGAGGGGTGCCGGGTTCAATTCCCGGCAGGAGGGTGGGATTTTTCTCTAGCCAAGATTAATCCCTATCCTCCCCAGAGTCTGGAAGTATAAATAGGAGTGTGAATGTGAGTATGATCTAATGATTAAAAACCAAAAGTACAAGAAACCAACGACAAGAGTTACACGAGTTAACACCATTGCCAATAGGCAATAAGTTCCAAAGGAAAGGCCACCGATAAGACCAATGTAGTTAAAGGCAGGGTATAAATGGAATTAAAAAAATCTGATGAGTTACACTCACATGACTTTCTCTACTCTTGTAGAAACTATTTTTACAAACGCTTATTCACCATATGCTTCATGTTAATCGAGATATCGAGATGTCAATCTTATTGCTAAATTTCTTGTAGGTGCAAGGGGAATATGGTAGGTTTTAAGCGATAGTCAAATATTTTAAGCGCTGGTTGCTATGTGGCGCATTCCATTCTCTTTGCATGTCCAGGACATAAACAAAATGAATAACGAATTTGAGAAAGAGTATATAAGTATTGGAAAATTTAAGGGAATAACGAACAATATCTCGAAAACGGTTCACTCAACTAAAAATGTATATGACATAAATTGTGTATATTAACGCGATCTACATTTTTTGTGCAGTAAAATTTTGTCTATCTCTTATGGTTTACCAGTTATGCAAAAGTCGTTCAGAATGGACACTTTTGGAGACATTCCCAGAAAATTCGAGATATACATTTCATTTGTCATGAAAATACCTTAAACATATGATATTTTAATCAAAATCGTTAGAGCCATTTTTGAGAAAATAAAAATTTTCGAAAAATCTTCCATGTAAAGGGTACTCTGGGGTGGGGGGATTTTCTTGAAAACCTTCGTGTCGCATCTCTGGAAGATAATGAACCTAAATACCAAGTTTGGTGTTTATCCGACTGTTCGTTTCTGAGTTATGCTGTTCACAGACACACAGACACACACACGGACATGTTTCCAAAAATGCTTTTTTTTTTTGATTCGGGGAGTCTCAAAACATGTATTTCCGGTGAAATCTTGGTATCGAATTTTTGGGTGGAATACAATACTTCCCCTACTTACTATACGTAGTAGAGAAAGTAAAAAAATCTTATGTGTAACACTCACATGACTTTCTCTTCTCTTGTACAAACTATTTTCACAAACGCTTATTCTCCATATGCTTAATGTTAATCGAGATATCGAGATGTCAATCTTATTGCTAATTTTCCTGTAGATGCAAGGGGAATATGGTAGATTTTAAGCGATAGTAAAATATTTTAAGCGCTGGTTGCTATGTAGCGCATTCCATTCTCTTTGCATGTCCAGGACAAAAAAGTGAATAACGAATTTGAGAAAAAGGGAATAACAAGCAATATCTCGAAAACGGTTCACACAACAAAAAAAATGTATTTGACATAAATTGTATATTTTAACGCCATCTACATTTTTTGTGTAGTAAAATTTTGTCTATCTCTTATGGTTTACCAGTTATGCAAAAGTCGTTCACAATGAGGAATACTTTTGGAGACATTCCCAGAAAATTCGAGATATACATTTCGTTTCTCATGAAAATATCTTAAACATATGATATTTTAATCAAAATCGTTAGAGCCATTTTTGAGAAAATTAAAATTTTCGAAAAATGTTCCATGTAAAGGGTAGTCTGGGGTGGGGGATTTTCTTGAAAACCTTCGTGTCGCATCTCTGGAAGATACTGAACCTAAATACCAAGTTTGGTGTTTATCCGACTGTTCGTTTCTGAGTTATGCTGTTCACAGACACAGACACATAGACACACACACAGACACACACACGGACATGTTTCCAAAAATGGTTTTTTTTGGATTCAGGGAGTCTCAAAACATGTATTTCCGGTGAAATATCGGTATGGAATTTTTGGGTGGAATACAATACTTCCCCTACTTACTATACGTAGTAGAGAAAGTAAAAAATAAATAGTTTCATCGAATGTTTCCTCCGATACTTCATCATTCAGTATTACTTTAGTACTTTTCTGTAACACCTCACCACTTTGCACTTCACGGGCGCTTTTTTCTTAAATCATTTTAATAAACTCATTTTTATTATAACTACCTTGTACAGCGTGCATTAAGCTTTTGGCACGCTAGAACGGCTGGCGTGTGGCAACCTCACAAAGAAAAATAAAATGAACAGGAAATGCAAACATTGACAAACAGAAAATGCTATCAACACGCAGTCCAAATATCGTAGATCAGTTAGAAGTATGCACCAACTGCATCCGTTGCATGAATTGTAAGTTATTTGAGCGTGAAAACCAACCTCCGCGGTTTGGATCGTATCAGCACATGCCAATTGACGCACGCAAGTTGCATCGGATCTTGAAACATAAAAGGTTAATTTGGTGACATTTATTATTGATCCTCTCTATCTCGTATTAGATTAAAACGTGCTGTGCTGTATGTGTAAAAGAAAAAAAGAACGATGCGGCATACCTCTGCGTACGGCTCAAATTGACCCTTGCTTTTGGTAAAATATTTAATTTCTGTTTTTGCAGGTATGAAGGAAAAGTGGAAATGAGTTTCCAGATATATTTAGTTTTAATGTAACCATTCGAATTTTACTTTCTCTACCATCTCTCTATAGTATCTAAGTAAGAGGAAGTATTCTATTCCACCCAAAAATTCTATATTGAAATTTCATTGGAAATAAATGTTTTGGGTCTATTGAACCCCCCAAAGTATTTATGCAAAACGGTCCATGGACACCCTGGACAATAAAATTCTGATGTTACATTCACATGACCTCCTCTACCCTCTATCACGCAATTATTAGTGGGTATACAAACTATTCTTACGAAAGTTCATTTCATTTCATTGTAATCGAGATAAACCTTTACATTACACCTTTCATTATAGATACAAAGTGTGGCAGTAATTTGTATCACAATAATGTAAATGCTAGAGAGATTGTAGTGTAAATAAGCATTATTGTATGACATTGATTTGAGATGTTTGTTAATTATATGCATTGTTTGGAAATAAGTTTACACGGCCTCACTGAAACTGACAATAAGAGCGGGTAACAATGAGCGAGGGGTGAGTTGTTTATCAATTATTTGAGACAAGCAAATGACGTCAGATTGGCGCCTTTTTCTTAGAAATGGAGTGAATTTCTTCCCTAGAGCATATGTTTTCGTAATTTTGATTGGATATAAATATAGACGCTAATGTTGGCGTGCTTTATTAACCAATAACAGCTGTGTTATAATGTTTTAGGCATATTAGGGTGAGGGAGTATAAATTCCGTGCTAGAGACAGGTTTCGTTCAGTCCAACAGAAGCACTCGCGGGTAATACGTCGTTCAGTTCATCAGAATCATTCATGCGTTAAACGTCGCGTAGTTCTACAAAATCTCTCGCGTCGTAAAGTTTGTTATAAATGTGAAACACGCGAATTAATAATGCGCAGTAAATAAGTGATTATAGTGATATTAGAAAATATAACAGTTTCAGTCGGGCGTGTATCAAGAGTCAGCATGTGAACTTTTAATTGTGACGGTAATAAAAGTGTAAAAACAAATTCTTTTATCAGTGTTATCTTTGAGTAACAACTCCTTTCCGTTTACACACCCTGTTCAGGAGATGTGCTCGACCGAGAAATAATGGCTAGCCGGAGGACAATGAACCCAACATTCAAAGTAGTAAATCAACAACAGGCGCTCAGAAATAAGATAACACGAAGTGACCGCCACAAATTGGCTCCCATACGTGGTGCATATAAACATGAAGTATCTTCCACTACTAACAAATATTCCACTACAAAAGAGAACAGCGTTAGTCAAATGTTTAAGAACTGGGCGTTATATCCTGGTCTTAAAATGCCATAATGTTTCCATCACATCGCGAGAAACAGCAGAAAATCGGTAGGATTTGAGAATGACTAGTACTAAACAATTCTAACCATCAATAACGGATATCTCGGAAATGGCTGATGCCACAAAGACGTCATTTGTAATAAATCCTGTGTTATAAAGAGATCTACATTTTTTGTTTACTACGGCTTCATCTATCAATTAAAATTGACCAATTATACAAGATTATACAAAATTCCTTCCGGATGAAAACTTTTAGAGGATATTCCTAGAAAATTAAAGATACACATTTTATTTCTCATGTAAATATCTTTAATATACGTTATTCTAATCAAAATCGTTAAAACCATTTTTGGGAAAAAAATTCCAAAAATTTTCCATGTAAAGTTTAGTTTAGGGTGGCAGATTTTCTTGAAAATCTTCGTATCGCATGTTTAGAAGATACTGAACTTAAATACCACGTTTTATGTTTATCCAACTTTTCGTTGTTGAGTTACGTTGTGCACAGACACACATGGACCTTTTTCTAAAAATGCTATTTTTGGATTCAGGGGGCCTCAAAACATGTATTTCCGGTGAAACCTCGATATCAGATTTTTGGGTGGAATGCAATACTTTCTCCCTTCCATGTACCTGGTAGAGAATGTAAGGATTGTAGGATCGTGGACCTTCGTAACAGCTGAGTTCACAACGTGCATGTAAAAACAGTAGAATGTGTCTGTGAGCTCAGTGTTCACCTTATTAGCTACTGAAAACAGAGCGCGGAACAACGTTCTGTTGCCCGAGAGGTTACGAAGGCACTGCTTGTGCTCATAAACCTTTCGGCTCAAATCTCGCATCAGTTGATATTTTTTATGTTGTTAATTTTATGACTGGATATATAGAACAAAATATTATTTTAATATAACTTTAGCATTTGAAGTTTTAGGCATATCTATGCACATAAAACAAATTCTGCTAAAACACTCGTTTTTAAGTAATTAAAGAAATAAATGTAAATAAAAATTTTCATTTAAACCTGAAACACATAACAAATAAACAAAATTAATATCGGGCGTATGAACTCTCAGCACGTACAACCGCCCTCAATCTTCGGGCCATAGATGAAATTAAATCCCTGCAGTAACGCGGACGAGAAGCTATAACATCCCAGGCTTCTTTTGTCATTCGCAGGAAAATTCGAGCGTAGCTTCCTTTTCACCTCAGCCCACACTTTTCAATAGGGTTCAAATCTGGTAAACAGGGAGGCCAGTCTATCACTCTGATATCCTGCCTCTCTGAAAAACAATTTGAAACCTTTCGACTTGCGTGGATAGGATGATTATCCTGTACGAATTCAACAATTTCAGCAGGAATTCAACAATCCTCGCAGAAAGAATCAAAATATTGTCAAGTATCGCCGTGTATTGCACACTGTTCAGTGCATCGTCAAGCTGCCACAGCACACCTAGATCGTTCTTTGATATCCAGCCCCGTCAAGGTACAGATACGTGATCATGAAGAAGTTGTTGAAGCCTCAGATTTTGCGTCGTATCGGAACCCTTTTGGACCTTTCCCTTTCGTGTGGAAGAAAATTCACCTCGTCTGAAAATATGTTACTCCAGTCGCGAGGCAAAACAATCTGTGATCGTCTGATGTTTTTTAGCTCCCTTCGTGCAAGAACTCCTGCGTCGTTTACACGCCGCAGAAATGTGCGAGTGATCCAGGGAATTTGAATGTGCCTTCATTTCAGAAGCAGTTAGGAAAGGGCTCCTCTCTGCTACTGCAATTAAAGCTGCATCAATTTCGGATTGGACACATGCCTTCTTCCTGAAACAGGACGACAGCGTTCAATCCCTTCCCTGGATAATCTCGCCCACCTCTGCGCTGTAATTGCGGAGGTCCAATACGAGCTGCAGCTTCATGAGCAGAAAAGTCTGCTACTTTGACTAATGCAAGGAGAGACTTCCTTATGCCTAGGTCTGTGTGCGCGTTCCGCCATTGTCAAACGCGGTGTGAGTCACTGAAAAAGAACCAGTTCGGACCTGATGCTTCTGTGCACCCTTCTGCGCATCACGTGGTTTCGTGTGCAGGATATTGCAGTTAGGTAGAATAAGCCCTTAAAGAAGTATTTTTATACCTATTGTATTATTGGGTTTACCAAATACCGTGTATGAAACGTAGTATATCGAAAATAAGTAGCCTCTATATGATGATTAAAAATTACTAACAGAAGAAAGAAAAAAAGTATTTGCTACATGCGAGAAGCGAACCTACCATCTTAACTACAAAAGTACCCTACGCTTTGCCACAGCGCTACAGAGAACACATAAAAGGTAGCATATTTAGCAATGGCGTACATCTTGTTGCAGTGGCTACACAACTGCATTGCGTATGGTGTAAACAAGGCGCTGTGCCGCGTAGTGCATAAAATTTGGCATTCAAGGCATTCATTTTGTTGTCCACTGGTGTACGGGCGCGCGCGTATATGAATAGCATAACCCAAAAACGAAAAGTCGGATTAACACCAACTTTGGTATTTAAGCTCTGCAGCTTTCAAGGATGTTATAAGAATATTTAAAATAAAATTACCCCACATCAAACTATCCTGTACTGTCTTTTATTACCCTTTGTTTCATTATTTTTTATTTTCTCGGAAACTGTTGTAACATTTTGGATTAACATACCATATGTTTAATTTGCATGGGTACTAAATTGCTTGTCTTGAATTTATTGTAAATAACCTGTGAAGACCGTTTCATTTTGTCCTACCTGGTAAACCATAAGTAATGTAAAAATCGTACTATATAATATGTAGAGCTCATTAAAATATACAATTTGCGTTAAATAAGTGTTTTCATCGCGTTTGCCCTTTTCTAAACACCCATGTCGAAATATTCATGCTGAGCTTATTCTAACCGACATCCTTGAAAGTTTGCGATTCTTGCCGCCCCGTTTCCTTTCCATCACAAACATTTCAATGCTTTTTTTCCCGAATTTTGTAACTAATCCCTTTTTACTTTCTCTACCACGTACATAATAAGTAGAGAAGGTATTGCATTTCACCTAAAAATTTGATACTGGAAATACATGTTTTGAGACCGCCTGAATAAAAAACAGCATTTTTAGAAAACGGTGAGAGAGGGGGGAGAACTGACTCAAAAACCAAAATTCGGATAAATATCAAACTTGGTATTTAGCTTCAGTATCTTCCAAATATGCGGCACGAAGATTTGAAAATTTTCAATATTCTAAAAAATGGCTTTGACTATTATGTTTGTGATGCCATATTGTAAAGATATTTATATGACAAATAAAACGTATATCTTGAGTTTTATGGGAATAGGTCGTGAAGTCCACTTCATTGGGAAGGAGTTTTGTATAATCTTGTGTAACTGGTAAACTTTAAGCGATAGATGAAAACTTATTACATAGAAATGTAGATCTCTTTAAAGCACACAATTTATTTTAAATAGCTTTTTTGTAGCATAGGCCATTTCCGAGATATCCGTTATTGATATTTCGAGTTATTCAATACTTAGTCATTCTTTTAATTTCATTTTAAAGTCCTGTCGATTTTCAGTTGTTTCCCACGATTACATGGAAACAGTATTAAATTTTAAGGCTAGCATATAGCGTCCAGTTCTTGAACATTTGATTATCACTTTTCCCTTTCCACCTATAACGAAATGTGTAATGCAGCTATTTCAGGAAAGGTTTATCACAATTAAAGTAAAATAGAGAGAAAAATAAACTTTCGTAAGAATTATTTGTAAACTAACTAATAAGCAATAGAGGATGGCGAAAGTAATGTGAATGTAATACATCAGATTTTTTAATTAGAAATCATTGTCCTGAGTAACGTAATGTGAATAGAGGAATCATCTTTTGTGTGAAGAGTATAATATCTAACGCATATGTGAGAATTATATTGTCGGCTGGAATTGTGTAGTAAATCAAGTCTTCAAATTCCTTAACAGATGAGGCAGTATTTTATATCACAACACTGTGAATGCCAGAGTGATTGTAGTGTAAATTAACATTATTGTATGACAATGATTTTAGATGTTTGTTAGCTATAAGCATTGTTAGAAAATAAGCTTACACGGCCTCACTGAAACTGACAATAGGAGTGGGTAACAATGAAGCGAGGGGGTGAGTTCTTTGTCAATTAAAAGAGACAAACAAATGACGTCAGGGTAGCGCGCCTTTCTTTAGAAATGGAGGGAATATCTTCCCTAGAGCATATGTTTTAGTAATTATGATTGGCTTATAAAATAGACGCTAATGTTGGCGCGATTTATTAACCAATATCAGCTCTATTATAACGTTTAGGCATATCGGGGTGAGGGAGTATAAATTCTTGAGCCAAATGCAAGTGTCGCGCAGTTCTACAGAATCATTCACAAGGTAAACGTCGCGCAGTTCTAAGAAATATCTCTCGTGAGTTACACGTCAGGCAGTTCTAAGGAAGCATTCATGAGGTACACATTACGCAATTCTACAGAATCTCTCGTGTTGTAAAGTTAGTTACAAATTGTGAAATACGCGAATTAATAGCGTGCCAAATAAGTGATTGTAGTTACATTCGAAAATATAACAGTTTCAGTCAGCCGTGTATCAAGATTAAATATGCGAGATTAATTAATTGTGACGGCAATAAAAGTGTAAGAACAAATTCTTTTATCAGTGTTATCTTTTAGTAACAACTCCTTTGCGTGTACATGCCCTGCTCAAGAGATATTTGCTCGACTGAGTAATAATAGCTAGCCGGAGGACAAATAACCCAAAATTCAAAATAGTAAATCAATAACAGCAAATAAGATAACGCGAACAGATTACTGCGACACAGAACCAGGTATAGCTTTACGTTGAGTGACTCGTATCAGAGTTTTTATTGTAAGCTTGAACTATAACTAATGGAAGAAAGACATTTTGTCTGGCTAATTTCTTCCATATGGCCCATAAGTGCGATATTGATGAACAACATTAAAGCAACAACTGCTTCATTACAGGGTAATTATCACACGCAGGATGAGATAATTCATCCATTTGTTATGCTCTTGCATGTTTAAGCACATCTTTATGCAGTGAATATCGTACATCATTTGTTTCATACTGCGGGAGATTCAAAACAAGATAGCAATTTTAAGATTTCATCATGCGTCATACATTATAATAATAACGGTCTTTTAATAATAACAAGCCCCTTTTAATGGTCTTTTCGTGGAATAGTTACAAATTGGCTTGTAAACTTAAGGACTGATAACGCAATTGACTAGGTTATATGAATCAGTTTGGGTTACATACACATGCACTCATGCGAACAGGTGTCCTTAAAGCTCTTAAAATGTGTTGGTCCACAAAATTACAAGCCTAGTAATAGTAGTTTTTCATAGTGCTAATCTTAATTAAATAATCTAAAATCTCAAAATGATCTGCATAATTACATTTTAAAATATTGACGTTTTGTTCATTGAAGACAATCGATTTATTTATTCCGAATTTAATATGGAAAACTCAGTTTAAAGTTTGAAATAATCTGAAATGGGATAAGCACAGCCTTTATCTATCCATTATCTTTACTTTCAAAGCTATTCTACAAATTTTTCATAGAAGATCCAATTTTTCAATCTACTTTCTATTAATAATGTGTGTACAATAACTAAGACGACAGACAATTATTTGAAAACAGGTTGATATACTCCAGTCTGTTTTAAATAGCTATCTGGCATTATATTATCTTTTTATGACCATAAGAAACAAAATCAAAGTATATTACTTAACTTTTTGAGAGATTCAAAGCAAGAGGAGTAAATATTTTGGAAATATGTTGATTATGAAAATCTGTAATGGTGAATCCATCTCAAATATTTTATGAACTGATAATACCTAAGCACTGAAACCAATTTATTACATCTACTATGGTTTTGCTACATTATTTTACTTTCTCTAGGCGGAAAGGAGACGGCGTTTCTCGTGATTATTATTAAATATTCACTATATAAAATTATATAAGATAACTATGAACTGGTAATTTGTAGAGAAAGTAGTCTAACTGTTGTATATCGAACTTTTTGGCATATCAGATTTTTTTATTCTACTGAAAATGAAAGTAAAGGTTCCTTTCAACATAAAAACAGTCTCACACATTTAATTTTGTACTCCTGCATCCTTCCTTTTAACCAAAAATATGTCAAACGTTTTAGCCACCATTAGATGCTGGAAACCTGATGACATAATGTTATTAAATTTATATGAACAATTTATATTTGGATTTGAACAAAATATAAATGTAGCTACAGCGAAACAATTAGTAAATCGTATGTCAATTTCCCACTCAAAATAAATCTGGAAGAGAATTATATTGTCGGCTTGAATTATGTACCAAATCAAGTCTTCAAATTCTTTAACAGAACCAGGTATAGCTTTACAATGTGATCAATACCATGTCCATTCCCACGCATACATTCTTCTTGTTGGTACTTAAGTAAATACTAGTATAATGCGTTATGAATGAGCAAAGAAATAGCTTGGCAGCATGACTTCATAATACTGGCGCCTACTAGTAAACCTAATTTCTGAAACGTCTTCTGAGAGCACGATCCACATCCATTTCCAGTATCAGCTGCTGCCACTTCTTTATTGCCTTGTCGTTCAAACAAATGAAGGCGTCAGGGAGCTTGAAAATCATTTCGTGGGCAGTTGTGGAAGTACATAGTTGCATCCGGCATTTGCCGCATCATCAATAATAACCCATGTCAAGCCATAAATGCTTTCACCAAAACGTTGAGTTAATCTGGAAGTGAACAGTTCTTCTCGAAGTTACATTATACATACGGTAATAAAACAGCAGTTTTGCTCAGAGAACTACGCTTGAAGTTCCTATTAGAGAGATCCTTGTTTAGAGCTCTTTGAAGCTCATCGTCCTCAAAATTAAATTGAGTTTTATTTATGGACACTCTTTAACTGCTGTGGCCCTTAGCGTCCCATTCTATATTGGCCGTGAAAGACCGGAGAGTTTGCTCAGAGGCTTCTTTATCAAGCTTGAGGTTCTTTTACGTGCCGTAGATCGACATGGGACCATCGGGTTTACTTCCCTTCCGTAGGAAGTCGTGCTAAGGACTTTTGCGCCCGAAAAAATCCATCGCCCTCGCCGGGTTTGAAGCCGCGGTCTAGGGAACTAGAGACACCACGGAGGACGACTCATCATCCTCAATTGGGGAACGCAGACAGTATGGATCTCGTACACTACGAATTTACTGTTTTTCAGGCAATTTGGACTGATAATGCACAGCTGATGTCGCTGTAGCTCATTTGGGTTTGTTCTTACAAGGGTTTGGAATAAGACATCTAGGGGCTTTAGACATGGCTCAAACTGCTTCATACTGTACTCTGTAAAACATTAGGAACTCTGACTGTTTATTATTTTTTGGGTTTCCTCACCTCATGTACGAAAGCTCCAGTAGATGAGATCGTTAGGTAATGCGAAGTTCTCCTTCACAAATTCCTATACTTATACTGAATATCTTTCTGAATTTGGTACATAGCCTGATGAGCACTAATATGAATCATAAGTTTGTATGGAAGAATTGAGAGCAAATCTCAATCCATATCTTTCGTAATGTAGAATACAAACCCATATACATAGAATTATGAACAGGGAGAGCCGGCGCTAAATACTTCGAGCATGAGAATGAATGGTTTAGCTGCATGTTGGAAATGCTTTTGAAGAATGTGCTCTGAAAATATATGGATTCAACTGAGGAGACACTAATAAATTATTGTCAAGAAGATAGAGATAATTTCAGTGGATATTATTGCAGAAAGTGATGGACCTACACCATGGTCTCTACCTTCTTCTAACAAGGCATTCTGTAATTTCTTTATCTGATGTGCTATGGAGTAGCACATTTAGCAGCAGCAGATGTAGTCCATCCATACCTGAAGCTTTTCCGGAATATTGAAATCTCTTTACTTGCATGTAGATTTTCTTACGGTATTTTGTTATTTTATTAAAAGAAAAATATGTAAAATAGTACTCAATCATAAAATCATAGATCAGGTCACCAGTTTCAATTATCTAGGCTTCAGAATTTCGTATGGAACTTAGGAAATACATAGATACAAAATTTAAATTTCAAGCAATCTGTAGAACATCAGAAGAACACCAAAGAATAAAACAAGAGCTACACAATTAAAGCTGCACAAAACAAATTCCAGTAGCAGTCCTTTGTTATATAAGTGCAAACTATACCATAAGCAGACAGGACAGAAGAAGAATTGAAAACTCGGGAATGAAATTCCTCAGACCACTGGCCGGATGTAGATTAACAGATCAGAAGAGAAATATAGAAATGAAAGATGAGCTACAAAACATATAACCTAAAAGAGCATATAGATAAATTAAGAACAGGCTGGTATTAGCATGTAACGAGGTTTCCAGATTGTAGATTCACAAAATCATAATCAGTTATGAGCACCAAGGTTACAGAAACAGAGCTAGACACTTTCTAAGATGGCAAGACCAATTGTTGAAGTCGGAATAGCTGCGATAGCCTAACACTTGTTAAATATAATAATAATAATAATAATAATAATAATAATAATAATAATAATAATACACAAATAGCACTTGGTCCTGCTCAGTACAATAACTTACTGAAGTTACACAGTATATCTTATTGCTTTATATATTCCTCAACACTGTAACCTTTTGAATAGGAGGAATAGTTTTTGAAGTGTTCTCCATATTCACTTCAGATGATGCATTCTATTACGCAACGCCATTTAAAACTAACATTTGTTTATAGGTTAACGTTTTCTGCTGCAATTCATTTGAAGCCACTAAGAAGCTGTTTCATCAACTCCTTTGGACGCCGAATTATGATATTCTACCAATATTGGATAAAAGGAAAACAGTATGCGAACCTAGGTACATCTGTACATATTGAGAGTACACTCGGTCAAACTAAAAGTGGCCGGTCTCTTATGGAGTTAAAAATTTATTTAGTCTCTCCGAGTGAGCGCTCGGTTCACAGCCGTCAATTTCTGTGCGCCGCTTTGGCTAACTACAATACTAGTCACAAGGCACTGATTTGGGCTACCTCCATACGGTGCTTGGCGTGGAGCAGTGGTTAAACTATTTAACTTCTATGCAAGCGGCTCATTAGATTCTCTGTAGTATATTGTTATCTTTTGTTTTTATAGCTTGTTTTACTGTAATATAGTTGATTTAATATCGCTTTGTAGCGGGAAATCGTCGATCCTTTGGGTTGATGTGGTCTTCGGCAGTGTTCTTCCTCGGCTATTGATGCTCGTCGGTTGTTGCGTATTCCATTCCTAACTATATCTAATTATTAATTATCAGGTTATAGTGGGTGAGGCAATTTTAAGAAATACAATGCAATTTTCCCTTAATAAATGAAGTTTATTCACAATTGAAATAATTATGGGCGGTTAGCTTTTCCCATTATTATAATCCCACCACTTTAAATTAGTCAGGAGCCTAGCTATCTGCACACGCACTCCCACCCTTGTGCACCACGTGCATCTGTAGCACCTCATGTCGACGTGAATTCTTGAAGATCAGTGATAGAGAGAGAGTGGGCTCTGAGGCCTTGCCTGCCCTTATATACGGGAGCTAGTGACGCTCACCTCTGCGTTTAAAAATGTAACGACGTTCCCTATTGGTTCTCAGACCGCGTTACCTTAACATGTATGAGGATGTGTGGCTTCAGATCCGTGCGCTTAAGCGTCAGTTTCATATCTCCGTCTGTTTCTTTTCTCTATCTGTCTCTTTCTATTTCTCCGTACCGTTACCGGTTCCCTGCCTGTTGGCTTGGAGAAAGGTACGCTCTTTATGTTTTTGCTAGCTCGCACGTTTCTTACAATCAGCTCTGTACAAATGTTAGATGTTGAATATTTTAACATGTTAGTGACTTAAATTATTACTGTACAATTCTTATATGTATGGTTCCCCTTTCATATATACAATTCCTATATATGTATAATATATCCCCTTTCAAACCCTTTAATATATACAATTCCTATATATGTATAATATATCCCCTTTCTGCTTGTGTTGCTTAATTGCACTTACAAATATATTTACAATATTGGGGAAATTTGTGGTTATAAAATTAAATTGACTGAGTAACCTCCTCCTGACCAATAAATTGTCATGGTTGCTATCTACCGGTATGACGGACTACTAAATACATATCACATACATATAAATGAAGAAAACCTATTATACTTTTACTCGTGTATTTCAAATTATGCGGAAAATAAGGCTTAGTAGCTCTACGGAGGTTTGAACTTGAACTTTAGGAAGAGCAAACTACGTAACTGTCTGCCACTGAGGTAACTGTGCTGCAGTAGGCGTGGGATTGTAATGAGTTTTAGTCTTACTCACTTGAGAACCATAAATCAATAAAGTGTGTTTTGGTTACACAAATGGGTATTCAGTGTTGAAGCTTCTGTATATTTGAAATATCGTACATAAATGAATTATTTTTTTCGGAAGGCTTTTTGCGATTATGGTTGTGTTCCCCATTATAACTACTACATGAATATACGCAGTCTTGTGGAAAAAGACTGTAAAAGCTTGGCTGTTCCAAGAGCTCACGGAAATACCCATTTCTCTTCGTCTCTCGAACATTAGCCAGTTTTAAGTTGACCGAGGGTTCATTAAAAAGTAACCTTTTGTATGGATAATTTGCAGAATAGCTAATGAAATAACTAACTGGCAGAAAAGTTGCACGATTGTTGACATCACATTCCCCCCTAATGCTTTACTAACAAATAATAACAATTTTGGTTCATTATTAATCTTTGCACTATTAAATACCTAAAGACCAAATACTTAATTGAAGCCAATGAATTAGCCAGGCTTAAAATATACTGCATTGTGGAAAAACACAGCAATTCATTGTGGAAGACTCTAACAAGTGATACTGACGAATGATTGGTTCTCATTCTATTTTCGGATTTTTAAACAAACCCAATTTGGAGTTCTCCGTATTTTATTTGTATGATGGATATTTAGAACCATTTCAATTGTGTCCATTATGAAGCGGAGCAGTGCAGGGTTTGAATTCATTGCAAAATAAGCGAAGAGAAGGAATTAAGTAAAGAAACAAAACCAGCTAAAATAATTGCTTTTTTAGCAGTAAAACTTCAAAATTGGAAAAATGAGAGCTGGCTGTCTTCCCCATGAAGTTATTTTGTTGTAGGAGTTGTATTGTAGTTCAACTGTTTATTTTTACGTTGTTATTTGCCCCACGCTTTGGGAGCCAATTTGAGAAAGGGGTTTCTTGCTTCGCGTATGGAAAGCCGATTTGAAGTAGGAGTTGTATTGTAGTTCAACTGTTGGGGAGCCGCACTTGAAGTAGTAGTAGTAACCACGTATGGTATCCGGTAGCCTTCGTCCCAAATTTAAAAATATTAACTTTGTAATTTGACTGTTTCTTTAAATATTATATATTTATGTTTGCCTCGGCTGCGTCAGTATTATTGTTAGACACATGGATTTCTTTGCAAGGCGTGGTGCGGCTGAAGAATGTAGGCTTAAACAGATTATAATTTTTAATTTACTCCTTTTTATTAATTATTGACACGATTTAAATAACACTTCACTGATGTAGAGAGCTGTAAGATTCTTTTATTAAATGCTTGCACCTTTTAAACACGTAAACTGTTTTTGTCTCACACTGAATACATATTAAATTTCTCGAGGACGCATCTCGCGTCCAGTTATGAGCGCTGTCTACAAGCAACTGACTTGATTTCTACCACCTAAATTTGTTCAATTTGCTCTATTTCAGTTCTGATTGGATAACCCTAGTGCAATGGAATACCTTCATTTAACTAAAGCTTTTTCTGGTTGTTGATTGGCTATTTTATAAACTGTCACTAAATTACATTATTGCTTCCAAGAATCACAAGTAGCATTAAACTATCAAATTCATTATTGCCTCAAAGTTACCTCATTGTTAGCAACTTTTAACCTATTATTCTCACAGCTCCTTCATTATTAAATTACGTAATACATTAACATAACATTATTACACATGTATACAATAATATAAACATATACAATGACTGTAGTATACACTTTTTATATATTGTTACATATACAAATTGCTTTAAGGTGGTCTGTTATTATATTTTATATTATATAATTTGACTGAAATCATTTAAGCGTTAAAAATACTGCCTCACCCATAGATACACTAAAATAAATATAATACGATTTTCTATAATCCCTTATAATCTGATACAGAAATGTAAATATTTAGCATAGGTGGAATAAATATTTTGGAATTACCGAATAATTATTGTAAGAACTTCTTGAATAATCCTGTTTCCAATGGTTATATTTTAGCTTAGGGTATGGAACTACTATTAAGTACGTTGGTTGTGGTTTTTGATAGGAAATATTTCTTTCCGCAATAACTTGCAGGTAAGCTTTTATACGTTCAGGTTGTCATCTTGTCTCCCATCAATCATTGTCCTACTGCTTTGTGGGATGACCACCCATAAAGTTATATCATTTGCGTGATCACATCCATCACAAGGTTCCCCAGTAGAAATTCAAAGAATTTAATTCTAAGAATAGCTATAAAACTGGGGTAACTTGTTTTCCAAAGCTGAGACTCAAAATTAAGCCTCGAAAGATTGCAATTTGTTTCTTATTGCTGTAATTTTATTTTATTCTTTCCACGTTCCTTTATAGCTATCAGTGTACACTCCCTCGCAAAACTTTTTGCGATGAAATGTCGCGCAACTAATATATTTTAATACCTAACTTGGCAATGATGCATACTACATATAATTGTCCTGCCAGGTGTCCTGGAGTGCATGGAGTTGGATAGACAGGACCGCTTATCTCTTTAGCACTGCATATACCTCCCTCGGTTAGACACCGAAAAACATAAAACATGACTGCTTTAATGTAACAGCTGCACACGTAAGATTAAAGTAATTTTTAACCAAGATGCTAATGGGAGGTTTCATTACTAAATATTTTCTAAAATTGTTGTAGGTATTAGCTGTGTGAGTTTATTCCTTAAGAGAAGATATAAAGCAAACTTAACGGCAAAAAATGTTCCTATATCGATGGATTTCCTTTACAGAAGACTACCTACTTTAGGAAATATTGCATTCCACCAAATAATTCATTAGCGAGGTTTCACCGGAGATATGAGCTTGGAGTTCCCCTGAATATAACATGCCCTCTTAGAAAAAGGATGTTTGTACATTAATATGTCTGTCTGTGAACAGCATAACTTAATAAAGGAAAGTTGGATAAAATTAAAGTCCATACGAGGCGTGTTTTTAAAGTAAGTCCCGATACTTTTTTAAAAAATAACACAACACTATTTTCCAAATACTTTATGATCATTCATTACGTTACACCTTGTGCTACTTCTTCATATAGTCACCGCCGTTATTCAAGCACTTTTCGTAACGGTAAAAATATTTACTTCTACTTAAAGTAACTTAAAATGGTAAGTGGAAACTGAATGGAGAAAATTGCCTCCCCTAAAAGAAAAGCGAGGTGGCGCCGCGGTAAACACATGTGTGACTGTGCGAGTCGCATTCGGGAGGTCCTCGGTCAAACCCTCGGGGCCGACCAACCTGACCGAAGGATTTTTCGCGGTTTTCCTCGATCGTTAGGCGAATGCTGGTTGTATAATTTAATCGGCGAATTTTTCTATCATCCCTTTAATCACTACATTTCATTCTCTTCTTACTCACCGGCATACCAGGCATTGGCTGATCACCCATCCTGAATATGCTATGATCCAGCGTTTGCTTCTCCTCTACAGCCTACTGACCCATGGGTTGGCTTGTAAGTCCTTGGAGGTGCAGGTCCTCCAAAGAGGAGGGTAATTCGAAGAAGAAGAAAATATTTTCACAGTATTTAAACTTTAAATGTATTTTTAAAAATGGTACAGTATCTACCATTTTGTACCCTATCCTTCACAGAAAAATTATTCTTTGGAGAACAGAGGTAGATTATTAGTTCATTTTTTAGGGAAGGGTTTTTTACTACAAATTGGTAGGGCTAATAAATATGGTAGGGTTCACATGTCCAAGCAATGTGATTTCTTTCCTTTGTAAATGCGTATATATTTTTCTCCCCATTTTTACCATGGACAGGTTTTCCTCTGTATTACGTTTTCTTATACAAATGTATCGTTTTCCCAGGAACTATTGACGATTACTAAATGAAATGTTGATATGATAAAAACAGTACCTCAATTTTGCTACAAATCTACTTTGGTGTTAATATGTTGCATAGCCGCATAACAAAATTTTAATAAAAAGGTATGTAATTAAGGTAAAACAGCTAGTCAAAATTGACAAAAGTTCCACTTCTAGGATTTCGGATATTTTGAATATTTAAGATATATGCAATAAGAATGTGCAGTAAAAATGATAATTTTATAATATTGTGTGGTATTATTAATTTTATTGTTATTGCCAGATGAAGCGTTGTGCTGTATTGGTGCTACCAGACGTAGCATTATTGGGCCTCCTTAGTTATATATCGGCTTAACGGTCTTTCCTTTCGGTGAGGATCACGCCAAAGGGAAAGATGTGTTTGAAACTGTCTGGTATGACGTCAGTCCCGTTTGGCTTCGGCTAGACACTGTTGGTGGGGGTAAGATAGCGTCACTCCAGTGTAAGGTCGTTGGAACCAGACGCGTGTGTGACCGGTCTACGGTTTCGTGGCATCTCCCTGCATTCTGGTTCCTTTGTTCATTATGTAGAGTTGCGAAACGTTTTTGTGAATAAATCCCAGGTATGTGAAGGTAATGTGTGTTATGTAATCTTTCAGTGTAGTGTAAAACCCGCGCCTTCTCCGTAAATCTACACACTAAGGTCCCGAACTTTTTGCTTCCAGGGAGTTGCGTCCCCCATGTGCGTGTTGGGGTGTCCTAAATTAATCATTTTCTGGCAAACTTTTAGGCCTTACCGCAACATGTAACAATATGCATTATTGTTATTTATATTGTCATCATATTTATGTAGAACACGCCTCATTTTTTAGACTTTTTTATGTATTTCCTAAAATGCAAACTGAACTCATCTGAAGAGGAACCAAAAGATAACCAGAAAGAACTGTGAGAACTCTTATTACAGTCCTGGACTCTTATAAATAATTGAGAGGAAAATTTTTTAGTAAAATATTTAAACCCGTTTTTATCTCAATTGTTTAATTTTTGACATTCAGGTACACATAAGTAGTGCACTAATGTGGGTACGGGCCTGAAATTTTTATTGGTTATTAATATCATCGCAAGTAAAACTGTGACTGTAATTGGCTTAATTCAAAACAGTTTATTTAAAAAAATTAAATTTTAATGTGTCAAAACATACAATTTTCCTTCAATACATCATATTTAAAAAATATGAAGTTTTATAAAAACTTTATATAACATTTTGTATTTGAAAATTTTGCAAACAAGCCATACAAACTTCAGAAAAATAGCTCTAATAGTTATTTAATAAATAGTACCAGCAATCTGTAAAAATAGCATAGTCAACATAGAGAAGGCTGTTTTACCTTAAGAAAAAAATCCTATCCTTCTTAAAACACCACGCTATTGTATAAAAGTATATAAGTGAACTTAGAAGACATGTATCTATATCCTGTAAAAAATCCAGTGTGATATCTTGGATAGTTTCTGAAATAATGGTTCCGTAGGGCAGTGGTTTCGTTTCCGGCTCTCGTACTGAGGGTTTGGGGCTCGATTCCCGGCTCTGGGCTGGCGATTTTAAGTTGGCCCTATCCATGTCTTCACCTTTGACATGCTCATGTGAAGCATCTCTAAAACCCAACGAGGTTTGGAGTTGCAGGTCCTCTCATTGCGCTGCCACCCTCATCACCTTAGCTTCGGCGGTAACGGACTCCGCCTACTGGATCCTCGTTGTCCTCCGTGGTGTAGTGATTACCATGCTAGCCTCTAGTTACCGAGGTCGCGGGTTCAAACCCGGCAGAGTGCGATGGATTTTTTCGGGCGTAAAATTCCTTAGTATGGCTTCCTTCGGAAGGGAAGTAAAGCCGGTGGTCCCGTGTCGTAGATTTACGGCACATAAAATAACCTCAAGCCTGATAAAGACGCCTCTGAGCAAAATTACCGGTCTTTCACCCCAAATATAGAATGGGACGCTAAGAACCATAGTAGTTAAAGAGCGTACATAAATAAAACTCAATTTATTTACTGGGTCCTCCACTTCAGAAATGGGTTCATTCATCGCTTGGTGGAATGTAGGAACTTCGAAGGTAATGGGAAGCATAAGAGACGACGATAATGCGTCGACATTGGCGATATAGAGCTTTTAATCTCCTCCTCTTAAGAGAAATATTGCTGAATTTTATTCTTTATTGAAACCTCAAAAGTAGCTTATATTAGCTTGCCTACTACGTATAGTAAGTAGGGGAAGTGTTGTATTCCATCTAAAATTCGATACGTGTTTTAAGGCCCTCTGAATAAAATAAGGCATTTTTTAAAAAGGTCTGTGTGTGTGTGTGTGTGTGTGTGTGTGTGTGAGAGAGAGAGAGAACAGCATAACTCAAAAACGAAACATTGGATAAATACCAAATATAATATTTAGGTTCAGTACCTTCAAAGATGCCACACGAAGATCCCAGACTACTCTTTACATGGAAGATTTATTGAAATGTTTGATTTTCTAAAAAGTGGCTAATATTTTGATTAAAATACCATATATTAAAGCTATTTACATTAAAAATAAAATGTATGTCTTGAATTTTCTGGCAATGGCTTATGAAGTCCACTTCATTTGGAAGAAATACGTATGATGGTAAACGTTAAACGATAGACGAAACCATATTACACAAAAAATCTGATGTGATGCACTCACATTACTTTTCTTACTCTTGTACAAAGTATTTTTACAAACGCTTATTCTACATCTACTTCATGTTAATCGAGATAAACATTTGCAGAAATTCTCTTTAGCTAATTTTCTTGTAGATGCAAGGGGAATTGGTAGGCTTTAAGCGATAGCCAAATATTTTAAGAGGTGGTTGCTATGTGGAGCATTTCATTCTCTCTGCATGTCCAGGACATAAAACAAACGAATAACGAATTCAAACAAATAACAAGGAATATCTCAAGAAATGTTTCACTCAAAACAAGAAGGTACATGACATACCTTATGTGTTTTAACGAGATCTACCTTATTTTGTGTAGTAAAGGTTTGTCTATCTCTTACGGTTTATCAGTTATGCGAAATTTATTCAGAATGAAGAGGACCTTTTGGGGACATTCCCAGAAAATTCAAGACATACATTTAATTTGCCATGTTAATATCTTAAACATAATTTTTAATTAAAATCGTTGGAACCATTTTTGAGAAAAAGCAAAATTTTCGAAAAATGATCCGTATAAAAGATAGTCTGGGGGGCGTGAGTTTCTTTAAAATCTTCGTGTCGCATTCTTGGAAGGTACTAAACTCAAATACCAAGCTTTTCGTTTTTAGTTATGCTGTTCACAGACAGACACAGAAAAATGTTCTATTTGGATTCACCTCTAAACGGTGAAATCTGGGTATCACGTTTTTGGTGGAATAAGAAGCTTTCCCTATTTACTATACGTAGTAGAGAAAGTAAAAATGTAGATCTCTTAAAAACACACAATTCATTTCAAATGAGCCTTTTTTTTTGTATAAGCCTTTTCTAAGAGATCTGTTATTAAAATTTCAAATTGTTAATTTCTTGGCCGTTCTCCTAAGTCCTCTCAACATTCAGTTGTTTCTCGCGATTGCGTGGAAACAGCATGGAATTTTAAGGCAGCATATAGTGTCAGTTCTTAAACATTTGGCTATCACATTCGCTTTGTATTGTCTGTTAAGAGTCTTTTGAGCCAGTGGAAGGGGGGACAAGAAATTCGCGCGGTCGGCACAGTAGCTAGAACAAAATACAGCCACACGAATCCAAACTGGTCGCGTGCCAGCGGTTTTTACCTTTCCCTCTCCACTGGCTCAAAAGAATCTGAACAGGCAATAAATTTATAATGTAGCTGTTTGTGCAAAGGTTTATTTGAATTAAAATGTAGTAGACAGAAAAATAAGCTTTAGTAAGACTAGTTCTGTATTAAAGCTAGAGGGTAGAGGAAATCATGTGAATGTATCACATCAGATTTTTAATTTAGATGGGTTAATGATTACATGATGCTGATGTAACATAGCTTCCAGACACATACTTGTCAAACGCATTCTGCAGGTTCGTACAACAAGCCATCAGATGGAGGAAAATAATTATAAACGTAGCTACTATTAAGTAAAAAAAACAGCCAAACCCTGTGGCATTTTCCAGCAAAATAAATAAGGTGAGATCACTGGCCATTAAATCCAGAAAAAAACAGCACCCGGATAAGCAAACATATGCAATTTCTTATCCAAGGTAACCGTAACACCCTCTTGTGCCTCACCACGCCCTCTCTCTGTCTGAAAATGAGAAGGCGAAAAGGCAGTGCCCAGAGGCTGTTCATTTTAATGATCTTTATTTTAAATTAGCAAGGTGGTGCTTCTCCTCCTAATATAGGCTATGCGACATAACCTGAATTTATCAAATTTAGTGTTGAAACACTGCTAGGTCAACGCCTTTATTATGTTACACATTACGATGTAAATTAATACCCAGCATGTATGCTTAACTGTTAATTTTGTTAATTTTTTCGGCTCCTGATCTGTTGCTGTGTTTGCTGGTAATTATAGTAATATTAATAACCACCGCCATTACTAATTCTGCCTTTAGTGTACGAAGTTAGCTACTGGAATTAGTTTGGTTTAATTTGCTGTTGGCTGATTACACATGCGGGACAGAAATATAAGATTTAAATAAAAGCTAGGCTGTTTTTCATCCCGCTTTATCCGAATGAGCTTTTGCAAAAACCAGGGAAAAATATATTTTACATCTACACACAAGAACAGTCCCGAAAGTACCAGACCTGATGTATATATAACGCTTGTTGTTTCAAACAAATGACTGTGGTAGAAAGTATCACCCTTATAAAGCTGAAGTTTGACGATGCTATATTGTTTAGTAACTATTTGGCAGCCATTAATTGTGAACTCTCTCACCGAATTTGTAAACATGGATAGTGATACAATACTTTCATTTGAAAGGTCTTAGTCCAACTAATATTAAAGCTGAGCTAGATTCTACTCTTGGGGAGTTTGCTCCTTCGTTTACAACAGTAAACGAGCTGCCAAGACGAACATCGTAGTGGTGACCAAATGAGATAACCACGCCAGAAATTGAGAAGAAAATCCGCAAAATGGTATTGGATGACCGCCGACTGAAAGTGCGGGAGCTAGCAGACATCGTAGGCATTTCAAAAAATGCTGTACATCGCAAACTAACTGAAAATTTAGACATGAGAAAGCTGTGCGCAATGGGTGCCGCGTTTACTACAATGGAACGAAAGCAGCATCGTGAGGATGTTTCAGGCGAGTGTTTGGCGATGTTTCGCTGCAATAAAGCCAAGGTTTTGCGTCGATTCATAACCTGGATGAAACATGGGTCAATCATTTCACACCTGAGACGAACAGTGGTTTGAAAGGGGAGAATCGGCTCCAAAGAAGGTGAAGACAGTTCCATCTGTAGGCAAGGTCATGGCGTCAGTTTTTTGGGATGCGCGTGGGATAATTTTCATTGTTTATCATAATAAAGAAAATCAATCAATGGCGAGTATTATGCAAACTCCTTGCAGCGTTTGAATGATGAAATCAAGCAAAAACGGGCGCATTTAGCGAAAAAGAAAGTTCTGTTATCATCAAGACAATTCACCAGTTCACAATCCATTATCGCCATGGCCGAAATCAATGAGTTAAACTTCATATTGCTTCCTTGTGCACCCCATTTGCCAGACTTAGCCCCCTCTGATTATTGAATAAATGGCTTGATGGTAAAAGATTTGCCAACAACGAAGAGGTGGAGTTTGCAGTTGATGGCTATCTTGCAGAACTCGACGGTTCTCACCTTAAACAGGGTAACGAAGCTATTGAACACCGTGGGAAAAGTGTATCGAGCTGAAAGACTATGTAGGGAAATAAATATGTTTTTTTCCATAATTTTTGTGTTTTCTTTGTTAGGTCGGATACTTCTGGAACGGTTCTCGTACTTTATTTTACTCGCATCTTGCGATGGAGAAGCCTTACATAGAAGCGTAGGATCGCGGAAGGAGGTAATGGCAAACACAAGATGGGAAAATGTCCTCCAAAACATATACGAAAAACACGCATTTCATGAAGGCTGTTCTTTAATAACAAAATATACATACACTGGGCCTATATAGCAATAGCTTTAGTTCAACAAGCAAGTAAATCCTAAGTGCAAATGTTTGAGTATTATGACAGTATTTTAACAAGTACTAGCCGGCCACGATATGAATGCGCCACTGTTTTTGTTGAAACAATCAAGGTTAGGGATCAGTGGGGGAGTCAGGGGCAAGGTGATAGGGAAACGTACAGTCGTACAACGAAAACAGTACTACATTTGGAGCCTCAGCCTTATTAGTAAATTCAATTAAGGATGCTTTTAACTTGACTGTTCTTACGAGCCTCGCCCACATGTTTCGTAACCGTATCGTTCCTCTTCCCACCACACGCACTAATATCGTTGCCAACTAGTGTCATTATCTGAATATGTCACCTTTTCGGCTTATGAACATATTGCATAATAAACGTTCTAGGAAGAGAACATTAAAATTAAAAGGGAGCATTAAGATAACTAAGAAAATAAAATAAAGTAATGGAAAGAAAGACTTTGGATTGCAATCCTCAGGGTAGTAGAGGAAGACCAAGAAACATATGGAAAAGAACAGTTATCGAAGAAATTGCTAAAGAAGAGAAAACATGGAAGTAAACACTTTGGCAAGAAACAGGATCCAATGGAAATACTTTGTGAATACTATATGCTCCTCATAAAGAGATACAGGAGAATGATTGATAGGAAGGGAACAAAGGTTGGTAAATGAGCTGCAATACACACGTTCGGCGTGACCTTTCTCTCGGTAACAGCCCATCACACTTCACATGACAACTCGGCCCCAATTTTAAAATGGTCGAACTAAACTGTGCATTAAATTAGCATAAAACGTAGCACTTTATTAAACCATGAAATGATTAACGATTTAAATCACTCTGAATGTTAAGAAATTAAATAAGCTCTGAATATTAACGAAAATAACAAACATTTAAAAATAATATTCCTGTGGCGCTAGAGCCCATGAAGGGTCTTGAGCTGCCAACCTGACGGCCGGCCTCACGCCCACATATGCAGGACAGAGGTGAGCGATCATCCAACCGATACGGGAAGGTGATGTGGTCAGCATCACGCATACCTCAGAATGTTGGCTCCGTGGCCGGGACCGCTGTCTATCGCAGCTCCTCACTTTCCTCGCGATACGAATGGGCACCGGTCCTATACCCGGAACTTAAAATCCGCACCCCCGTGGCTGTAAAAAAATTAATAAACTCTGAATATTAACGATTTGAATAAACTAAATATTAACAACACATGCAACAGAGAAATAACACAATGTTACAATTTACAAACTGACCCAATATATAATCGTCTGTGGCTCCGTGTACCCGTTAAAATTCTAACATTTCCCATATTATGATAGCTAAATTTGCAACTGGAACAAAATCCCATTAAAGATGACATTCAACATAGCCCTGAAAGGAAAACGTTAATCGGCAATTAGGCCAGTTGAGGAAGCTCTCCCCGAGATCTGTACACCTTCCTAGCAGAGGCAAAATCAACTTCACTTCACGTCAACCCAATCTGCCTAGACCTGAAGACGCGATCGTGGCGCGGCGAAAGGCAAGGGAAAGAACTATATACAGTGACGCCACTGACAGACAAACCAAGAACTGTAATGAGGACATCACAGACAAAAGTATACATAATAGACCAGATCGACACATCTGTATTATTTTTGACGTAATTAGTAACATGAAAAGTAACATTAAGAGCGAGTTTGTTGCAAAGTAATTCGTCAATCACATCCCGAGGAATTGTAACTTGAAGTTGATGCTTTAGATCAAGGGTAGCAAAAATGCCTTTCTCTCTCGAGTCATCAAATATGCAACACGCACTACACCACTCAGTAGCACATGGAAAACAAATGAATAGACGGCTAGAAAAGGAGTTGCGCCTTCGAGTCACACTGCCTCGCGAGTCTGTTTTCGCCACCACTGCTTTAGATGCACATCAGTTGCTCATCCTGAGGTTTAGGCGCACTGTAGATTGAGAAAGCTGAGATACGATTGACCTACTATAATGCGACAAATGCTATTCTTTAGTTTATTTTCGCTGTTCTCATTTACGCCGAAAATACACAGGATTTAAAGTAGAAATAAAGGAAAATAAATATTTACCTCTTTCGTTGATCTCAGGTTGATCCAGTATGAACTGGAACTGATGATAAAGGCATGAGTGACAAGAACCTCATGGATTTTATGCTTTAGAAAAATAAAAAATAAATAAAAATTAAGAAAGATCTTCAAACTGTTTGAATGTCCGTGGTACCGAAAATAATTTTGTAAGTAATAAAAGAAAAATATACGTATAAAGTTAATATCTGTCAGAAAAAGAAAAACAATAAGTGAGTCATCTGATGGTTTTGACTTAGTGTGTTACTATAATGTTTTTTGGGGGGAAGTCGTTAAGAAGCTAAGCCTAGAGGGATGGCTCAGGAGGTATGGTATTAAGGAGGTCCCGGGTTCCATTCCATTCTGGCCAACCTGATCTGAGTTTTTTCGTGGTTATCCTAGGTCGGTATAAAATGGTTATAAATTTGTTTCATTTTTGCTTTTTACATTAGGTGGTTAAACTGGTGTAATCTTTTTGTTTTTTTAATTTTTATTGTTCCATTTAACTGCCTTTAACTGCCATGTTAACCGGCGGACAGTTTACCTTTGAAATATATCGCCTATCGGCAGTGGTGCAAACTTGTATACCGTTGTCATTGGCTTTTTAGGGGAGAGGGGTCTGTACGTTAGAGCGCGCGCGCACACACACACACACACACACACACACACACACACACACACACAGGTCGCGGGTTCAAACCCGGCGGAGGGCGATGGATTTTTTCGGGCGTAAAAATCCTTAGCACGGCTTCCTTCGGAAGGGAAGTAAAGCCGATGGTCCCGTGTCGTAGATTTACGGCGCGTAAAAGAACCTCAAGCCTGATAAGAGGCCTCTGAGCAAAATTACCGGTGTTTCACGCCCAATATAGAATGGGACGCTAAGAACCATAGTAGTTAAAGAGCGTCCATAAACAAAACTCACTTTCAATTTCAACACACACACACACACACACACACATACATCATACATTCCACTCTTATTCGTACTCCCAGACTCTAGGGAGGATAGTGAATATCTTGGCTAGAGAAAAGTTCTCCCCTCCCAGCCGGTAATCGAAACCGAGACGTCTCGCACAGTGGAGTAATCTGAGCTAATTCAGCTATTGATACTATTCTCTATGAGACTTATTATGTTGTAGCTCTTCTCCATAATATTGATATAGATTATATGTTTTTTGTCCCTCAATTACTCTCATTTCGTTGCCTTTTATCTTTCAGGTTTACAGGGTCTGGCACGATAGGTGATGTACAGTGCATGCGGTGGATGTGGTTTAAAGAGAGAAGGTTTCCACGCACGGGACCTTCTGTACCTGAGAATAAGCGGACATCGAAGGGGCTTCCGGGATGCTCTACCAGGAGACGTTAGGGACCCCCGCTACTTTGCGCCTGTCGCCACCGGGTCTTACCGCCCTTCTGCTCTCATTTCAATCCGCCTTCCGGAGGCCTAGTAGACGCAATAGGCTTAATTTACTCAACACCGTTGAAATACTCCTCCCCAAATCCTATGTTATACCTACTATTTAAGTTTCATAGTGGTTAGTAAAAAAGTAAGATGCATACACATACACTCATACGAATAACATTTTTATAATATACACCCCATTACAACTGCTTGCTGTAAATCGGTTACTATAACTTATATCGATTATTTGTCCAGAATCTAAAATAATGTGAAAATGTCTGGTTAAATTTTGGGATAGGTCTGTATACATATTTTTCACATTTCTGGTTTACATAAACTTAGTAGTAGTGGTATTTATTAAGTACTTAGTATTACATTAATTGCATAACACAGTCGCATGGGTCATAAGACCGTACATGCTCTCTAGAAAAATACCTAGTCTGTATACGTGGCTTGCAGAATCGACCAGAAACAACTATGTTTATAATCACCACATTATACACATAATATAAAATTGAAAAACACTCTGAATCACACAGGCAAACACACACACACACACACACACACACACACACACACACACACAAATGCTCAAGCACCACATATATTTAAAGAAAATTTATATAAACACCTTATCTCTTAGTACACGTACTTGCATTAAGTATGTGCCCAAGCTTGGCCAGTTTTGACTGTTTAGAATCAAGTCCCAGCATGCTGCCCTCCGTCTGTTGGAAGCTAAAAATACTTCCGGTAATAATTTTTTTCTAATATTCTCCGTCTGTAGGCATGCTGCCAAAATATGCGTCCAGTCTTCTTGTTCCCCGCATAACGGGCAAATCCTCCTGCCATCATCAGCAGCAATCTTGCGACCTTTCCACCCTCCCAACCTAAGCCATGCTATTCCCGTTCTCTGTTTTATACCTATTCCAACATATATGTTTCCCCCACCTAGTTTTTATTTCATTTTGTAGCTCCAATGTTGATCTTTGTCTACATTCAGACTCTTTTTTTCTGCCTATTTATATCACATAGTCGTGTTTTGACTTTTTTCACGCCACTGTGTGTATTTTCATTACTCCTTTGCCAGATATCGTTTAACACTACTTTTGATAATTCCCGTTGTAACCCCGCCGCCCACAATTTTGGGTGCTCTATGTTGTTCATTGGATGACGATAACATATTGCTCTCAGAGTTGTTTGATCACCTTTAATTATTCGCAGCCAGTGTCTAACTACATTTAGTTTAGCAAATACAGCATCTTCCCAGCATCCTAGCATAAACAACAACGAAGGTGCACAAAGAAAGATATGGTAGATGAACTCCGGACACCTGAAAGGAAGGAGAGAAAGAGAGATGCCATCAAGAGCAAAGACAGGGTTTAAATTCTGAAGTGAGTAACTGCTAGTATCGCAACAGGGGCTTATTCTTTATATGCATTCTAGGAAATGCTCTTCTAGTTTACGACAGTAATCCTGAAGAGGAGACGTGCGAAGTAATAACATTTTTTTTTGTCTCCTGACAATAAGCGCTGGCATGTGTACATCCATGCAGTACAACTCTCTCGGATACTAAAATTAAAATTCTGTCTCCGAGGGAGATAGTTTCAAATCATAAGGTATGTTCAACTCGTTTGAAACTGAAATTTTGTTCGAATTTCTCAATGTATTTCAGAGAAACTAAGGTGATTTTGGTATAAACTTAATACCATTTTATAGCGTTAAAGTTTTGAGCGATCGCACATGGAAGGAACGTAAGAATTGGCGAAACTGACAAAACCAGAGAGCAAAAGGCGCTTCTGTAGTTGGTGGCCTCACCCGCCGAGTACAAAGTCTACCGCTAAAACTTCAGCGCTCGAAAATGAAGTTATTTTGTTGTAACTTGTTTGCAACACGCTTTGGGCGTCAATTTGAAGCAGGTCGTATTGAAGGAGTTGTATTACATTTCAACTGTTGGGAAACCGAACTTGAAATTCGTTGCAAACACACATATAGTACCCGCTTTCCGTTAGCCTTCGCCCTAAGATTAAACATATTAACTTTGTAATTTTGACTGTTTCTTTAAATATTATGTACTTATGTTTGCCTCGGCTGCGTCAGTATTTATTTTAGACATGGATGTCTTGGCAGGGTTGTGGTGCGACTTAAGAATGTAGGCTTACACAGATTATAATTTTACTTCACTCCTTTTTATTAATGCTTGACACGATTTAAATAACACTTCACTGATATAGAGCTGTGAGATTCTTTTATTAATTACTTGTACTTTTTAACAAGTGAACTTATTTTTCTCACACGAATACGTATTAAATCTCTCGAGGACGCATCTCGCATCCGGTTACAAACACTGTCTGCAGGCAACTGAATTGATTTCAACCGCCTAAACTTGTAAATTTTTGTATTTCAAGTCTCTGATTGGCTATTCCTAATCCAATAGAATACCCTCATTTAACTAAAACTTTTTCTGGTTGTTGATTGGCTATTTTTATAAACTGTCACTAAAACTACATTATTGTTTCCAAGAATCGCAAGTAGTATTGTTAAACTTTCAAATTCATTATTGCCTCAATGTTACCTCATTGTTAGCAACGTTTAACCTATTATTCTCACAGCTCCTACATTATTAAATTACGTAATATATTCACATAACATTATTACACATGGATACAATAATACAAGCATATGCAATGACTGTTGCATACGTTTTACAAATTATTATATACACATATTGTTTCAAGGCGGGCTCTTATTGAATTTACATATTATATAATTAGGCTGAAATTATTTAAGTGCTAAAAACACTGCCTCAAAAATGGCCCTAAATATCACTTTGGGTCAAAACCTTTCAATTTCTGAGCTGCATTTGTGTAACTCGAAATCTCACTTTCGAATGAGTAGTGTTCTTTATCAGTAGCATACTAATCTAAGACTCGGGTTTAATAATAATAATAATAATAATAATAATAATAATAATAATAATAACACTTAAGCCTCTTTTTCAGATATACTGCTCATCTATTTTACAGAATCGTAGCGGAATGCAACCTCTATGTTGGTGGAGATGATTTTTTGAAGATTGCAAACCTTTTCATGATAGGCAACAAAACTATTCTTTCGAGAGATAGTCTTTTTTATCCACTTTCCGCTCATGTTATCACGTGAGAAGTTGAATGTTATCTTGTGAGTTTTGCATTTTTACCGCAGACATTAATAAAACGTATTTAATCCTCCAATTATTGAGATGTAGGAGCAATTTATTGCTGCAGATGTGGTGTATAAAGATATTTATTGATTTAAATTTTGTCTTTTAAATCTTGCTGTCTTTACTTACATTTATTTGTCAACATTTACTTACGAGTTAATTGATTTAGTTTATTAAATATAACTCTTTCGGCACAAGCAGCTATGTTACCTTCAGTTGTTGACTTGATCAACACTACCAGATGTGACTAATTCCAGTTCGCAGAAGCTAGCACGCTCGACCTTGATACTACTTTTGAACACCTAATAGTGATTAATTTTATTTTCGCTTAAGGCATTTCTATTATTGTCGACATAGTATGCTATACACATGCGTTAATTGTTTTGTAGAAACTAGACTTCGTCTCTTATTTTTAAATGTCTTCCTCGTCCTGCAAAGATATAATTACTGCATTTGTATCACAATATACGTCGGCGTCTCTCACTCTCCCCAGTACATGACTGGAGCCATTTCTGAGGTGAAGGCATTCAGAGCGCGGAGTCTGTTACCTCCGATGGTAGGGTGATGAGGATGGCGGTGGAATGAGAGGACCTACAGCTTTTACCGCGGACTCCCAACCACAATGGGCCTTGGGAATACTCCACATGAGCAAGTCAGAGGTGAAGGGTCACCACTCCAAAGCCGGGAATCGAACCACAGACCCTTAGAATGAGAGCCGGAGACGAAACCACTGATGGGCTATCCCGGCGCCAATGTCACAATATACTGTTGTATACATTTTTAGAACAAGTATTTTAATATTATACCTCGCTGTAACCAACATATTTAAAGTGATGGAGAAACACAATTATGAAGTCGTAAAATCTGAGTCATTGAGGAAGACAGTAAATTGTTAATAATTCTGGTCTTGACACTTTTTTCTGCCAGATAGAAGCCTCTTTGAATTGCAACTTCACCAAAATGTTGCTTTACTAAATGTATGTAAACTAATTTCGTAAAAACCAAATAGGAAAAATCTGATGTGTTACGCTCACATGACTTTCTCTATTGTACAAACTATTTTTACAAACCCTTATTCTCCATATGCTTCATGTTAATCGAGATATCGAGATGTCAATCTTATTGATAATTTTCTTGTAGATGCAAGGGGAATATGGTAGGTTTTAAGCGATAGTCAAATATTTTAACGCTGGTTGCTATGTAGCGCATTCCATTCTCTTTGCATGTCCAGGACATAAAAAAATGATTAACGAATTTGAGAAAAATTTAAGGCAATAACAAGCAATATCTCGCAAACGGTTTACTCAACAAAAGAAATGTAAATGACATAAATTGTGTATTTTAACACGATCTACATTTTTCGTGTAGTAAAATTTTGTCTATCTCTTATGGTTTACCAGTTATGAAAAAGTCGTTCACAATGAAGAATACTTTTGGAGACATTCCCAGAAAATTCGAGATAAACATTTTATTTATCATGACAATATCTTAAACATATGATATTTTAATCAAAATCGTTAGAGCCGTTTTTGAGAAAATTAAAATTTTCGAAAAATGTTCCATGTAAAGGGTAGTCTGGGGTGGGGGGATTTTCTTGAAAACCTTCGTGTCGCATCTCTGGAAGATACTGAACCTAAATACCAAGTTTGGTGTTTATCCGACTGTTCGTTTCTGAGTTATGCTGTTCTCAAACACACACACACACACACACACACACACACACACACACACACACAGACACACACACGGACATGTTTCCAAAGATGCGTTTTTTGGATTCAGGGGGTCTCAAAACATGTATTTCCGGTGAAATCTCGGTATCGAATTTTTGGGTGGAATACAATACTTCCCCTATTTACTATATGTAGTAGAGAAAGTAAAAAGTTGACAAATCGGTGTAATTATTAAATTATGAAAAATCTTGAGAAACACGATAACTCTTAACCTGTAATTCATTAATTAATTAGTTATATATTAATGATGTGAACTTTTGTGGTTAACTTGGCTGCTAGAAATTTTTAAAATGGAAATTAATACTTGCTTAAGTAACTATATTTACCCCTATGTGTTCACGGAGATGCTATTATCGTGCAATGCTTTCTGATACAATATTGTGGCTTTTTTAAATAGTTGTGTAGCATAGATTTTACGCAATTTCAATATTTGATAATGCAGAAAACCTGGTCTCTACAGTGACACAAAACCTGCAATGCAGCGACAAGATCCTACACTGAGAACCAAAATTCAACAAAATTCCCTCACCAATAACGTATCACGCATCATATTGAAGATAACTGTTTTGACACGTTAAAGCCCGGGTGTTGGTAAGCCTATCTAGAGAGGGAAAGCAGTCAAAGAAGATTAAAACATGCCGATCACTTTTATAAATGAAGCATGATTTAATCTAAGGAGAGGATTCCGTTGAATGATTAGTTCTGGCAGTCAGTTATAAAACGTGCTGCCACCGCTGATGTCCTAGCTCTCAGTTATTTGTTTTTGTGTGTGATAAAACCTTTGGGTCTCTCAAACCATTTTGTTTCATGTCTCTTTTCCGTTGTGGCCACGAAACAATCACTTACATTAGTAAATATGAATAGCCTGATTTGAGATCAATTCTACCGAGAATTAACTTGAAAGATTCAGTCATATTGAATCTAATGCTCTAATAAATCTTACATTTCTATCGGTCTGTCAGTATTTTTCAATACCCCTGCAGTGAAGAAAATCATAATTTTGGCGGTTATTTCCGAAAATATGCACGATGATGCAAATGAGCAATCATGTACATATTTATAGTACTGGCAGTATGTTATGTTGAGGCGGTGTTTTTAACACTTAAAATATTTCAGTATAATTATATAAAATATAAATTCAATAACAGCCCGCCTTGAAGCAATATGTGTATATAATAATTTGTAAAATGTATGCAACAGTCATTGCATATGCTTATATTATTGTATCCATGTGTAATAATGTTCTGTGAATATATTACGTAATTTAATAATGTAGGAGCTCTGAAAATAATAAGTTAAAAGTTGCTAACAATGAGGTAACCTTGAGTCAAGAATCACAAGTACTACTTGTGATTCTTGGAGTAACAATAATGTAAATTTTGAGACAGTTTAAAAATAGCCAATCAACAACCAGAAAAAGCTTTAGTTAAATGAAGGTATTCTATTGAAGTAGTATTAGCCAATCAGAGACGTGAAATACAGAAATTTACAAGTTTAGACGGTTGAAATATTTTCAGTTGCCTGCAAACAGTGTTCCTAACCGAACGCGAGACACATCCTTGAGAGATTTAATACGTATTCGTGTGAGACGAAAAATAGTTTACGTGTTAAAAAGTGCAAGTAATTCATAAAAGAATCTCACAGCTCTCTATATCAGTGAAGTGTTATTTAAATCATATCAAGTATTATTAAAACGAGTGAAGTAAAATTGTAATCTGTGTAAGCGTACATTCTTGTCGCACCAAAACCCTGCTAAGAGCAACGTGTCTCTAACAAATACTGACGCAGCCGAGGCAAATATAAATATATAATATTTGAAGAAACGGTTAAATTACAAAGTTAATATTTTTTTTAAACTTGGGGCAAAGGCCACCTGAAAGTACATTTGGGGCGAAGACTACCGGAAAGCGGGTACTATACGTGTGGTTACAACTACTACAAGTTAGGCTCCCCAACAGTTGAAATACGATACAACTCCTTCTAAAATACTACTTTCTCAAATTGACGCCCAAAGCGTGGTGCAAATAACGTAACAAACCATCTTTCTCAATGTTAACCTTTGTATAGGTTCTACTAAGTACTTAAACTATAATTTTCTTCAAAATTTATTGTCTAAAATTTATTTTCCGATTCTTCAGCGCTTGTTTTGTTTCATACTTCCTCTACCGCTTAGATACCTATGGCAGAGGAGATATTGCGTTTCAGTCTAAAGCTGAATGTCATGTTATTAAAGGATCTATCAACAAGAGTGTCCTATATTTATCATGTGATAGCTGCCGTTGTTATTGAGTTACAGCAATCATTTTTTATGTGGTTTCAATTGTTATTGAGAAATAGCCATGGAACGTTACAGCATTCAGCAACGCGTAGAAATTGTGAAAATGTATTATCAAAATGTATCATCTGTTCGCCAAACCTTCCGTGTATTGCGTGAAGTTTACGGTGTGCATAATCATCCCTACGAGAGAACGATTCGGCGTTTGATCGATAAATTTGAAAGAAGTGGTTCTGTCAGCGATCAAAGAACGCCTGTACGTAATCGACGTAAGCGCTCCAACGAAAACAGTGAGAGTGTACGCGAGAACAGAAACAAATCAATTGCTCGTCGAGCGTAAGAATTGGGGCTTTCGCCGACCACAACTTGGCGAATTCTGCATCTGGTCTTGAAGTTTCACGCTTACAAAATGGTGTTAACTCAAGAACTTTAGCCCAACGACCATAGGTTGCGCGGTGTATTCGCTGACTGGGCTATGGAGCAATTGGAGGCTGACCCGGATTTTTGTCGATAAATCATCTTCAGTGATGAAGCCCGCTTTTGGATGGATGGTTGTGTTAACAAACAAAATTGCCGCTAATGGAGCAATCGCAATCCAATGCAGATTCAAGAACGACCACTTCATCCCCAAAAGGTTACTGCGTGGTGTAGATTTTGGTATGGTGGAATCATTGGTCCATATTTTTCCAAGATAAAGATGGTGAAGCTGTAACTGGCAACGTAGAAAGATACCGGGCTCTTATAAGGGACTATTTTTGGCCTCAATTGGATATTGCGGATCTCAGAAACATTTGGTTCCAGTACGATGGTGCCACATGTCATATTGCTCTAGAAACAATCGATATTTTGAAGAAGTTCAGAGGTTTCATCATTTCCCGTGGTGGTGATGATGATGTTAACTGGCCCCCGAGGTCATGTGATTTGACGCCGTTGGATTACTTCTTGTGGGGTTATGTTAAATCTCGAGTTCGTCAACAAGCCAGAAACAGTAAATTATCTTATGAATAACATCACGCGTGTTATTCGTGAAGTTAGGTCTAATTTACGTTCTTTCATTGAAAATTTGGTCAACCCTAAACGCGCAACCCAACGAAGTCGCGGCGGTCAGTTAACTGATGTTCTCTTCCACACGTAATAACATTAATTATTTCAAAAATAAAAATAATAAACCTCTATCATTTATAGAACGCGTTTTATTTAAGTTAAAAAATTGGACACTCTTGTTGAAAGACCCTATATAAATACGCATTAGTAAAAAGAATCGGTATCTATAAGATAAAACACTAACTTTATAGGACTATAAGAAATATCGCATTCCTTTTATTTACTTTACAGTGCAAAAGAAGGGGCTTGTACAGAAAAGGACCTATTTAAGTTGATGTTGAAATGTGTAGCTCATATTCTCCAAGCGTCTCTTTTACATCACTCCTCTTGGATTATTCCAACCAGTTGATTGGCAAGTTGGTTACGTCATCCGAAAAATGGGTGGAGGCTAAAACTACTAATGAGTTGTCTATATCCTTGCTAGCTGAGTAACATTAAGTTAATAAACATGATAATAACAAAAAGATGACGATATTACTTATTACTCTATTTATTTTACGTCGCTTTAACAAAGGGTCATATCGCGACGGATCTGTTATGGAATAACTCTTAGATCGAAGTGTGGCGGACAGTTAGCCTTCTAGGTTTCACCCCTGTACCACCCGCTTCGTCGTGTCCACAGAGACCCTAGTGCATAGCAACTGGATGTTGTGCTTCGTGCCGTGCAGATGGCATTAGGGTGCCGTCCAGGCTAACCTGTCACACAAAAAGGCGGTTAACCTCGTCATTCTGTGCATCACAAACTGTTACAAAACGAGAGAAGATGGCTATGAAACATGGCAGAAGATCCTATAAGTATGCTAAATACCTATTTCACTAGCCGGAATGCTTGTAAACGTAGTCAAGTATGCCGTTAAAGTACTGTGAAATACCTATGCTGGTATCCGAAATGCCCATAAAAGTGTACCAAATTGCCCAGAAGTGTTCAAAATACCTGTGCCAATGCCCCGAAATGCCCATAGAATTGCCTAATATACCGTGTTAATACCAGAATTACCATGAAATTACTCCAAAATACCTGTGTTAAAACCAGAATTGTATACAAAATTGCCCAAAAGAACTTCAAGATGTCCTGAAATCCCCTAATTCCCAACAATACCATGAAAATGCCTATTCCAGTTCCCAAAATACTTTTGAAATACCTGAAATTCTCCTGCCTGTGTTCCAAAAGTCCAAAAAGCCTGTGCCAATGTTTGAGCCATAGCCTAAAATACCTTCAAAGATCCGTAAATACTCCTACTACAACCAACAAAAATGCCTGCAGAAGTATCAAAATATGTTAAAACAAAATGTTCCAGAACACCCTAAAAACCTATACTAATATCTAAATACCGGTTCCATTTTCTAAAATACCTTCAAAATACCTCAAAATGTCCTAAAATCTGCACGATGAAAATAACTGCATCAGTTTCTAAAATATCTTCGAAAATGTTAAGAAATGCCTGAAATGCCCCTGCCAATGTTTGATATGTTCTTAAAGCCGTAAAAGGATGCTAAATGCCCCTTCCACCGCTCCAAAATACTTCAGTGCTAAAAGTGCTTTCCTGAAATAGCTATAGCTTTACAGTTCTCTAGATACCTGCTAAAAGTGCTCTAGATACCTTCTAAAATTGCTCCACACTCCTGGAAAACAGCCCTAAGTACCTTAAAACCCTGCCCTCCCTAGCATCTTTCCTATCTCTCCTATATAAACTCATTTTCTGCCCTTCAACCGCAGCACAGCCTAGCATCTCACCTCGCTTTTCCAATCTATTCCCATATAAATGTAATTTGGTATGCTAGTTCTGTTCTATATAGCCTGCTCTCGGGTCTGTGGTGCAACCTGAGAGGTGAGAGCTATCTGGTATTTGTCTTTATCCAGCCACCTCCTCCTGGTATTCGAACTCAGATTATTTATGAGTGACACTTACTACACGGAGGTGGAGTGTTACGGTGTGGTGCTTGCGTTAAGATCGGAGAAAACACATTTGAAAAAAGCTGATAGAACAAGTACCATAAAACAACACTTTGCTGTTTGAAATGTAACATATCAATAGTTCGTCTGATAGAGAACACTGTATCTCGTATTAATTTAGGACAAAAATATTGCTCCCAAAATCATAATCGCAGCTATACTGCCACGTTTATGTTGCTGTAATAACATGGTAAAATGCACCAACAGCTTTACAGGGCAGGCCAGGGGGACTAGATGATTTTCAGAACTAAATAAAGAATAGAAAATTAATACCTAATTCTTATAACTAAGGCATACAATGAGGAATGCTAATTAAACCATTCGGCTCATCTGGTTAGTTTTTTTAAGCAATACAGGGTGAGTTTGAGGTACTTCTGGGGGTGATTCTATGACTGGAAAGGAGTACAACTGCTCATATTACCTTGTATCCGGAAATGCGTAGTTTCCAAGGTAGATGGCACTGAAGAATGACATCAAACAAAGAGCTCTGGCATACATTACATGGCCTGAACCCCATCCATGTCACAACAGACGTTTAAAGTGACCTCCATGGGATGCAATGCACACATTCACGCGTCACATCATGGATTGCCTCACTCTTTCAAATATTCCGGACTGTGTCCGAATATCATCACAGGCTACGTGGGCACGTTGTTGAAGGATCAGGAGCAGGCTCACCGTACACAATGCTTATTAGATGCCTCCACAAGTAAAAATCTAGGGGATTTAAGTCCGGTGATCGAGCAGGCCGTGTAACAGGGCCTCCACGTTCTATCCAACATCTGGGGAAGATAATGTTGAGTAGTCGGCAAACATTAATGTGGAAATGGGCTGGCACTTCATCGTACTGCAGCTATATTGTCTGTCGTATTGACAGAGGCACATTCTCCAGCAGTGGAGACAGTCCAGATACGTTTATCCGTTCAAGCGTTGTAGAAGAAGAACTGGTCCAAGTAGGCGATCGCCAATAATACCTGCCCAAACATTGATGCTGAACCACCGCTGATGAGACGCTCCAACCATTCCGTGAGGATTTACTGTAGCCCATAGTTTACGGTTATGCAGATTAATGATGCCATCTCTACTAAAGGTCACTTCATCGGTAAAGAGGACTGAAGACAGAAATCCCATAATGGAGATAGAATGTTACGCAAACCAGAAACAGAATCCTCTTTCTCGTGGAGGAAAATCCTCCTGTGATAATCCCTGCACGCATTGGAGGTGATAGGGATAAAATGGGTTGTCATTGTAGGATACAGATAACCATCCTTTGGCTTACACCTCGTTGGCGGGCCAATTGTCTGGAGCTTGTATCGGGGTTGTTCTTGAGGCAGTATATTTAACACTTAAATGATTTTAGTCTAATTATATAATATATAAGTGCAATAACAGCCCGCCTTAAAGCAATATGTGTATGTAACAATACATAAAAAGTGTATATTACAGTCATTGTATATGTTTATATTATTGTATACATGTGTAATAATGTTATGTAAATGTATTACGTAATTTAATAATGTAGGAGCTGTGATAAATAGGTCAAAAGTTGCTAACAATGAGGTAAAAATGAGGTAACCTTGAGGCAATAATGAATTTGAAAGTATACAATGCTATTTGTGATTCTTGAAAGCAATAATGTAATTTTTGTGACAGTTTATAAAATAGCCAATCAACAACCAGAAAAAGCTTTAGTTAAATGAAGATATTCTACTGGAGTAGGATTAGCCAATCAGAAACTAAAATATAGAAAAATTTACAAATCTAGAAGTCAGTTGCTTGTAAACAGCGCTCGTAACTGTACGCGTTGGTTGTAGACAGTGTTCCTAACCGGACGCGAGGTGCGTCCTCGAGAAATTTAATACGTATTCGTGTGAGACGAAAATAGTTTTACGTGTTAAAAAGTGCAAGTAATTAATAATAAAGAAATCCCATAGCTCTCTATTTCAGTGAAGTGTTATTTAAATCGTGTCAAGCATTAATAAAAGAAGTGAAGTAAAATTATAATCTGTGTAAGCCTACATTCTTCAGTCGCACCACTCCCTGTTAAGACATTCATGTCTTTAAAAAAAAAGAATACTGACGCAGCCGAGGCAAACATAAATATATAATATTTAAAGAAACAGTCAAAATTACAAAGTTAATATTTTTTAAACTTGGGGCAAAGGCCACCGCAAAGTACATTTGGGGCCAAGGCTACCAAAAACTTTTTTTACCATACGTGCGGTTGCAACTACTTCAAGTTCGGCTCCCCAACAGTCGAAATACAATACAACACCACCATAAAATTAACCTACTTCATTCTGAATATCCTGGAGAACAAGTTCTTCCACATCTAGTAAACGCACAGTCCGCGGTCGCCCTGAACACTAGTCTGTCTCAAAGGACCCATTCTTAAACGCCGAAAAATGGCTCCAAATGTTGTGTGACGTGGGTGCTGCTGTCTGTAAGGGTGCGTGGCTCGGTACATCCGTGCAGCCTCTCGACGGTTTCTACCTGTCTGGGATATACGAACACCATCTCGGTTTGTTCCTGGAATGAATACCAGACCTTTGTGCTTCTACGTCTGGTATCAGAAAGAGCCTCTCTTAATTAATTCTGCTCTATTGGTTAAACGAATAAAGGTAAAATAGCTCCTTGTAATATTATTAGTGACTTGATCTTGTAGAACGATGGTTGGGAGAGAAATGAATTTCCTGTAGAGTTAAAATGCACAACACCACAATATTTATGTTAAAGGCTTTTTTTTTAAATAGACAAAAACGAAAGCTGCAATATTAGGGGAGTAGGGCTTAAAGTGCTGTTGATTTGTGTAACATAGCTCGAAGAACCGAAATTCGTGGCGGAAAAAGTATCAGCAAACAGGCTATTATTTCGATATATTTAGCAATTTTAGTAAATACTTAGATCCGTAGTGATTTGGGTACCAGTAAAACAAGAAGAGAAAATCAGAAGAAGAAAAGGAAGAAGAGGAAGAGGAAGAAGTTAGTTTAATGTTCTCAAAGTCCCTAACACAACCGCACTCCATGTAATAGGAATTCTCAAAAAATTAGAACAACGGTTGTATTAATGGTGTGGAACTTGGAGAGAATTGCATGACATTATTGTTGTTATTACTCTATTTACTTCACGTCACTTTAACTCCTTAGTCATACCGCGACGGATCTATTAATGGATAACTCTTAGAACGATATGTGATAGACAGTTAGCCTTCTAGGTCTCATCCCTGTAACCACTCGCCCCGTCACGTGTCACAGAGACCCTAGCGCATAGCTACCGTATCTTCTGTTTCGTGCCGTGCAGATGTCATTAGGTACCGTCCAGTCCAACTGCCGCTCTCATATAGAAAGGGGGACAGTTAGCCTTCTAGGTCTCATCCCTATAACCACCTGCTTCATGCCGTGCAGATGGCATTACTGTGCCGTCCAGTCAAAGCGCCGCCTTCACACAGAAAGGCGGACAGTTAGCCTTCTAGGTCTCATCATGGAAATGCCATCTTGCTTCATCACGTGCCACAGAGACCCCAGCGCATGGCAGCCGGCTCTTTTGCTTGGGCCGTGCAGATGGCATTACTGTGCCGTCCAGTCCAACAGCCGCCTTCACACAGAAAGGCGGACAGTTAGCCTTCTAGGTCTCATCATGGAAATGCCATCTTGCTTCATCACGTGCCACAGAGATCCCAGCGCATGGCAGCCGGATCTTCTGCTTCGTGCCGTGCAGATGGCACCTGCTTACATTGTCTGTGGCTAAATGGCATAGCATTCCCTATTGCCACTTATTTTTCATTTTACTATTGTTTTATACTAAAGTGGAACTTTGGGTCGTGGTATTAAATATCCAAGCCGGTATTTACCTTGGCGATTGAGAGAAACCACGAAAGAACCTCAGACAGATTGGTCGACCCACGGGATTTGAACCCGGGACCTCCTGAATGGGACCACAGGCGTTACCGCCTGAGCTATCCTGTTATTGTTGTTGTATGACTCTTATGTGACCCTAAGAGTAAAATGTGCATTTAAATAAATTAACTAATTTGGCAATCCTTATTAATATTATAATTATTAATAACCTTGGCAGTACCCAACACAGACAACTCCACCTAACTTTTGGGATGACGTAAGCGCTTGTCTTGAGGGGAGGTAGGAGGGTGACACTTAAAAAGAGTGGAACGAATACTTAAGTGCCAACTGTTTCCAACTTAAACAGTCCATTCCGTGGTGCATCGGAAATGAAGCCGCTCCGGTTACAGAAATTTCATCGTAGGTGTTCTTTGGCCTTCTGGTTCGAAGTCCGTCGACTGCTCCCTCGTGCTGGAAATTAAGTGTATCCCTATCCAATTTATCTCAGTAATGGGCGAAGGCAATGTGTAACGATTGTTTCAATCCTCACATACCAGAAATTAAGCCAGCAACATATATCGCCACAATACATTACGAAGAGAGAGTGCTGCCACTGATTTTGACGTGAGCGCTCCGCTTAGTGATATTGGTCTTGAAGCAGGTTAACGTGCGCTGCCTAGCGACACGATACACTTTTAGTTGTGCATAGCTCTCACCACTATGAGAAGCAGAACAGACCAGTCATCGCAAACATCAAGAGCACTACATTCATCGCACACAAGCAGTACAGCAGATGCTTCGTACACAGTCGAGTCGAGTCTTCATATGCATGCAGTAAAGTGGAGTCTTGGATTGCATGTTATACAGAGGTGTCTTTACTTCAATACAGTAAAGTTCAGTCTTCGGCTGTGTGCTTCAATGTATTAAATTACGAAGAGAATATTATTTGTCTGCTGTATATTAGACACAGTTGTGGGTTATGATCATTGAAGAAGTTTTTTAATTAGCTCCACGTATGGACGCCAATTTGAAGAAGGTGTTTTATTAGCTTATTTGCCCCACGTATGGATTTGTTTGTATTGCAACTTGTTTGCAACACGCTTTGGGCGTCAATTTGAAAAATGTTGTATTGAAAGAGTTATATTATATTTCAACTGTTGGGGAACCGAAATTGTAGTGGTTGCAACCGCACGCATGTTAAACAGTTTCCGGTAGCCTTCGCCCCAAATGTTCTTTCAGGTGGCCTTTGCCCCAAGTTTAAAAAAATATTAACTTTGTAATTTGACTGCTTTTTTAATTATTATGTATTTATGTTTGCCTCGGCTGCGTCAGTATTATTATTAGAGACACGTTTCTCTTAGGCAGGGTTTTGGTACCACTAAGAATGTAGGCTTACACAGATTTCAAGTTTTAATTCACTCCTTTTTATTAATCCTTGACAAAAATTAAATAGCACTTTACTGATATAGAGAGCTGTGAGATTCTTTTATTTAATACTTGCACTTTTTTAACACGTATACTATTTTCTTCTCACACGAATACGTAATTAATTTCTCGAGGACACATCTCGCGTCTGGTTATGAGCACTGTTTAGAAGCAACACGTCTGGTTATGAGCACTGTTTGGAGGCAATTGAATTGATTTCAACCGTCTAAACTTGTAAATTTCTGTATTTTAAGTCTCTGATTGGCTAATCTTACTCCAATAGAATACCTGCATTTAACTAAAGCTTTTTCTGTTTGTTGATTGGCTATTTTTAAACTGTCTCAAAATTACATTATTGCTGCTCTAATAATTTAAACTTCCTTAATCATTATTGCCTCAAGGTTACCTCATTGTTAGCAACTTTTAACTTGTTATTCTCACAGCTCCTACATTATTAAATTACGTAATGCATTCACATAAAATTATTGAACATGTTTACAATAATGAAGCATATGCAATGACTGTTACATACATTTTACAAATTATTACATACACGTACTGCTTCAAGTCGGGCTGTTATTGAATTTACATATATTATATAATTAGACTGAAAATATTTAAGTGTTAAAAATACTGCCTCATCATCGATGTAGCCTCTCTTCACTACTTCAAAGAATTCCAGGAGAATGTTTAAAAGCAAGAATTTCATCATACAAGCAGCACTGTAAAAGTAGACCATGGCTGCAAAGTCGTAAATGGTCCTGTATTGCATTTTGAGAAACAACGATCTTTCCAGAACATCGATAGTGAAGGTCAATCAGCTGGCTCTACATGGCACTCCACCTAAACATCGGACATTGCAAATCATCCGGAAAAAATGTTCCATTTCACTTATTTAATTTGGTTCCCAGCAATTCGGCAACATGTATTGTGAATTAAATTGGTAGTTAGAAAAGTAAAGCATGCTAAGGAATTGTTTGTCAAAATCTGAAACATACGCTCTATATACTCAGTTAATAAAAGTATGTACAGTCAAAGAGGAACTGGTGGAAATTATAAGACACAGTGAGAATTGAGTGAACTTAAGGGAATTATATGCTTTAGCTTAATTTAACAACAAACTATACCATGCAAAAAAACTTAAATTTGAAGTTATCATGTCATGTTGAAAAGTCATGATGAAGTTTTAAATATGTTTAAAGGTCAAGATAGCTATCTCTATTTATATATTGTTATTTATATCTATGTTTATATATATTAAATTGTTAAAATTAAATGCATCTGTTTCATCCATTTCACCAACATTTCGTTTCATCTACTTCCTTCATCCCATACCAGGCATCGGGCTGATCACCCATCCTGGATGCTCTGTCTGCTCCTCGACGGGCCTCTGACCCCAGGCACTCGCTTGTAAGTCCTGGGGGGTGTAAGTCCTACATAAGAGGAGGGTAAACAGATAATGAATGAATATTTAAGATACTTTCATGACAAATAAAATGTATGTCTTGAATTTTCTAGGAATGTGTATTCTTCATTGTGAACGACGTTTGCATAACTGGTAAACCATAAGAGATAGACAACATTTTACTATAAAAAATTTAGATAGCGTTAAAATACACAATTTATGTCATATACATTTTTTTGTTGAGTGAACCATTTTTAAGATATTGCTTGTTATTCCCTTAAATTTTCCAATACTAATATTCCTTATTCATTTTTTTGTCCTGGTAATGCAAAGAGAATTGAATACTCCACATAACAACCAGTTCATAAAATATTTTACTATCGCTTATAACTTACCAATTCCCCTTGCATTTACAAGAAAATTAGCAATAAGATTAACATCTCGATATCTCGATTAATATGAAGCATATGGAGAATAAGCGTTTGTAAAAATAGTTTGTACAAGAGTAGAGAAAGTCATGTGAGTGTAGCACATCAGATTTTTTCTGTGCAATAAAGGTTGACTTGCTTGCGGAGACTCACCCCAGAAGACTGCTCCATAACTTAGGAGTGAGTGCACATGTGCAAAATATGCTGCTCTGTTTCTTTACTTGTGCATGTTGTCAATATTCTTAGCATATAACATAGAGAGTTGCGTTTATTATTTATGAGGCTAGTGTGGGCATCCCATTTCAGATTGCTTTGTACGCAGACTCCGAGGAATTTTATAGATTCTACTTTTTTATGTGTCTGATTAGAGAGTTGTATTTGAGGGGCAAGATAATTTTTGTTGATATTTGTGCGTATATCCATTGCTACAGTTTTATTTGTATTTTAATAAGATTATTCAGTGTAAAATAGTTTATTTTCTCTAAGACTTGGTGAATAGAGGTTAAAAGGGTTTCTTTTGTACAACTATTAAGCTCGTTCTATACTATTGGCTTTGTGCTCGCAAGTAACAAGGCCCCGCACACTGAGCGACAACTCGAGCTTCGCGTGTCAGAAGAAACATATTGTAAAGGAAGTTTCTACGCTCTGAATGGTTATTTACTCATTGCTTTAAGACAATATTTGAGTAACCATTAAATTAGTTGGGCCAGTTATCTAGTTATAATAGAGGCATTTTATGATTGTGATCTCGAGGTAAAAGAAAAACTCACAAAAAGCTTAACCTTTAATAATGCAACCTTACAACAGCGGTTCCTGTGGTACATGCATGGCTATTGTTTTAGGCTTGGAAACTGTTCACCAAAGTCTGCACTGTATTATTATCAGGTACGTTGAAGATGCCTAACCGGTTTCTAATGAAGTTTTCTTTTTTGTTCCCCTTCCTGAAGCGTTGTAAGTGTGCGCTCTGGCATAATTAGAGCAAAAATTACTCTCTAATTAAGTGTAAAAATGCTTGTACCAGCCGCCTAATTTTGCTACGTTATAAATTACAGGAAAACAGCCAATAATGCATGTACAAAAATAGGGGGACAGCACATACCTCATTTAGCAGTTATTACCTTAAGGGATCTAAATACTGTGTACTCTCTTCAGTCTAAATATATGGGAAATTACACTTTTCACTTTACTTTTATGGCTTCAATTGTACTTATAGATTTATATGCCAAATATAAGCATGGAAATAAGCTCTAGGAAATAAATAACGGAGTAAAATTTTAAACTATTTTATGGAATAATAGCAAACATTAAAAATGAAAACTTGAAGAGAAACAATGTTAAACTTCTCTAAGACAAGGCTGTTACGTATTATTATTAGCTCGGAAATATGGCAATAACCACATAAAAAGCGTAAAATGAAGGGTATCAGTAGATTACACCAAGTCAAAATGAAGATATGTATATGAAAATATTAAGTTTTTTCTCTTTTTACTGTTTCGACTGCGTAATAGTAAACAGAGAAGGTATTACATTCCATCCAAAAATTCTATATCACTAGAAATACATATTTTGAGAACCCTAAATAAAAAAGCACTTAAAGAAAAACTTCGTGTTTCTGTGTCTGTGAACAGCATAACTCAAAAACTCAAAAGTCGGTTAAATACCAAACTTGACATTTGAGTTCAGCATTCTCCAGGGATGCTCGAAGATTTTCAAGAAAGGCCACTACCGGCCCTAAACTACCCTTTACATGTACAAATTTTCGTTATTTTTGAGTTTCTCAAAAATTACTCCTAACGATTTAGATCAAAGTACTATGTATATGTTTAAAATATTTACATTCAGGCTGTAACACAAATGTACGGCCGTTTAAATTACAGGACACATTCCTCACACGTAGACGAAATTATGTTATATGAACATGGGTCTGGAAACGCTTTGTTACCATGTTTCAGCTCATTTTCTCCATCTTAATCATGGGAAACACACAAAAAGAGAACGTACCAGCATACCACATGCAACTCTTTCTCATATCAAATGCTTAATATGCACTCCGTGAGCATTGTTACATGCATCAACCCTCCGTCGTAGTGACTCCCGGATGCGCTGATGTATTCCTGGAGTATTGCGTATGATTTCGCAGCCTTCCATAATACGGGCGCGGAGACTCTGAACATCTGGTACTGGGGTTTGATACACAAGAGCTTTCAAATGCCCCCACAAATTAAAGTCCAGTGGTTTAGGTCCGGGGAGCGTGGAGCCCAGGCAATTGGTCCACCTCTACCCATCCATCTGTCACCGAATCTGTTATTTAGAAGCCTACCAACATTAAAACTAAAATGGAGAGGTGCTCTATCGTGCATGAAGTTCATGTTTTGTCGCACAGCTAAAGGTGCAACTGTTAACAGATCAGGTAGGACATTCTCTATGAAATGATGGTAACTTTGCCTATTGAGCCTGGGTGGAAGAACGCGAGGTCCTACCTAACAGTCACCATCAATGTCGGCACAAATATTGACAGAAAATCTTTGTTGATGGCTTGCTTCAACAGTTGCGTGAGGATTGACTGCAGACCATACATGCCGATTGTGATAATTTACAATCTGATCTCGTTGAAACGACGCCTCATCTGTGAACAGCACCGTTGCACTAAAATTAGGGTTGACACTTTGTTTAGTAAACCATGCGCAGAAGCGTACCCGTGCAGGAAGATCAGCTGCTGATAGTGTCTGCACACGCTGTAAATGAAATTGATAAAGTCGGACCTCGTATAACACTCGTCAGACAGTAATGTGGTCAACATTCATTGTTGCAACTACTTGTCTTGTACTGACACTAGGGTCGTAGTCAACTGCCTGAAGAACTGCCGCCTCCCGTTGCGGTGTCCTCGTCCTTCTAGGCCTCCTTCGGTCGTGAGTATCAGGCTGAAATGCCTCTTTTTCCCCTAAGACGGCGATCAATGGCGTCAAACGTTTTCCCGTCGCGGCACCTTCGTCCTGGAAATCTCTCCCGGTACAAACGTTGAGCGCAAGCGCCATTGCCGTCTGCTCATCCATACATCAAATGGGCATCTGCCATCTCTGCATTTGTGTATACTGCCATTGAACGAGCTAACTTTGTGATCAACTTTACTAGTACGTCGTAACCGTGTGCTTGCCAGGGTCGTACTGCTCACTGGAACAGTTGTTACCTGTAAAGAAGCAATGAGTAAGTCGCATGGCAACAGGGACACGTAAAACAAAACACTGGCGGTGCACCTACGATAATGGCAACACAACCACCAGACGTAACCAAGAGTGCATGTTCCCCATGATTCTAACGTTCTGTTCGTGTGTATTTCCCATGATTGACTTGGAGAAAATGAGTTATAACATAATTTCTTCGTCTACGTGTGAGGAATGTGTCCTGCAATTTGTGCCGTACATTTTTGTTACATCCTGTATGTGTGCGTGTGTGTATGTGACTTGAATTTTCTGGGAATAGCCTGCGAAGTCCTCTTCATTACGAAGAAATTACTTCTTATCTGGTAAACCATAAGAGATAGACGAAAATTATCACACTAATTGTAGATCTCTTTAAAATACGCAATTTATTTCAAATAACGTTTTCTGTGGCACGAGCCATTCCCGAGAAATCCCTCATTATGGTTTGAATTTTCAATATTTTCTCATTTTTGAAATACTGTCGCTGTTCAGTTGTTTCTCGAGATATCATGGGAAGGGCATGGAATTTCTGTGCTAGCATATAGTTATTTGGTGTATGAACATCTGACTATCGATTCCGTTTTCTTTATACACCTTGTTGCTTCAACGCAATACGTAATGAAAGTACATACCTGAATACCTTTTGCAAAGATATATCTCGATTAAGATGAAGTAGATAAAAATATGTTGTTTGGTAGTTTTAGTGGTTTTTAGTGGTAGAAGGACTTTTATGGTAAACAGTTTGTCCACATTTGGAAAATATAACAATTTATGGGCCTCGTGGCCGTACATACTTTTCCTGTCTCTGGAATATTACAATAAGGGTATAATACTAAGTATGCAGGATGGGTTGTTTAAGTTGAGACTGTACAATGTTTCCAAAACTAAGCGTTGTAGAAAGAAATGTCTTCAATAAGAGTTTATTGACATTATGGGGGAAAATAAATGCCATTAGTCTTGTTTTGTTTGGAGGATGTTGTGATGGTCATTTTAGGGTCAAAAATTTAAACTTACCCTAAAATGACTGACCCTATCATAACGTCTTCCAAACAAAACAGGACTGGTGGCATTTACTTTCCCCCATAATATCAAGCAACTTTTATTCAAGACATTTCTTTCTACAACGCTTAGTTTTGGAGATACTATACAGTCTCAACTCAAACGGCCCACCCGTATTCTTTTGGTAACTACATACTAACTTAATGGAGAAAAAAAACTACAGAAAAATAACAAGCATGAATTAACATTACCTACAAACGTAGCATCAAATATATACATTGCTCCGACCCTTAGAATTCGCACATATGCACCCTCGCCCACCTCTTCCGTTCTCTAGGGCAATTAAGCTCTTTGTCCAATCTCAGATAAAGAAAGACCCTACATTTTGTGACCCAGCGCCCAATTTGACTTTCAAGCAGATCTCCGTTCCCCTATTGGAATCCAGAAACTATGCGGTAAATATTGTTTTCTTAGTAATTCTGGTTCTTTGCAGTCGGCTAGAATACGACTCCATGTTTCCTCTTCACCACAGAGTTGGCATATTCTCACTATTTTGTTATCAATTAATTTGTTCCAGGTGCCCAATCTTAACCATGCTAAACCACTTAAAAGATATGAAAAATAAACGATAGTAGGTAGAGAAAGTCGCATAAGATTTTCCTCTAAAGGAAGAAACCAATGGCTCTAGAGTGTAGAAAAACCTACTAAACAATGGAATGAAACATGAAGCTTAAACGAAGGCCTTCACTGATCCTTAAAGAAGAAGAAAAAAGTATATAAGTTTAATAAAACTGTAACCGAAAATGTTGCAATAATTTTCTATTTTTGTTGAATACCAGCTTGTGAAGCCAAAAATTCTATACATTTATTTTCTTTGTTGTTGTTTTTATTACCTTTTCAGGCAAGAATGGACAAACTAGCTACTACAAAATGTGGTATATATAACGTATGTATCTTAGGTTTCATTTAAAAATAGTATGGCATAGTAATCGCTTTCCCCTTGGCGAGGGTTCAAACGGGACGCAAAATTAAAAGGTGGAAATATCTCCTTAATTATTCTGTTTTTAGAGAAAAGCTACATAAAATGTTTTTTAACATTATCTTCCTGACAAGCTTTGGTTATTTAAAAAAGCTCCTACAGGATGAATATTTAAGAACTTATATAATACTCTCGTTATTCGTAATGTACATAAGCCGATCATCTCGAGAAACATTATAGCGCCAGCAACGTAAGTCTAAGGAATAGGTTATTATACTCGGCGCCAATCAAGAAGGTGATTGACAGTTACTAAGCACGTGGCGGAAAGCTTTAAATCAATGGGGGGGGATGAATACATCACAGCGGTCGTCATAGCAACCATTAGAAGGATCAATTAGAAATAAGACGTTTCCATAGCAACGATAGACACAAATGCCTTGTTGCGATATCGTAACACGTGATTGGCATGACGTGCCGAGCGAGCAACCGTTGCAGTAAACATGAACTGCAGTCTTATCTTCTGCTGTCGCTTCAGTTATAAACAATGTCCTTCTTTTAGCTCCAGCTTGCTTATGTTTTTATATCAGTTTAGAAATTGCCTGCGCACTGAAACGTTCTTTTGCATCGTCCTATTTGTATGGTATTTGCCTTGTGTTACGTCTGTTTTGAGTCCGTGTATTTGTGCTTGCGTGTGTTGTGTGAGCATTTATAATTGTGTTAACACGTTTAATGGATATTTAATAATGTCCAAAAATAGTGACAAAGATAGCGCAGCCAAACTAAAAACTGTATTTGGTAAAGATATCTCAATTAAAGGATAGGCGCGGAAAATAATATGCTCTATGAGAGAATATTTCCAAGAGGAGAAAATGAGGAGAAAATAATTCAGTAACTTTTTCGCCGCAATATACCGGTGAAGGAGGGACTGAAGAAAAGTGAGCTACTGGAACTTGTGAAAGCAAACAAACCGCGGTTTTCAAGTTATGTAGGCGATGGCACTGCTGCAGAACATGGTCACAAAATAGTTAGGCTTCCCCCTTATCATTGTCATTTTAACTCGATTGAATTAATTTGGGCCGACATAAAGGGTTATGTTGGGCGAAACAATAAAGGCTTCACTGTTTCGTCAGTAATAAAGTTTAAGAAGAGGCACTAACAGCAGTAAAAGCTGAAAACTGGAAAAAAAAGCGGCGACTCATACAAAGGGCGTAATAATTGCAGCTTGGGAAAATTAAGGACTTTTGGAAGAAACTATAGAACAGCTTGCAATTTCCGTGGGTAATTCTAGCAGCTCTTCAGATGATGACCATGATGGCGGTGGCAACATTGTCTATCAAACGAGCAGCAGCAACAACAACAGCAGCGATGCAAGCGATTCGGAAATCTGGCATTTTTTTCCATTAGAATAAGCATCAATATTTCACAGGTATGTCTCTTCTGTTAACGCAGGTTTTTACACTGATATGTTCTTACATTTTCTATCCTCTGCAAGCAGATTCATTATTTTACAATTGTCTTTGTATACGAATATAAATAATACCCACTCTACAACGCAGGCGCAACCCAGTTGCCTTCGACACAGTTCTAGCACGCTCTCCACGTGGTCGCGATGAGCGGCAACGTCGCATCTCTCTCTCTCCGCGAAATGTCAATCATCTTCTAGATTGGCGCCAAGTATGGTATGAGTACTATTAAACACTTTTAATAATTTTAACTTTCGTTAATTCAGAAAATGTTGCACAGTTTAAAGCATCGCAATACATCTAGTTGTATAAAGACAGAAGAGGGAATGAGGAAGAATGAAGGGGAAGCATGAGATTGAGGGAGTGTAGACAAGGAAACAGAGACATGAAGAGGGGAGAGAGTGAGATAGCGAGAGAAAAGAGAAGAGAAGAATCTAGATGGAGAGATAGACATACAGGTAGGCAGGCGGATAGGCAACCGGAGGACAGACAGATAAACGATTAGACAATTATAGTTGTATTTTTGGTTGTGGGGTTCACATTACATATGATGCCATTCCATACTTATTGAAAAATAAGACATTTGTAAGCTTTGTTCAGAAAAATGGGTAGAAGAGATATATGAAAATAGATTATTGTATCTAGAGAAAGTCTTGTGAGTGTGACACATCAGACTTTGAAAAAAATGTCTTCAAGCAGTTACATCTAGTTTTTATTCACAATTTTTTATATTTTGTTAGATGGACTTAATGGTTTATGATATGAAGGACTCAAACACCAATATCGATATTAAGCACTGTCACTCTAATAAGGAACTACATGTCCGAACTCAAAGAATAAATTACTTTGTTAATTTTTAATTAAGTCAAGATTTTGCGTCATATAAAAAGAAAATAAATTAAACATGTAATTGATTTTGGACGGAACAGGACTAGCTATCATGCATTACTAATGTGATAATGAATAACCCAAGTACCTGCTTGTGTGCTCAAATGATTAATTTTAGAATACAATTTTATAAATAATGCCTAACATGTCTTTAACTTTCCAGTGATTATTACGTCTGCTTTACACATAGAAGGTCCCCGGTGAGGTCTTTATTCTTTTCTGGTTCAAATTGAATTGAAATAAAAGTGAATAACTTTCAAAGCATTGGTTATACAACCGGAAAAACTTAAGAAAGATAAGTGATTAAAGAAATACAATTAAATAAAGGGTGTCCCATTTAAACTCCAATAAAACAAGTGGCTATAAAATAGCTATTTAATTGAAACTTAACATTCTCTGAAACAACAAGAGTTGCAATTCTAATCTTCAATGGATTCCAACATGACACTCGTAGCGCGGCAGATGCCGATCCAAACATTGCTCAGCATATCAAGGTTGAGATATTCAAGCACAAGGCAGATGACATGCTTTAAATCGTAAGTCCAGCCACCTTATTTTTTATGAATCCGCACAAGAAACAAAACTTTATCTGGTGAGCTCTGTCACCATTGCCTTGGAAAGCTGTAACGAAGAAAACCGCACACCTGAGAAGGATCGCCATCATGCTTATAAGTGGTTCCAATAGGATGTTATGGCACAATATACCACTTTAAGTATAGATAGACTGTGAGAGTCATTGTAGGTTCAGTGGAGAGGAACTGACCGATCTCACTATGAGTATTTCGTTAGTCCATACCATAATTTTGAGCGAATCGAGTTCGAGTTCAAACAAAGCATGCTAAATCCTGCTTCTGCAGATTCTGCAATTGTATCTCTCGACTTTTCTTGATTTCAATACCACGCGCGCACACACACGACCGCAGTACGTATTGTCTTGATCAATTTTGACAGACACTCGCAAAATAAGCCAGCTTATTGTCTTTATTTTTGGCCTCATCTACTGACAACACCGCTTGAGACGACACCGGGGTATCCGCATGGCATGCGGGTCCCTTGGGTAACACAGGGGAAATTACTCCAACAGCTAAAGCTGAGCTTCTATACAATCCCTCCAAGGATGCTTGGATTCAAAATCTAAAACTCCATAGATAAACACACTTTTTTGGGAAATTCTACACTAGTAGCAGCAGTCAAGGAGTAAAAATTGCGACCTCCTTTCACTCCCTTAACCTTGATCCCACCCGCCACTCTGCAACCCTCAACCGATATAACAAGCGGTTAAACCTTTCACAGGTAGGTATGCCCGTAATTAGGGCTCGGAAGTTAAGGAAAAATAATTTTCTTTTCGAGTGGTAGAAGACGAGGCCGAACATAATATATGATGTCGTTTTGGGTCACTGTAGGCAAGGAAATTGTGTGTCTTGCCTTTTTTGGCCTTTTTAGCGCATATTTTTGCTTATTGCTTTTTAAAGCCTTTTTTTAGATGTTACAGATTTGTTACAATTCACTTCTTTCGACTACATTAGTACTGATTTTTTTCAATTTGAAGAGAGAGCAATGATTTAAGTAAATTGACACAACAATACAAAAATATGACTGAAAAAAGAAACGTTTTATTTATAATGTTTCTTGCATTGTATATTTCATATCATCAGAATTTTGTATTTTTAAGCAAAAATCTATTTCAAAGAATAAAATTTAGGATCTACCAATCTCTCACTGCAATATGAATGTGGTAATGAATATCAAGAGTCCACAAATAACACAGTTTTGGGGGAGAAATAACACATATTTCATTTTAACAGTGGCTGATGTAATGATGTTAATGCCTAACGTTAAGTATTATATTAATTTCTTCATATGTAATTAATACTGATTTATAAAAATATTCATTTGCATTACATTTTTGCGTTTTTATCAGTTATTTTTAGATCGTTCAATAGTTTTTTGGGCAATTTGTAAGTCTTAAACTTCCTAGGGCCTACTCATAATTTTTCAGGCTGACCCCCCAACCAGGCAACACCGGAAGACTGAGCTGGATTGTACGCAACGTCATGAAGCATACTAAAAGGAAACTGAGGTTGCAAATTAGCTTTTCAGATTAATTTTCTTAGAATTATTGCAAAGAATGTTAGAATACACGAAATTTTACCCTCGGAATTTTTTTCAACTTGTGTTTACCGGTTTTTGGAAACAGTTTCCGTTTGCTTTAACTTTCTATCCCAGGCCATTATTCTCTTATAATAAGCAATAGGATCATGTCATTGAAGATTGTATACAAACTTTCTTTCTGCTAGCCAAAGAACGTTTATTCTTTATTCAATCGTCCACATCGGTTTACTTTACAAAATTAATAGCTTATAATTATCAATCTCCATGACAAATATTGTTAAATAACTGAAAAATCTTCACTGCCAAACTTAGGTTAATTTATTTCTTGTAATGTGTATTTTTTAAATGAGACACCCTCTATTAGAAAGCAATGCCTGTTTTGTGCATGGTTCAAAAGCAATAATAACGACAAAATTTATAATCAATATAAATTAAATTCATTGTATACAAAAATCTGTAGCACTGGATAAGAGAGGAAGCAGTATATTACATGCCAGTATTTTTTTGGTGAATTAAAGAAGAGAGAAGAAAATTAAAATAGTATATAGCCAGGAATGACATTTAGGCTAGCCTAAGGTATGGGCGAGCACGTATCACATATGGGAGGGAGGGGTATTGTGAAATTAAGTAGATACCCCCCTATCCAATCAGTGGCGTAATGTGATTCTTAATTTTGATAAGCTAGAAATTCCTATTTATTAAAATTTAAGGCCTGCATCAAATGAGAAAACAACATAAAGTGCTTTATTCATGACCATTCATGCAATAAATATCTCATTCTTGTTTTTATTTATTTTATTCAGAAAGAAAACTTTCAGCTTTCCCAGAAGTAGGGGCTGCCAAACAGACAAAGCTTAATACTTTTACAAATTATTATATAAAAACAAGAATAGCGCAAGAAGAAAAAACATGATTATCACTGAAATTAATTACAATTATGAGTAAAAGAAAACAGCGGAAAGTTCTATTTTAGAGGGGAAAACACTAAAATTGTGGCTCTTCTGCTGTTAGTCATACGCTGCAGAATGAAATTAATTTTAATATAGATTATTTTGGAGAATTAACATAATATCCTTATAAACTTGCAGAAAAAATGAATATGCAGCAGTCAATACTTACAGTTTACAATAAATAAATAAATAAATAAATAAATAAATATCTTGCTTCAATTGAAGTTGACTTACTAATTAGAGCCAAGGGTACTAACATTTTACTTTATCTACCATATTAGAGAAGGTATTGCATTCTAACAAAAAATTCTACACTGAGATTTCACTGGATTATTAGTTTTGAGGTCCCCTGTACAAATAAGCATTTTTAGATAAATGTCCGTGTGTGTGTATGAGTGTGCCTGTGAACAGCATAACTCAAAAACGAAATCTAGGATAATTACTAAACTTGGTATTTAAGTTTAGTACCTTCCAAAGATGTGACACGAAGATTTTCAAGAAAATCCCCCTCACCATACTTACTTTTATATGGGAAATTTTTCGACATTTTTGATTTTCTAAAACATGCCTCAAGCGGTTTTGAATAAACTACGACATATTAAAGATATTTATGTGACAAATAAGACGTGTATCTTGAAGTTTCTGGGAAAAGCCTGTGAAGTTCTCTTCATTCGGAAGGAATTTTGCATAATCTTGTGCAACTGATAAACGTTGAGCGATAGACGAAAACGTACTACACAAAAAATGTAGATCTCTTTAAGGCACAAATTACTATTATTATTATTATTATTATTATTATTATTTATTATTATGTGCACACGAGTACCTTACACATGCACATGTCGTCCTCCGTGGACTAGTGGTACCGTGCTAGCCTCGCGGGTTCAAACCCGGCGGAGGGCGATGGATTTTTTCGGGCGTAAAAAGCCTTAGCATGGCTTCCTTCGGAAGGAAAGCAAAGCCGGTGGTCCCATGTCGTAGATTTACGGCACGTAAAAGAACCTTATGCCTGATAAGGAGGCCTCTGAGCAAAATTACCTGTCTTTCACGCCTAATATAGAATGGGACGCTAAGGACCATAGTAGTTAAAGAGCGTCCATAAATAAAATTAATTTAATTTTACACATACACAATACATTACAGCATCCTTGTATGCTATAAAATATGAAATAGCCCATTTTTTCCTAAATGTCCTACCAATTCTTGTGGAATGCATCTTGTAGTTGCGTTTAGCAGTGACCGTTTGTGTGTTGCAAACGGCAAACCAGAAGAGAAGGGGTGGAGGTTGCTTGACACGCGGTGACAAGTATGCCCATACCTGTCTTAGAGGATAGAGAAAACAGGGAGGATGGTCTGAGCCTATGGACCGGAAAATGTGACTGAACTTAGTGCTTCAAAAAAGATGAAAAGAAGAAGAATTCAAATTGGCTGAAGTCACGGCAGCAGCATAAGACGTTATCGCAGAACTGAATTGCTAGATTGAGAAGAAAATTAACCCAAGAACTGTGTTCAGGGACACCTAAGGTGTTAGAAGCTATTAATCCTTGTGAATCTGTTACAAGCAGATTATTTTAGTAAACTTTTTCGACTGAGTTTGAAGCAGTTATTTTAATGTATTGCTATTTGCCCCACGTTTTGGGAGCCAATTTGAAGAAAGTTATTGTCTTTTTGTATGGTAAAGCCAGTTTGAAGAACGTGTATTATTTTGCGACTGCTGGGGAGCCGAACTTGAAGTAGTTGCAACCGCACGTATGGTAAAAAGTTTCCGGTAGCCTTCGCCCCAAATGTTTAAAAAATATTAACTTTGTAATTTGACTGTTTCTTTAAATATTATATATTTATGTTTGCCTCGGCTGCGTCAGTATTATTGTTAGAGACATGGATTTCTTTGCAAGGCGTAGTGCGGCTGAAGAATGTAGGCTTACACAGATTATAATTTTTACTTCACTACATTTATTAATCCTTGACACAATTTAAATAACACTTCACTGATATAAAGAGCTGTGAGATTCTTTTATTAATTACTTGCACTTCTTAACACGTAAACTATTTTCGTCTCACACGAATACAAATTAAATTTCTCGAGGACACATCTCGCGTCCGGTTAGGAACACTGTCTACAACCAACACGTCCAGTTATGAGCACTGTCTACATGCAACTGACTTGATTTATACCGCCTAAATTTGTAAATCTCTGTATTTCAACTCTCTGATTGGCTATTTATAATCCAATAGAATACTTTTATTTAACTTTCTTGTGATTGTTGATTGGCTATTTTATAAACTGTCACAAAAATTACATTATTGTTGCTCCAATGATTACCAGTAGCATTATTAAACATTCTTACTCATTGCCTCAAGGTTACCTCATTGTTAGCAACTTTTAATCTATTATTCTCACAGCTCCTACATTATTAAATTACGTAATACATTCACATAACATTATTGAACATGTATACAATAATATAAACGCATACAATGACTGTAATATATACGTTTTATATATTGTTACATACACATATTGCTTTAAGGCGGGTTGTTATTGAATTTATATATATATATATATATATATATATATATATATATATTTACTATATAATTATACTGAAATAATTTAAGTATTAAAAATACTGCCTCAAGTTAACGTCCATTTGGTGAACGTGAAAGAATGAATACGTCTTTTAATTATTAATATTAACTTTCCATTATTTAGACAACGAGACTGAAAGCTTCCAGTGTGGTTCCATGGTGTAGCGGTTATCACGTCTGCTTTACACGCAGAAGGTCCCCGGTTCGATCCCGGGTGGAATCACAGTCTTTTTATCTCCTCGATTTGAATAACTTCTCAGGAGCACAGGTACACAAATTAATTCGGTACACCGAAAATAAATTTACTATATCTAATATATTCATCAAAGCTTAAAAGATTGCAATTCACTCTTGGATATACATTCAGTTATAATTTCGTGCATTCCAGCTCCCTATATTCCTTCCTTTTTCAGTTTGCTTTTTTGAAAATATATTTACTCTACTACATGTAAATCTGTTCATCAAAACTTAAAAAATGCAATTCACCTTTGAGTGCACATTCAATTGCAATTTCCTACGCAAAGGCAACTTCTTCCCAACAAATCCAGCTTCCTACATTCTTCCCTTTTTCAGTCTGCCTCTTTGTCTCTGAATGTGAATTATTTATCATAGAATTGTTTAACATCTATTAAAACTTTCTGCTGAAAAAATCTTCCTACTCACCATTTCCTAGTTGCCTAGTTTTTCTCTTAATCAGGTTTTGCATTCTTTCCCTAAGTACTCTTTTTAAACAACTTTATTACTTATTTTACCTGTTCATTTCACATTCTACATCTTTCTTATAGTAGCAGTATGCCAAATGTTTCCGCTTGTTTATCCTCATTCCATTGCAGAATTCAGGTTTCCGCAGTGTACAATCAATTCTCCACATAAAGGACATCAAAAATCCCTTTCTTTTGTGAATCCTTAATTCAAGGATTCACAAAATATGCTTCTTTTCCTATTACAAATCTTCTTTTTCACTTCAGACTATGATGGCTAAGAAGAAGGTACGCAGAGTTGCCGCTGCTGCTAAGGCAGGAACCTCTTCTTCTCCTCCGGCATCCGCCGAGGAGAAATCTACGCAGCCGTCGCAGCCCGGGGATACTTTTGTCTCGACCGCCGCTTCTCCGCCATCCAGTGCAGCTTCGCCGCGACTGCCTCCGCAGTTGCCGCCACCTTCACCGGTGTCCACGCCGATGATGGTAGCCACCCAGCCAGCGCAGATACAGCCTGTACTTCATGGGAGGCCGTTAAGATCCACGGAGCACAGGGACCCATATCGCACGTCAGGATCGAGTTTGTAGAACCTGGCGACCACGAAGCGGCCTTGAGGGCGGGCCTGCCCTCATTAGGGCGGTGCTCACGCATCGAGGTCAGTCGATTGGAACGCCAGGTGCCCTGCCGACGCTGCTGTGCTTACGGGCACGACGAGACATCTGCACGGCGAAACCAAGGTAACACTACTGTGGCGCTCCCAGCACCATTGCTACTTGCAAGCAGCAGAACTTGCGCCGCCCTCGCCTCTACTGCGCTACATGTGAAGGGTCGAACCACTTCACCGGCAAAGCGCTCTGCCCCCTGCATCCTCTCAGGAAGGCACTGCAGAAGCCACCAGCACCAACCTCGCCGCAGACGACCACTCCACATTCGCCGACACCAGCACCATCACCAAGGCCGATCATCAGGAAGTCCAGGGCCTACGCGACGCCGTTCAGGATCTACACGCGGAGTTCCTGAACATGACGACGAAGCTGACAGTCCTGGAGGAACTCATCAGGGACCTTCAAAACGCTTCAGCTGTTTAGCAAGTTTTTCTGGCAGTGCAGTTCGAGACCATCACATCCAGAATCAGCACCATCGACAATTCCATCCAGAACTTATCTACAGCCTCAGACACGATAGCTCAACACCTCGACACCAGACATGACACTCAGATCTCTGGAAGCACAGCAGCATCAACTTTGAGCCCACTCCCAACAGCCAGTCAAACCGGAGGCCCTAAGCAATCGCCGAAGGCCTCCGACCAGCACAGTTTACGCCGAATATTACCACAGCCGGGCACTTCAGTTTCACCAGAAGTAAGTTCATCAACCTATCTCTTCCACATAATTGTCATTTCCATTCTTTCCTAAATCCTCACTATTTCCACTAGTGTTGCAGCCAGGTTTTGTGGTTGCATCGTAGTAACATCCCTTTATCCGCTACCGCCCATAGGGCGGCAGCCAACAGCATTCACTTACTAACGCGGGTGCTATGCGGGACCGCACAAAACCACGTTCGGTTCCACCTTTCGTTGTTCCATTTTCCTTCCGGTGGAGGAGCTTTTAGTGGGTATGCCGACTATTGGCGAGTCCCACACTCTCAGTCCCGACTCCCTTCGGGGCTGGGGTTAGTGATTAAATCATTTTCTCCTCCACTTGAAAAAAGCCATTATCATCTATGGTTTATTTCTTTAAAACAGCTGATGTTACTACCTTTTGTACATCCTAAGTATCTATCACTTATTCCACTATCTTACCTTGAACTGTATATCGTTATCTGTAAAAGGCTATGGTAGGTAGTTCATACTTTTTATTAATCACACACCATGGCAACTGATTTCTTCCCAGCTTCGTACTGTACCGGTTACCCTGTTTGCTCTACATAAGATAAGCGAGATCTCCGATCTCAACAAGAATATCTTTTAGCCTCCTCCTTTAAATTGTCTGAAGCCCTAAAAACTTTACTAATCTACACGGAAGATTAGCCTCCTTTGGCACTGAACCCTTAAAATATGGGGAATGCTTCGTTCATGACCTATTTGATACCACGTTACACGTATGATGCTCATGAACAGGTTAGTACAAAAGTTGGACACTAGAGAATTAGTTTATGAATGCTGCATAATCACCAATATATGCACACTGCAGCAGTAAATTATATTGTAGGAAAAATATAGTGCTTTATATGCCATTTTGTATTCAATATATGGTTTATATAAAGCAGGCAGAGCTTTGTCTTTCTGCTGGTAACGCTTTACCTATATTTTAATCTAGAAGAGCCAAAGAAGGACGGTGAGAAGCAGAAAGTGAGAGAAACAGCAAAGAAGAAACGTTGAGAGAAGTAGAGAGAATCTCCGGAGGAGGGAAAAACACAACTCGGTAACACGGTCCAGTATCTGTGATAAAGTTAAAATGTTAATGAAGTAATTGATAATAATTAACTGTTATTTTGAATTACTTTTATCAAGCAAAAGTTGCAAAATGCCTTTTACTTTCTCTAGTATGCAAGTGTTAGTAAGGAAGAAAGGGAGGGAGGAAGGATTCCACCCAAAAATTCGACAAAGAGATTTCATCGGAAATACATGTTTTGAGGCCCCTGAACCCCCACAAAAGAACCACTTTTAGAGATAATCTGTGTGTGTGTATGAATAGCATTAACTCAAAAACGAAAACTCCGATAAGTACCAAATTTGGTATTTAAACTAAGGATACGACACGAATATTATCAAGAAAATCCTCATCTCATACTACAGTTTACATGGGAGAGTTTTTGAAATTTTTGATTTTCTAAAAAACGGTTCTAACAGTTTTGATTAAAATACTATATGTTTAAGATCTTCAATTAATAAATAAAATACACCTCTTGAATTTTCTAAGAGTAGGCTGTCAAGTCTTCTTCATTCTAAAATGCTTTTGTGGTTTTGGTAAACAGTAATTGACAAAATGTTAACGCACACAAAATGCAGATCTCGTTAAATCATACTATTTATGCCAAATAATATTTTTGTGCCGTTAACAAGTTTCGATATATTCTTAGTTATTAATTTGAATTTTCAAATACTTATACTTTTGTCAAGAGGAAATGGCTTTTCGCTTTTTTTTTAACATTAGGGACCCGCTCTTAAAAGATTGACTATCGCTTAAGGCTACTTACTGTATTCCCCCAATTTCCCCATAATTACAAGGAAATATGAATAAAACCATTTCTGTTTTAACATGAAATAGATAGAAGATTAGTAGTTTTTGATGAATGAGTGGAGAAAGTAACCACCAGATTTTCTTTTTCTTGATTTACAGTAGAAACAATAGTTATTTAGTGGCATGAGTTATCTGTGCTCAACTTTTACTTAAAGATCTGCAAGCCCTAAAACACGTGATCTTCACTGCGTATCAGTAAGTGGAAGAAAAGCAAAGAAAGCCTCGAAATGCGATGAAAAGGACGACTACATAATTTAATTGTGCAGTAGTAACCGGACAGGTAATAAATAGTTGCACAGTGCTCGAGTTGGATAATGATTGTTAATAGCTTGACGGGGTCCAAAACTTACATCAGGGTTCCGTGGTGTAGCGGTTATCACGTCTGCTTTACACGCAGAAGGTCCCCGGTTCGATCCCGGGCGGAGCCAGTAATTTTTTCTACTTCAAATTAATTGAAGTGCTAGAAACATGGACAGACAAACTGGAAATAGTAAACCCACAGCAAAACAAGTCCGAAAAGAAAATTACTGCAAGAGATTCTGCTCAACATATTAAAAGTAATCTATATTTGTATATTGTTAAGATATTGTCATTTATACATTAAAAAAATGTCTTGCACTCACATGACTTTCTCTACCCTTGTAAAAACTATTTTATAAACGCTTATTCTCCATCTAAGTCATGTTAATTGAGATAAAAATTTGCAGAAATATCATATTGCTAATTTTCTTGTAGGTGCAAGGGGAATATGGTAGACTTTAAGCGATAGTCAAATCTTTTAAGAGCTGGTTGCTATGTGGAGCAGTCCATTCTCTTGGCATGTCCAGGAAAAAAAAAGAACGAATTCACATTTGAGAAAAAGTGTATTGGAAAATTCAAAAAAATATCTCGGAAATAGTTCACTCGAAAAAAGAAAAGTATATGACAAATATTGTGTGTGTTAACGAGATCTACATTTTTTTGTTTAGTAAATGTTTGTCTATCTCTTACAGTTTACCAGTTGTGCAGAAGTCATTCAGAATGAAGAGGGCTTTTGGAGATATTCCCAGAAAGTTCATGATATACATTTCATTTGCCATGAAAATATGTTACGCACACAATATTTTAATCAAAATCGTTAGAGCCAAAAGTTCTATGTGAAGTTTAGTCGGGGGGGGCTTTCTTGAAAATCTTCGTGTCGCATCTTTGAAAGATACTGAACATAAATACCAAGTTTGGTATTTGTTCGGCTTTTCGTTTCTGAGTTATACTGTTCACAGACACACACATGATCCTTTTTCTAAAAAATGCTTTTTTTTGATTCAGCGGGCCTCAAAACATGTTTTGAAATCTTGATATATCATTTTTGATGGAATTCAATACTTTTCCTACTTACTGTATGTGGTAGAAAAGTAAAGAAAAAAAGACACTCACTGTACAATTTTAGAACTTAGGTTGTAATAACCTCATAATTTAGAAATATTTATTCTAATAATTCCAGGAAACATTTGGGATGATATAATTTAAGAGCCATTTTAAAATTGTGACTTTTTGAAATTTCGAATACTGGATTTTAATAAAAAAATTACCTACCATCAAAGAATACAGTCTTAGAAACGGAGATTTTTAACATCTGTGGGTGAAAGAATAAATTACACTGCTGCAATATTCGATTTGAATAGCTTCCCGCTGTATTTGCACATATGGCATACATTCTATGGCACATAAACTGCGTGCCCATTGAAGCTAATTTGCGAGTCCTCAGAGGGCATCGCTAAACATCCAAGCTGGCTAAAGATGTTTTCCAAAACTGTTTTCAAATATAAAGTATTTATGAAACATATTGGATTGCAACTTCATTAATATTAGCTGTGGAGAAGGTGGAGAAGAAGCTGTCAACCCCGTTTCCCATGTCAAAGGGCTTGAGGTTAGGCTGTGGTATGTCCCCAACCCTCTTTAAGTTATATCTGCAACACATTTTAGAGCAATGGAATCAATCTTTAAAGACATGGGAGTACCAGTTGAATAAGGTACAATACATACCTTTTGTTTGTGGATGGCCAGGTGCTAATTGCTCAGTGTCGCAAAGATGCGAAATTGATGAAGCTGATGCAGGCCTTCGGGTCAATAGGGCTAAAGCTGAATATTTGGTTGTGGGAGGTAGGAGTAAAGACATTAAAATACCTCGGGGAACAATTAAATCTGTCCGTAAATTTAAATATTTGGGATCCATTGTCCATGCAAGTGGAAGATGCGAAACGGATGTGTACTATAGAATATAACAGACCAGGAGGGCAATAAAGATGTTGAATGGGGTTTGGTGGAGTAGAACTATTTCTAGGGAAATGAAGTAAAGAATTCTTGAAAGTCTAGCTGAATCTATTATAGAGGGATGGACACTTGTTGAAAGTCAGAAAGGTAGGATACAAGTGGTAGAACTGGATGGGATAAAAGGGCAGCCAGAGTATCTAGATTGGAAAAAAAAGGAAAAAAAAGAACGAGAAGGTAAGAAAATTGATGGATATTGTAGTGGAATATTTATAGGTTATTAGTAGTTGGAGGATACTTCATGTTTATCTGCACCACGTATGGAAGCCAATTTTTCGCGGTCACTTCGTGTTATCTTTTGCTGGGCGCCTGTTATTGTATTACTACTTTGAATGTTGGGTTCATTGTCCTCCGGCTAGCTATTGTTTCTCGGTCGAGCAAATCTCTTAATCAAGGTGTGTAAACGGAAAGGATTTGTTACTGAAAGATAACACTGATAAAAGAATTTGTTTTTACACTTTTATTGTCGTCACACATTATTCAATTTCACATATTGATTTTTGACACACGCCAGACTGAAACAGTTATATTTTTTAATATCACTATAATCACTTATTTACTGCACATTATTAATTCGCGTGTTTCACATTTATAACAAACTTTAAGACGCGAGAGATTCTGTAGAATTGCGACGTGTACTTTATGTATGCTTCCGTTGAACTACGCGACGTGTAACTCGCGAACGATTCTGATGAACTAACTGTGCGACGTATAACGCGCGAATGCTTCTGTTGGACTGAGCGACGTGTAATCACAAATGTTTCTGTTGGACTGACGAAATCTGCCTCTGACTTTAGCTTTTTTATACTCCCACACCCCGATATGCCTAAAGATTATAACCGAGCTGCTATTGGTTAATAAAACGCGCCAACATTAGCGTCTATTTTTATATCCAATCAAAAATTACGAAAACATATGCTCTAGGGAAAATATTCCCGCTATTTCTAAGAAAAGCGCGCCAATCTGACGTCATTTGTTTGTCTCTTCTAATTAATATTCAACTCACCCCCTCGCACATTGTTATCCGCTCCTATTGTCAGTTTCAGTGAGGCCGTGTAAACTTATTTCCTAACAATGCTTATAATTAACAAACATCTCAAATCAATGTCATACAATAATGCTTATTTACACTACAATCACTCTGGCATTTACATTATTGTGATACAAATTACTGCCACAATATGGAAGAGTCCGTGATAGAAAGGGTAGAGCAAACAATCCTCTAACGGTATGGTCATTTGAGAAGAATGAAAGAAGAAAGATGACTAAGTATGAACCTGGGATGGTCACCACGAGCAAGAAAGAAACGTGCACGACCAAGGAAAACGTGGAAAGCTGGAGTTAACCAAATGATGAGGAAGCGACGTATGCAGATGGATGACATCGAGAAAAATGGAAGGAGTGATTTAAGGGCAACTGCTTTAAACTGGAGAACCCCACAAAAGCAAAAGCATGTATTACAACCAGATGCTAGTAAACGGTGCGATGAGCAGACGGTGCGATGAGCAGACATCATCCCCCAAGTGGTAAAAAGGTAGAGGTATATAAAGGTATACGAACGGAGGCCCGCGTAACCGGAGCAGAGTACCACAAGTAGGCCGCAACGGCCCTTTTTCCTATACTGTGACTCCTGAGAGGGAGGGATAAGTGGAGGGGCCCGAAGGGTGACCAAATCAGGATGACAAGCATGAACGGGGTCCTTAACGGTTCAAGATCCAACTCCGCCCGGGTTCACCCACACGCCACCTGAACCCCCAGCGTTGCCCGTTGAGCGGAGTCCAACTCGGAGGTAAGACCTAAATGAGCATTCCTGTAACGACGCCAGGGAAGAAACCTCTACACAGTGCACAGCCACCGTCCTGCCGCAACCTCCCGAACGCCGTCGCCTAGTGCTATCATCCTGAAATAGATGACAAGGAAGATGTTGGGTACAGGAAATGAGGGATGGGGAGCCGTGGTAGAGCATAAACCATCCCAGCATTTGCGTATCGACCAGGGGAGACCACGGAAAACCTGTGTGCCATCGTCGAGGATTGAACCCGGGAGCTCCCGAATGCGATTTACACACATTACAACCTCGCGCGATCTGCTCAAACTGTAATTTATTACTCAATGGCCTTATTTTCCAATAGAGTCCAATATATACATAATATGTCTTAGGTTATGGCTGTATAAGTAGTTTACTTCCATCTTAACGTGCTTGATTTGTTGTTCGCACTAAACCATAGTAGAAATTGAATATTCCTCTATGGTAGATGTGATTTTAACCTTATCTACTACCTACTTATTGTAAGTAGAGGAAGTATTGTATTCCACCGAAAAATTGACGGCGATTTCACCGCGAATGCATATCTTGAGCCCTTCTGAATAAATAAAAAAGAAAGAGAGAGAGAGAGAGAGATAGAGAGCGCAGCATAATGAAAAATAAAAGTGAGATAAACACGAAACTTGATGCTTAAAGTGCAGTATCTTCCAAAGATACGATGCAAAGATTTTCAAGAAAATCTCCCCACCTAAAATTACTCTTTATATAGAACATGTTTCGACATTTTTTGTTATTTAACGAATTTGATTAAAATATGTTAAATATATAGCTAAAATATTTACGTGACAAATAAAATGTATATCCTGAATTTTCTGGGAATAGCCTGTGAAGTCCTCTTTATTCTGAATGACTTTTGTATAACTGGTACATCATAAGAGATAGATAAAGTCTTACTAAAGAACAAATATAGATCTTTTTAAAGCACACGATTTATCCCAAATAACATTTTTTTCTACGGTTAGTAATCTCCGCGACACACCTGCTTTTGTTATTAGTTTGAATTTTCAAACCTTTTATTTTTCTCAAGAGGAAAACCGCTATTCGTTGTTTTTTTTTCGTTATGCAAGAGAACGGCATTTCAAAATCATCAGATAGCGATCCGCTTTAAAATATTTGACTGTCGCTTAAGCGTGGTAAATTCCTCTAATCCCCTTTTATCTACAAGTATATATGCAATAAAACCCTTTCTGCAAGCGATTATCTCGACTAACATGAAGTATATAGAAGAATAAGTTCTTGTAATAATAATTCGTTGAAAAGTCGTAGAGAAAGTCACGTGAATGTAACACGTAAGACTTTTAGTGCTGTGTTTTAACACCTGAAATGTAAAGTAATTTATCATGCGAAAAATAATGTAAAATAAATGGAATGGAGTACGTTCCATAGTGTACGATTCAGCGGGCAGTGATTTGAACAGATATATCAAGAGAAATAGGAAATAAAAATAAGAGAGTAGAACAAATTAGTTCATATCTGCCACTCTATTATTAATAAATACCAACATTTTGAGCATTTAAGACTTTTATTTTCTACACCAATAAGACGCTGTATGTTATTAAGCAGTTTAAATCAATGAGTAAGGTTAGAAAGGCAATTTCATTGCCTGGTTGAAGTAAGTTGAATAATTACCGCCATGTTTTATGGGGTCAAGCAACGAAGGAGTGGCAGCAAAATGACGAAGGAACTACCTTATAAGTTACCAAAAAGTTTTATGATTTATAACGACGTATATGGTTATATAAACCATCGAATAGCCTCTTAAACAACCAAATAGCCATAATAAAAGCGAAGAGAAGCTGTAAATTATGAGTGTAATTTTGCATACGATTTCGTTCAATTTAAGACTAGCATTTTATGCTTGTCTTTCAGCTAAAATATACAAAGTAGAAAAACTGCTTAAAGCAACGTATCCCAAAATTATCTTAAAATCCAGTTATAATTTGTTTGACATGAAAGTTATGTAGTGTGACTTCCAATTAAAGGTCACTAATTTCTGAATTGTTTGTTCGTAACATAGTCGTCGTTTATTCAATAATTAAATGTGGTCCAAATGTCAAAGGTGGTTTTATATTTTGCTCAGCATTTTAATTTGAGTTTAAAATACACTATTATTAATTAGAAAACCTCTTGGGCGTTTCTTAGAATTCCACCAGAATATTATAGAAAAAATAAATGGTTTCTATTTCTACTTATTCAGTTGTAAGAACAGTAAATTATAGAAATATTTAATAAAAATAAAGCAGTTAAGCATTTTAAAGCAAGTTTTTATGGGAGCTTTTTGATACATCGTTCATTTACCTCATTTAGCTCTGATCAACTGAACTATCTGGCAACATACGGTAGGACATTAAATTTTCCAAATTAGTCGCATTGATTAGAGCACGGGACAGAAACCGGAAAAGCCGTGTTCAAATCCCGCTATGGCATTGACTTTTTTTGTCTTATTCTACCTTTCCAACCCTATCCTACATACGGCTCTTGTGAAAGAACAATGAACAAGTTATTTGGCTATAATCCCGAGAAGTAGCATCATCTCATGTTTTAAGAATGCCTCAACGGTTTTTTCGCTACAATTCTAAGAAACGTATGATCTGAAATGCAGTAATTAGACTGGAGTTGAAAGGGAATTATTGGCCCAGTATTTAATATTACAGACACCGATAGCCGAGGTCGTCAAGGCACATACTTCTGAATGGGAGATCTTAACTTCAAATCCCGCTAGGACCGTCTCCCTGACTCAGGTTTTTTTTTCTTTTCTTCTTTCAGAATTTCCTTGGTCATACCTGGCAAATGCCGGGGAGATACCTTAAACTTAGGCCTGGAACGTCTCATTCCCAAATTTGCTTTCCTAATTATTATTTCATTTCAAGTATCACCAGTATTCACCGTCTGTGTTGTCGTATGCAGCAAGAACGGGCATTAAACACCACCAATGATGACAATTCCTTGAATATACAACCCAATACATTGCAGTCTGTGGTGTAATGGTTATCATGTCTGCTTTACATGCAGAAGATTTCTAGTTCGATACTGGGCGGGTTGTATCAACGGTCAGATATGAAAAAACAGAAAACCCTTTGAAAAATTAGTAAAAAGAAAATTACGGCAAGATATTCTAAAATTCAACGCCATGTTTTTTCTCCTTTACTTACTGGCATAATTTTATAACAAATGTTCATTTCCGTTATTAGGGCTTTTAATTCGGGTTTAAACAAAATCGGAATATAGACATAAGTTATTGTGTTTGTAAAGATTATATACATAAACATAAAATCGCCTATAAGAAAGGATGCATTCAGGAAATTTTATAAAGTGGTGGAGACATTTATTGTTTAGTTTTTGTTTTTGGATTTTAATAACGAAATACAAGAGAGGACAGTCTTCTAAATAAAATTACTATTAGTAGTGGATAGATAAGATGCCATACAAGGAAGTAGATGGAACGTATTATAGATTAATGGAGCCGCTTTTAAGAATGAAATCTTCCAAGGAGAACCCTTAACTACTCGCACATAACGAAAGAAAACCTGTCATATCCTGAATTACGGTATATGAATGCGATGTATAAAGTAGTGATGGAAAATACAAATGCATTTCATCATTAATGCTATAATTTGGAAAGTTTTGTGCACCTGGTTCCTGGTGTAGCGGTTATCACGTCTGCTTTACACGCAGAAGGTCCCCGGTTCGATCCCGGGCGGAACCATTATTTTTTATGCCTCGTCTTCCAGTTGTCTTAAGTCTTAGAATAATGGCTCTGCAGACTAGGATTAAGAAGCCCATGGAAAAAAGCATGACAAAAGTTCTTTATGAATGTTTGTAATTTATAATAATTCTCGCCAATGAACGAGAATTATTTGGCTAATCCGGCAAAGTACTACGAAGCATATGCAAAGATGATATACACTGACGACCAAAAAATGAAATTGTTTATAATTCTACACTAATAGGGAATTTAGCTACCCTTGTATAATTACAAGATTAAATAATTCGCATAAAAGTTACAATCGTAGCTTATGCAGACAGGTTAATATAATCGTTATCTAATGCGAGGAATTCAAATTCCGGGATACGAAAATAAATCGTTTCATGCTACTACGATGCCTGTTATTGGTTGTTTATTCAAAATAAACTTCTTAAGATGTTTTTAAAATGTAAATATATATGGCTGATGTTAAAAATGATTATTTCACACAAAGATGTAACGAGCTCTACATTAGTCCATTAGTGTCTGTTTCTTATGGCTCCCAACCAAATAAAATTCTACAAGCATAGGACTTCGCTGGTTACTCACAGAGAGGTATTTGTCATGCCAACGTCTCAAACAGGGAATTTTAATCAACATTGTTAGGGTGTTGTTTAGAAGAAGTGTGAATTTTGCACATAAAGGATTATTTGGAGATCTGTTTTGCATCTCTGCAATGCAAATATCAATATTTTGGAAGGCGGCGCCGTGGCCGAGTGGTTAGACCGCTCGCCTCCCACTGAGCGGCCCCGGTTTGGTCCCGTAGCCCCACACGTGGGATTTGTGATGGACGAAGCTGCGTTGGGTGCGTTTTATCCCGTTTCTCCCGACATTCATTTCACCAATTGCTCCTTCATTACGTTTCCTTCATTCATATCATCTTCTTCCCTCACTTTCATACCTGCTAAGGGCCGATGCCCTGCTGCGGTTTCCTCATTCTCTGATTCGAGGTTCGTTTGCTTCTCTACAGACCTCTTACACTAAGCACGTTGTAAGTCCTAAGGGATAAGCCTTGAACACGAAGAGAGTAAGCCGTCTATGTATGTATATATTTCGGAGGTCTTCTGGAAGTCCCAGGAATCAACCCAGGACGTTCCGAATGCGCACATCACACGGCATCGCGGAGTCCTCTCGCTTGGTCAGTTGCAACCGAAGTTACATCCATCAACTGTTTCCCTTGTGAATAATGCGTTTTAAACCTTAAGTTCAAGCTGCCTTTCCATGCTCACTTAATGTATTTAACATTGGAAACACCTTTTAAGTCACAAACAGTTAACAATACATCTTCTTATGATTGCACGTAAGATAACTTCACGAAAAAACAGATGCTCAAGGGAATCGCCTAAATTCGTATGTATGCAGACGGATGCGTAACTACTGACGGGAACATAAATCAATGTATAATGTAATAAGCTTAAGCTGAAAGATTTGTCCGAGAAGAAGGTAATTAGCAAGTCATGTTAAGAAAAGTCATTAGCACTAGCAAGGAGCGAGTGCGCTAGGCACAAATATCCCTGGAATACAATTAGCTTATAAGTTCAGTGTATTTTCAAAGTCACGTAGGTGAATTCTGGAAATCGGAAAAGTGAAAGGTTCCTAGACTCAGGCGGGCTATAGAATAGAGGAGGTACGGCATAGAGACGCACATGAAGAGAGTTTAATATTGGTCCAGGTGAGAAAAGAAAGTTGATGGGGGGGGGTAATGTGTAGGTGGAGCTTGAGTTAATATAAGAGCGTGTATTCTAATCAGACATACATTCGTTCTTGCATATATTTGTTTCACTCTTTCTTGAGAATTAGTCACTTAATATAGTGATTACTCGTGTGTTACTTTAAGCGCTCAGTGACGGGCTTGTGTGAAAAAGATTTAGGTGCTATTGCAAGGGGTTTTGCCGGTAAGCATTTTAACGAGTCACGGCAAGTTACGCTTCTAGTTTCTTTTATTGCGGAAACCGTAAAATTTATATTGCAGAAGTTAGCAGGTGTAATAATTCAATTATTATAGTTTAGAGTGTTACGATTCATAACCAGTTTCATTCTTTAAACGGTCGGCAACTTGCTTCAGTAGCTCAAGTATTAGATCACACTAAATCTATACGTAAATTTAATTGGTGTTATCCTTCACATTATACTCACGCGTACCTTGAGAAACTACTCGTAGTTCTACCACTGAAGCAGCTGGCGCACGAGACAGAACTACCTACGAGATAACGACATCAGAAGCAGGTAGCGTATACTGCTTCAAAATTGTTGCACCATCGCGCGGCTTTGAACATTCTTAAACATATTACGTTAACAAGTCATAATATAATCTGATGTGTTACATTCACATGAGTTTCTTTACCTACTATCATTTATTTTTATACAGCTATTACAAACTATTATTCTTTCTCTATCTGCTTCATATTAATCGAGATAAAGCTGTACAAATACTTTCATTGCACATTTCGTTGCAGATTCAAGGCGATACAATAAATTGAAGCGTTGGCTAAAAGCGAGATGCTATATTCTGGCCTTGAAATTTCATATTCTTTCTGTGACATAGCAAGAAATAACTGAATATTGACAGTATTTAAAAATGATAAAGTATGGGAAATTCAAACCAATAATAACGGATATCTCAGAAATGGCTGATGCCTCCAAAAGACATAAACTGTGTGTTTTAAAGATATATGGTGCTTTTGTGTAGCAAGTTTTGTCAATCTATTTACAAACTAAACACAATTATACAAAGGTCCTGTGAATGAAGAGGACTTCAGAGTCTATTTACAGAAAATTCAACACATACACTTTATTTAACATATAAATGTCTGAAATAAATGGAATCTTAAAATAAAATTGTTGGAGCCATTTTTGCTATTTTTGAGCAATTAAGAAATAAAGAAACATCTTGCATATAAAGGGTAATATTGAGATGGGAGGAATTTCTTGAAAACCTTACTGTCCATCTTTGGAAAGCATAGGTCGATTTTTTTGACCTGACCCTGCAGAAACCAGAGGAGGAGGAGGAGGAGGAGGAGGAGGAGGCAGTCTAGTGTGGGGGAGAACGACTGGCAGTATTTCCACTGCGTGGAACGACAGGAATGTGTAAGATTCACAAACGAAGCACAATTGTAAAAATATACAGTACTCTCAAATATTGTGCTGCTCATAGATACACTGGTGGGGTCAACTGCCTTGTAAAGTGACTGTTCTTGATTTAGATCCTTTTTAAACTGGTAATACACATTGTATATCACTTCCCGTGGCTGAGAATGCAGAACTTTACTTCTACCCAATTTACTTTTAGCTACAGACATAGTAACACAACAATTATGTACGCGACTCTACTATAGTCACTTGGAATGCGTGATGTCATCTTATCTCACGTTGTGTACGCACCTATTACTCTGTTACTACTGACCTAATACCTCTCCCAGAAGATAATGGACTTGTGCAGCTACTGTACATACGCATAAGCGGGTTCAGGACGAAGAAAATCAGTCCATACTGAGTCTAAAAGCAACATTTCGCTTTTGAGCTTTGCCGTTAATAATTGCATACATCTTCCTAAAATGCTGTTTTATTCAGGGGCCTCAAAACATGTATTTAGAGTGTAATCTTTACATCGAAGTTTTTGGGCGTAATACAATGCTTCCTCTACCACTAACTACTTGGTAGAGAAAGTAATAAGGTATCTTAGAATATTAAAGACTGTGGTTTAAGTGTTGCTTATAGTGGGATGTTCATTTATTTGGTGAAGTTAAGCAGGTTTTGAAGTACAAATCAGCAATAATTGAATTTGTTTTGAATAGCTTTTTCTGAAAATGACGTTTTCTGGCATAAATGACCCATTTTCTCAGAAACTATTAAAGTTAGCTAAATTAAATTTTAGGATGATTAAAAAGACCTCTAAGTGTTATGAATCTAATTTTATATTAATAATATGGTTGGTTACTTTTTAAAATAATTGCTAATACGTTTTATTAAATGATCATATACTTAGGAATATAATCCTATCTTTAATAAACAAAGTTCTTGTTTAAAGTAGATCGGTGAACTTATAAGGCATTCATATACATCTTGTTAACATTTCACTCTGATATCTTGAACAGCTTCTGATATAATGGGTTAGCAGATAGGACTTTTAATGTTATCTTAGAGCGATGAATCTAAAGATTCTGATATGGCTACTGGTGCTTACGTTATATCCTATTCAGGCGTGCTGCCATCTGGTGGCAGGGTTTGACAATTTATCAATTTTGAAGGTTGCGCATAGCATTAAATTCTGCTCAAAAACACTTCCAGAGATAAAACTGCGATTGACAAACTGAGCTACATAAATTTTCATTATTATTCAGAAAGCGTGTGCTTCTGAAACGCCTTCTTTAGGTTATTGCTAATGGAGCTTAATGAGGTAAACTCTGGTAATGCATCAGATAAGCGGATAGTATTTTTCTCACAGCGCTCATTTCGTAATAGCAGAAATAATAACCACATAAATATGATAGCCAGCCAGACGCGTAAACGCTCTTGAAAAACCAGATCCGTCAGAAGCACAAAGAAAGTTATTATATTTTCATCGCAGGTAAAATGCTCCCGCTTTTAACCCAGCAGAATTTAAACGACATTAAAATTTTTATAAACCAGTTTGCCGTTTTATCTATGACTATAATCCAGCCTCAGGGAGTGCTGTAATGATGCTTGTTGATGTGTTAATTATAAATTAAAATAAGTCGTCAAACCAAATAACAGCAGCGTATGCACCTGACGGAAAATTACTGCACAAAATTATTATAATTTTTTTCCTTTAGTAGAAATTATCCCCTTTTGCAATCTCTTGAGCAAGAGATGCGCAACTGTCTATTGTAACTATTTATCAAGGTGTTAGAGGAAAGCAATTGATTATAGTGTTACCGCGTACGTGATCATCTCCACCTGCTGGGTACAGCTGGATTTATGATGTTCTGCTTCCCCTTCTTCATACGATTTATCTCCGCACTGGGAGAACCTGTGCTGAAAACTTACTCCGAACTACAGTTTTGGAGCAGTTTCGGGCAAATAAATTAAATACTATAACATCTTAGAAGAATATCGAAATAGATATGAAAAAAGGCAATGCATAAAAGTACAGGACTTGAGAGGCCACTGCAATTTATGTTCTTACAAAAGAGCAATGAAACCATTATTTCTTTGTTTTACTTATGTTGGAATACTAGCTGAAACACCCGGCGTTGTGGTTTTCACGGTTTATCCCTACAACATGTAGCCTTAGGTTGTACTTATCCAATAAATTTGCTTATCTTTGGAGACATTTAAAAATTAGGCCATACTGAATTACTTTGGTCTTCGTTGAAAACATTAATAAAAGCTAAAAGAAAGGGAATAAATTACCTTAGGAGTGGGTTTAAAAGTAGATGTTGCCTCTTCTATATCTGGTGGCCACCTACCCACCCGTTTTAGGTGTTTTACTTTTATAACAAAATTATGATGTGAAGACAACAAACGCAGCTATCTTGTCGCTATCGCACATGCGCAATGGAAACTGCCAACCTAAATGTGAAGAGAAATCCGCGGAAAAAGCGATGAGTTGTTACTTCTTTTTCTTCATTTTGTATTGCCGCTGACAAAAACACAACGCATTGTTATTAAAGGCTTTCCACCAGAAGTTTAATTTTTTTTATTGTTATAGCGAAAGCTGTGTTATATTAAAATGTTAATTGCATTAAAAGTTTAATAAAGGAGTTGCTTTACAGTAACACTGTGGATAATTAGTGGTAGATAGTTAACCTCAACATATATATATATATATATATATATATATATATATATATATAAATGAACCCAACCTAACCTCCTGTGAATCAGAAACCTAAGCTTAGGAACGCACGTGAGCAAAGCGAGCGTGCTTTGATATAACCACAGGTAAGTAATTAAAACAAGGTTATATAAAAAAATTAAACCTAACCTAACCTCCCGTGAATCAGAAACGTAAAACATTAATAAACCTAAAATAAAAAGTAATTAGGAACGCAGGATGAGATCGTTGGCGGTATCTTACTGGCTTTGGCGGTATTTGTTATTCATATGTTGCCAGCATTGTGTTGGAGCTAGAGGATGACATAGGGTGACATCTGTCGGGCATGTAATACATCACTTTCATCGCTTCTTTTTTTTTCGAGTGGAGGAGAAAATGATTTAATCACTAACCTCAGCCCCGATGGGAGTCGGGACTGAGAGTGTGGGACTCACCGAGTCGTCGGCATACCCACTAAAAACTCCTCCACCGGATTGGAAGGAAAAGGTATGCTGCGGTACCGCCTAAAGCACCCGCGCAGTCCTAGGTGATGTTGAAACGGGGCCGCAGTGCGGTCGCCAGGGGAGTAAGGAGTAAATGCCGGGAGACAGACTTGACCGAGGCCCAGTCTGCCCCCGCAGCGAAGTTAAGGTGAGAATGGTAGGAATTTTAGGTGAAGGTATAAGGTTGATGTGCGTTGAGCATGTAGAGTTCTTGTAGTTGGTGTGTGTTGCTGGAGGTCTAAGGAGTTCCTTCAGGCGAGGTGTATCGGATCGTCCTTATGAAGCCGCCTGTAGTCTTCGAAGAATCGTAGGTTGCGGCGGGCTCGCTCACTCCGGGGAGAGAGCGGCGCAGCATCCCTTGGAGAGGTGTCTGTGGAGTTGCTTGGTGATGGCGAAGACTGCTTTGGTGTTGTGGTGGTGGAAGTCTGATTGCTGTGGTTGTCCTGAAGCTCAGTTACACGCTTCTCCAGAGATTGGAGGAGCGTGTGAAGTTGGTTTAGCTGAGTAGCGTTGCGTGTTGCCAATGCATGTAGGTCCTGTAGCGTGGTTTCAATATTGGCTTTCCGGCGGAGTCGGGCTTCGGCTTGTTCCTCAATGTTGGTCTTGGTCAGTCGGATGTCCTCGGCCATGTTGCCAAGGCGTTCATCCAATTTCAGGATCTCAGTCCGTATTTCCTGATGTCTTGATGGCGGCGCTGTGATGTTATCTCTGGGTGGAGGTGGCTGTGTTGGTATCTGCCCTGTGGAAAGCAGTGCCCGAGCGTGTGCTGGTGCTGGCAGCTGTGGCTCGGTCCTTGTTCGGCGTGGGTATAGCGGGCACTGCGCCTGCCCTGTGAAGTGATCGTGGCCACTACAGGTGGCGCAATACCTACGGCGTCGGCGGAGGTCGTGGCTGGTGCAGTGTGCAGTCAGAGATGCCGCACCGCAATAATGGCACCTCGGAGGTGCGGCGCAGGAGGAGGCGTCGTGTCCGTAGCAGCAGCATCGTCGGCAAGGCCGATGGCCTTCCGCTCGGCTAGCCTCCGCTCGAAGGACCTGCCCTAGCAAGGGCAGGCCGGACCTCAAGGCGGCCTCGCGGTCGGCCGGGTCTGCGAAGACCAGACGAACCAGAGGTGAAGGTCCCCGGGATGTGACGATCCTTGTGGCCTTCAGGGTTGAAGGCCACCGGTGTTGTGCGGCGGTGAGAATGTATCGTGATGGAAGGTCCCGGGGTACTCCTGATATCACGGCGCTGCATCGTGGATACAGCGTCGCTGGTGATGAAGGCGGTGAAGTTGGCTGCTGCGTTGGTTGTTGAAGTGCGATGGCTGGTGTTGTCGACTGCGGCGGTGGAAGGTGAGGTGTGATGTCGACTGGAGATGAGATTGGTTGCTGTTGCGGTGGATGCCGAGGCGAAGCAGCGACCGTTGCCCATGAGGGCACGGCCACCGGCGGCGTTGAGACGGCACTCCCGGTAGATGCCAGGGGAGCGGCCGGTGAATCAGCAGCGGCAGGTGCCGGTGTAGCTCCAACAGTGGTTGGCGTGGTGGCTGTCCCTTCGGCGGATGCCGGAGGGTTAGCGGCGATTTCTGCTGCTGCGTTTCGTCGAGTCTTTCTCTTCCCCATCTCTCCTCGAAAATGTGCTTCTGAAGACCAAAGTAAAGCAGAAAGTCGAAAAATTATTACACAAGACGCTTAAACAAAGAGTTAATTAAAACCCTCAGGACTCTATTAAGAACAAAAGAATTAAAATACTGTGCAAACGCACTGCTAAACAACCACAAACATCACATTTTGTAATAATTTCTTGTGAATGCAACTGAGTGACCTCCACATTGTCACATTTGGGCTTCCTCGTCTTATTCATAGGCAAAATCTCAGTTAGGAAGAAATATTAGCAGTTTAAGTAACATCAACATAACCTTCTCAGTAACCAATATACACAAAACTGCTAAGAAAACGCACGGAAAACAAAATAAAATGAAGGCCAAAGTTAATATAGGAAGGAAAAGAAGAATAGCAATAAGAAGTGGTTCGACTGGTTTAATGCTGTTGTCATCCATACCCCTGTCATTTTTATATGCCACTGAGCTTCTGTTTTTCTGCTTATAAAAGCATCTCTACTTCCCAGAGAGAGAGAGAGAGAGAGAGAGAGAGAGAGAATTTATTGAAAAATTCTACTTCTTTCAACTGAAGGCTGCTGTATACAAAGCTTGCCAGGATGCCAAACATTACAATATCAAATATAGATATAAATAAATAATGTTTACAAATTCAAATATATAAATTGCGAATATGCTATATAAAATTGTTGGATAATTTCTGACAAATAATTTAATTTATAAATAACAAATATAAAATTAGAAAATTGATTCCAAGAAGTAGACATAACATTTTTAAAATGTTGAGATACTAAATATCGTAACCCGCTGCTTAAAAATGAGAAACTAAAATATCCAAACATCGGAGTATGATCGCAGAAAGTATGGATATTAAATTCGACTTAATTACTGTTATGTTAGAAATGTTTGAATAGAGACTTTTGTAGTCAACGCGATTATGTCGAATATTTGTGTGTTATTTTATATCTGTACATAATGAATAGTCATATGAATATAAAGCAGCTGTGGTATTTTGTCTGGTTTGTTACTGTTGCTGTTATCAGTGGTGGGATAGCTGTTGTAATTGTTTGATTGTGTTATTATTCCATGATCAAAGTCAGAGAGGAGATCAACAAATATATTAACTCGCTATTCCTTTGTTATTTTGTGAGGTCGTGAAAGCGTAACTAATTACTATTCTTATGTTGGCAATGTTCGACCTATTACGATTATCGTTGAGAAACATATAGATAGTCTTGCAAGCTTTCGTAGGCTTCACATAAATTTAAATAACTAATCGTGTGAAATGGCGTAATTTCTAATTCTAAGCCAGAAAGTAATTTTCGCCTTGTGTCAAAGGTTATCTGTGCCAGTTTGGTCGAAACCTGTACAACGGTTTAGAAGCCTATAAAGAACACACACACACACACACACACACAAAGTTTTAAATATTAGGTTTTATTTATGAGATGATACCACTATTTCTGATATTGGATACTGATACTGATTTTTGAGCACGAATCTCCATACTGACTGGATAAAAGCTGTAAATGGGATAGGTCGTTAATTGAATTATGTTATTAGTAGTTTTCCGTGTATAAACGCATGTAATCAATTTTGTATTGTATGTTAATTCCAAAATTGTTACGGTTTGGCATTCTCCAATTGGTAGCAATATGTCACAGTTTATACCAGGCGAGTCAGCTGAGAGCTGCAGTAACAATTTTCGCCAATTTTACAAACTTTTATTCTTTAGCATACACCTTTGAAAACGTTCCTGAAGGAACAACTTATCACATGCATCGGTTGACAAAACCATTTGAAAAAAATGGCAGATCTACGCAATTGGATTAAGCTTTGTCAAAAAAATGCTAAGTATTAGGTAGATAATTTCTCTAATTTCACAAACTATGGCGTACCTCAGATCATACAGTAATTGTAATGACTGATGTAGTTTATTTGTTTGAATTAAAACTACCAAACCGAGCTCAAAACACTGTATAACGCTGCAAAAAGCGTGTAAAGATTCGAGGTGGGGTCTTGTTCTGAGATTACTAATTCGTATAGGAACCTCAGCTCGCAAGGTAACATTGGCCGAATGGTATTATCAGGTTGCTTTAACACTGTGCCACTTTAATTCGGGTTCAAAACCTTCGGGTGAATTTCAAACCTTTTATTACATTTTGTTTTGTCTCTTTGGGCCTATAATTTGATATTATTATATAAATAACATTTTTCATACCATTATAAGTGTGCAAAAAATAGAATAATCGTCATGTTTTCCACCGCAAAGTCCAAATCATGTACGGGCACACTCATGCGTGAAGAATGCGGGCAGATTACACCGTGCATGTTACAGCATGCAAGAAGGTCTCTCCGGCAACGTACACAAATGTGCATTGGTGAAGGGGGTCGTCATTTTGAACATTTACTTCCTTGATGAAATCCACGCTCTTTAACAATTTATTATTCTGTTTACCCGTGAACGTAGCACATTTGCAACTCCTTTGTCAATAGAAGAAGTGAAACATAAGGTTTAAACATAAAACAAAAACTGTTATATTTAATATCGTCGATATGCGTCTAAGAGAATGAAAGCTAACTACGTAACACGGTTTACAACACCAGATACGGTACAGTTTATTAGGGTTAACATGATACACAATTATCTGATTGTAACTATTATGTCTTTGGCTCACAGGAGAGCCAGTAACAAAAATAAATAAGAATACATAACATAAACACAAAGAGAGAAAAAAGGAACAAAAACAATTTTATGTTTGTATCAGATTCGAACCTACAAAGCTAATCTTTGCTTTACCACATTCCGGCAGCTAAACCCCTCGGCCAGAACCCACGTAGTTTATCCCGCTCTTCGGGATAACGTTCCTCTATCTCCTTGCAAGCATTATATCCATGAAACGCCGTTTTTTAAGGCTTTCGCAGCTCTTCGGTACTCATTTAGGCCTTTAATCATTAATGGGGATTGCGTATAGTACGAAATAGTAGGGCAGAGCTATAATAACGGTTTGTTTTCTAAACGGGTCAATGTTTCCACATTAGACTATAAACTCCGGGTTCCATTGATACGAATACCTAGGGGCAGCTGATTCACCTGGTATATCCCCTTTTGGTCAAGGCTAATAACAATAATCATAATAATCATTATGATTATTATTATTATTTATTTGCTTCCCTTTTTATGTAACTACATTTTGTGATGAACATTTTCTTAAAGGATTTTCTATCCATATTATGGAAATTAGTCGTACGGTACTCATACATTTGCAAGCCACGCTCGTGAACCGAGTTTGACTTGCTTAAACACAAACCAAGAGATAGAAGGAAAGAACAAATATTTACAAGCACTGTATTATTTCACGTCTTAAATTATGATCTGTTTCTGCTGGATTCACAGATTTTGATCACCGGAGTAACTAATTGTAATGGCCGAGCCAGGCTATTACAATAACGTGATTTAGTGTGTCAGCTAAATTAGCTTTATTCACAACTTGGTTAACGCTGCATGTTACATGAGTACCTCAACTCCTTCCCGCATTATTTTGCACGTTTTCATTCAGAAACAGGAGTCTATGGAATGTTGTTTTGGTTCACCCACAGGAATCGCGGTTAAGATCTATCAGGAACTATAGTCCAGCAAATCTTTGGGGACACGTGCGAGACAATAACGTGAAGTTTCGACTCTTTTCATTCTTATCTAGGATAAAGTTAAACGCAACAGCTTTCCAATAACGCATTTCCTAAAAATTTAAAAGTATCGAAAAAATATCGAAGGTTTATCTCAAAGTATTAGATGTGTTTAGATACAACGAAGTATCTAGGCATAGAATTCACATCCTTATTAAGTTTACCTGCAGAACTAATATCGAATGCTTTGAAAAGGTGCGGTACTTCTCAAATCCGTAGTATCTTCTTTTCCAGTTGCTGATTTGAATCTGTACACTTATTGCACTTTCACTTTAGTTGACTTCTTAAGGGGAGGTTAAAAGCCCTATCCTGTCCACGTTACATTTGCTAAGTTCATGTCTCGTTATATCTTAAACTATTTAAGATTCAGACTGAAAATGTTTACAGGATGTAGGTGCACGCCGTCTAAGTGCACTGGTATACTTTTTACTTTCTCTACTACGTGTAGTAAGTAGGGGAAGTATTGTATTCCACCCAAAAATTCGATACCGAGATATCACAGGAAATACATGTTTTGAGGCCTCCTGAATCCAAAAAGGTTATTTTTGGGAACATGTCCGTCCGTGTGTGTGTGTGTGTGTGTGTGTGTGTGTGTGTGTGTGTGTGTGTGAACAGCATAACTCGGAAACGAACAGTCGGATAAACACCAAACTCGGTATTTAGGTTCAGTATCTTCCAGAGATGCGACACGAAGGTTTTCAAGAAAATCCCCTCACCTCAGATTACCGTTTGCATGGAACGTTTTTCGAAAATTTTAATTTTCTCAAAAATGGCTCTAACGACTTTAATTAATATATCATATATTTAAGATACTTTCACGACAAAGAAAATGTATATCTTGAATTTTCTGGGAATGTCTCCAAAAATATTCTTCATTTTGAACGACTTTTGCATAACTGGTAAACCATAAGCGATAGACAAAATTTTACTACACAAAAAATGTAGATCGCGTTAAAATACACAATTTGTCATATACATTCTTTTTGTTGAGTGAACCATTTTCGAGATATTGCTTGTTATTCCCTTAAATTTTTCAATACTTATTTTCTAAAATGGGAATTCGTTATTCATTTTTTTTGTGTCTTGGATATGCAAAGAGTTAAATCTGTGGCAAAGGGAATGGTGCTGCACCTAGCAACCAGCTATTAAGAGATATGTATGTGCTTAAAGACTACTGTTTTTCTATATTGCCCTTGTAAATATATATCCCCCTTACATCTACAAGAAAATTAGCAATAAGATAAGAGTCTGCAAATGTTTATCTTGATTAACATGAACTAGTTGGAGAATAAGCGTTTGTAAAAATAGTTTGTACAAGAGTAGAGAAAGTCATGTGATTGTAACGCATCAGATTTTTTCTCTCTAGTTCTAATCGAATATCATAAATAACTTTTATATATTTATATAATACTTTTTAAATAACTCAAATAACTTTTAAGTTCAGCGTGAAAAATATAGAGTGAAACCTGTGGACTACAGTAAATTTTACAAAGCACATACGCTCTACTGATCCGTGCGATGTATGACTCTCGGTATGTAAAATATTTAAGACCAATAAATACAACATTCTACTTCACTTATGGCAGCTAGAGGAAGTAGAATGTTGTTATACCAACAATTTTGCTATATTGCACAGGAAATACATGTTTTGAGGTCTCCTTTTAGAAAAACATCCGTTTCTCAAGCTGTCCCTCCCACCTTCTCCCTCTCTCTCTTTCTGTGTGCGCGCGCGCGCGTGTGTGTGTGTGTGTGTGAGAGAGAGAGAGAGAGAGAGAGGGGGAAGGAAGGAAAGAAGGAGAATTGCATAACTTAAAAATGAAACCCATAACCACCCCAAACTACTCATTATATAGAACAAATTTCATTATTTTAACGGAAGAAAATCTATCATCTACCCTGAACTACGATAGAAATCAACTCGAACTGGAAACTACAAATTCGTATGAGCATTAATATTATAATTTGGAAGGTTTTGTACTTATGGTTCCGTGGTGTAGCGGTTATCACGTCTGCTTTACACGCAGAAGGTCCCCGGTTCGATCCCGGGCGGAACCATTACTTTTTATGCCTCTGCTTCGAGTTGTCTTATACCCTAGGATAAGAAACCTAGAATTAAGAAACCCATGTGCAAAATGCGCGACAAAACTTTTTGTTTAGGAATGTTTGCAATTTCATAATAATTCTCGCCAATGAACGTCATTATATCAGCATATTTTGGCTAATCCGGTAAAATGTTAGAAGCATATGCAAAGATGACATACGTTGATGACAAAAAAGTGAAATTGTTTATAATTTTACATTAATATGCCGTTAAGCACTTATATAATTACAACATTATATAATTCGCATAAAAGTTACATTAGCAGCTTATGCAGGCAGTTAATATAATCGTTATGTAATGTGAGGAATTCAAATACCAAACTGCGAAAATAAATCATTGTTTCATGCTACTAGGAAGCATGTTTATTGGTTGTTTATTCAAAATAAATTTCTTAAGATATTTTAAAAAGTAAATATAATATATATTGTTACTATACAGCACATCGTGTTTGAATATGGTGTATCAAGCAAGAACAGAACACAAGAATAATCAACCTACAGTATTCCAATGCGTGCTGTCATGTGTGCTACTCTGGTATAGGCTAGTGCTCAAATGGCGCATGCTTTGTTGCGACACTGCAATACTGCCATTTGTTTTCATGTCCTCCTTTGGACCGGAGCACCGGCCCATTTTCATCATAGGTTTAGCGACAGCTAACACGAGACTTTCATGAATGAAGGATTGCTCCGGATGGGCCAATACCTTGGCCTAATATATACACGCACAGATTGTTAATCTTTGTTGAAATAAAGCGGATACATTAGAGAATATTTTTTTTCATTTCTTTTCCTTTACATATACCAAGTTAGGGTCCAATTCACGTCCCAGCTTTATTAGTCAAGTGATGTATAGAAATTACCATAGTGTGCTTTAAGCAGAGCGATACTCAAAATATAGTTGAAAAATTTACCCAATGTTGCAAAGTGGTAGCAGGAGCATGTGATCACTTTTATTTTAAAAGATCTCAGGATCAAGGCTTAAACCATAGTCAAATATTTTAAAAACGGACGTTTTGCATAACCACGCGAAAAAATGAATAGCAACTTAATACTTGAAAAAAGTATTTGAAAATTCAAACCAATAAAAAAATCTGATGTGTTACATTCACATGACTTTCTCTACTCTTGTACAAACTATTTTTACAAACGCTTATTCTCCATCTACTTCATGTTAATCGAGATAAACATTTGCAGACTCTATCTTTTTGCTAATTTTCTTGTATCTACAAGAATATATATTTATTTATAATATATTTCAAGGGGAATATATATTTACAAGGGCAATATTGAAATACAGTAGCCTTTAAGAATATACATATTTCTTACTAGTTGGTTGCTAGGTGCAGCACCATTTCCTTTGCCACAGATTAATACACTTTGCATATCCAAGACAAAAAAAAAATGAATAAGGAATTCCCATTTGAGAAAATAAGTATTGAAAAACTTAAGGAAATAACAAGCAATATCTCGAAAATGGTTCACTCAACAAAAATAATGACATAAATTGTGTATTTTAACGCGCTCTACATTCTTCGTGTAGTAAAATTTTGTCTATCTCTTATGGTTTACCAGTTATGTAACAGTCGTTCACAATGAAGAATACTTTTGGAGACATTCCCAGAAAATTCAAGATATACATTTTATTTGTCATGAAAACGTCGTAAACATATGATATTTTAATCAAAATCATTAGAGCCATTTTTGAGAAAATTAAAATTTTCGAAAAATCTTCCATATAAAGGGTAATCTGGGGTGGGGGGATTTTCTTGAAAACCTTCGTGTCGCATCTCTGGAAGATACTGAACCTAAATACCAAGTTTGGTGTTTATCCGACTGTTCGTTTCTGAGTTATGCTGTTCACAGACAGACAGACAGACAGACACACACACACACACACACACACGGACATGTTTCCAAAAATGCTTTTTTTGGATTCAGGGGGTCCCAAAACATATATTTCCGGTGAAATATCGGTATCGAATTTTTGGGTGGAATACAATACTTCCCCTACCTACTATACATAGTGGAGAAAGTAAAAAAGCCATCCAGAATTAAGAGGACTCTACTGACTATTCGAGAAAATTCAAGACATAGATTTGTTTGTCAAATATCTTAATCGTATGGTATTTGAATCAAAACCATGACTCATTTTTGAGAAATCGCAAATCATTAAATATGTTCCATGTAAGGTGTAATTTGGGGTGGAAGGATCATCATAAAAATTTTTCATTTTTGAGTTATACTGTTCATAGACAGAAAACACACACACACACACTCACACGCACATACGGATCTTTTTCTAAAAAGGTTTTTATTTTTTTATTCAAGGAGCCTCAAAAGATGTATTGTCGGCCAAACCTCGATATAGAGTTTTGGGGTGAAATACAATATTTCTTTACTTACCGAGGACATAGCTCCGCGGTATCGCGTGAGATTCGTATTCGGGAGGTCCTGGATTCCATTCCCGTCGGTCCGGCCACTCTAACCATGGGATCTTTCGTGGTTTCCTCGGGTCAGTAGACGAATGCTAGGGTGGTTCCTCTTCTACCACGAATTTCCTGTCCCCATAATTTCCTATGATCTGTTTCAATGGTTTCAATGTTGTGGAACCAAGCGACGGCGTTCAGCGTGCTGCGACTGGGCGGTGGGTATGCGTTTTGGAAAGGTTTCTCCCTGGGGTGGGTTGGACTGCTGATGAACCCGCCCTCTGAGAGCGACATACATGGGTTCTCGATGATCGGCGCCGGTGCGTTGAATCTGTAATAATTAGGGACCACGTGCGTGTTTCGTATATAGTCGCCCGGATCTGGTCGCCCTTAGGGTCTTCCCTCCCTCCCTGGGGCATGTTAAAAGCACAAAGGGCCACACTGGCCTATGTGCGGTGCTATGCCCCGCTTTTCTGGGACTCTTCCGTGTTATGTTCCAAATCCTATTATACACTCGCTCTACTCTTATAACCCAACTTGATGTAAACAATTACATTATTAACTAGACCGCGCTACTGGGAAACCAAAGTACACCATAACATATAGTACCTTAAATATAAATATTTTAATCAATATAGTTCTAAACTTTTGATTAATATGTAATACTAAATAATATGAACTAAAGAAGGTTGTACCTTCCGTTTAATACTGGGTAGCATCATTCACCCCTCTTCTGCATTTGTACCATTATGATGAGTAGCCTATAAGGTGATAAACATGGCTGCTTCTTCAAGTCTGAACACGAGGCTAACACGGAGGGATACAAAACGTTTTGTTTACATCATGTCTGGTTTTAAGGTTGCATGTATTATAGGTAAGTAGCGGGTAAAGTAATATGAAATCAGAAAGGAGTGAAAAGGAAAGAAAACTAATATGTGAATTAGAAACAGAGTGGAGATCTCCGGAGCAATACAAAGAATCGGTAGAACGCTATAAAGCAAAAGCTTGCTTACTTTGCTTGCTGTACTCCAGTTCACGCACTCCAGTGCTCTTAATGGGCAATAGCACGGCTGCGCAGTAATGAGAGGAAAATATGGCGGCATCCACTTAGTTCAGATATTAATAACACGAGCAAGATTATAATTAATTCCAGTAGAACTTGTCTGAATCATCTCGCTTAATTGGTACATTCATTTTGTGTTGCAGTGCTAATTACGTTAACCCTGCGGCCCGCAAATTGCCCTATATAGATAATTTTTTTATAATATTTCTTCTAATTACTCTGAGCTATTTAAAATCTAACATCATTCGGAGATTAACATATTCGAAGTTCTAGTCTTGCAATTGAAACACCTTAGCTTAAAATAATGTAGCGACATACGAACTTTTTCGTATAGGGTATACAACGGAGGGGGACACGTCGCGCATTCTAACCTACGTGAGATCTACCGAAAGGAGGAAGGGATGAAGTGAAGGAACCCACAGGCCGTAGGCGACAGGCCACAGGGACGCGAGGAAGTTCCTAACAGTTCCTAGCTCAAAGACTCGTACACTATGGAGTTACCCGAGTTAGGTTCAGAGGAATTGTAGATTAAGTTACAGGCCACAAAACACCGCTAGACATGGGTCTTACAAGAGACTCTTTTATGTCTGAAATGTGTGAGGGACTTTGAGACCTCGAAGCATATACCATGTGAATGCGAAGGTTTCGCTATGAATATATACATTATACACACATATATATATATATCCCTAGGGTCCTTCTGTTTGGACCCTGAGGATATAAAAAGAGCAGATATCAAGGACGCGGTCCGCTTTATACGGACCATCGAACTTAACTAATGCCAAGAATGAGACCCAAAGGGATCTATGAGTCTTCGTGCGGGCCTCTTTAAGAGGCTACTCAGTCATCATCACCATCATCATGGGAGTTACCCTGAAACAGTACAACACCAGGAGCTGACACCGAGTGGCTCTCCCATCCCCGAGAGCTTTTCCTGTAGGTCGGCACCTGAAAATTTTATTCCAGCCCCCTATTACATGGTGGAAGTGGATACGCCACTTAAGTGCGTTCAACTCCTAAAGGGGAAGGCTACCGGACAACCTAGGTGGGCCCGACAGCACACTATCGGCTCTCCAGACGCTACCGGAGGACATTGAGGCGTCGCACAACCCCGCCTGGAGTGGACCGTCCAGACGTACCCAGTCTCCCACGGGTATAGGAACCGCTGCCCCGCCGAGTCCAACCCAATCCAAAACAAACCCTCCGTTCCATTCCTAATAAATTAGGAGGAGTAATTGCCCTAGTTATCTATATCTGTTGCTACGTATGGAGCTGGGATGTTTGGACCAGGTCAGAAGTACCACGAGTGCTCAGTCCGTAGGGCCCGCACCAAGGCAGCAGCAGGGGTCGTACCCCTCCCCCATTATGAGGAGTTACCCAGAGACAGCGATGAACGATCTGTACAATCAGGCAGCCTTGTAGTGTTCTACTCTTTTCTTGTAGCGAGCATCCACACCATCTTTCGGCACCGCCATACGCCACACGAAACCTATAAGCACGCCTGAAACATTAAAAGGAAACAGAATGAAAGGAAAATGAAGGAAAGGAAATCGTGGTAGATCAGAAACCACCCCAACATTCGCCTTATGACCAGAGAAACAACGAAAAACCAGGAATCGACCCGGAACCTCCCCAATTCGAGCCTCGCACGTTAAAGCATAGGCATTTCGCTCGGCAATTGTTTAGTGTAATTCATGATGATGATGCAGAACAACACAATCGTGGTCAAATGCAGGGGAGTTTTTCTTATTAGTATGTTTGTTTGCTTTCAGGAATTGTAATTTACTAACTTTGTATGATAAAAGATATTTCTATTCTCATTTTCAATGATGTTAAAGAAAATTCCTGTAGGATTTGAAAAATCTGATATGTTGCATTCCCATAACTTTCTCTACTCATACTTCAAGATATTCTTACAAACGTTTATTATTCTATCTATTTCTTGTTAATAGAGATAGGCCTTCATTACTCTTTACTCATTTCCTTAAAGTAAGAAGAAGAACGCAGTACAGTAAAATATTTTCAAACCCGGTCGCTACGTGATGGCTTTGAAATTATGTTCTTTACATGAACACGAAAAAAAAATAATAGTGATTTGCAGTTGAGAAAAGTATCAAATATTTGAAAATTCAAAGAATAACAAAGAATATCTCGAAAACGGGTAACGCCATAACAAATTTTGGCATAGATTGTGTGCATTAACGAGATCTATATTTTTTGTGCAGTAAGATTTTGTCTAACTCTTACCACTTACCAATTATACAAAAGTCGTTCAGAATAAAGAGGACTTCACAGACTGTTTCCAAAAAATTCAAAATATACATTTTGTCATGAAAATAGCTTAGGCATTTAGATTTTAATCAAAATAGAGGAATTTTTGAGAAAATAAAAAATAACGAAAGCTTTTCCTTATAAAGGTAGTTTTGGGTGGGGGATTTTCCTCAAAATGTTCTGAAGATTGAACTGAGTCAATGAGTGAGTGAGTAAGTGAGTGAGTGAGGAGAGAGCGAGTGGATTTTGACGTCAAGTGCGGTTATCCAAGAGAGTTGGTGATGACTGCTGTGACGTGCAGCGAGTGCTTCTGTAGATCGAGAGATTATGGGAACCCTGAGTTCGACTCCCCAGCAAGTGAACCTTCCGGAAGAAGAGACTACGTCATGAAGAAATTGAAGTGTTAAGGAAATTGAACCGGTTCAAATTAGTCCCAAGTAAAAGTTGAACCAGATCAAAACAGTGTCAGTGTGAACCGAAAGAAGTGACAGTTGAAAAACGGGACAAAGTCAGAAAATAATATGTTTTTTTCAGAATACATTCAAGTTTTCTGACTGTATAATTGAATGTTTTTTCCCCAAACAGTGTTTTACCACAAAGTTCCCAATAGCTTATATGATCTTACGCTAGCTGAAGCAAGTAATACTCCTGATCATGTAACCATTTCTTTAGTGCACGAACCACACTGTCACCATTCTCAAAATGAGTTCCACGCAAAGCGTCTTTAAGAGATTCAAAGAGGTGGAGGTCTGAGGATGCCCGATCTGAGCTGTACGGGGATGAGGTAATAGCGTTCAACCCAGTTTAGTAATATGTTTTGGGGTTCTCAGATCTTTACAAGGGCGTGCATTGTGATGCTTGAGCAACATCTGTTAGACTTTTGTTAAGCCGAATTCACCGGAAACGTTTCTCAAGTTTGTTCAGACTCTTGATGTTGGGTGTCTGAGTTAGTGATATGAGAACCAAAGAACCAATTTGGTTGGACGGCACTTAACCGCCCACTCTACCGACACACTCTGACACACTCAACCTTCCATCTCTTTGAATCTCTAAAAGATGGATTTGAGAATGACGACAGCGTGGCTGATACAGTGAAAAGGTAACAACGTTAGCAGAACAAGAGTTGGTACCAACAAGAAATATATGCACTTCTTTCATGCTTGTGTAAGGTCGTATAAGTCGATGAATATGTTCTCAGAAAAAAATGTCAGAGTAATGGATTTCCTAATTTTTGTGCCAAGAATTGCCACCTCCACAGATATACCTACTTTTTAAACATTTCCTTTGCATTCAGGATACTCAAAACCTGCGTTTTCCCTAAAGTATTGATATCGAAATTTTGAATTGCATACTGTGCGTACCTTATGAGTAGTAGTAGTAGTGGTGGTATTTATTAAGTATTTAGTATTACATTAATTGCATAACACAGTCACATGGGTCATAAGACCGTACATGCTCTCTAGAAAAATACCTGGTCTGTATACGTGACTTGCAGTATCAACCAGAAAACAATTATTTTTTTTTTATAATCACCGCACTATATACATACATATAAAATTGAAAAACACTCTGAATCACACACTCAAACACACACACACACAGTCGCGCACAAGTACTCAAGCACCACATATGTTTAAAGAAAAATTACATAAAGACCTTATCTCTTAGTACACGTACTTCCATTAAGTATGTGCCCAAGCTTGGCCAGTTTTGGCTGTTTAGAATCATGTCCCAGCATGCTGTCCTCCGTCTGTTGGAAGCCAAAAATACTTCCGGTAATAGTTTTTTCCTAATACCCTCCGTCTGCACGCATGCTGCCAAAATATGCGTCCAGTCTTCTTGTTCCCCGCATAATGGGCAAATCCTCCTGCCATCGTCATCAACAATCTTGCGAGCTTTCCACCCTCCCAACCTAAGCCATGCTATTCCAGTCCTCTGTTTTATACTCAATTCCAAAATATATGTTTCCTTACCCCACCTAGCTTTTATTTCATTTTGTCAGTACCCGGGTTATGATGCTCTAATTTTTTTTAAAAATGACATAATTGCAACAGATATAACTTTCTGTATCTCTTATTGTTTATTAATAAGTACACAATTATTCTTTCATTTTAACCCAGATAAACCTTTGCAAAAATACCTATGTTACAAATTTCTTATGATATAAAGGGAACAGTGATATTAATATGCTGAAGTACGCTGACCTTAAAATTTCATACTGTTTCCCTGCAATTGCCAGAATCAACTGAAGATCATGGAACTTGAACGAATCGAACCATTAGTAAATGTCGGAAATGGCTGATGCCACAGTAAAATCTTTTGAAATGAATTGTGTGTTTTAAGGAGATTTACATCTTTTGTGCAGTGTGTTTCCTCTATCGCTTAATATTTACCAGCTATACAGGATTATATAAAATTCCTTCCAAAAGCAGAGGACTTCATAGACTATTCCCAGAAAATTCAAGAGTAACATTTTATTTGTATATATGTGTCTTTAATACATGATAGTTTAATCAAAATGGTTAGAGGGATTTTTAGAAAACAAAATATTTCCAAAAATGTTCCATGTAAAGGGTAGTTTGGGACTGGGAGATTTCCTTGAAAATCTTTGCCTTGCAACTTTGAAAGGTACAGAGCCTAAATATCAAGTTTGGTATTTATCTGACCTTTCATTTCAAAGGTATGCTATTTACAAATAGGCAGGACACATACGAAACTTTTTATAAAAATGCTTTCTTTTTTATGTAGGGGTTCTCAAAACAAGTATTTCCAGTGAAATCTCGGTATACAGTTTTTGTGTGGAATGCAATATCTTCTCTACCTGTTATGTACTCGGAAGAGAAAGTAAAAATTACTAAAATTGAAATTCAACTTATTACACTGCCTATTAATAATATGCAGAAAGTTTTAAATTAATTTATACTTAGGTATGACTGCTATAAAATATAAAAAGTGGATTAAGAATAATCATGCGATGAATTATAAATACATTTCTTCCAAGTTTTAATTTGAAGAATCTGAAAAGAGAAATTTTCTGAAGCAGGTCTTAGAAAACTGTAGCGTCAACTGTTTAATAATTCAAGTATATTTCCATTATGAATAGGCAGCCTGTTCTTAAGTGTTTACAAGGAATTTTAGGGTTCCGAATATCGGGCCACGAACTTTCTAAGTATTTCTTATAGATCCTTTCACCGTGGAATGTGATGACTTTTAAACAGTGTGTTACGCCTGCGCTTTAATACCTGTTATTTAGGGACGCAAGAACGCCGATCAGGGCTCACAAGAGCTGACATTAAACCAAATCTGGACAACATGTGACAAATTACACATCTCATGGTCAGTCCGTGCATCTGATGCCTTGGAGAAAGATGTAGACAAACCAGGTGAATAATTCCCTTACTCACCTGAACAGTCGTGCATCACGCGAGGATTCCACTAGTATACCCATCATCAGTTTCGGAATAAATTATTTATGCTCTCTAAAATATATCCTGCTTAGCTTCTGCCTCCCTATAAGGACCTTGCCCTGATTTACGCCGTTAAGAGTCCAGCCACGTATTTTCTGCCCCTTGTCCTTTAATAACAACTTACTGGTCATCTTTCATCGATGCTGTTGAACTTGTTTACTGCTGCTATGTATCGAGACGTAATGTTGCTTTTTGGTCGTTTGATTTGTGTATAAATCAGGCTATGTGAGTTTTATTATTTGCCAAAACGAATACATGAACATCATCTTATTAATATGGTAGGTGCTACCGGAAATTTGAGCTGTAATTTACACAGCATATTTATCCACTACCCTTTCTTCTTCAGCGACAGCTATATGCCAATAATATAGCCCTTAGACTAATTCTGCTATAACAATCATTAGTTTGACTTATGTTGTTGAAATACAAGGCGTGTTTTTAAAGTAACTGCTAATATTTTTTTAAAAACAACAGAACATTATTTTATAAATACTTTATTATCATTCACTACCTTACACCTTCACTACGCCTCCATATAGTCACCGCCGTTATTCAGGCACTGTAACAGGAAAACAGTTTTTGGATGCCTTTGTCAAATAATTATCCCGCCTGTGATGTAAACCAAGTCTGCATTTCTTGTTTTACAACAATCCGGATTTAGCACCAAGCGATTTTCATGTTACTTCATATGAAGAAATTACTTGGTGGAAAACATTTCAAAGACGGTTATATACAAAAATTAACGGCGCTGACTAGGTGAAGAAGTAGTGTAAGGTGTAGGGTAATGAGTGATAATAAGGTATTTGGAAAACTATATTCTGTTATATTTTTTAAAACAATGTCTCTACTTACTTTAAAAACACGCTTGCAGATTGTATTAACTCAAAAAGAACTGTGAATTAATAAGACACGTAAGGATTAATCACCTTCATGAAAATGAATGGCATATTACTCAGTATATCAAGCAAGGGGGTTGGAACTGCCCTCCGTTGTTCAAACGTTTCTGGGACCTGCTTAGGGAATTTCCCATTAAACTCTACAATTCCTTCTGAGAAATGGCAGCAATTTCTTGACGCATGTTATTTTTAAGTTCATTTAAAGTGTGTGGATTTGTTTTGTAAATTTTCTATTTTAATGTCTCCTCGTTCCCCTGATTTAATCCCCTGCGATATTTATCTCTGGGGATGGGTATTAAACGAGGAAATTTATAAAATAAATAAACACACTTTAGATGAACTTAAAATAAAAAAACGGCAGAAATTTCTTGAGGAATCCTTTTATGTTCATCAGTGAGGAATAGGCTATTTGACAGTGGGAAAAATGTCATAATTATTGATATCCGGATAGATTATGAGTTTTAAAAGCGATTTGCATTAATCTGACTATAAAAAAGGACTATTTGTCCATTAAAAAAACCGAAGAAACTTAATTTTTTAGTTGGAGCCATGTTTTGCCTGAATTATAACAAAAATATTTCTTGATGTTAAATTTGGTGGCATGAATTCAGTACGGAACTACTCTTCAATCAACAACCAATTTAAACATTTCACTCTTCCCCTTTTCTTAGGTTTGAAATCACAAAAATCTACTATTTTCACTATGAAGGACTAAAATGTTGTCTGATATTAATGTTAACAAATCCGTAGGGAAATTGGTGGGCCGCAATTTTACATTTTTGGCAATTTTTGTAGCCATTGTTAATAGGGAAAAACAGTGCAATGATTCTGCAATGATTATCAAAATCGGCTATATGGTTTCTGAGCTTAATAGAAACATATGCTGACACGCACGTATAAAATTCTCCAAATTCATAGTATTAGTATAAATAACAGGAAGTATAGGGCCTTTGGTATAAAACCTGACCGCTCGTACAGGATTTTACGTGCGGGTAGCACGATATGCACAGCTGGCCGTGCCAGCACTCTTTCATCTCTTCTTAACTCTATATTGCTGTAAACCTGTATCTAAAATATAACAACACTAACTCTTACTTCACAGCAAACACTCTGTGTCAGAATTCACTGAAACGCCAACTTGGGGTTGACTTCGATAGTTTTTTTCATGGTGAATGTTCAAGATTTTCGCCATTTCATTTAATGTTTCTTCTGTTAATACTGTACGTCTTTGCATGTATTTTTTTGTTTTGCATTGAACCACTAACCTCAAATTTATTCAGAACATCGTGATTTGAAACTCTGGAAGGAGTTGTGCAGGAGGCTTCAGGATCAATTCTACACTTACGCAATGAACAGATTAGTGTTTAAAATGACATTTACATTAAGTATACATTGTCTAAACATAACTGCCTTCCCATCTGATGCTAATGACTACGTGGACTGTAGGACAGAAAGCCTGTCGTGAATGTGGGGAATAGATAAGCCAATTGCCATTGGCTCGATGCACAAACACTATACAAAAGGTTAGGTATTGTACCAAAGACCCAGACTTGTACCATATTTGAAACAACATGTAATAATTTATTTTAAAAGGTTAAAAATATTTGAAATGAAACCCTTCATTTAAAAAAGGAGAGAACGTAAGCATTACGACTATAAATCATAAAGACATTGTTTGATTTTAATTATAAAATTTCTGAATTCGCATTATTTATTTTATGCATGTATTTTGATAAAATTTAAATACACCAAAGGTGGGCATTAACTCTTAACGCAAGACTTCACCTCATAGGAGATCTCATCTCATATTTTCACTGTTATTTGTATATACTGTGTGGCACAGCTAATTGAAACTATGAAGGAAAATCTGTGACAATTTAAAATTAGGAGAGAATAAGAATTTTACATAAAATATCCGTGGCATTGCTGTAAATTATAAATGGTTAGGAAATGCTTTGTAATAACTACACATCATAGACTTTCTTACTCAATGTTAATCATGATATTGTAATAAACGCAAATAGAGAATTTTGGAGTGCATAAACTATTATTATTATTATTATTATTATTATTATTATTATTATTATTATTAATCCGTATAATAACTTTGACATACTGCTGATTACATTTGCTGTCAAGGCTACAGTGGAATTTAATACTTTATTTTGTTTATTGCACACTTTGTCCTTCAGATTTCTTATAATTCGTTACACAAACATAAATCTTTTAGTTTTTTATTTATTAAATGTTAATGATTTTCAGACTATATATCGTATTGAAAATACAGTTCTCATTAACACAATAATAATAATAATAATAATAATAATAATAATAATAATAATAATAATAATAATAATAATAATAATAATAATAATAATAACAAAACAAAGTGCAGATAGTTATTGAAAATGAAGGAGCATATTCAGAAATTTTTCTAACAAAGACACTGTCAAAGAGAGAAGAATATCGTTGAATATAGGAAAGTACAAAGTTTTTTCATTGAGACTTGATCATTTAGCAAGGTTAAAGGCAAAGAAAGTTACGGAAGAACGGAGGGAACACCCCAACCGGGGGAGAGCATCCCAAGTAGGTCACAACAGCCTTTCTCCTACTACCGTAACCCCGGGTAGGGAGGGTTGACGGGAGAGACCCAAAGGGCGACCAAATCCGGATGACGATGGTTTCAAACATGGACGGGGTCTCTAACGTTTCCAGATCGAAAGTATCCGTCGCCTGGGTTTACCCACAAGCCATCAAACCCCCGGTGCTCCTCTGGGGCGGAGCCCACTCAGAGGAGAGATCTAACTAAGCAGTCCCACAACGACGCCAGGGTAGAAAACTCTACAGAGCGCGCAGCCACCTCATAGCCTCAATTCGCAGACCGCCGTACATCGTTGCCTGTTTCTACAACCCTGAAACATGATGATAGGTACACGAAATTATGGGCAGGAGAGTCGTATACCTTAGCATTCACCTGTCGTCCCTGAGAACCCACGAAAAGCACATGGGTTAGAGTGGGCAGTCGCCGGGGATCAAACCCGGGACTTTGTGAATGCGAGTCGCACATTACCGCTCAGTATTTATCAAGAATTCTGAGAGTTCACGGCAACATCAAGACTACTCCATTTCTTGGTAAATGCAAATCATTTGGTTCCTTATTATCAAACGTTTAATATAGTTTGTAAATGTGCTAATGATGAGGCGGGTGTTTCTTGAAACTGCTACAGAAGTGACATGTTAGATTTGAACAATGAATTTGCAGAAACAGCAGAACATAAGAGTACTTCGTTTATAACCATAAAAGAAACGGCGTACCTAAACGGTTTTAAGTGCGGGAAATACATATTTGTTGAATACAAACACTTGCTATTTAAGAAACTTCTGTTTAAGTGTGTTATTCAATAATTTATGCTCAATACGTACCCTAAACTAAATCCCACAATACTCATTTGATTTCACAAAATTGTTTCATATACGCAACTTTAGAATTATATACAGTGGAAAGATTTTCGTTACTCGTTACGCTCGTATTACATATACATATAAATTTATATATACAGGGTTATTCAAAAAGAAGGAACAGATTTTACATATTTATTTCTAATGAACGACAGCAGATAGCGGCACGTCATTGAATAGAAGAAAGTTCAAACTTTTAAGCCCCACCTATTAGTTCCATTCAGTGCCTACAGAGGCGCTGTGTTTGTTTAGAAGAAAATGGCGACACCATTTGTGTGCTGCATTATGCAAAGAGTGAATCCATTGTTTTATTGCAGCGTGCATTTCATTGTAAGTACAACAACGTGCCGCCTTCTCATAAAGAGTTTATAATTCATATAATAAATTCGTAGAAGATGGTTGCGTATGCAAACGGAAAAGCACTGGTCGTCCTCGCATAACAAATGGTGCTCATTTTGAACACATAAAATACAATTTTGAACTTTTCTCTATTCAGTGATGTATCGCATGTGTCACTATCTATTGTCGTTCATTTTAAATAAATATTTAACGTCCGTTTCTTATTTTTAAATAACCCTGTATATATATATATATATATATATATATATATATAAATTTATATGTATATGTAATACGAGCGAAACGAGTAACGAAAATCTTTCCACTCGTAAAATCGTCACACTTCGGCCAAACGTTTGCGTAAATAACTATTAAATAGCTGTGCATACAATTTTTTGTGTAAATCAACAGCATATTTAATAATCGTGAGTGATAGCTCTAAACCAGTTTTTAAAAACGTTGAACTTCCCTCTTTCAAGAGATGTGTGGAATGTTTTTGTGATTCTCGCGTAGTATTTGAAATAAAGGGGTGTCTTTCTTTCTGAATAATCTTGTACATGCTTTTGAACAAGTTTTTATGTTTAAATTAGACGAATCAGTTAACAAGGATGTATTTGTCTTACACCAGAGCGCAGTGACTTAATTAAGTATGCGAGTACATGATAACCACGTCTTTATGTGGTGAGAGAGACTGGTTTCTGCGAAAAATAGATTAACGCTTTGTGGAGACGGGATACAGCCTCATGAAGAACACGCTCTTGAGTGCTCCAGGACTTAAAAAGAACTATTAGTATTCTAATGGGATTCTGTCTTTAAAACAAATAATGCGCAATAAACACGAAGGTAATAACAATCATATTTTTCTCTCTGGAACAAAGAGATGGAACTGCTGTTTACCTGGGGATATTAGCTCTCTATGGCAGCTCGCAACTCGAGGCGATTGGATGCAGACTTCTTTGAAACACCAGATGAATACTTAGATAACCCCTAAGGGGAAACCTTACGAGCTGCAATACAAAAAAAGCATTATACGTTTTCAGTTGCTTTATTCTCTTGGCGTAACTCGACGCCTGCCATGAATATATCTGCAGCATAATTCAGATAATTGTCGGTGCATCGAACGAGTAATAGTGAATGCTTAATTGCAACAGGTTTTGCCATTTCGTTTTAGGACGCATTTCAAACACTACGGAGAAATGTAAACCTGCATGATTATTATCTGGTGTAATGAATACTCGCACATGCATGACAGCGATAGTTTCCATTTACGATCCTTCAAGTTTTCTCGGAGGCGAGTTTATGGACGTTAATCTCGGTTCCCCATACCTTACCCCGCACATCAGCGTTACCATTGTGCTCTTAGTCATCCTTCATTGGCGACCTTCAGAACCTATTGCGATATCAATTGAATGGGTGCTCGCAAAAACGAGCTAATCATCACTTTATCAGAACAGAGTAAAGTCAACCTCTGCAAATGCCAATAAAACAAAACCCTCATAAATTCTAGCATAAATTTTCTTGTTCAACTGATTACCCTTGTAGGACTTAGCCCCCAAGGGCGTACACGCCACTGTCTAGGGTCAGTAGCCTATCGAGGAGCAAGCAAACTCTGGATGACAGCACATCTAGGTTGGGTAATCAGCCGTATGTCTGGAATGCGATGAAGAAGAAGGTGAGGCAGTATTTTTAACACTTAAATGATTTTCAGTCTAATTATATAAACATAAATTCAATAACCGCCCGCCTTAAAGCAATATGTCTATGTAACAATATATAAAAAGTGTATATTACAGTCAGTGTATATGTTTATATTATTGTTTCCATGTGTAATAATGTTATGCGAATGTATTACGTAATTTAATAATGTAGGAGCTGTGAGAATAATAGCTTAAAAGTTGCTATCAATGAGGTAACAATGAGGTAACCTTGAGGCAATGATGAATTTGAAAGTTTAAATGCTACTAGTCATTATTGGAGCAACAATAATGTAAATTTTGAGACAGTATAAAAATAGCCAATCAACAACCAGAAAAATCTTTAGTTAAATGAAGGAATTCTATTGGATTAGGAATAGCCAATCAGACACTTGAAATACAGAAATTTACAAGTTTAGGCGGTGGAAATCAATTCAGTTCCCTGCAAACAGTGTTCCTAACCGGACGCAAGACACGTCCTCGAGAAGTATAATACGTATTCGTGTGAGACGAAAATAGTTTACGTGTTAAAAAGTGCAAGTAATTCATAAACGTATCTCACAGCTCTCTCTCTATCAGTGAATTGTTATTATAAATCGTATCAAACATTAATAAAAGGAGTGAAGTAAAATTATAATCTGTGTAAGCCTACATTCTTCAGTCGCACCACAGCCCTGCCAAGACATCCATGTCTCTAACAGCCGAGGCAAACATAAATATTTAATATTTAAAGAAACAGTCAAATTAAAAAGTTAATATTTTTAAAAATTGGGGCAAAGTAAAGCGGGTACCACATGTTGACGCAGTATTTTATATCACAACACTGTGAATGCCAGAGTGATTGTAGTGTAAATAATCATTATTGTATGACATTAATTTGAGATGTTTGTTAATTATAAGCATTGTTAGGAAATAAGTTTACACGGCCTCACTGAAACTGACAATAAGAGCGAGCAACAATGAGCGAGGGGGTGAGTTGTTTATTAATTAGAAGAGGCAAGCAAATGACGTCAGATTGGCGCGCTTTTCTGTAGAAATGGAGGGAATTTCTTCCCTAGAGCATATGTGTTCGTAATTTTGATTGGATATAAAAATAGACGCTAATGTTGGCGCGCTTTTATTAACCAATAGCAGCTCTGTTATAATGTTTAGGCATATTAGGGTGAGGGAGTATAAATTCCGTCCCACAGACGGGTAACGCGCAGTTTGACAGAATAATTCACAAGGCAAACGTCGTACTGTCCAACAGAAGGATTCGCGGGTAATACGTCGTTCAGTCTAACAGAATCATACAAAGTTATACGTCGCACAGTTTAAGAGAATCGTTCACGCGTTATACGTCGCGCAATTCTACAAAATCTCTCGCGTTTTAAAGTTAGTTATAAATGTGAAATACGCGAATTAATAATGTGCAGCAAATAAGTGATTATAGTGATATTAGAAAATATAACAGTTTCAGTCTGGCGTGTATCAAGAGTCAATATGTGAAATTAATTAATTGTGACGGTAATAAAAGTGTAAAAACAAATTCTTTTATCAGTGTTATCTTTCAGTAAAAACTCCTTTCCGTTTACACACCCTGTTCAAGAGATATGCTCGACTGAGTAGTAATAATAGCTAGCCGGAGAACAAGGAACCCAAAACTCAAAGTAGTAAAACAATAACAGGCACTCAGCAATAAGATAACACGAGTTACCGCGACAAATTTGGCTCCCATACGTGGAGCAGATAAACATGAAGCATCTTCCAACTACTAACAAATATTCGACTTCAATTTGGCTCCCAGGACGTGGGGCGAAATAACCAGGAAGGGGCGAATTAACCAGGAAAGGGCGAAATAACCAGGAAGGGACGAAGGAACCAGGACGTGGAGCGAATGGAGCAGTGAAATTGACTACAAGACGCAGATTCCAGAAAAAACCACAAGAACGACCTACGACGCGGATGAGTGGACATCGTAATTACGAGAATAGAAGGCAACAGGGGAATTCAACTACGACACCAAAACAGCGAGACGGCGCGCATCCATCGTAATACGACGCGGAGGCGACATATACATCTAGGAGAGAGGGGCAGGAATCTGGACATCAAAGCAACATCATCAGATAGCATCAGAAAGGTTAGAAAATTGTAAAAAAAATTTGTATCCTAAAAAAAGATTGTGAGAATTTAAATGTTATTAAGAAGTGGTAGGATTAAGAAAACGATGTCTACTAAGAACTGAAGAAATAATTATGGAAGGGGATAATGTAACAGTTAGCTGTAATTCAATACAGGTTACGGAAAATAGCTCAAACAATGTAGGATTTGAGGGAGGAAATTTTAGTGAAGAAAGTCAGAATAGAATAGCAGGAAATGTTAATTTTGATGCTGGTATGATGACGGAAATCCTGAAAAATTTTACAAATCAATTGAGGGAAGATATTGGTAAGAATAATGAGAAATTAGAAAAACTAACTCAAAATATGGATAATAATAATGAGAAATTAGAAAAACTAACTCAGAATATGGAAAAGAATAAGAGGGAATTGAGGGAAGATATTAGTAAGAATAATGAGAAATTAAAAAAACTAACTCAGAATATGGAAAAGAATAGGGAATTAAGGGAAGATATGGAAAAGAATAATAAGGAATTAAGGGAAGTTATGGTAAGAGCTTAGAACAAAACAGGGAAGAAATTGAAAAGAAATTTATGTAGCTAGATAGCAGTATGACAAGAATAAGAAATGAAAATCAGGAAATGATAGCAAATGAGATAGGGAAAGTTTCAAAGAAAATGTCAGACATGAGCAGGGAAATATCTAACCAAAAAAGTGAGGTTAATACTAAGTTTGAACATGTTGACGTAAAACGTACAGAGTTAGGTAGCCAAATGAATAGCATTTCAAGTGAGCTAAGAGAGATGAATGCAGATTTAATTCAGGTGCAAGTTAATTTCAGAGGGGAGATATCTGAAATACAGAAGCAGTCAGAAACACAAAGAAATAAATTGTCTGAAGAAGTTAAAGTTTTGTCTATAGATTTGAATCAAAAACTAACTTCTGAAATTAACAAGCACCAAACAGTTCAAAATGAGAACAATAAAAAATTGGAACAGACAATAGAAAATCTGCAAGGTAATGTAAATAGGTTAGAATTGAATTCAAGGGTCAATATATGTGATGTTAATGTATCTGATGTACAGAATAATGATAGAGGTAGTACCTCAGGTATGACTAATAATGTGAGTGATGCGGCGGCTTCAACTATAGCTCATGCTGAAACTCAGAGTGCACAAGTAACGAATTTAAATATGGGAGTAAGGGACATTCAAATCTATAATCATATCTTAAGCGACTTTCCACTTCCAAAATTTAATGAAAACTCAAATCCAATACAGTTTGTTGCAGACTTGTCAGAGTATTTTCAAATTAAAAAGATACCGGAAGCATTGAAAATGATAGTTGTCAAAAGATGTTTGGACCAGAAAACTTTAGATTGGTTACAAATCAGGGGGTGAAATTTTATATGAATCCTTAAAGAGGTTATTCATGAACAGATTTTGGAAGGTTACGATACGGCTACGAGTAATGCTTAGCCATAGACAATTTGATCCAGGAAAGGGAATAGCAATGACCGCTAAAAAAACCCCAAGATGATGAAAAGTAGATCCAGGATAGTTAAAGCTGAACTGCAGAACAAAGTATTGGAATGTAAGAGGGTTTACTATGTATATATGTCATAAGAAAGGAGAAATAAATACAGGCCAAAAATAAATGTTTAAAGGGGAAAAAGAACATTTTCTTAGTAAACTGTAACAGCATCTGAAATGAAGCATGTAATAATGGAAACTTAATGTCAAATTAAAGTAAAGCTACGTAGATATAATTCCAAGAGTATTGTGAATATAAAGCACAAAACAATACAAAAAGAGATAAACATAATTAAAGCAAAACACTTACATAGCACACAGATAATGTGAAATTATGTCTAGAATTAAGTGATGTAAATATATTTGTGTAGAGGATGAATATTTTGGTAAATGTGTTCAACTATTATATGAACCAGGTTAAAAATCTTGAGTGTATAAATTTCTATGTCAATAATCTAACAAAGTATAAATATTTTGTAACTAAATAGTTCAGGGTACAGTATTTGCTATAAAAATTGTAATGTCAGATGTATGTATAAACACATTAGACCCGAGCCAGTGAATAGTGGCGAGAAAAAGGCAAAATGTATGACGTGTGTTAAATGCGTGTGCAGTGTTAAGTGCGAAATGATAAATAACGTGTGTTACAAGATTCAGGAGACTAAAAAGCCAATTATAAAATTTCCAAACAAGTTGTAAATATTTATAATTATGTTTCTAGTGGGGCATATGGCGCAGTATTTTATATCACAACACTGGGAATGCCAGAGTGATTGTAGTGTAAATAATCATTATTGTATGACATTAATTTGAGATGTTTGTTAATTATATAGCATTGTTAGGAAATAAGTTTACACGGCCTCACTGAAACTGACAATAAGAGCGGGCAACAATGAGCGAGGGGGTGAGTTGTTTATTAATTAGAAGAGGCAAGCAAATGACGTCAGATTGACGCGCTTTTCTGTAGAAATGGAGGGAATTTCTTCCCTAGAGCATATGTGTCCGTAATTTTGATTGGATATAAAAATAGACGCTAATGTTGGCGCGCTTTATTAACCAATAGCAGCTCTGTTATAATGTTTAGGTATATTGGGGTGAGGGAGTATAAATTCCGTGCCAGAGACGGGTAACGCGCAGTTTGACAGAATAATTCACAAGGCAAACGTCGTACTGTCCAACAGAAGGATTCGCGGGTAATACGTCGTTCAGTCCAACAGAATCATACAAAGGTTATGCGTCGCACAGTTTAAGAGAATCGTTCACGCGTTATACGTCGCGCAATTCTACAAAATCTCTCGCGTTTTAAAGTTAGTTATAAATGTGAAATACGCGAATTAATAAAGTGCAGCAAATAAGTGATTATGTGATATTAGAAAATATAACAGTTTCAGTCTGGCGTGTATCAAGAGTCAATATGTGAAATTAATTAATTGTGACGGTAATAAAAGTGTAAAAACAAATTCTTTTATCAGTGTTATCTTTCAGTAAAAACTCCTTTCCGTTTACACACCCTGTTCAAGAGATATGCTCGACTGAATAGTAATAATAGCTAGCCGGAGGACAAAGAACCCAAAAGTCAAAGTAGTAAAACAATAATAGGCACTCAGAAATAAGATAACACGAGTTACCGCGACAAATTTGGCTCCCATACGTGGGGAAGATAAACATGAAGCATCTTCCAACTACCAACAAATATTCGAATTCAATGTGCGGTTGCAACTACTTCAAGTGTTCGGCTCCCCAAAAGTTGAAATATAATACAACTCCTTCAATACAACCTACTTCAAATTGACGCCCAAAGCGGGTGCTAATAAATAACGTAAAGATACCATCTTCTTCAAATTGGCGTCCATACGTAGAGCTAATAAAATTACATCTCAAAGGAAATGAAATTTATTATTATTACTCTTATAAATCACTTTAACTAACAGATTGATTAGTTAATAATTCTTAGATCAATGTGTGGCGCACATTTAGCCTTCTAGGTCTCATCCCTGTAACCACCCTCTCCGTCACGTGTCCACAGAGACTTCAGCGTATAGCAACTGGTCTGCTTCTTGCCGCGGAGATGGCATTATAGTGCCGTCCAGTCTAACACCCACCCACCTTCACACAGAAACGCTGGCATTTAGCCTTCTAGGTCTCATCCCTGTAACCATGCCATCTTGCTTCGTCACGTGTCCACAGAGACCCAAGCGCATAGCTGCCGGTTCTTCTGCTTTGTGCCGTCAGGTGGTATTAGGGTGCCGTCCAGTCTAACTGCTTTCATTGTTTGTGGATAGATGGCATAGCATTCGCTATTACTCCCTGTTTTTCATTTTTACTGTTTTAGACTTAAGGTGGAACTTTGGGTCGTGGTATTAAACATACAATCCGGTATTTACCTTCGTGATCTTGGGAAACCACGAAAACACCTCAGTCAGATTGGTCGGTCCACGAGATTTGAACCCGGGACCTCCCGAATGCGGACCAAAGACGTTACCGCCTGATCTATCCCGCTCGGTGAAATGAAATGCAGCGATGAAGCGGATGATAAGAGAATTCACCAGAAAAAAACCGTAAAAAAGCCTTCGATCAGATTGGTCGACCCCCGGGAGGTTTGAACCCTAAACTTCCCACAGACGTTACCATGTGAGCCATCCCGCTCCGTGATTCTACATATAATATAACAAAATCAATACAGCCATCTTACAAAGTTATGCCATCGTCTTAACCCTGTTCAGTATAACTGTGACCCGTACCTCTTAACTGTCACGTGCACTAATCAGCTCTCATTGGCTGCTCTGGTGGAATAGGTTATTGCGTGACACAAAGTAATTCCTTTATTTAATACTATAATTTATCATAGTTTAGGTTTTCGAAAAGAATTATCAAATTTACATTTTTATAACCGTATGCATCAAATACATTACGTAACAGACTAAATGCATCTTGAATGCATATAAATTCATATTAGCAAATAGGTAAAAGAACCCTTCGGTTTAAACCTACCTCTCAGAATGATGAAACCACGTGCATTTATCATGACAGTGTGTTTTTATCCCTTTTATCGCGTGAACTTGTATTGCACAGAGTTTGTTTGTCATACAGCGCCATTCATAGATATGCATTAGCCAATAAGGGAAAGGAGATGGAAATGGAGCACGGAAGAATACATTTCTACGGAGAAAGTTTAAAGAAACAGGTTTTAAAGTGCTAATCGAACTTCATTTTGCTATTAAAAACTAAGTGACATTTTTCAACAAACTATCATAGAATTACAAGCTTTTATCTCTTCACACAAATTTCTTAAGATTAGTTGAACTCAGAGAGGATGTATTGGAGTTTCTGTAGCGGGTCAAAACATATAACGTATTTTTACTTTCTCTACTACGTAGTAAGTAGGGGAAGTATTCTATTCCACCTAAAAATTCGATACCGATATTTCACCGGAAATACATGTTTTGAGGCCCCCTGAATCCAAACATTTTTGGAAACATGTCCGTGTGTGTGTCAGTCTGTGTGTCTTTGAACAGCATAACTCAGAAACGAACAGACGGATAAACACCAAACTTGGTATTTAGGTTCAGTATCTTCCAGAGATGCGACACGAAGGTTTTCAAGAAAATCCCCCCACCTCAGATTACCCTTTACATGGAACGTTTTTCGAAAATTTTAATTTTCTGAATAATGGCTCTAACGATTTTGATTAAAATATCATATGTTTAAGATATTTTCATGACAAATGAAATGTATATCTCGAATTTTCTGGGAATGTCTCCAAAAGTATTCTTCATTGTGAACCACTTTTGCATAACTGGTAAAGTATAAGAGATAGACAAAAGTTTACTACACAAAATATGTAGATAGCGTTAAAATACACAATTTATGTCATATACATTTTTTTGTTGAGTGAACCATTTTCCAATACTTATACTTCTTCTCAAATTCGTTATTCATTTTTTTTGTCCTGGTAATGTAAAGAGAATTGAATACTCCACATAGCAACCAGCTCTTAAAATATTTGACTATCGCTTAAAGCCTACCAATTCCCCTTGTATCTAGAAGAATATTAGCAATAAGATTAACATCTCGATATCTCGACTAACGTGAAGCATATGGGGAATAAGAGTTTGTAAAAATAGTTTGTACAAGAGTAGAGAAAGTCATGTGAGTGTAACACATCAGATTTTTTTATACATTATGGTTAGCCCGTTTTTACGAGCAACCATTCAATTGATATTCATACTCAAAGAAACTCGTTAAAATCACGTTTTGTAGTTCAGTATACGTCACACTATGTTGAAGTATAAGGGAGAGCCGTTATTTACCTTATTTAAGCTTTACTTATAACCTGAGCACTTGCATGGCCCAAATGACTGACTGCATAGATCGGGCATGAAGGAGGCGTGTGACATTCGGGAGGGAGGGCCGGAAGTACTGTGATGTAACCGTGCTACCCCTATATTGTAGCAGTGGCGTAGTACGATTCTTAGTTTTGAAAAACTAGAAATGCTTGTTTACTAAAATGCAACTATGCATTAAGTGACAAAACAAAATCAAGTGCTTTATTCATTATTATTGATACAATAAATGTTTAAAACTGAAAATTACTCATCCTTCTTATTAAATTGAAGAAATAGGTATATCACTTACAAACTTGTGGGGAAAATTAGCAAGCAATACATAAAAGTTTTTACAGTATATAATATTATCTTACTTCAGTTGAAATTGGCGTACTAAATGGAGCCCGGGATACTATTCCATGTTTTTTGTGGTATAATTTTGCAGAGAATATAAATTTAAAAAAATAATTTATTAAAGCAGTGGCTCTCAGTTCTATTAAAGAGTTCTATCTATATTGAAGAATAATTTTTATCATACGTAAACTAATTCACTCTTATATACAACTTTGTTTGTTTTAGTTCAGATCCGTTTTTATTTATTTGTAGATTTTAATTATTTTGAGGTAGCTGCAACTTTATTAACGGATATTTGTATTGTTTAAGACTTTAATTATGTATTTGTATTCTTTTGTTATTTATATGCTTTGTTTATGGTAGATTCCGGATGCGGAAGCTGAATTTGCTAATAAATTCTGTATCTAAGAGTGCACACACAGTGCATTGCAGCATCTTGTATGCTACAAAATATGAAAGAGTCCAGTGTTCCCTAAATGTCCGACCAAGTGTTACGATTGCAGTATATGCTGTAATTGCGTACATCAGTGTTTCACCACTAGGTTAGAGACTGTTTGTGTTGCAAACGGGAAGGGGAGGGGTGGACGTGGCTTGATACGCCTTATCCCTCGGGGTCAAGAGTGTCCAAACTTGGCATACATCATGACAGTAATGTGTAGCGAGTCTAGATTTATACTAGATAGAATGCTGGATGCCAACATTATTACTGCTACCACTAAGTTAGTTCTCAAGATCATGCAAATGGTGCGTGCGTTTACAGTTGAGTTATCGCAGTTTGTTGCTCATGGTGGTGGTGGTGGTGGTGGTGGTGTTTAACGCCCGTTGTTACTGCCTACGGCACCATAGGCGGTGATACTGATGATTGGAGAAAGACAAAATATGAAATTTCGTATTCTAAACCATGGTTGCTACCACTATGGGAAGAAGTATTTTTTACGTTTTGCATTGAGAATTCAATATTCGTGACTAAAACTGTCATTATATTTTGGCAAAATCTTCATATTTTATCAAATTCTTCACATTTCTTCATATTTTGTAAGATTTACAATATTTCAATTTTAAAATAATTTTTGTTTGCAATGCACTTTTCTGTGAAACGCATTTAGAAACCCAATAGATTTTTTAGTGAATGCATCTGGAAAAGCCTGCACTAAGTCAGGTAAGTACAGCTGAGAAAGGGTAGCATTTCCTCTAGATGAATCACGTACGAAATTAAAAGCCCTCTAATCTTTGTGAGTGCTTTAATGTTAATTATTTAACATTATTGTAGCCCCACGTTTGGGAGCCAATTTGCGAGTGGATTAATGTTGTATTTTATTTATTTATTGATTGCAGCCCCACGTTTGGGAGCCAATTTGCGATGGTATTATTAATGTTGTTTGTGTATGTGTGTTTACTTCACGCGGTGAAGCCAACTTGTGACGTGATTCATTTGTTAGGCTTGTTAGCTCCATCTGGTGTTAGCAATTTGCGGCAGTATTAATGTTCGTTTGAAAGAATGCTACTGTTATTTTATTTAATTTTGGTTCTCTGTCCTCCGGCTAGCTACTATCTTTTTGGTCAAGCACTTCTCTTTATACAGGTTGTGTAAACGGAAGGGAGTCTCTTATCCAAAAATAACACTGATGAAAGAATTTGTTTTACACTTTTATTGTCGAACACATTTACTATCACATTTACACATTGATCTTGACACTCGCCAAACTGAAACTGTTATAATAACTTCATTATTGATATTTCTTAATTCGCGTACTTCAACTTTTGTATAATTAACTTTATCACACTTGAGATTTTTCATAACTCTGTTACGCGTAACCTGTAAATTGATATCCGACGTGTGCCGTACAAATACTTTCGACGAACTGACTGACTGAAGGCGACGTGTACTTTACAAATATTTTCGATGAACTGAGAGCGATCTACCTCTGACTTGGCTTTTTATACACATACACCCCGATATGCCTAAATATTATAACTGAGCTGCAATTGGCTAATAAAACGCGCCAACATTACGTAACTTCCTCGTTTCCAATAATGATAAACAGCTCACCCCCTCGTTGCATTATTGCACGCTATTATTGTCAGTTTCAGTAAGGCAGTATAAACTTACTTCCCAACAATAATTACAATCAACAAACATCTCAAATCAATGTCACATAAAAATGCATATTCATATTACAATCATTATTTACATTTAAGTAATTTGTGATACAAATTACTGCATCATCTTGAAAAGTTTTTATTTTCACGAAGCAGTGGTTTTAGTACGCATTGTAATTAGTATTGAGCAAGAATACAGCAAACAGTAACTCCTTTTTGTTTTCTCTAGATTTAAATGTTTTAAAATTACTAAAATCCATAAATGTCATGTAATTGTGTTTTATTTGATATAAACCTTATTTTTATAAACTAATGTGGCGAACCTGCTTCAAACCTATAAAGTAAGGGTTTTTATTTTAAAGTATATATTTTATAATATTTTGGGATGTTTACTTTCTCTACTACGTATAGTAAGTTGGAAAAATATTGTATTCCACCCAAAAATTTGATATCGAGATTGCACCGGAAATACATGTTTTGGAGCCCATTAAATCCCAAAAGGGAATTTTTAGAAAAATATGTGTGTGTCAGCCTGTGTTTGTGTGTGTGTGTCTGTGAACAGCATAAATCAAAAACGAAACGTTGGATCAATACCATGCTTAGTATTTAAGTTTAGTACCTTCCAAAGATGCGATACGAAGATTTTCAAGAAAATCCCCCAACCTAGACTATCCTTTACGTGGAAATTGGCTGAACGATTTTGATTAAAATATAAAAATATTTACATGACAAATAAGATGTTTATCTTGAATTTTCTGAGAATAGCCTGTGAAGGTTTCTTTGTAAGAAATTTTGTATAATCTTGTTTAACTGCTAAACGTTAAGCGATAGACCCAAACGTACTAAATAAAAAATGTACATCTCTTCAAAACATGCAATTTATTTAAAATAAGTATTTTTGTGGTAAAAGCCGTTTCTGAGATATCCGTTATTAAAGGTTCGGATTGTTTATTTCTTGGTCATTCTCCAAAGGCCTTTCAACATTCAGCTGTTTCTCGCGATTGCATGGAAACGGCATGGGATTTTAAGGCCAGCTATTGTCTTTGTTGTCTTTGTATCTATAACGAAATGTGTAATGTAGCTATTTCCACATTTTATTTTATTTGGATTAAAATATTGTAGAAGGAAAAATAAGCTTTAGTAATAATAGTTTGTATATCCACTTATAAATATAGAGGATAGAGAAAGTCATGTTAAATTATCAAATAAGATACATTTTACGTTTCTACTGACAATACATAAAATTATAATTGGGAAATTAAATTCGGGAAGGAAACGTTCCAGACCTAAATTTAGGATACATTCCCGGCACTTGTCAGTTACGAAGACCGAGGGAACCCTGGTATAAATCTCAGTTAGGGAGCGCAATCCTGTCGGGATTTGAACTGTGAATCTCCCGTTGTCGAGTCCGCGTCTTAACGACTTCGGCCATTCGTGTCGGTGTTCATTAAAAGTGAAATTGTGCTGAGTGTTGGTGATAACTTAATATGGGTAAGTATAGTATTTTCCTGAATGATGTGTGTGAATGAAACAGTCTTATGCAAGAAAATGTGGCACAAAATCCAGTCTTAAGTTTCCAGACGTTTCAATTACTAGTTGGGCTATCCGTAATCTCGGTATAAAGTCAAGGTTCAGGACGTTTTTGAACAAATTGCAAGTTCAACAACCCATACGTGTTGACTGAAGAATTAAGTTTACGAAGCAATGAATGTGTTTATTTTAGTATCTATTATAATGCAGGTAAGCCAGACATCTATTCCTGTACAGTATTTTGTGATCTCTGTGTGTGTTGAGGCAGTTTTTTTTAAGACTTATATGATTTTAGTCAAATTATATAATATATAAGTTCAATAACAGCCCGCCTTGAAGCAATATGTGTATGTAATAATTTGTAAGGTGTATGTAACAGTCATTGCATATGCTTATATTATTGTATCCATGTGTAATAATGTTATATGAATATATTAGTAATTTAATAATGTAGGAGCTGTGAGAATAATAAGTTAAAAGTTGCTGACAATGAGGTAACAATGAGGTAACCTTGAGACAATAATGAATTAGTAAGTTTAAATGTTACTTGTGATTCTTGGAGTAACAATAATGTAATTTTAGTGACAGTTTATAAAATAGCCAATCAACAACCAGAAAAAGCTTTAGTTAAATGAAGGTATTCTATTGGAGTTGGATTAGCCAATCAGAGACTTGAAATACAGAAATTTAAAAGGTTAGACGGTTGAAATCAATTCAGTTGCCTCCAAACAGTGCTCATAAACGGATGTGTTGCCTGCAGACAGAGTTACTAACCAGACGCAAAAAGTGTCCTCAAGAAATATAATATGTATTCGTGAGAGACGAAAAAAAGTTTACGTCTTAAAAAAAGGTGCAATAAATTAATTAAAGAATCTCACAGCTCTCTATATCAGTGAAGTGCTATTTAATTTGTGTCAAGGATTAATAAAAAGCAGTGAATTAAAACTTCAAATCTGCGTAAGCCTACATTCTTGTCGCATCACAACCCTGCTAAGAGAAACGTGTCTCTAACAATAATACTGACGCAGCCGAGGCAAACATAAATATACAATATTTAAAGAAACAGTAATAATATTTTTTAAACTTGGGGCAAAGGCCACCTGAAAATACATTTGGGGCGAAGGCTACCGGAAACTGTTTACTATACGTGCGGTTGCAACTACTACAAGTTCGGCTCCCCAACAGTTGAAATATAATACAACTCCTTCAATACATCATCTTCAAACTGACTTTCCATGCGTGGGGCAAACACAACTCGTACAACAATATAACTTCTTCGGTGTGTGTGAGAGAGTGAGAGAGAGAGAATTCTATTTACGTTATACTTGTCTTATCGGTTATATAGTTATATGACAAATATGTTGTGGCAAGTGTCATCCAGTCCTGGGGCCAGTTTGTCTTGCCTAATTCTGTACTGACAAAGAATTTAAAATGAGTCGAAAGAGATATGTGAAGTTAAATAGATTTAAAAGCAAGCAAGAAGTGTAATTCATAGAGATGAACAATGCTTGACGATTTATAATGTTATGTTATTCTGTTAAAATTTTTGAGTGAAGAATTATAAAAAAATATGTTAAAAGATTTAAATTGCTTGTAAAAAAGTTTTATGTTATAAATTTATTTGTTTTGTATATAAAAAGGAGAAGACAATTGAATAACGATATAAAGGAAAATACGTAATTCTAAAGTAACGAAAACATGCATTTATCAAAATAAATACACAACAGAGAATGTCGTCCTCCGTAGTGTAGTGTTTACCATGCTAGCCTCTAGTTCCCGAGGTCACGGGTTCAAACTTGGCGGAGGGCGATGGATTTTTTTTCGGGCGCAAATATTCTTAGCATGGCTTCCTTCGGAAGGGAAGTAAAGCCGGTGGTCCCGTGTTGTAGATTTAGGCACATAAAAGAACCTCAAGTGTGATAAAGAGGCCTCTGAGCAAAATTACGGGTCTCTCCCTCCCAATATAGAATAGGACGCTAAGGACCACATCAGTTACAGGGCGTTCATAAATAAAAAAACTCAAACACTCACAAACAGAAATGCAAATGTGAATCAGATTGTTAATTTGTTATTTGTAGTACATGTAAATTGTTTAATGCAATTAACTTCTATATATGTTAAAATTTATTTCGCTAAACATAACAATAACGGCGAAAGTAAACAACGCTCCATTTCTTATATAGTCTTGATAAAACTTTTCAATAAGACGATATCTTGAGCCTAGCTTAAGAGAATTAATTTCAAGTATATGTCAATTCATAATATATAGAAAAGTATGTCATCAACATGGATGATATTAAATGAATTAGTGAGTAAAATAAATTAAACGTTTAAGTAAAATAGGAGCTAGAAAAGGTGGTTCTTGTATTAAGTAAAATTTTTTATTTATTCAAAATAAATAAAACAGTTTTATATGAAGTCAATCATTATTGGCATAATTAATTGCCTTACCTTAAAAAAAACACGTTACAAAATTACTTGAGACTAAAGCAGACTGTGGCCTATTGCTGAGCTGACATACATTTCAAAATCCAAATAGCCGGACATACATCACTATTAAAGTAAAACTTCCACTAAACTCTTTTAACGCAACTACAGTTACAGGGAATAAAAAATCACTGAATTAAGTTGTATACCGCCAAATCTACAAGCCTGCCACAGCAGGCAAATACCATACAACACATTCGAGTTGCGAGTACGAGGCGACGAGATCCTGAGCCGGAACAGAACCCAGGACAATGAAGGGGCAGATAACCGCCTCCATACTCACTGTAAATCTGCATAGCAATAAATGCTATGGCAGGTAACTGGGTTCTGAAACATCGCAAGAGGAAGTCTTTAATTAACAAAGTGATGAATATAAATTTTGTCGTATGTTTTAACCCTCGCAGCAGAATCGGACATCGACGCGAAAGGAATTTTTCTATTAACAATCCAGAAACGTGATTTATATTCTATTATTATCTAATTAATATTTATTACTTCCACATTTATCAAGTAGGTACTTCTCATCGCATGTGTCGGTTTCTTCTATTCGGTTTATCTCTGTTGTCCTCTCCATTATTCAAGATGTACTTTCAGCAAGAAAAAGCTTAGACAGTCAGAAGGAGAAGGTGCAGTTGGGTCTCACACATGGGGAGAAAGATTAGAACAGGCTTTAGAAGTTTAAACATGGATAAAACGGAGGAGAATAAGCACTCTTTATTTTATGGCTTAAATCATTTAATCACATTTACAAGTTTGAGGAAAATTATTTCATAGCAATTGCTTGCTGCTTCAAGTTTGTGATTTGCAAATAGTTTCTGTAAGTTCTGAATAAGTTAAACTTGTTTAGACGTTGCAGAACATTGACTAGTAAAACATACACAATAGTAGAATTCACTAAAAACAACAATATTTACATGGAATTCAAAGAGAGTACTTTGTTAACTAATGCATATAACAGATGGCCAAGTCGTACCAGTTTCAGAATCTAAACTCTAAAACCACAGTTCACATGAAATGCCTTATAATGTCAATTCCCTAGGCACTAAATACTTGGCTTAAGTGTTTTTCATTGATCGAAAACACATGTTTCCTTGGATAGTAACACTCGTATAGGTTTTCATTGAAATACAGAATTTTGGGTGCATTTTATTAAAAGTTATATTGCAGTACTTAAAGCTCTTATAATTTACGACAGTAGTCTGAACAAATTGCCCAAGTTTATTGAAAGTAATTTGGGCATTGGAATGGTTATGAATATGAAACTTGATAGTCCGCATAGGATTTTGGGGCATTTATTGGTATTTATGGAATATTTTTCTGTGATAAAATGAACAAATTTCTCAACTTCACTTTATATGATTTGCAACATTTAGCAAATAATTCTAACGATAATGACGACTATTTCACATATACGTACATGTCATCTCATATGCACCAATCATGTGAAATATGTGAAAATGTATTTGATGGCATATAATAATCAGAGTCATGACTCAATGAACACAGAGACTTTTAATTATCTCTTACATAGACCTTACTGTTTTCTTTAAATCTTAATTAGGTGGAAAGTTTAATTTAAATGCTGATTAGAGAAAAGACAAAAGTGTATTTAGTTCTGCAGCAATTCGAATTTTATTTTCTTATTTAAAATTTTTTTTCTTCATTTTACCTTTAAGGTTAGATAGGATCTTCAGTTCTGCCATTTTGAATTTGTCTATTTTTAAGTAATAAAGCTTCTATTTGAAATATTTTATCATATTTTCTTACTTGGTATTTGTATAGCTTATTACACTTTATTTATGGAATACTCTCTATGCATCTAGTGATTTTGAATCTTTTAGATAAGTTTCAAAATCACTCGTGGCATTGTTTATGTTAAATCCGCAGTGATTCTATCCTTTAACGCAAGGGTGGCCAAAATGTTTTTCTTCCTCGAGTCATCAAATATGCAACACGCACTACACCACTCGGCAGCACATGGAAAACAACTGAATATACAGCTAGAAAAGGAGTGGTGCCTGCGAGTCGCACTGCCTCGTGAGTTCTTTTCGCCACCACTGCTTTAACGTATAACAAATTGATGTACTAAAAGTGAATATGACAACATCTGGTCAAATTATCCCAAACGTCTACATTGATGGTGTCCATGATGTACATCTAGAGCTAGAAATCGTACAGAGAAACTTATATTTAAATTGATAATTATCCTCGCCTTATATACAACTCAGTGTCGAGAATCCCCATACCTATTAAAAGTTGAAAATCCTGTGGATTGAGTCATGCTTCAATTTCGGTATAGTTTTCTCGACATGTCAGAGGATGTGAAAAGTATTTTTCTTTCTGATACTGTCAAACTTTATAAATGCCTTCTCTAAATCCCAGAAATAGCGTTAAGATAAGCCGATTATTGTTTGTGAAAGAAAATTCAAACTTTTAATTATAGAAGTAATCTGTTTTCTTATCAACCTTGGGTGTTGCTTTAGCAAAATGTGTTGTGATTCTGATACAGTTATCCCACCAGAGCAACTATATACTCCATGTGCATTGAACGTGAATCATTTTCAAGGGTTTGCTGTTGTAGAGGGTTGTATCCAGGAATTCATTGGCTCGGATAGATACTGAGCAGTAGGTTGGGTGGCCTACTTCCCAGTCGCTGCAGTGGCTTCACTTGTGATGTACTGGGAACTCAAATATTATGTTTCTAAAGTTCTGTCCTGCTCTGCACACAATGCAATCTTCTTCATTAGTCTTGCGCAACATTAGAGGTGTTGTAATTGCATTTACTGTGCGAACTCTGTTCATGAGGTGATTTCTGTCTGGAGGTGATTGAAGGTAAACATGATCTCTCATATAGTCCCGGAGAACGTAGTCCATCGAAATAACATCCTCTGACAAATGTTGGAAATGTAAATCAGATTGAAAATTTCAATGACTTAGCAGGGTTTTGCACCACGGATATTCCGGTATTCCTGCCGGTTGCTCTACCTACTAAGCTACCATGGCAGCATGCTGGCACGACATTAAACTTCCCAACTTGTTCACATTTTTCTCTATAAACCGCAAGCAGATCTCAAATTCAGTTTGAGATAATATACCCCAATGGCGACTTAAAATGTTTAAAATACTTTAAGCCCCGGTAGAACAAGGTTGGAAGTTACACGGCGTGGTTGAAAGAGCAATTAATCTTCAGATGCTGTTTAACACAGATAGAAATACACTATGTGATCAAAAGTATCCGGACACCCCACAAACATACGTTTTTCATCTTAGGTGCATTGTGCTGCCATCTACTGTCTGGTACTCATTATCCGCGACCTCACTAGTCATTAGACATCGTGAAACAGCAGAATGGGACGCTTCGTGGAACTCACGGACTTCGAACGTGGTCAGGTGATTGGGTGTCTGAAGTCTGTACGCGAGATTTTCACTTTCCTAAACATCCCTAGGTCCACTGTTTCTGATGTGATAGCGAAGTGGAAACGTGAAGGGACATGTACAGCACAAAATAGTACAGGCCGACCTCCTCTGTTGACTGACAGAGGCCGCCGACATTTGAAGAGAGTCGTAAAGAGTAATAGGCAGACATCTATTCAGACCACCACACAGGAATTGCAAACTGCATCAGGATCCACTCCAAGTACTATGACATTAGGCGTGAGGTGAGAAATCTTGGATTCCATGGTCGAGCGGCTGCTCATAAGCCACACATCACGCAGGAAAATGCCAAACGACGCCTCGCTTGGTGTAAGGAGCGTCAACATTACACGATTGAACAGTGACAAAACGTTTTGTGGAGTGACGAATCACGATATGCAATGTGACTATCCGATGGCAGGGTGTGGGTATGGCGAGTGCCCGGTGAACACGTCTGCCAGCGTGTGTAGTGGCAACAGTGAAATTCGGAGGTGGTGTTATGGTGTGGTCGTGTGTTTCCTGGAGGGGGCTTGCACCCCTTGTTGTTTTGCGTGGCACGATCACAGCCCAGACCTGCATTGATATTTTAAGCACTTTCTTGCTTCCCACTGTTGAAGGGGATGGCGATTGCATCTTTCAACACGATCGAGCACTTGTTCATACGGCACGGGCTGTGGCGGAGTGATTACACGACAATAACATCCCTGTAATGGACTGGCCTGCACCGAGGCCTGATTTGAATCCTATAGAACACCTTTGGCCTCACCGACCTTACATCGATACCTCTCCTCAGTTCCGCACTTTGTGAAGAATGGGCTGCCATTCCCCTAGAAACCTTCCAGCACCTGATTGAGAGTATGCCTGCGAGAGTGAACGCTGTCATCAAGGCTAAGGGTGGGCCAACACCATATTGACTTCCAGCATTACCGATGGAGGGCGCCACGAACTTGTACGTCATTTTCAGCCAGTCCGGATAATTTTGATCACGTAGTGCATCTGAAAACCTTTGGTTTTAAACCCAAAACTAACAACATATCAGAATTCGTTGTTTCCCTATTCGTAGACGCTCCATGAAAACACGAGTGAAGAACTAATCACAACGGAGCGCAAGATACGTGCTTACCAAGCTTCAACATGTGTCCGCTAGGAAGCACGTGTTGAAGCCGCGCAGTAATACCCACTCCCGAGGAAATACAGCCCCTGCACAGGTAGGCCACCAAACCTGCTGCTTAGTATGTATCCGAGCCACACAGTACATAACGTTACAGTTTTACCCTCCTCTGCAGTGAAACCGTTATCACACTTTTGTCTTCGTGTATTTGTTTAGAAACGTGTGTATAAGACTGACAACAACGCTGGTTTAAGTTTAGCCAGCACCTCAAAAATGCTGTGAAGTTACCTGAACGCTAGTATAAAGGACACCCAAGTGGAAACCTAGCCACTGCGCCTATTGTATCTGCTCAATCATCTCTAAACGATGACTTCCTGAACGCGATAGCTTTCGTTACTTATAAAAATCCCTCTGATAGTGATAGCTGAAATAACGGTTCTATTTCAGATTCCTTTCAAGCATTAAGCCCTTCGTTGTATTAAGATCTCATTGCAATCATTTTCTAGGTCTTCCTATATTTATTTTGTCTACTGGTTGAAAATTGAGGCTATTTTACGGATACGAGTATCTGCATTAGATGTAGACGTTGCAAAAGCTTTTCATCCACTACAAAAATGTTTAATACTTTTCTTATTTATGTAACTAGTATATTATGTGCTTTTGTACACTCAGTGAATTTAAAACTGGCCGGCGTCTGAGAGGCGGAGATCGAATCAGGTACATCAATGAGCGCTCGGGATAGCCAGTTTTTGTTTACAAGACTACGTACATTCTTGTTGTAGTTATAATGGGGAACACAACTATAACCACAAGAGTCTTGCGAGAAAATATTCATATACTAAATTTCAAATAGACGGCTGCTTCAGTGTATTTCAACACTGAATATTTGTAACCAGAACACACTCTATTGATTTATGCTTCTCAAGTGGAGTGAAAAAATAACTAAATTTCGTTACAGTCCTATGCTTCCTTCAGCTCTCCTACCTCAGTGATAGAGTTAGTCTATTGTTCCTGAGGTTGCAACTTCAAATCTCCATAGAGCTAAACCTTTTTACTCCTTTCATTTTAAATATATGACTAAAAATATATATTTTTTATTATGTGGAATTTATTTAGTAGTCCATCATACAGGTAGACGGTAACCACGACATTAATTTATCGGTCATAGAAGCTGAGGTTGTCAACCGCTCACTCACTCTAAGGGACTTTGAGAAGATTTAACTGCTCAAAGAGACCAGCCAGTTTTAGTTTGAACGAGTGTATATTCTCTTATGGAACTTCAAAATTTTAACTCTGCTGTAATCTTTACTCTAGAAAAATCCTCCTGCGAGCTCTTCATTCAAGAGAAGCTTCATTGGAGAATTAACGATATCTAACATCTACGAGGGCAGTCCCAAAAGTACCCAACCTCACGTATATATATATATATATATATATATATATAGTGGTTGTGGTTTCAAACAAATGGCTATGGTAGAACGTATCATCCTTTTAAAGCTTAAGTTTGAAGTTTGGCGATGCTACGTTGTTTCGTGATTATTTGGCAGCCATCAATACTTATTCTGTCAGCGAATTTGTAAACATGGATAAAACTTGCCATCGTTATGTGATACAGTACTTACATTTGAAAGGTCTTAGTCCAACTAGTATTAAAGCTGAGCTAGGCTCTACTCTGGGGCAATCTGCTACTTCGTTCACAACAGTAAAATATTGGATGGCAGAGTCTAAGTGAGGCCGTACGAGCTGCCAAGATGAACATGATAGTGGTCGACCAAATGAGGTGACCATGCCAGAAAATGTGAAGAAAATCCACAAAATGGTAAAGGATGACCGTCGACTAAAAGTGCGCGAGCTAGCAGACATCGCAGGCATTTCGAAAAGGGTTGTATATCCCACACTAACTGAAAATTTAGACATGGTAAATCTTTGCACAAGATGGGTGCCGCGTTTACTCACAATGGAACAAAAGCAGCGTCGTGAGGATGTTTCAGTCGAGTGTTTAGCGATGTTTCGTTGCAATACAGCCAAGGTTTTGCGTCAATTCACAACCATGGATGAAATATGGGTACATCGCTTCACACCTGCGACGAAAGAACAGTCAAGTCAGTGGATTGAAAGGGGAGAATCAGCTCCAAAGAAGACGAAGACAGTTCCATCTGTAGGCCAGGTCATGGCGTCAGTTTTTGGTATGCGCATGGGATAATTTTCATTGTTTATCCACAAAAAGGAAAAGCAATCAATGGCGAGTATTATGCAAACTCCTTGCAGCGTTTGAATGATGAAATCAAGCAAAAACGGCCGCATTTAGCGAAAAAGAATGTTCTGTTTCGTCAAGACAAGCCACCAGTTCACAATCCATTATCGCCATGCCAAAATAAATGAGTTAAAGTTCGAATTGCTTCCTCATGCACCCCATTCGCCAGACTTAGCCCCTCTGATTATTTTCTGTTTCCAAAGTTGAAGCAATGGCTTGGTGGTAAAAGATTTGCCAACGACGAAGAGGTAGAGTTTGCAGTTGATGTCTATTTTGCAGAACTCGGCGGTTCTCACTATGAGTGGGGTATCGAAGTTATTGAACATCGCTGGGAAAAGCGTATCGAGCTGAAAGGAGACTATGTAGAGAGAAAAAGATGTTTTTTCCCAAAATTTTTGTGTTTTCTCTGTTAGATCGGGACTTCTGGGACAGCCCTCGTACCAAATTGGGATTCATGATTACTATTTTAAAAGATGATGTAGATATTGTTTTAAAGAAATGTGTGGTAATTACGTATAACTGCGTGCATTATTTCTGATATCACCCCGTATTTCATAATGTTCTTTCTTTAGGACAGCTGTTTACTTGGATCGAGTATCTGCAGCGTTAATTGAAATGTCAGTTAGCTGAGGGAATGTTTTTATACTATCTTTGAAGAGAGAAAATATGTTGACCTTTAGTTCTTATTTTATAACTTCAGGCTTGTTGTATAGACTTTATCTGTCGGCCGTTCGTACAAAGAAAAGAAACTCTATTGAGAAATTATATGCTTTCGTTACTCTCGGAAGTTTGTTTTTATTTATTGTTTTGAGCTTTTTTTTTACTAACAATAGTTAATATTTTATATTTCATTCACTCCGAGTTTAATTATCTCAGGCTGTTGCAAGGAGGCATTTGACTTTCGCGCAGCCACTGTGAGGATGTTACTTTTCTGATGGATTTAATCGCTGATGGCCCATGACGAATCTCCTGTCCTTGTTTTTTCTCTCGGCAGTTCTTACTGACGCAGCCGGTGCTGTATTAACAAGATGATTACAGGCACCGAGATGTCTTTGCTAATAAGTAATGAGAAGCTGAAGGTAACTTCTTTCTCTATTTTCTCCTCGTATAGTTTTTGTGGTGACGTCTTCACTATAGCATCGCCACCATCTTGGTCTGCGGCAGGTACATTAAGAGGATATCGACCCACGGTGTAGACTATGCTACCAGAGATGTCTGCGACATCTTCCTTCTTTGAAGAGTTTTTCCTGGTAAGGGTGGCACTATCCTGTTTTATGTTTATCATGATAATTTAATTTGCATTAACTGCGGAGAAGATTCATAATGACATTAAGCTTTTACAACATTATTAATTCCACCTGTCATGTTATCATTGTGTGCGGGAAGTCGGTACTGAACATCCGGGAATTTTATTTCCATTGCTAGTTCGTTTTCGTTAGTAAAATAATCTGAACACACCTATAAAATGTTTTACTGTCTGTCTGAATTTTCAGACAGGAGCTGCTGGAAATTTCACATGAAGTTCCAGAGAAATGTGTATTGCAGTTGGAAAGTGGTTTATTTAGAGGTATGCCACTTCTTTTAGTTACACATTTATCTGAAGAAAACTGCTGTCATTAACTACTGTTAGTAGTGAAGTTAATTGAAATTTTAGAACATACAATGATCTATATTGCAGCATATGGTGGATAAATTAATACTTTTGTGAAGCCCAAATGTTTTAAGATAAAGGCAAAAAGTTTTCAAAAGGATATTCCAAATTATTTCATATTTTATTTGTGGTAGCATTAGAGTCCAGAAATATATATTCTTAGTTTTCACACCTCTACATTTATTGGTGTATTTTTTTTTAATTTTCCATATGCTTAAGAAATGCACACAACTGAGATTTCTAGGCTCATTGCTTTTGGGGTTAATATTTTGGAATTCTTAATGCATGAATTTATGTAATCCTATTTATACTTGTATAATATGATGGAGATACCAATTCTTCAAAAATAATTTTCTGCCATAGGTATAAAAGGAAATACACCCTGCTGTATTCTTTAGTATATTTTAGTTTCCCCTTTGCTTCGATATAAGAACCATATGTCTAAACTGTATCCTCTTTTCCCATTTGTCATCCTTCATGGTCTATTCTTTAACAAGTAATTTTTTTTCTAATCCACATATCTTGATCACTTTCTCTTACTCTTCCGTAGTTCTATACAAAAAAGCTGCAGCTTAGTAGAATGTTCGTTTAAGATTTTGTATTTGTAGTACTAAGTATTGTGAAAACAATTTGAATTTTTGATCTATTAAAAACATTTATCAGTCTTGCTAATTATGCAAGCAGTTAATAATAATAATAATAATAATAATAATAATAATAATAAGAAGAAGAATCCCGTGGAGCGACATCCTCATGAAGGGCTTTCACCTGTCAACCCGACTACCGACCTCACGCTCACATACCCAAGGTAGAGTTAGGCTATCATCCAACCGATACGGAGAGGCAATGTAGAATTCCCCAGCCAGAGACTCGTGGCCGAGATCGCTGCCTATCGCAGCTCCTCACTTTTCTCACGATGCTGAGTGGGCAGTGGCCCTATACCCGGGATTTAAAATCCGCATTCCCTGAGGGGGGAACCGAACCCGGACGTATTCTGCAGCTGGGAATCAAGTGTTCCACGCTCTAGCCCATAGTGCTACGGCGCAGGACAACAAAGTTTTAAATACGACCAAAATGTTATATACACAATAATATATTACATTGGGTTTTGCATTTTCATACAAATATTTGTAGTTAAGACAGCAAAACTAAGAAACCTTAAAAAAAACAGCTTGTTAAGCACAAAAGAGAGGAAATACGACTGAAAAGAACTAAATGGGTAATTTAAATGTAAAATTTTTTACCAGATATTTTGCCAAGTACAGCACAAACAAACATAATTATCAAGCACAGAAATTTAACTATAGATGCCGGTTGTAATTCCATCAAAAGTATTGTTGCAGTCTATGGATACATAAGTTTCAGCGTCTATATATTAATTCTAATCACATTAAAACAAGTTAGATTATGTATAAGTTAACTGACCTAACTTAATTTTTTGGTTCTTCTAAATTAAGTATTTTAATTCCTTCTCATAATTGCAATTATGCGTTATAATTCTTTTTTTTATTCGGGGGTCTTCAAAACATGCATTTCCGTTGAAATCTGTGTCGAAGTTTCGGGTGAAATGCAATATCTTTAATCATTAATTACCGAGCTCATTGGGAGATAGCTTACAGTTTCTATTTCATTATTAATATGAGAGGCAACTCAAACGAAAACGTATCAGGTGCCAAAAACTGTCACTTTAAATTTGTTACCTCAAAAGCAATCCCATGGCTGAACGCACTGCTCAATTTTAACTTTTAGAATTGCAATAAATGTACAATGTTAATGAAGCGAAAATAAGCTCGCATGACCCGCAATGAACCGATGTCTTCATGCTCCTAAAAGTTAAAAATCGCAAACGTAAAACCATCTGAGGAAACCTATGAATTAAATGCCTGACAAAGAAGTTCAAGGCCATAAGTAGGGATGACACACTTCTTCGCCTGCAATGCATCAGAACGTTAGTTGACTCACAGGGCCATTATCGATGCATATTTGACCCGAAAGTACATAGATTTCTGAATCCTGTTAGTTATCTCAGAGGGAGGCAGAAGTGAAAATTGTTTTTAGTGGACGACGTATGGTTAAGATAGTAATCCGTTCGTTACCTAAAACATTCTAGAGAAATGGAAATAACGTTATCTACCTTAGTAAATGTACATATTAATGAATTTGTAATTACAGGTAAGAAATATTCAGGATATTCTGGCACATGTTCCTATTGCTTAGACAGCCCTTTAAACGTATATGAATGCAAGGAATAAATATTTCAACTTCAGATATGAGCCATGACTTCCAAGTTTTTATACATGAAAAGAATAAGAATAAAAAGAGAAATTTAAATTTTGTGTGTACCACTAGATAACTTTTGAAATTTTAAAAGTGGTACTTTTATTACAATATGACTTCATGATTAGAAAGGAACAGATTCGGAAGAATGCTTAAACTACAATTTAAATTTGAGCCTTCAAGTCAATACAAAAAGTCATACTATGGACACCATCAAGATTTAATGTAGACTAGATGGTTTACAACCAAGAGATCTTTTTCTTCAAAGTCAATGATTGTCATTACATTTTATTTCCCCTCCTAGAATTTAACCTGGAACGATGCAGCAGAGGAAAGACCTCGCCGGCAATCGCCCTGACTTGAGACATTTCTATTTGTCACCAATTTTGTGATTTTGGTAAACAATGAATACAGATTAGCAGATGAAATAAATAGAGTTTCGAGTATGTAATAATATCTACACACTTATCATTCACTTTCTCGAGTGACAGTGTAACCTGTTTCTTTTTTTATATCCTAAAATTGCACTATGTGTTGCACGTCGCAGTAGGTTTATGGATGCTCTCTGAGTTTGTCACAGAAATGGTTAACGGTGATGTTGATGATGACGAAGGTGATGGTGAAGTCGGTGACATCGATTCCGCAGCAAGATCAACAAGATGAGTTGATGACGGTGAGACTAAACTACAAGTGCACGGCCTATCAATAAGTAAACCACATGGAGGTTGCTGAAGCAGCATTGTCTGCAATGACACTGTCGTCGGTGGTTGTGGTTGTGGCGGTGGCGGAGTCACTCTCTTTTTGGTGTCTGGTTTCTTCAGCAGTTCCTCAATCGAGTAAGGGTTTCTTTTCTTCTCTTGCTGCTGTTGCTGCTGCTCTTCCGGCCTAGCTTCCCGTTGCTGCTCCTCGAAGCCACCTTCAGACTTGACCTTCCTCACAGGAGATGTCCTGGACGAGGCATCCTCTAGCTCTTCGTCCTCCTCGCTCTTGTCCATGGAGTCGTCCTCGCTGCCCGTGATGCTGCAGTTGCTATTGCTGGAGTATCCATTTGTGCCATTACTACAGTGGGCATCCGGCGGAAATCGGGATCCCGCGAAGGCATCACTCATCATTAATGTGCCATAGCGGGGATGGTACGGTAGACTTGCTGGATGAGGGCGACATACCATGAAACTGGACCACGGAGACTTGTGGCTGCCGCTGCTACCAGGTACACTAGCTGATGTAGAGGCTGCGGCGAGATGTTGCAGAGCAGCCAAACGCCCTGAACTAGTGTAGGAGGGTGGCTGTTGGGTCTGATGATGGTGAGCATGACCGCTGAAGCTAGGCTGTGGAGGTGGAGGCGGCAGTTGGGCAGGGTGATGTGGCGGCGGCGGGAAGAAGCCCATTCTATTCATACCCGTTGAGCTTCCGTTTGTCATCGCCACTAAAGATACCGCTGCTTTAGTTTGGTACACTGAGCTCGTTCCAGACGTTGGAGATCTCAGGAGTGAATCTGAAACAGAAACATAAAAGTTGTAGAATATAGCTACTACGTTATTTCTAGTTCCGTAGGGAACACACTGGGCTTTCGGGAGGTTAAGTACTTCAGCACTAATGCTTTGCGTTCAAGACAGGCATCTATCAAAGTACTGCTGACATCAGACTTAGCATATCTGAACTGGATACCACTGAATGTTGTCAAAAATTGACATATCTTAAACAATGTAATGTTATATGTGGTATCAAAGCGGCTGTTTTTTGAGGAACACCTAATGCTTAGGCTTGTTTAATTTATAAACAAGCGCAAGATAAGGTCTTAAAGAGAAGTAATAAGAGAAAGATTCTAAAGAGTGCGAGAAAATTAGAAACGAAGTCGTTGGAGATAATACATAAAAACTTAACCTCCAATTCTCTTGAATATATATCTTCTGATTTGAAATAAAAAACGTTGTAAGCAAATATCACTTAGTACTACATACACAAACAAGTATAACGTAAATACTACATATAAATATATATTCAGGGCCGACCATTTAAGTTGAGACTTTGTTATTTCCAAAAATAAGCGTTGCAGAAAGAAATGTCTGGAATAAAAGTTGCTTAATATTATGAGGGAAAGTAAATGCCATTTGTCGTGTTTTGTTTGGAGGACGTTAAGATGGTCATTTTAGGGTAATTTGATTTTTTTAAAATAGGAACCTACATTTTGTGTTGTTTTCTCAATAGAAAATTATTTATAAGAAGTGTTTATTTTATGATGAGGAATAAGGACACAAAATAAAAAATGTTGGTTCCCAATTATGAAACGTAACTTGTCCTTCAAATGACTATTCATGGATGGTGTAACCATACATTGCCCTTCGACCACTTTTGCTATTTATGTTGGTGTAAGAACAATTGCAAAGTGCTTTATACAAATGTTGTTTAGTCTTTTATGAGTAGTGAGAAAGCAACATAAAGTTAGGTTAAAAAATTAAACTGGCTCTAAAATGACCATCACAACATCCTCCAAACAAATCACGACTAATGGATTTACTTTCCCCATAATATCAAACAACTATTATTATAGACATTTCTTTCTACAACGCTTGGTTTTGGAGATATTGTACAGTCTCAACTTAAATGGTGCACTCTTAATAGTAATGCAAGGCATATATAAAGATTTATAAATTACACATTAAGAACTTATATTTGATAAGAGTTAATATGCTATGTTTTTGTTTCAGGTTTATTTAATGGGCTTAGACAATATCTGTTAAAAAAGGTACCTCTATCTCAAATAAAATTTCAACTACAGCAAGCACTTGTCTAAAGCATAGATACATCTACAGTTTTTATCACTACAGTATGGATGCTGAGAAGCAAATAAGTGTGTGCTTAAGTTAAGTGAAATATCCGTAAATCAGGATGAGCTTGGATCTAAGATGAAGCGGAAGGAAATTCCAGTTTTCGTCTTCGATTTTCTGATATTTCCCGTCTCTCTATTGAGGTTTTTCAACTTCCTTCCACACTCATCTTCTGAATACAAATCTTAAGGGAAATATCACTAAAACATAGACTCCTTTTATGAACCTTTGGGAGCAGTTCAAGAGAGCGTTTGTTGCAAGTGCAAGGGACCATAAACCCGATGAATATTAATAGTTAACCCATTTCATCCAGAATATTTGTTAACTCGCATTGTAGTTTTTGTTGGTTTCTGACATGTTGGCACTTGCAGAGTTTTTCGAGGAACGTCTCAATTGCAGGTTAAACATTTTACCTGCAAGCGACACCAGGTAGTATCTCAGAGAATGACTTTAACATTAATGTTGTCATGTTATCAGTTTCTTAATCGGTTCCTGCATGTTCGACGCTTTAATTGAGAAACCCAAGTAGTTCATGTTGTTCCATGATAGTCCTTTACTAATGGTATTTGCATGGTTTGGTGGAGTAGAGCCATGTCAATTTGTACAAAGAAGAGGATTTTGAGGACTGGTGGAAAGTATAATGACCTATGGTGCCGCGGCTTGGACTTTGGTAGAGGGACAAAAATATAAGAACTTGGCAGTGGAAATGGACGGAATAAGACGTAATGCTAGAGTATCAAGAATGGAAAGAAGGTAAAATGAACAAGATTAAAATTGAGTTTTATTTATGGATGCTCTTTAACTGCTGTTGTCCTTAGCGTCCCTTTCTATATTGGACGTGAAAGACCGGAAATTTTGCTCAAGGCTTCTCCTCTTTATCAGGCTTGAGGTTCTTTTACGTGCCATAAATCTACAACAGCGACCACCTTTACTTCCCTTCCGAAGGAACCCATGCTAAGGATTTTTAGGACCAAAGAAATCCAATGCCCTCCGCTGGGTTTGAACCCATGACCTCGGGAACTAGAGGCTGTATGGTAATCGCTACACCACGGAGGGCGACTGAAATGAAGAGGTGAAACAGATGATGGATATGGAGGAAACAGTGGTGGAGAGAATTGAAAAGCGGGTTCTTCAGTGGTACGGACATGTGAAAAGAATGGAGGTTGATAGATGGACTAAGACATTTTTAGAATGGACACCTCGTGGATGAATAAATCGAAGTAGGCCAAGAGCAACCTGGAAAGGACAGATTCATAGAATAATGAGTGATCGGTGCCTGGTAGAGGATGATTTGTTCAATCGGGAAGAATGCCGAATGGAAATACAGGGTAACTGCTGAAGAATAAAGAAGCCCTAAATGTAAAGTAAGTAAGTAATTGCATGAGGTTCAATTACGATCTTTAAATTACAATAATTACATTTTCCGAATAAGGGACAGCAATTCCTCTGAATTATAAACATGATATTGATGTTACCAAACGGGACAAAGATTGTCATAATTGTAATGCCTCTCTGACATTAAGAGGTGAGGCATAACGGCGACAATTTGAAGCTAACGTCCCTAAACAGAGGCATGTAATTGGAGAGAAGAATCATCGCCACCGAAACGTCTTGTTCCATTTGAAATGCTTTCCACAACATAATCTACATACATTAGTGATAGATCACTGTAACGAGTTGCCTGGGGTCAAAGATGGGTGGAGTAGGCGGAAAATGCTGTCACAGCTTCGCGGCTTTTCTGGATGCGAGACAAATCAAAGGCTAGGGATATCATTAGGTGTTCTTTATAGACGTAAACAAATTACCAGCCCTTTGGCAGGGGCGAGGAAAGCAATTCTGAAATAATACCCGGTCGATAAATAGCTGTGGAAATATTTCTTTCTGAGCTAAAGGCAACAAGGATGCTAAAGTAACTCAGAAGTGATGTCTTTACACTAATGGACTTCTTGGTCTAGCTTCTGGCGCTCTCGTAGAGCTGAAATCAGAGTCAGTCACTAATTTATAACTAGACCTTAGAGCTCCTTTCGGAAGTATTTATAACATTTTTCCGTTATTTCCTTGTTTCTATAGATAATGTAAGAGAAAAACTCTTTTTATTCCTCCAATGAAACTACTTAAAATCAAGTAAACAGCAATAAAATCAATTGAGTCGCCTATTTAAATGTAATACATGAACTTTGTGAATATAGTAAGCTATATGATAACCCGCAGCTCCAATTACACAATTGGTACTGCAGAGATTCTCTTTGTATCTCTCTACCTCTCTCCTTCGTCTATCACTATCCTTCTCTCTGTATGTCCACCTGCCTCTCTGTATTTATATGTCCCTTTCTCTTTCCATGGGACGTTTTGTTACAAAAAAAATCTGATGTGTTACACTCACATGACTTTCTCTACACTTGGACAAACTATTTTTACAAACGCTTATTCTCCATATGCTTGATGTTAATCGAGATATCGAGACGTTAATCTTATTGCTAATTTTCTTCTAGATGCAAGGGGAATTGCTAGGCTTTAAGCGATAGTCAAATATTTTAAGAGTTGGTTGCTATGTGGCGCATTCCATTCTCTTTGCATATCCAGGACATAAAAAAATGAATAACGAATTCCCATTTGAGAAAAAGTATTGTGTTGGAAAATTTAAGGGAATAACAAGCAATATCTCGGAAATGGTTCACTCAACAAAAAAATGCATGTGACATAAATTGTGTATTTTAACGCGATCTACATTTTTTGTGTAGTAAAATTTTGTCTATCTCTTATGGTTTACCAGTTTACCAAAAGTCGTTCACAATGAAGAATACTTTTGGAGACATTCCCAGAAAATTCCATATATACATTTCATTTGTTATGAAAACATCTTAAACATATGATATTTTAATAGAAATGGGTAGAGCCATTTTTGAGAAAATAACAATTTTCGAAAAATGTTCCATGTAAAGGGTAATCGGGGTGGGGGATTTTCTTGAAAACCTTCGTGTCGCATCTCTGGAAGATACTGAAACTAAATACCAAGTTTGGTGTTTATCCAACTGTTCGTTCTGAGTTATGCTGTTCACAGACACACACACGGACATGTTTCCAAAAATGCTCTTTTTTGGATTCAGGGGGTCTCAAAACATTTATTTCCGGTGAAATCTTGGTATTGAATTTTTGGGTGTAATACAATACTTCTCCTACTTACTATATGTAGTAGAGAAAGTAAAAATAAAAGTTTTTTCTGGAGTGTTAATAAAAATTGAAACGCTAGTAAACGGTGTATTAATATGCAAACTTGTGCTTGTTTCTTATGCTTATTATAAGATCGATGCAACACATTTCTTATTATGATAATAATACAGGAGTATAAAATCCCAAATGTTCATGAAACGGAAAAAATTTAAATAGTATACTTATAATATGTTACAAAATTTTTCACTGAATTAGTAACACGTCCAAAATTTCTGAATTTTTACCTTGTTCCAATTCAACCCCTCGTTTTGAAAGAATAAATATAATTCTCCATTCTCTGTGTGGAACCTAGTCATTATTTTTTATATATCGTGTTTCATTATAATAGTTCAGTGATTCTGGAGCAAAAATGTAACGTAAACACACGAAAAACTTAAGAATTTCATGTTTTGCTTCAGTATAATCCCATATACATGCTAAATAAATTATATATTATTATATAATAATTATTTATCCAAAATGAGAACAGTGAGAAACGTTTTGTTTACAGCTTCATTACACAATATATAGATTAGCATATTTTGTTACGCTTAGTCCATTATAACCAAATAAGATCGTAAATAGATTACATTGCATATGTGCAACATTTTGTCTTGTTTTCTTCTATTTATTGGGGCAGTTTAGGATGGAGTTTCAAAAAATCGTCTCCCCGTATAACTAGTCTTAAATGTTAGCATATTACATCCATTAATATCTACTTAGGATTTCTAAACATCATCTATTAAGCATATTTATTTGTTTTTCTATTATTTAAAACAAATGCCAACGTAACCAATGTAATATTTCATTGGATACACTCGGTCAATTTAGGCCGCGGGTTCAAACCCAGCGGAGGGCGATGATTTTTTTGGGCGTGAAAATCTTTAGCAGGCTTCCTTTGGAAGGGAAGTGGTTCCGTATCATAGATTTACAGCATGTAAAAGAACCTAAGTCTGATAGAGACCTCTGAGAAAAATTCCCGATCTTTCACGCTCAATATGAAATGGGACACTAAAGACCATAGTAGTTAAGGAGCGTTCATTAAAAAAAAAAGAAGCAGCAGCTCGGTCAATTTAAAATTGGCAGGCGTCTGAGAGACGGAGCTCGTATGGGTACTTCCGTGAGCGTTCGGAACGCCAGGCTTTGGACACAAGACTGCGGTTATTCTTGTAATAGTTACAATGGGGAACACAGCTATAAACAGAAACGTCTTCCGAGAAAATAATTCATATACGATATTTTCAACAGACAGATGTTTTGAGAGTGAACTTTCTCTGAATTTCCCTGATTTTATTGAATATTTGTAACCAAAACACAATTTATTGAGTTATGATTCTCAAGTTGAGAATAACTAAAGCTCGCTACAATGTCGTGCTTCTGCAGCACTCTTACCTCAGTGATAGTGATTTAGCTTACTGTTCCTGAGGTTGCAAGTTCATGTCTCCGTGAAGTTACTCAACATTTTATTTTCCCTTTCATTTTAAATGTGTAAAATATAACAGTGTCTTAATTATTTATGTATGTGGCGTTCATTTAGTAGCCCATCATAACGATAGATGCCAACCATGACGACATTAATTCATCGGCCGGGAAAATGTCTCATTACTCAATCAATTTAATTTTATAACCACAAATTTCACTATTATTTTAATTATATTTGTAAGTAAAACGAGCAATATTATTTAATTTTATTACAGTTAAACGAGTTGTAAAAACTCAAAAGATAACAATCCACTACAGAGAGTGGAACTCAAGCTGCTTGCGTAGAAGTTAAGTAGCTTAACCACTTAACGCCCAGCACGATGTAGAGGTAGACTAAATCAGTGTCTTGTGGCTTGTATTATACAGTTAGCCAAAGCGGCGCACAGAATTTGACGGTTGTGAACCGTGCGCTCACTCGAAGTGACTTAGAAAAAATGTAACTGCTCAAGAGATCGGCCACTTTTAGTTTGACGGAGTGTAAGTTAGTGTGCAGTTTGCATTTTGCAAGACTACCTATTTGCGTGGTGTTTTGCCATTACCTTCTGTGATAGTGTTTTGTCAGTGAATGGGATTCTTAAAGTTTTAATTTGCTTTAAATTGAAGCTTTAGTATTGCTATAGTTTGTGAAAAAAACAGGTGTCAAGGTAAATTACATTTCCGGACGCATACAGATCAATCTTATATGTTTTTAAAAGTCTGAGTTCTCGGTAATAAATAAAGATTAAAACGCGCTATTATTTCCTGCTGCCAAGCAATGAATGATTAAAAACATTTAAGGGTTAATGAGACAATAAAACGCATAAAGCTGGACTATATTGTGCGTGCGCATGCACAAAACATTAGACCATGAAAAATGAATTTATAAATGTGTTAGCCCCGTTCCGGCTACTAGAACTACATTTCATAATGGCCATGTTCCGCTTTTAATGGCAATGTAAATTAAATAAAAGGACATACATATTTCTCCCGGCAAATTTTAGTTCAGTTGCGTATATAGACAAGACACCAGACAAAAGGGTAACATCCATCATCCCAGTGCAAAGCTTTCTTGCTTCCAGATAGGTGTATATTATGAAACCATAAAAATATTTAATACTCTCCCTAATGATCTTAAGGGAAAAGTTGACAATTTCAATATCCTTAAAACTGTTGTTAAAGAGTACCTATGCTTGAAAGCACATTATTTTTTACAAGATTATCTGAATGACAAATATCCTGATGATACTAGTATAGCTCTCTAAGTAGTATTGGTAAATACTAATGACAATTGTCAGTTACATTTGATGCCTGCTCTAGAATTAATGAAGTTATTTAAATGTATGTATATTAAAAACTGACGGTAAATGCTATGCATTTCAAATCAAATAGAACAAAATGATGAGACAAACAAAAGGCACAAGCCTAGTGAAAGTTAAAATAACTGTTCTTGTCTAAATATAATGTTAGCCTTATAATGGTAGGGAGGTTTGTAAAAATTACACCTGATTTGTTACATTTTATATATAATATGTCTTTATTTTAATTTAAATGTTCTGCATTATATGTAATATTTATGTACTATATGTGTAAATATATTGTAAATTTCCTTGACACGCATATAGTATGTCTCTATTTTATTTCAAATGTTCTATATTCTGTGTAATATTTGTGTTTATATGTAATTTTTGTACATTTCCTTGACATGTTCTATGTTCAAAAACCTTAATGACTACTAGTGAACTCGCAGAATGCAATCCAATCTAATCTAACCCAATCTATGTTTGATCGCAGTATTTGTTTCAGTTTGAAACTCTTAGAAAACTTCAGCTGTAACACTATTTCGGAAGCGTTTGGCTTGCTAAATTATCACAGATTTACTGAGGTTTTCTATTTAAACTACTGATTTTGTATTAATTTCGATACATACGTATATTAGGCCCGCAGCGCCGCACTTTCTATTAATAAAAGTGATGGTAAATGGGATGCCTAATCAATGGTTTTCAAAGGGGAACTCCTACTTGCCGGCAGGTTACACCAGGCTACAAAGAGATAACCGGAAGGCCGCTCGCCACGTGTTTCTCAGCGTTAGAGTTGCTGTACTGAATGTTACCGTTCTTATTGACCTCTTACGATAATTATCTTCATTTGGAACTCATGTTTCTATGCAGGTATTTGATGCAACAGCATTACAGTTGCTGTCAATAAATCGACAATAGTTGGGGTGACGGATACAAAGGTATTTTAAATTTTGAAAAAAAACAGGTTGGAATGCAGCCAAAGTTCAGAGGCGATTCATGAAGGAACTTACAGACTTCTGACTTTTTTAATTGGGTCATACACTTTTGCATTCCAGAGTGAGAGGCCCTTTGTCTGAACAATGCTCCTAATGAGGTATACCTCATCTGGGTGCCGGGGCACAGTGGTGTTGAAGGCAATGAAAAAAGCCAACGAACTTGCAAAGTAAGTAGCGACATAACCATTTATTAGTCCAGAACCGGCTCTCAGCATATCTGTCTGGCTCGAGAGAAGAGAGTTAAAACCTGGACTAATCAAAATCATGAAGCAGCCTGAAGACAAGAACCAGATTTAACACATGGCAAAATGTATTAGTAAGCCATGTTCAAAAGTAGCTGGAGAATCAGCAGGTATTAGTACCGGCATTCCTTATAGGACATGCATCGGTAAGGAAACAAGTAATATACGACTGTCTCATCAACCGTGAAGCATGAGGCAGTATTTTTAACACTTAAATGATTTCAGTCAAATTATATAATATGTAAATTCAATAATAGCCAGCCTTGAAGCAATATGTGTATGTAATAATTTGTAAAATTATGTAACAGTCATTGCATATGCTTATATTATTGTAAACAAGTTCAATAATGTTATGTGGATATATTACGTAATTTAATAATGTAGTAGCTGTGAGAATAATAAGATAAAAGCTGATAACAATGCGGTAACAATGAGGTAACCTTGAGGCAATAATGAATAAGAAAGTTTAACAGTACTACTTGTGATTCTTGGAGTAACAATAATGTAAATTTTGTGACAGTTTATAAAATAGCCAATCAACAACCAGAAAAAGCTTTAGTTAAATGAAGGTATTCTATTGGAATAGGATTAGCCAATCAGAAACTGAAAAGGAGAAAAGTTTACAAATTTAGAGTTCAGTTGCCTGCAGACAGTGATTGTAACCGGATGCAAGATGCGTCCTCGAGAGATTTAATACGTATTCGTGTGAGACGAAAAATAAGTTTACGTGTTAAAAAGTGCAAGTATTTAATAAAAACATCCCACAGTTCTCTCTCTATATATCAGTGAAGTGTTATATAAATAGTGTCAAGAATTAATAAAAAAGAGTGAAGTAAAATTATAATTTGTGTAAGCCTACATTCTTGTCGCATCACAACCCAAGAGAAACGTGTCTCTAACAATAATACTGACGCAGCCGAGGCAAACATAAATATTTAATACTTAAAGAAACAGTCAAATTACAAATTTAATATTTTTAAACTTAGGGCGAAGGCTACCGGAAACCGGGTGCCATACGTGCGGTTGCAAACACACTTCAACTACTACAAGTTCGGCTCCCCAACATAAGAATTATAATACAACTCCTTCAACACGACCTACTTCAAATCGACGCTCAAAGCGTGGTGCAAACAACGTAATAACAACAACAACTACTTCAAGCATTGGCTCATAGAAGACACAGAACTTGCAACCTCTCCCTCTCACAGGACTGTATTTATTTGTTAAGGATACAGGATTGATGGGATAAAGGTAATAATTTTGTAGAGCAGCACAATAAGCCAATGGCTGCAGGGTATGCTGGAGCTTGAGTAGACGGACACTTCCTCCTGCGTCCCAGGTTCTATGATGTAAATAATCCTCCTGCGTCCTGAGTTTCATGCATTTTAATATTCAATAATCTCAAAGCGTGTCATGTTTACTTTAGCGGGAAATATTACTACGTATAATATGATGTCAGCACAGATTTATCTTCTATAATGGCCAGTCTACAGGAAATTAAGATAATAAAATCGATAATGACCTCAAAAATATCGATATTTGTACCTGATATTTTCAGTCTAGTTTGATAGGAACACTGAACATTTAAAAATAAACTGTTAAACCTTGTAACATTGTAAATTCCAGGTTAGTTCTCGCTAAGATAGTGGTGTCTGCAAGCAATATAATTGGTTTTTGGATAATTAAGGGTTCCGATTCCACAAAATGTTAGTTCGAAGCGTCTAATATTGGAGCTGCACAAAACAAAACCCAAGTCTTGCCTAAAATCAGATGTTGAAAACGAAATTGTGCGATAGGCCATAAACATTATAAGAATAGCGATGAGTTACTGAAAGATTAAAGACAGAACGAATCTAAGACGCAAGGCTGTGGAAGATATATGTGAGAGGCCAAATAAATTAATCCATCGGGAGCTTTCTAGAAGGTATATTCACTTTAAAACATGTTACTCTGATATAAACTATTAATCGGATTATAAGAAAAACATACCTATTAAAAATCTCCAGTATGTTTGGGAAAGTGTAGTTGATTGTTAGCATCATAATATAAAGACAAATAGTGATGAAATCTTCATGATAGTAAATAGTTCAGACCAAAATATCGTAGCATTTACCAAGTTTATACATTTGAACCTATTGTGCCAGGCAAGTATAATTCCGGTTGCTGGCAGTTTAAGAGCTTACCACAAGAGTTTTATTAATTATTCGCTGTGGATATTGAAAAAAGTGGATCCTTTCTGCCTTTATTTTTTTTCCTTCCTTTCCATCCAACAAACTCGATGAGAACCTCAAGAAAGTATTTATAAACTTGTTTCTAAGTGTGAAAATATTATCTCCGAAAACAAATAACCCCTAATCAAAAACCTATGAGGTGTTCTACAGTGATACCTGAAATGTTAGCACTGTATGAACCACAAGGGACATGTTTTAGAACACATTTATTATGAAAAGCAGTGAAATGAAAAGTTTTGGGGTATCCAAGTGATTTTCCTATTTTATATGCTTTGAAGCTTGTTTTCTTTTCTGATACTTGTTCTTTTTTCAGAATAAAAGCTGTCACAAAATATTTAGTAAAATGGTTTCTATTCCTTTTACATCTTAAATGTATTTCAGTGTAGCAGACAAGGCTAATAATGCACATTACGTTTATCTCAATCTTGAAAGACAGTCTGCCTAATACAGTAACCCCAAGAAAAGAATTTCTGGATTAGAAAACACATATGTGTGAGTTTCAATCTTGTGCTGCGCGGCCTTCGGTTATTATCTCTTTGTAGCCTGAGTAGCCCGGCAAGTAGTAGCGCCCCTTTGAAAACCAGTGATTAGGCATCCCATTTACCGTAACTGCAGGCATGACATTTATAAGTGGAAAGTGCGGCGCTGGCGCGCCAACTTATTTTATAAACTCCAGACTTGCAGCGGTTGATGGGTTATTTCATGCATAGCGACGCACAGACGAAGCGGTGCTTATATGTACTCTGCAGTTGCAAACCCACTTGAGTTTCGAGGCCCCACAGGGGACATTAAACGCACACATAAAACAAAAGATTTATCGTTAGAATATAAAGTTCTTTAAGGATTAGAGGTTATAATAAAAACAAGTTAATAAAATTAAGATGTCGCTATACATGAAGTAAGCGTAAAAAGGAATTTTATGATTGTTTCTATTGGCATAGTCGGCTTATTTGATCCTTTTGGTGAAGAAAATTTAGATGAACAACTTATGCACATTCATTAAGAAGCATTAAGATTCCTTTTACTCCTTTAGGAGCGTAGATTTTAAATGAATGCGCACCAACCGTATTCTTCGCCAAAGCATATTTCCCTGTAACTTTTTCCCATCTGTTTAGTCTCTGCATAAATGCAATGATTAACGTTATTCTGGTCCTGCCTGTTTTGTATAATCCCGAGGCGTTTTAATCAAACATCATTTCATTAATTTTGTTAAATTCTCTCTTCAGGACCCCTCCTATCCTTTTCCATTTACGATATTTACTGTCTATACAAATTTCCTGTCGTAAGATTTTGATATAGTCGTTAGCCATCAGATTCTAATGGTTCTTAAAAGTTCTCTTCGTAAAGTTTGCAATTTCTTTCTGTTGACGTTTTAGCTCCCGCATGTTTGGGATTCAGATAATATAGGCTTAATATTTGTGTAAGCATTCTAATCATTAACTTTAGAAAGATTTTGTTAGACTTCCATAAACAAACCTCGCTCTTATAATTGCAATCCTAATGACTTATGTTATCCACCTTTCTTGGATATACCTATTTAATACTCCTTGATCCCAATCAATTATTTTCCTTCCAATCAAAATCTGGAACCTTATTATACTATTTGTTTTATTACCCATTATTTGGTTTTATGCTAGGTACAACATTATTAAGTATTGAGTTATGTAACGGTGACCTAGCAGTGAACTTTCCAATCTCTTGTTTTAAATCTCACTGTATGTCTGCGCCGTATCTTACACGGATTATTCATCAAATGATCTGCAAACAGAGTACAGTCTTTGTTTGTGTGGTGTCTTTATTTAATTTAAGTTAATAATAACAATAATAATGATAATAATAGTGTATTTTTATATATTGTGACGCAGCGGCTATGGCCCATGGTTATCAGGAGTTCGGCGCCGTGCAGTGGGAGATATACAAAGATAACTAGCGTTCTTGCTAGATAAAGACCGAAAATGCTATCGTCAAGTAACCGAAATCTTCTGGATATTTCCGCTTTTCGAACGTTCTGGAACCCTGTCGAAATTACCAGCGGCTATATAAGCAAGCACTGTCGCAAGTGAGTCAGCTAATACAATGAAAAGTGCTGTTTTCCTAGCGAGTTTGTGACGACTGCTATAACGTGCAGTGAGTCTGCTACCGCGAGATAATAGAGAAGTCATGTGTTCGACAACCCAGCTAGTGAATCACCCGGGAGAAGAGACTGCGTCGTGCGTATTTCTTTACACCGCTATGTCACGAAGAAAATGACGTGATGGTGCAAGCTAAGTGTAGTGAAAAGGGGGGATTGAAATAGTTCACGTTAGTGAAGTGACAGTGAGAACTAAATGAAGTCCCAGTGGAAGTTGAACTAGATAAAAACAGTGAAGTGACATCGAGAACTTAGAGAAGTAACAGTTGCAAAGCTAGTCAAAGTTGCATTATTATTATTATTATTATTATTATTATTATTATTATTATCATCATTATCATCATCACCACATTTTACTTATGAAATATTTTCTATAAATGACACTCGCAGTTTTTAGTTATCTAGATACATAAAAACAAAAGAAACCGTTACTACGCTAAACATCTGCTTGTTTAATAGTTTGGGTGATCGCAATACATCTTTTGTAATACTGCTTGATTCCTTTAATAATGACGAGCTTTATATATCTTTAACTTAACAACATGTTGTACCTAAAACTTGAGTCAGTTTTTAGTCTGTTACTCCTACTTACAGTTTAGCAAAACAGCAATACCCTGATTACGGTATATAGGCCTTAACGCAATCAACAGAGAGTATCTACAGCCATACTTAGCTTCAAAACCTCGCCAAAACATATAATACAGAGCAAATATAAACGAAGTACTCCTCCAAATAAAACAAATCTGATGTGTTACACTCACATGACTCTCTACTCCTGTACAAACTATTTTTTACAACGTTTATTCTCCATCTACTTCATGTTAATTTATATAAACATTTGCAGAAACTATCGTATTGCTAATTTTCTTGTAGGTGCAAGAGGAATATGGTAGGCTTTAAGCGATAGTCAAATCTTTTAAGAGCTGGTTGCTATGTGGAGCATTCCATTCTCTTTGCGTGTCCAGGACATTAAAAAAATTAGGGAATTCCCATTTGAGAAAAATGGAAGTATTGAAAAATTCAAACAAATAACAAGAAATTTCTCGGAAATGGTTCACTCGACGAAAAAAGATGTATATGACTTAACTTGCATGTTTTTAACCAGATATACTTTTTTGTGTAATAACATTTTGTCTATCTCTTACGGTTTACCAGTTATGCAAAATTAATTCAGAGTGAAGAAGAATTTTGGGGACATTCCCAGAAAATTCAAGATATACACTTCATTTACCATGAAAGTAGCTTAAATATATGATATTTTAATCAAAATCGTTAGAGCTATTTTTGAAAAAAGAAAAACTGTTCGAAATATGTTCCATGCAAAGGGTGGTCTGCGATAGGGGAATTTTCTTGAAAATCTTCTTGTCGCAACTTTGAAAGATACTGAACCTAAATACTAAGTTTGGTATTTATTCGACTTTTCGTTTTTGAGTTATGTTGTTCACAGACACAGATATATGTACCTTTTTCTAAAAATACTTTTTTTACTTCCTCTAATACGTATAGTAAGTAGGGGAAGTATTGTATTCCACCCAAAAATTCGATACCGAGATTTCACCGAAAATACATGTTTTGAGATCCCCTGAATCCAAACAAAGCATTTTTGGAAACATGTCCGTGTGTGTGTCTGTCTGTCTGTGTGTGTCTGTGAACAACATAACTCAGAAACGAACAGTCGGATAAACACCAAACTTGGTATTTAGGTTCAGTATCTTCCAAGGATGCGACACGAAGGTTTTCGAGAAAATTCCCCCACCCCAGATTACCCTTTAATGGAAGATTTTACGAAAATTTTAATTTTCTCAAAAATGGCTCTAACGATTTTGATTAAAATATCATATGTTTAAGATATTTTTATGACAAATAAAATGTATATCTTGAATTTTCTGGGAATGTCTCCTAAAGTATTCTTCATTGTGAACGACTTTTGCATAACTGGTAAACCATAAGAGATAGACAATATTTTACTACACAAAAATGTAGATCGCGTTAAAATACACAAATTAGGTCATACTTTATTTGTTGAGTGAACCATTTTCGAGATATTGCTTGTTATTCCCTTAAATTTTTCAATACTTATTTTCTCAAATGGGAATTCGTTATTCATTATTTTTGTCTTGGATATGCAAAGAGTATTAATGTGTGGGAAAGGGAATGGTGCTGCACCTAGCAACCAGTTATTAAGAGATATGTATGTGCTTAAAGGCTACTGTATTTCCAAATTGCCCTTGTAAATATATTATCCCCTTACATCTACAAGAAAATTAGCAATAAGATAGAGTCTGCAAATGTTTATCTCGATTAACATGAAGTAGATGAAGAATAAGCGTTTGTAAAAATAGTTTGTACAGGAGTAGAGAAAGTCATGTGAGTGTAACACATAAGGTTTTTTTTAATTCAGTGGGCCTCAAAGCATGTATTTTTGGTGAAATATCGCTATCGAATTTTTAGGTGGAATGCAGTACTTCCCCTATTTGCTATACGTAGAAGAGAAAGTAAAATTTGAATATAGATGCGACTTTTTCAAAAAACAAATTTATATTATTTCCTGAAATTTTTTTTTCTGGAGCTAAGATTTTAAATTTAGGTAATAATAATAATAATAATAATAATAATGATAATGATAAATTCCGATACTCTGCCAGGAAAAAGTTTTCACACTTGCAAAGAGACCAGATGTCATTAATGCATTTTTAAACTCGGGTTATTATTAGTGGAATATCTGGTGACGTGTTTATCTCTTGCTTTTCTCCTTTTCTTTCAAGCAAAATAAGAAATTAAGACAGAATAATTTCAGAGTGTCTCGTGTTTTCCTCTTCGTGTTAGAATTCTATTCCATTTATGTTGGCAAGAAGTCCTAAACTTACTTCGTGGTGCAAGTAATTTGCTCTCTGTATATGAAGTACAAGCCTTTTCCTGCTTCAGTCTGAGGCAGTATTTTTAACAATTAAATAATTATATAAATATATATTTGAATAACAGCCCGCCTTGAAACAATACGTGTGTGTAATAATTTGTAAAATGTATGTAACAGTCATTGCATATGCTTATATTATTGTATCCATGTGTAATAATGTTATGTGAATATATTATGTAATTTAATAATGCAGGAGCTGTGAGAATAATAAGTTAAAAGTTGCTAACAAAAAGGTAACAATGAGGTAACCTTGAGGCAATAATGAGTAAGAAAGTTTAACAGTACTACTTGTGATTCTTGGAGAAGCAATAATGTAATTTTAGTGACAGTTTAAAAATAGACAATCAACAACCAGAAAAAGCTTTAGTTAAATTCAGGTATTCTATTGGACTAGGATTAGCCAATCAGAGACTTGAAATACAGAAATTTACAAGTTTAGACGGTTGAAACCAATTTAGTTGCCTCCAAACAGTGCTCATAACCAGACGTGTTGCCTCCAAACAGTGCTCATAACCAGACGCGAGGTGTGTCCTCGAGAAACTAAATACGTATTCGTGTGAGATGGAAAATAAGTTTACGTGTTAAAAGGTGTAATTAATTAATAAAAAATAATCTCACAGCTCTCTCTATCAGTGAAGTGTTATTTAAATCGTATCACGTATTAATAAAAGGAGTGAAGTAAAATTATAATCTGTGTAAACCTACATTCTAGTCGCATCACAACCCTGCCCAAGAGAAACGTGTCTCTAACAAATACTGACGCAGCCGAGGCAAAAATATATAATATTTAAAGAAACAGTTAAATTACAAACTTAATATTTTTTTTAACTTGGAGCAAAGGCCACCTGAAAGTACATTTGGGTCGAAGGCTACCGGAAAGCGGGTAACATACATTCGGTTGCAACTACTAAAAGTTCGGCTCCCCAACAGTTAAAATATATTACAACTCCTTCAATACAAACTAGTTAAAATGTACGCCCAAAGCGTGTTGCAACAAGTTACAACAAAATACTTCAAGTCAAAACGTGTTGTGTTATTTTGCAAGAAGTGATCATAACTTGTCATCTCTTTATATATTTCCACCAGGAGCTGCAATTAGAGAAGAAAACAGCTTTTAAATCTTATCAAACTAATGGTTGTATTTCTTCATACTTGCAAGCGTTGTTTCATTCCTAGAGGACAGCATTCTTATCCGAGAAAATAATGAGTTGTTCATTTACTGTTTAAGGTTGATTCCGATGTAAGTAATGAACCTTCCATTAAAGGCACCTGCTTGTGATAATTATGCTTAAATGTAGCCTTGCATGGCAGTCATGTAAGGCTTTCTTTTTCTAAATCTACTCTGTACGTAATGCATGCTTCTTCCAATCGATAAGGTACAATCGAGTTGCCCACTTCCAAAATCCATTGTATATTAAAAATCGAAAGCGTTAAAAGTGTCATATCATAGAATATGTTTCTACTTTGTCCACCACTTAACCATTGTAGTTAGAAGAAGTATTGCATTCCATCAGCAAATTCCATATCAAGATTTCAACGAAAAGTTGCATTTTGAGTTCCATTGCACCCCAATTTATAGGGCATTTATAAAGACAGATGCGGATTATGTGTTGTGTAAGAGATTGAAGAACATTTTCGATTGTCATAATTTGGTAGAAATCAGTGCAAAATTGAAATTATGACCAATATTTATCCTTTACACCGACCGAAAGTAAGGATGGAAGACCTAATCATATGAGCATTTAAGAGTAGAATTAATTGTTCTTCCATACAAGCCGGTGTTGGACAAGGTTGGAAAGGTAGAATCGGACGACTGAAAAATTCAATGCCATAACCGGGATGTGAACCACGGATTTTCCGGTTGCTCTAACGACTGAGCTACCATGGTCCGGAACCTAAAGTACTTACAACATTGCAAGTCGTCATTAGGGTATGTCATCTCAATACAATTTCAGATATCCTTGGGGTTTTTCCGGGAAAAAGTGAATCAGTTGGAGAATTTAATGTTGCCATGGAAGCTCAGCGGTTAGAGTAACTGGACGGAGAGACTGGAGATCCGTGGTACAAATCCCGGCTATGGCATTGAATTTTTCAGTCGTCTGATTCTACCTTTCCAACCTTGTCTAATGCATTAATTGATCTAACAGTAGTTGAAACTATGAAGCCCTGGACTTAAAGTACTTACAACATTGTAAGTCGCCATTGGGGTATGTCATCCCAATACAATTTGAGGTCTCGTTGTGGTTTACTGGAAAAACGAGATGCAAATCAGTTGGAGAATTTAATGTCGTGCCGGCAAGTTGCCATGGTAACTCAGCGGTTAGAGCAACCGCACGGAGACCGGGAGATCCATGGTTCAAATCCTGGCTATAGCATTGAATTCTTCAGTCATCTGATTCTACCTTTCCATTTAAGAATAGCTTTTATGATTTTTAAAGCAAACCACTGCATGTACGGAGTTGAAATGTTATGTGCAGTTTGAATTCAATGTGCCGTCTTTGAAGACCATGGCATACCAGACCATTCAAAAGATACATGAGTAAGATAGGAACCAATAATCTGTCTTGAAGTTTATTCCAATGTCAAATGGGGAAAGTGTTATTCCTGTGGTTAACACTTCTGCACCGCGCATTCAGATTGTTCAACGACAAAAAACAAAGAGTCGCGATGACGCTTTGAAAATCGGCCCCTACATTATGTAATGTAACCATCACGAGCTAACGTTGTTTCAGAATTCTAACATCTTATATTATTTGAACTGAGATACTGCTCAGAGAACTTAAGAATGCAGTGTTTGAAGAAGGAATAGCTATGGGTTACACTACAGTAGAATATTGCGACATGCACTTGCTGCTGAGGGAGAATGAAAATCACCTATTGGCGCCGTAAAGTTTACATGGAACGTTACGTTCCTGATCCACATGTTTCCGAATGGCTCCATTTGACTTTTGGTAATTGTCTTTTTCTTCATAAATAATCACAATTCCATTATTTTAATGCCGAATGTCAATATTCTTTATCGCTCTCTTGTTTTCGAACGGAGCACTTAGTGTTTATGTGTATAAGAGGTAGAACAACACTTGAAATTGGAATGAAATTGATAAAAATGTAACAGCAGTTGTATGGAGAGTCTAATTTGCGAGTTTTAAGATGTTTTCTTAAATATTCGTAATAAATTAATTTTATAAGTGCAAATATATTATTTTGGTAACATCCCTCTAACATTGATATAATGCGGCTCTCGTTCCTAGAGTAAATAAATAAACAATTGAATGTTGTAAACAAGAATAAACGCATAAAGGGAAACAAAACGGTATGCTTTGAATCTTTAATGACAACAAGAAAACATGTTATCATCGTTGCCTCCTTTTTTATCGCATCATTAATCGACGATCCAAAGCTGAACCGGGAGGTACAAAGAAGACAACTTTAACGACCACATTGATGTATCAATTGGTCTGGTAGGTAGGGTTTCATTGGCGGCGGATGAATTTTCAGAACCATAAAACCATACCTCGCCTCGACATATACACTCAAGCTTACAAATTCACAACATAGGCGATAAAGGCATTCAGGGAGTCTCAATGCTGTCCTCTTAATGCATTATTCATAGAGACGTTTAGGAAGATGATCTATTGGGAGACACCTGCTGAGGGCGACCAGAACTACGTTTGTACCTGGTCCTCTTGGTAGACTTCTTTAGTATCTTGATTTGTTAAGCAGGTTTGTAGTTGGGCGGCATCATATTGATTCAGCTATTACCTGTCTATATGATCGTAAAACGCTTTGTCATTTACTCGTAAGGGGACAAGGTACTCTGAGATGATAAAAAATAACATTTTTTGTTTTAGACTCTAATAAAATCTCTATTATTCCCAGTTTCAGAAACTATATACTTTGGGGGGGGTTAAGAGGTATTTAAGACATTTAAATAGCATTTAAATGCTAGTCTGCATTCCTTTAAAGCTGTCATGCAACGCCCCTTTTTAGAACATTTTTGTATCTTTCAACAACGAACGATTATATTATGCCCAGCGAGCAGTTCAGCAATTAACAAAAGAGGCCAGCACCAAGAGAAGGCAATCAGAAAAGCTGAAGCAATCCAGGAATGAAGGTACAGATGATTATGACCCTGGAATGTACTGAAGTGTATCAGAATTTTAATGTTCAAACTTTAAATTCAGTATTCTCAAAACAACATTTTAGGATACTTGTGCCTTTTTCTCAGAAGTTATTGGAGATAGTGAGCTTAAATTTCAGTACATGTATACAACATATAATTAAAGTTTCTGAGCCACAATCATAATTTTATAATGTATATTAGTGATATAAAAAGCAACAACATTCTTAAGTTTCCACATTTTTACTTTTTTGACTTTGCAAATAATTTGTTTTCAATTTATAGTGAACTGATATACACAAGTAAATACTTTACGTTCAGAAGAGTATACTAAGAACAAGCATGCAAAAGTGTGATTCTGTATTGCAAGTAGTATCAGAGAAAAAGGTACACTAAGGTTTTAAGAGTAAATTTTATTATTTTTCTGCTTAAAATTACCTTGCTCGTAAAATATTACTCAGATTTGGGAAAATTCTACTAATAATTGAGTATAAAGAATATAAATGTAATCTACAGTAGTTTTGCTTATTTTGACTCTCTTTTCATAACCTGAAATTTCGACTCTTAAGACTTCAATGAGCTCACGATACGTGTGTATGGTTTTTATACAATCTCCTTTGATCTAATCTTTCCAAATACTCCACTGGCTCCAGCTTAGAGAACGAAGAACATTGCATCCCTTATCGCTCTCTACCAACGCCTTCATTCTTGCATTCCACACCATCTAAAAGTTCGCTTTAAATGCTTTTCTGACTGTCATAATCGCTCATGAAACGTTTTTCTTCTTGCTACACCTGCTCATCGTATAATCCTTTTATTATTCACTTTAGAATTAGCTCATCTTAGAAATTCCCTGCCGGAAGACAAGGGACTGAGAAACGTTATACAGTTCAAGAGGAAAACTAGGACTTAAATGTATAATCTATTCTAATCTGCTCTACTCTAATGATAAATACCTCTTAACGTTAATTTATTATTTATGTGCTAGCAACTAATATTTCAAGTTTAAATACTAAACCACTTTAGAGTAATAAAACTTCTTTTACTTATATGTATATTCCGCATAAAATCATTTTGGTTATTCTTTTTTCTTAATTTTTCTACTCGTCTAGTAAGTAGAGTAAGTTTTGTATTCCACCCAAATATCCGCTTTCGAGGCTTCACCAGAAATATATGTTTTGAGGCTCCTGAATCCCAAAAAAGAACTTTTAGAAAAACATGCGTGACTGTGAATAGCATAACTCAAAAAGGAAAAGTTGTTTAAATATCAAATTTGATATTTAGGTTCAGCATCTTTCAAGAATATGGTACGAAGGTTTTTAAGAAAATTCCTCACCGTGAACTACCCTTTACATGAATGGACATGTTTCCAAAATTTCGATTGCTTTTTTGAATGGCTCTAATCATTTTCATTAATACACCGTATGTGTGAGATATTTTCATGCCAAATGAAATGTATATCTTGACCTTTCTAGGAATGGCCAATGAAGTCCTCCACATTCTGAATGGCTTTTGCTTAACTAGTAAACCGTAAAAAATGGAAAGGTAGATCTCGTTAAACACAGAATTTATGTCAAATAGATCTTTTTTGTGGAATTAGCAATTTCCAAGATATCCCTTGTTATTGATTTGAATTTTCCAATTCTTACACTTTTCTCAAATGGGAAGTCGTTATTCTTTGTTCTCTCTCTGTCTCTCTCTTTCTATTTCGTTTCTTCTGGTCATGCAAAGAGAATGTTTCAAAGTCCTCAACTAGCGACAAGCTCTTAAAATATTTTACTATCACTTAAGCCTTATTCCCATTGTAACTATAAGGAAATAATATATAGTCAAACATTTCTGCAAATGTTTATCCCGATTAGAATGATGTACATAAAAGAATAAGCTTTTGTAATAATAGTCTGTAGAAGAATGTTTAGAAAAAGTCATGTGAATGTAACACTAAAAATTTTTACTTTCTCTACCACATAGGTGCATAGTAGGTAGAGAAGGTATTTATTGCGTTCCACCAAAAAATTCGATACCGAAATTCCATGTTTTGAGGCCGTGTGTGTGCCTATGAACAGCATAACTAAAACAACGAAAGGTCGGATAAACACCAAACTTGGTATTTAGGTTCACTACCACGCATTTTGATGCGATACGAAGATTTAAGAAAAACCCTCATACTAAACTACCCTTTAGATGGACGATTTTTCGAAATCATTTAATTTTATAAAAAATGGCTCTAACGATCTTGATTAAAATGAGATATATTAAAAAGATATTTAAATGACAAATAAAATGTTTATCTTGATTTTTTTGGGAATAGACTGTGAAGCCCTCTTCATTCGGAAGGAATTTTGTATAATCTTACATAAATGGCAAATGTTAATTGATAAACGAAAATGTATTGCATAAAAATATATATCTCTTTAAGACACACATTTTATTTCAAATAACCTTCTTTGTGGCATTAGTCATTTCCGAGATATGCGTTATTAATTGTTCGAAGTGTTCAATACTTAGCCATTCTTTTAGTCCTGTCGATTTTCATTTGTTTCTTGCGATGTAGGCCAGCGTGTAGCGTCCAGTTCTTAAACATTTGACTGTCGCTGTTCTGTTTGTATCTATAGCGAAATGTGTAATGTAGCTATTTCTACAAAGGTTTATTTGGATTAAAATTAAGTAGATAGCAAGCTAAACTTCTGTAAGAATAATATGTGTACCCACTAATAAGATATAGAGGGTAGTGAAAGTCATGTGAATGTAACACATACGATTTTTTCATTTTAATATGCACCTATGGTTGTTAGATCTTTGTATGTTTATGCTTTATTATGTTGCGTTGTACAGTACGGCCTGGTAAGAGTGAAAGAGAAGACCTCGTGGCCTTAACTCTTACCAAGGTAAATAAATAAGTAAATAAATAAATCTAGAGCTATACGAGACGAGTGAGCGACTGCTTTGGGCAGTGTGACAGTTTCCGCACTCACCATCCTAATTGCATATAAACAATCGGCAGGTAACGTAATTGAAATTCACACAACAAACTTGGAAGTTAACGTAATTAGCTTATCGCATTACAAAGTATTAACATTAATTACTAACGCATTCATCGCATCTCTGATAAAAAATCTGATGTGTTACGACTCACATGACTTTCTATACTCCTGTACAAACTATTTTTACAAACGCTTATTCTGCATATGCTTCATGTTTATCGAGATGTTAATCTTATTACTAATTTTCTTGTAGATGCAAGGGGAATTGGTAGGTTTTAAGTGATAGTCAAATATTTTAAGAGCTGGTTGCTAAGTGGAGTATTCCATTCTCTTTGCATTACCAGGACAAAAAAAAGAATAACGAATTCGCATTTGAGAAAAAGTATAACTATCAGAAAATTTAAGGGAATAACAAACAATATCTCGAAAATGGTTCACTCAACAAAAAAAATTATATGACATAAATTGTGTATTTTAAGGCGATCTACATTTTTTGTGCAGTAAAAGTTTGTGTACCTCTTATGGTTTACCAGTTATGCAAAAGTCGTTCACAATGAAGAATACTTTAGGAGACATTCCCAGAAAATTCGGGATATAAATTTCATTTGCCATGAAAATATCTTAAACATATGATATTTTAATCAAAATCGTTAGAGCCATTTTTGAGAAAATTAAAATTTTCAAAAAATGCTCCATGTCAAGGGTAATCTGGGGTGGGGGATTTTCTTGAAAACCTTCGTGTCGCATCTCTGCAAGATACTGAACCTAAATACCAAGTTTGGTGTTGATCCGACTGTTCGTTTCTGAGTTATGCTGTTCACAGACAGACAGAGACACACACACAAAATTAAATTGAGTTTTATTTATGGACGCTCTTTAACTACTTTGGTCCTTAGCGTCCCATTCTATATTGGGCGTGAAAGATCGGTAATTTTGCTTAGAGGCCTCTCTTTATCAGGTTTAAGGTTCTTTTACGTGCCGTATATCTATGACACGGGACCACCGGCTTTACTTCTCTTCCAGAGAAAGCCATGCTAAGGATTTTTACGCCCGAAAAAATCTATCGCCCTCCGCCGGGTTTGAACCCGCGACCTTGGGAACTAGAGGTTAGCACGATACCACTAGTCCACGGAGCACGATACACACACACACACACACATGTTTTCAAAAATGCTTTTTTTTGGATTCAGGAGGTCTCAAAACATGTATTTCCGGTGAAATCTCGGTATCGAATTTTTGGGTGGAATACAATACTTCCCCTACTTACTATACGTAGTAGAGAAAGTAAAAAGCTTTGCTTTATCAATATATGGTGTTGTTGCGAAAATCATTTATACTTCTTTATCACTTACCTATAGTAAAAATAGGAAGCATTACATTCCACTCAAAAATTCTGTATGGGGCTTTAAAAAGAATTTAAAAAAATTCTCAAGTATATGTGTAACTGTTAATAGATAATTCAAAAATGAAATGTTGGCTGAGTATCAAACTTTCTGTTTAATTTCAGCATTTTCCAAGGTGACAAAAATTTTTCAAGGGAGTCCCTACATCTCGAACTACCCTTTACGTAGCAAATTTGTCGTTATTTTTGAACCCCCAAATATAGTTCTCTAACAATTCTGGTTAAAATATCATATCTTTAAGAAATTCGCATGATTAATAAACTGTATAATGTCTTGAGATTTCTGGGAATAGCACGTGAATTCCTCCTTATTGTAAATGGAATTTTAATACTTTTGTGTAAATGATAAACCCTAAGGGATAAAAACTTACTACTCAAACAATGTGAACTCGGTAAAACATGCAATGTTTTGCAATTACCGAAATAGTTGTTATTGTTTGAATTTGCAAACACTTCATATATTTTTAAATTGCTAAGTCGCCAATCGTCTGTTTCTCATGATCATTCAAAGAGTGGAATTCCGAAGCCAGCATAGAGCGATCCGATTTTTAAACATTTGACTATCGCTCTAGCTTTCTGCAAAGGTTTATCTCGAATAATTATATACAAGAATAAGCTCTTGTGATTAAGTTGAGGGTTGAAAAAAATCGTTTGAATGTAACAATCAGAATTTATTTTGTTTTCGTTAAAATAAAGGACTCTGTATGCTTAACCTTATTCACGCATAAATAGCTGTCCTGCTAGAAACTTTATGGACTAGAAATTTACAGTAGAATTCTCCCCGAAGAGTTATTTTACCAACCTATCAAACCGGAAAGCACGTTATTGTAAGGCATATTAAATAGCTCGTCACCAATACATAACACAAGTTTACTATTAACGTCGGCGAATTTCGGACCCATGCAATTATTGTCAAAAGTATATTGGTAAACACACACGATATTTTCGTGATTTTTAGAACGAACGTACGCGGTAACTGCTAAAGCTGTCGCTCAATCCAAGGCCACCGCCAGGTCGGTGTAGTCTAGTTCTAGACCCACAGTATTTTTAGTGTGTCCCGCAAAAGGTTTTACATTCTTAACTTTAATAATTCGGAACAAAATTAACAAATCTATGAGTTTTTAAGTCGCAAACATGTTCAAAACGTTGCTGACGATGTTCTTATGTGGAAGATGTTCAAAATGTCTTCAATTGGCAGCAATACATCGTCTGGAACACTGTAAAACAGATCGACAAACATGTGATATGGTTTCCATTGGAATGGATTCACAGGCAGTCACAATCGCCTCTCTCATGGCATCCAGCTTACGTGATAGCGTAGACACTGTTCTTCAGAGCTCCCCACAGAAATAAGTCTAACGGCGTTATTAGATCGGGGTACTTTGGTGGATACTCGACGCTTTCTCATCAGCCTCTTCACCTCTCCACAAATGTTTCACTCAAATGAATGAAAAATAAATGAATGGCAACAACCACTAAGCATGATAGACCCAGAAACAAAAATTTCCATCGGGTTATCTGTAATACTTTCTTTGTTATTAATGTTCAAAGAGTGTGAACCCCTTTGTGGTACATACTGGTATGCTATATTTAAACTGGAATCAAAGTATCTCTGTTGTTTTTCATTTTGGACAAATAACTTATTTAACATTGACATTTAAAATACGATAGTCGGGGTAGTGCTGTAGTGTCGATTCTGGCTCCCGTGCTGAAGGTCTGGGGTTCGATTCCCGGTCTTGGGATAGCGATTTTAAACCCTATCCATGCCTTCACCTCTGTCTTGCTCAGATGAAGTATTCCCAAGGCCCAATGTAGTTCGGAGTCAACGGTAAAAACTGTAGGTCCCCTCATTCCATCGCCATCACCCTACCATGAAGGCAACGGATTCCGCCCGCTGGTGCCTCCGCCTCAGGAATAAGTCCAGACATCGCTTGGTGGAATGAGGTATCTCCTGAAGGTGATAAACGATATGGGGAGCGTTAGAAATGATGAGGACATTTATAATGTACTGTCATAATGCCAAAGCATTTAAACGCTTTCTTTTAATGTATTTTATATCCTTTCAAGAAAGAGAAGATTTTTATTTTTAACTCGTTATTTCCAGTTATCATGAAACTTTACGACATATTGTGGCGTATTATTAATTTTATTGTCATTACCAGACGCATTTTTGTGCTGTATTGTTGCTATCAGACGTAGCATTATTGGGTTTCCTTAATTATATTTCGGCGTAACAGTCTTTCCTTTCGGTGAGGATCACGCCAAAGGGAAAGATCTGTTTGAAACTGTCTGGTATGACGTCAGCTCTTTCTGGCTTCGGCTACACGCGGTTGGTGGGGGTAAGATAGCGTCATTCCAATGGAAGTGGTCGTTGGAGCCAGACGTGTGTGTGACCGGTCTACGGCTTCGTAGCATCTCCCTGCAACCTGTTTCCTTTGTTCATTATGTAGAGTCGCCAAACGTTTGTGAATAAATTCCAGGTATGTGAAGGTAATGTGTGTTATATAATGTTTTAGTTTAGCATATAACCCTATAACCCACACCTTCCCCTTAAATTTACACACGAAGGTCCCGGACTCGTGCAACCCCCCCCCCATGTGCGTGTTGTGGTTACCTAGATGAATCATTTTCTGGTAAACTTTTTGGCCTTCACCCCAACATGTAACAATATGTTAGGTCACACAAAGGGCTAACTTTCACAAAAGGGGAGCTTATAATGGATTACGAGGGAAAATTAAAAAATATTTTGAGGGTTGTGTCAAGCCCACGAAGCATGTTATGTAATGAATGTGTGCATTGAGAGCGGGGTTTAAGTTACAGTCGCTTTTGTCTCTTTTTGCTACTCGAGGTCAAAGAATGCGACGAACTTCTAAACAGCATTCGCAAAAATGTGACAACAATCTACCACGGAAACAAACGATATACCGTTTCTTTGTAAGAGGCTATAAACAGCCTTTCAACAAGCCTTAACAATTTCTCACAGAAACAAACGATATGCCGCTTTCCCTCCCGGCTAGTGGAGCTCATTTCTGATTTGGTCTGCGTTGTTCACTCATTCTTGTCAAATGTACACTGTATATGTTTGTGCTTTTTAAGAATTGATGCATAAATTTGTTTTAAGGAAGAAAAGACAGTTTGGTGTCATCAGAAGAACGAGGGGGGAGGTAAGTGAAATTAATTAATTCTCCATTCGAGTTTAAGAAACTACCCATACAACGTCGGCAGCTAGCTAATAAAATTAAAATACCAAGGTAGGAATGTAAGCAGAAATAAGTAACGCATACAATAATTTCCCTCAAAGTAAAGCAAGCAATAAGGAGGCTTAACAGTAAAAGAGGTTAGATAGGCAAGAACCTTCTGTGTGTAATTTCTCTGCCACTGAATTTTGCTTACTTCAGAAGTCCATCAGACACGTGCACAACAAAGGCATCTGCCGATCTCTTCATCCATGTTCGGGACTGGCTAACTAATTGGACGTCGACGGTAATTAACTTTTTCCTTTATTGTTTTATTTTTACGCCCCTACTCCTAATTTCCATTATCAGACCATCTACAATGTTTTTCAAGGGGCACGGCCGGATTCAGATTGTGTATTTCGGGAATGAGCTGAAGTTAAACGTGTTAAAAATGCAAATGAATGGCTAATCCTTTTGATGAAAAGATAACTTTTTATTGCTAATATTTATAGTATATCTTTTGGCGTCTTTAATATCTACGGGAGTGAAGAGGAGGAATTAATGATACTAAAATAAAGGCATTAAGATCATAAAATAGCAACAAGGAAAATAAGTTTGCAACTCGAAAAATAGACGAAAAAATTTGTTAGACCGTAATGAAGCATAAACCAATAAAAAGGGATAAAGCAGAGAAAAATGTTTCATGCTATTGTTTTTATAGTAAAACCTTGCAGCTGCTTGCATCTAAAGCAACGCCTGTACAGGAAAATAATTTGCAGTAAATTTCTGATCAGCGAGTTCTGCCATATTCGAATTAAAGAAAATATGAAAGTTAAAACTCGTTTCTTTGTTGAATATACTTCGTGCTAAAAGAGCAAACAATTTCTGTCTGTGTTATATTTTATCTAAGCATTATTAGTATACATGAGGCGACGCCGTGGTGGAGTGTTTAAACCCCTCGTCTCTCACCAAAGCGGCCCGGGTTCAATCCCAGGGACCCCATGTGGGATTTTTGGTGTACAAAACGGAGTCGCGGGGGGGGATTACCTCCGGATTCCCCCGCAACTCTTTCCACCAATTGCCCATCATCACCTTTCCTATCATTCATCTCGCCGTCATTTCATATCATCTCCTCCTTCCTTGCTCTCATACCGGGCTTCGGGCTGATTACCTGATATTCCCTCTAGTCCATAGTCTGTACTCCCCAATAGGCGTATGAACCCAGGCCGGGGTTGTAAGCCCTAACAAGGGGAGTGTAAACAGAGAAAGAGGAGGAGGCAGAAGATTATATTGTATATAGAAAGATGAGATGTTATACCCAGTAAAGATTGAAGAATTTTCTTCTTCTCCTTCCAATACACGGTTTAGACCTGTTCCGAGGCTAAATTTCAAATTGATCCCTTCATCGTCCAATTCTTCTGTTACCAAATGGACTATTAAACAATGTTTGCCTAGGAAATCTTGAAGAAGCCATTCTTAATACATGTTCTTTCCATTTTTCTGGTATTTTTCTATTTCCTCAACTCTAGTAGCTGTTCTGTGATATCCACATTTCACAAGACTGTCTGCTTTAGTCACTCCTAGTACAGATCTTAAAAATTTCATCTTTGCCGCTTACAATCTTGATTTTCGTCTCCTTTTTAACACCCGTTTCACTTCCACATTTTAAAGCTGGATTTCACACTAAATTATGTAATCTTAATTTGACATCTCTGCTCGTGTTTTTTCCAAAATATCTTTTAATACATTCATTTATTTTATTAAATACTTCAATTTTTTCTTCAATATCCTCATTTGTGTTGTTTAAGGATATTACGGAGCCCAGATATTTGAAGGTAGATATTTATTCAATTATTTCGTCCTCAATGACGATCTTTACTCTCAATTGCTCTTTTCTTTGCATGCCCATATATTTAGTCTTTTTATAAGATATTGCCATATTATAACCTTTAATAATCTTATTTAAATTATTGACTGATTTCTGTAATTCATACTCGTTATCTGCCAATAATATCTGGTTATCTACAAAGAATATGGTATTATTATTATTATTATTATTATTATTATTATTATTATTTACTGCTATTCCCTTTGGCATATATTTTCTTCTCCATTCCTCTATTTATTTAAGTGAAGGTCAAACAATATGCGTGATAATCCACAACTCTGTCTCAAACTCATATTGACATCTATACTTCCTTTTCCATTTTGAAATACAATTTTGGTTTTGTTATATAGCGATTTTATTGAGTTTATCAAGTTTGAAGACGTGCTATAGTGCTCCAAAATTCCCATAAGTTTTCACGGTCTACTCTGTCATAAGGTTTATCACAGTCTAGGAATAGTAAGTAAGTCCTTAGGTTATACCCACTTCTTTTCTATAAAATTTGTTTCACGGTAAAAATGAAATCGATAATCTCCCTTTTCTGGATCCGTTTTGTTCTTCGTTAGTTCTGCTATTGGTTGTAATTTATGTTCTAAAATTTCTGTTTAAATTTTCTATGCCGTGCCCAATTCCTCTATAATTGTCACATTAATTTCTATTTTGCTTTTATATCCACCCAAAGATTCGATATCGATATTTCCATGAAAGTACATGTTTTGAGGCCACCTGAATCCAAAAGCATTTTTAGAAAAAGGTCCGTGTGTGTGTCTCTGTTGTCTGTGAACAGTATAACTCAAAAACGAAACGTCGGATAAATACTAGACTTGGTATTTAGGTTTAGCATCTTTAAAAGACGCGACACGAACATTTTCAAGAAAATCGCCCTACCCCAGACTATTCCTTACATGAAACATTTTTCGGAAATTTAGTTTTTCTCAAAAGTGGCTGTAACAATTTTGATTAAAATATCATATGTTTAAGATACTTTCAAATTAAATGTATATCTTGAATTTTCTGGGAATGTCCCCAAAAGTCGTCTTCATTATGAAAGAATTTTGCATAATTGATAAACCGTAAGAGATAGACAAAATTTTACTACACAAAAAATGTAGGTCTCGTTAAAACACACAATTTTTCATATTTTGTTTGTCGAGTGAACCATTTCCAAGATATTCCTTGTTATTTATTTGAATTTTCCAATATTTAAACTTCTTTCTCAAACGGTGTTTCGTTATTTATTTATTTTTTTTAATGTCCTGGAGATGCGAAGAGAATGGAATGCTCCACATAGCAACCAGCTCTTAAAGGACTTGACTACAGCATAAAGCCTATCATAATCCCCTTGCACCTACAAGAAAATTAGCAAAAAGATAACATCTGTAAAAGCTTATCTCGATTAATATGAAGTAGGTGGCGAATAAGCATTTGTAAAAACAGTTTATACAAGAGTAGGGTAAGTCATACGATTGTAACACATCAGATTTTTTTTATTTTGCTTTCTTTACTACTAATTAAAAAGACATTATACAACTATGATGATAGCTCTTGACACTGGATGGTATTAATGTACTCACTCCTAAAGTTTTAAAGGTTAAAAGACAGCGAGAATGTGTGACTTTAAAAGAAATAAACGTAGGGTTAAAATGATACAATTGTTTGATTTGCTATTCAAGAAATATGTTTGTGTTATCCTGTGTACTTGAAGATATAAACTCTTAAAATTATGCAGAAAGTTTGAGGTAATTTACGTAGAAAATTGCAGCATTAAACTTTTTAAAAAAGTATATTCCCATCATTAAATTATAAGCTTTCTATACATTTTGTTCAGCGTGTAGTACAGACCTGCAGACAGCGACTGAGGAGTTCCAGTGGTTGAGGGCGTTCCTGAAGAGGTTGCCACTGTTGGTGGAGAGCTGGCGTGATGGGCAGCAGCAGCAGCTGCAGCAGCCGCCGCTGACACGAGATCCGCCTCCGTCCAGGCACCGCTGTTCCTCAGGATCCTGTTTACGCTGCTTACACTGGGGATGGACTGAGGATCACAAATCCTCTGAGCCAGAAGTTGGTCTCGGATCTCCCAAGCGAACATGCCCGGGTTCTCTTGCTTGAAGCGCAGGATCTTCTTCACCACCGTCGGCGTCGCCACCTGCTGTAAATATTACACGTAGTGTTTAAATTTCATCCTTTTAGAAGCAGTTCAGACGTTAACATAACATTTATTGCAAAGGAGTTAACAATTATAGAGCAAGAAATGTAATAATAACCAGCAACAGTTGAAGATGTGCTCTTTGATTGGGGAACTCGCATTCAAATCCCGATTTTCTTTCATGATTTGGTCGCTCCAAATCCAAAACACATGATGCATTTAACTTCAATTTCGTCATGCCTTTGAAGCTATGCGCTTTTGATATTGTAATTTATTTGTATATTTATTTCTTTTTGATACTATCCAGTTTGGGGAAAGCATTTTGTGGTGTATCAGTAAGGACATTGGCATTACCAGACGCACTGTTGTATTGTATTGTTGTTACCAGACGTATCATTATTGGAGTCTCTTTTGTTATATTTCGGCTTATCGGTCTATCCTTTTGGCCTGGACCATGCCAAATGGAGGGGATCTGTTTGAAATTGTCTGGTATGACGTCAACCCTGTCTGGCTTGGCTAGACACGGTCGGTGGGGGAAACGTTAGCGTTACTCGAGATTAAGTGGTCGTTGAAACGAGTCGTGTGTGGCCGGTCTTTGTTCTGTGGCATCTACCTTCATTCTGTTTCCTTTGTTAACTATGTAGAGAAGCCAAAAGTTTTTGTGAATAAATCCAAGGTAATGTGTGTTATGTAGTGATTTTGTGTAATATAAAACCCATGCCTTCCCCTTAATTACACACCAAGATCCCGGACTTTTAGCTGCTAACGAGTGCCCCCCCATGTGCATGATCATTTTCTGGTAACCCTTTTGGCCTTCACCCTAGCATGTAACAATATGCAGAGGTTCCGGAAAGTATTTAAAAAATTCGAGCACCGATATTAACGGAGAAAATTCTGATTCCTAATATATAAAAGAACAAACAACGTGTCTTCTAGCTTTTATACTTTTTCTATTACGTATAATAAGTGGGAAGTATTTCATTCCACGCAAAAATTGATAACGAGATTTCACAGGTAATACGTGTTTTGAGGTTCCCTGAATCTACATAAAGCATTTTTGGAAACATGTCCGTGTGTGTCTGTCTCTGTGAACAGCATAACTCAAAAACGAAAAGTCCATAAATACCAAGCTTGGTATTTGAGTTTAATATCTTCCAAGGATGTAACACGAAGATTTTCAAGAAAACGCCCCTTACCCCATACTACACTTTACAAGGAACATTTTTCGAAAATGTTGATTTCTCAATAATGGCTGTAACAAGTTATATTAAAATGTCATATCTTTAAGATATTTTCATGACCAATTAAATGTTTATCTTGAAGTTTCTGAGAATGTCCCCAAAACTCCTCTTCATTCTGAATGACTTTTGCATAACTGGTAAAATGTAAGAGATATCAAACGTTTACTACACAAAAAACGTAGACCTCGTTAAAACACACAATTTTATCATAAACATTTTTTTTGTCTGTGAAGTATTTCCGAGATATCCTTTAGTATTTGTTTGAATTTTCCAATACTTTTTCTCAAATGGGAATACGTTATTCGATTTTTTACGTTCTGGACATGCAAAGGGAATGAAATACTTGGCATAGCAACCAGCTCTTAAAGATTTGACTATCGCTTAAAGCTTACCATATTCCCCTTGCATCTACAAGAAAATTAGCAATAAGATATTTTCTGCAAATGATTATTTGGATTAATATGAAGTAAATGGAGAATAAGCGTTTGTAAAAATAGTTTCTACAAGAGTAGAGAAAGTTATGTGAGTGGAACACATCCGACTTGTTTTAGTGTTTTCACTGTATTAGTTATACAATATTTGGAAAATTGCACCGCTTCCTTAGTTTATTACAGTATAGGTGTACAATTTTGGAAGGTGACACTGAAAAATTCGGTCCAATATCTATTTGATATCGTTACACAACACCGAACTGCAGCTAGCCAGCTCGAAATATCTAGGAAGCAGTGTAAATGAAACAATGGAAATTGGAGTCGAAGAAGACAATGGAACAAAATTACTACTGTTTTAATGGTCATAACCATAAAATTATTTCTATTTACTGAATTATTTCTTTTTAATAGATATTTTTCATCGTAAAAACAATTTTCTTTTTCAGAAATGGGGATAAAACAGACTTTTGATAAAATTAAAAGTTTTACAGGATATACGTGACATCTACTGAGAAATCCGGATGTCTGGTTAGTATAGGTAGGGTACGTTATGAGTTCTTATTTAAAAATCTTCATAAGCTTACTTAATAGTCTTTGCTATAGGGAAGATTATAACACATACAGTATTACGTCACATATGCTCTTAGTACGTTATTCAGATACTTAAATCTAACGTACGTACTCCTTATAGTGTAATATTACATTTTAAATACCTCTGTTGCCGGTAAGAAAGTTATTCAGCTTATGCAATTTTGGAACAGGTATCCATTGTGTCGCAAACCGTATCACTGCGAAAAGGAGACATTGTAAAGGACATTGTTGCGACCTCTAGATCCTCATCAGAAGTCTAAATTAGAAGGGCAGTAATTAGGGAACATTAAGCACGTTTAATTTCCTTGAAAGAATAGAAAAGCAGAAAATAAGTAGGTAGGTATAAGCGAAACCAACGGAATACGACGTATACAGAAAAAGAGCATCCTAAAATGCCAAATTAAAGACCGCGGAAATGTGTGAAGATTATGCACTTAATGATACCTCTCTCTAATAACCGAGTATGCCAGCAGACGTTACAATTACACTGCAGAAATTAACATTGTCACTACACCTACGTAACTTTTACAACGCTAAGCATAAAAGAAGTTATTATTTTAAGACTCGCTTCCAAATTTCAAGTATGAAAATAACGCCCTGTCTTCCAATTTGGTTCTTCTGTTCCAGTTTTGTTAATGATTACTTGCGTTGTTAGAATGTGCCAAATTAACTCACACGCTAACCAAGCAATTGAGATTTAACTTTATGGCATCAAACATTTCATGCATACTGATTAGAATAGCTTAAGTGTGCCAGAGAACAGCACAGTGTATTTCAGCATGATGCATTTGAATAATGATCTTGACACCCTTGTAACAGCATTGTGTAATTTCAGGCTTTTAAATAAAAATACGAATAGTTTCAAAAGCAAATTATTTTTATTAACTATTTATTAATAGAAACCGTATTATTAATACCCTCTCTACTGATTGGAGAATTATCGGTAATGAATCCAAGCATTCGATACCAGATATTACCGCAAATGTAGTCTAGGTGTCTCTAAACATATGAATGTTATTTTTGAAAAAAAAGACAATAACAAAGTTCCACTGTGTGTTTGTGCATGTACTTGAGCTGATCAATAGACTAAGACTGACTTTTGTTTCACAGATATTTATTACTCCATTTCAATGTTGACTTGATCTTTTTCAAAGTAGTCCTCTCCTGCTTGAATGCACTTTTTATAGCGTCTCTGTCAGTCCTTGAACATATGGTGCAGGCCATTCTTTGTCAGGTCTTTGAGAATTGCCTCACTTTTCTTCAGCACTGCTTCAGTGCTCTCAAATCAAATGCTCCGGAGCTTTGCCTTTAGTGGTGGGAATACAAAGAAATCACAGGGGGCAAGATTGGAGCTATAAGGTGATGCAGCACACAGGTAATGTTGAATTTAGCCAAAAATTCCTGGACTTGCTTTGCAACGTGAGGCCGCGCGTTATTGTGATGAGGTCGCCACCCATTCCGATGAAGTTCTGGACGTTTCCTTGCAATGTGCTACCTCAGTGTAGCCAACACTGACGTACGCTGCTGTAGCAGTAGTGTGAGGGGGAACTGCATGCTGGTAAATTATTCCATTACAATCGGAAAATGTGAAACACCAGGCTGCCTTGCTTAGCACAGAAAACTCGTTCTTCTTTGAAGTCCTTGAACCACCTAAACACTGTTGCACAAGGTAGTGCATCTTCACTGTATGCTTGCTTCAGCTTTTAGAAAGTTTCAGATGCTGTATGATTTAAACTAAAACAAGATTTTATTACGCTGTATTGCTCCTCTCGTGTCACCTCCATTTTGTAGTATGTGAAATTCAAGTATGGTCAACAATATACAGCATTACTACCAACCTACCGATAAGAGAGTGCTGCCGTCTATGGACATTATACATGAAACCCCGCTCTTTTCACTTATTTATGGTAGAGACAGGAAACTATCAAGGAAGCTACAGGAAAAAATCAATCTCGGTCTTTATTCATCAGCCCTTGTATGTCTGACACACAATGAGGGAGAGAGAGAGAGAGAGAGAGAGGGAGAGAGAGAGAGAGAGATGTTGGGTGAATACCAAATTGCAGCGCTTTCAAGGATGCAACATATTCTGACAACAAATGCACGTGATAAGTGTTCGTTCATCGAGAGATTACGGAGGTTATAGCAATGTCTAATTATGTGGCTAATAAACCAAAAACTGGCACAGCTCTCCGTAAAAGGATACTACGTTTAAATATAGTCTTCAAACATCAGATTCATTACACCATTGGTCTTCCTCTATCCAATACAGGTAAATAAGCTGTTGATGGGTGACGAAGATGGACCTCAGGCACATCTGCCTCTTAGGAGGTTGCATATGTACAAAAACCTATGGGCACCAAATTCGTCTAGAATAATAGTTTAGTTAGAGTTTAGTATTAAAGGGGGGGCAACACTGTCCTGTTCTACCACCTTTGCAGATCTATTGCGCATCCCGTCTTGTCAACGACCCACAAGTCTGACGTTCATAATGAACTGAATCAGGCTCTGGACAGCATGGTTGAAAGCTTTCATTTTGGAAATTTGGAAGCTAACTCCAAAAAACGAGGACTCTTTGTTCTGTGTTCTTGCAAAACAGTTGGGCACCTGTCCCATCTGCTTGTTGACACCGTCTAGAGGCAGGATTTATTTGCTGTTCCATGCTGGTACCTTCTAAGAGCACAATGTCCTGTAAAGAAGCCCATCATCTAGCATGTTGGTGTGTGAGGAAGTTCTCCAGAATTTTTCAGCCTTGCATCTAAATCTACCGGAGCATCATGCGAATTCAGAATTTGCTGCATTGCTCAATTTCGTTGGAAGAAATTTTGGGAAAACTAGCTGTTTTTCTTTCTAAATAAATTCAAGGGTTCAATGGCTTACATAACTGAGATTTACTGATTGTTGCTGTCATAAGTGTAAACGACAACAAAAGAATACTGCTTCAAAATTGCGCAATCACATTATTATTTGTGATTGTGCACTAAGCAAATAAAGTAATTTGTTGGCTCTTGAGCTTCTTTCACAACACCCTGTACACCTTATTTATAATAGCATGAATAAATACAAACACGTGTAATATTAACCTTACAAAACTCCATAGTGACAACATAATTAAAAAACGAAAACTCTGATAAGTACCAGACTTGGTATTCGACTTCAGATCCAAAAAAAAATTGAATTTTTTTATTTTTCATAAATGGCTATTTCAGTTTTGGTTAAGATACCATATATTTAAGACATTTACACTAGAAATAAAATACGTATCTTGAATTTTCTGGAACTAGCCTGTGAAGTCCTCGCCATTCTAAATCACTTTTGTATAATTTGTAAACCGTAAGTAAAGACAAAATCTTACTACCTACACAAAAACGTGGCGAGGTGTGCGACTCGCATTCGGGAAGTCCCGGCTTTGATCTCCGGTGACCGCCCAATCTGACCAAACGTTTCCCCGGATTGGAATGGGAAACCACGGAAAATCCTGTTTCAGGATTGTAGGACCAGGCGACGATATTCGGCCGGTTGCGGTTGGGCGGTGACTATGCGCTATGTAGAGGTTTCTTCACTGGCGTTGCGGGACTGCTCAGTTAGGTCTCTCCTCTAGTGGGCCCCTCCCCGAGGCACCGCCAGGGTCCGGTGGCTTGTGGATGGTTCCGGGAGGATGCGTTTAATCTGGGAACGTTAGGGACCCCACCCATGTTTGCGCCTGTCGTCATCCGGTTGCCCTTCGGGTCTCTCCCGTCATCCATCCCTCCCAGGGGTCACGCTAGAAACAAAAATGGCCGTTGCGACCTATTTGCGGTGATATGCCCCGGTTGCGGGGCCCCTACGTTTGTTTTACCTTTATCTTTTACTACACAACAAATGTGGATATCGTTGAAGCACACAACTTATCTCCAATAATGTCTAAATACTTAAAATGTTTTTAAGTCATAAGTCACTGTTCGTATTTTCTCGTGGCCATGCAAAGAGCATGGAATTTTAAAGCCACCATACAGCGACCTGCTTTTTAAAACGTCTATCGCTACTGTAAATACTACATCCTTTTTATACCTACAACGAAATTTGTAAATATATAATGAAGCTTTATCACGATTAACAAGAAGTAGATAGGAGAATAAGCGTTTGTAAGAATAGTTCGTAGACGAGCAGGGAAATTCATGTGAATGCAACACATCATGTTTAAAATCAGGTTGCATCTCAATTTATACAAATCATTTTTACTCTCTACCACGTACATAGTAGGTACAGAAGGAATAGCATTTCACCCAAAAATTTGATTCTGAAATTTCACCGGAAATAATATTTTGAAGTTCAGTTACCTTCCAAAGATACGACATGAAGATTTTCAAGAAAATACTCCACCCCAAACTACCCTTTACATGGAACACTTTTCGAAATTTTTTATTTTCTATGCAATGGCTCGAATAATTTTGATTAAATTACCATATATATTAAATATATTTACATAACAAATAAAACTACATCTTGAATTTTTTGGGAATAGCCTGTGAAGTCCACTTTATTCAGAAAGAATTTTGTATAATCTTGTGTACCTGGTAAACGTTAAGCGATAGACGAAAAAGTACCACACAAAAAAATCTTATGTGTTACACTCACATGACTTTCTCTACTCTTGTACAAACTATTTTTACAAACGCTTATTCTCCACATGTTTCATGTTAATCGAGATATCGAGAAGTTAATCTTATTGCTAATTTTCTTGTAGATGCAAGGGGAATTGCTAGGCTTAAAACTATAGTCAAATATTTTAAGAGCTGGTTGCTATGTGGAGTATTCCATTATCTTTGCATTACCAGGACAAAAAAATGAATAACAATTGTATAAGTATTGGACAATTTCAGGGAATAACAAGCAATGTCTCAAAAATGGTTGACTCAACAATAAAAATGTATATGACATGAATTGTGTATTTTAACGCTATCTACATTTTTTGTGTAATAAAATTTTGTCTATCTCTTATGGTTTACCAGTTATGCAAAAGTCGTTCACAATGAAGAGACATACTTTTGGAGACATCCCTAGAAAATTCAAGATATACGCTTTATTTGGCATAAAAATTTCTTAAACATATGATACTTTAATCAAAATCGTTGGAGCCATTTTTGAGAAAATTAAAATTTTCGAAAAATGTTTAATGTAAAGGGTAATCTGGGATGGGGGATTTTCTTGAAAACCTTCGTGTGGCATCTCTGGAAGATACTGAACCTAAATATCAAGTTTGGTGTTTATCCGACTGTTCGTTTCTGTTCACAGACACACACACGTACATGGTTCCAAAAATACTGTTTTTTAGATTCAGCAGGCCTCAAAACGTATAGCTCTTTTTTTTTTTTTTTTTTTTTTTTTTTTTTTTTTTTTTTTTTTTACTTTTCTTTACTATCGGTATCAATGCGTGTTTGTGTTAGCCTAATTATTCAAGTATTGTTTTACTGCATCTTTTGACTTACGCGACTGTTTATTAGAAGCAAGTTGTTACTCGCTTCGCGTCGTGGCAGTGTTACGTCTTATCACCCGATTTCTATCACAACCGTCAAACACTTTCTTTATTTACACTGACGTGGAGGTGTCGTCTGGAGTGCTGGCCAAAATGCTCTGATCTGAATTTTGATTTCTGTTTCAATAGTTTATATTACTTCCACACCCTCAGTCATTCATTGAATAAAATTTCCCGACTGTGTTAAAACGCGTCACTTTAACTATATTTTATTCTCATTGACTATAATTACTTCACATTATACATTCACGGAGATTGATATGGATTTTTTCGCCAAAATCTCGTAACTTCGAAAAGTTACGTTCCTGTGACAGTCAATAACCATTAGGACGTTTTCCTCCTCGGGTTTTAACAATAGTTTACGGTCAAGCTAGGCTCATTTTACACCGATTCTAGCGAAATCGTGCTTAGAAATCCTATTCTCGGCTCAACTTAAAAATTTAACACGTATGTACACCTTCCTTCAATTTTAACGTGTTAATCTAAGAACATTTATGCAAACTGTGTATGTCATCTTGTTCCTTGATACATTTCCTATAAGCAGATGTTAATTAATTATTCATATTCAAAAGACAAACATTTAAATATACTTTTATTTGCAAATTATTTTATTATTATCCGAATTAACGAGTCTGCCCAATAAAATTTCATTTTAAAACCTAATGAAGTCTGTCAAGAATATAGTATGAAAATTTCTACTACGAAAACAAAAGTAATGGAATTGAAAGGGAAAGAGCCAATTAGAACAAAAATAATTATAAATAATCATTCTATAGAAGGTTATACACTTTAATCACTTAGGTAGTGACATTGGATATGGTAAAGGATATGATGTGCACAATAAAATTTGTAAATTTCAGAGAATGTGTGGAAGATTTAGAAACAAAATACGCAAAAAAACAAAATTAAAGTTTTATAAAGTTATGGTTGCACCTGTGCCATCATACGGATGTGAAGCTTGGACAATAAAATGATTAGATCATTTAAAATAAAAACTATTCTAAAAACAAATATTATTAAAGAAAATAATGAGAAACAAGAAAGTAAAATACAGGCTTCCGAAATGAAACTGTTAAGTGGTATAAAGGGATGCACAAAACCACATCATGTAACAAATGAGAGTATAAGAGAAGAACTAGGATTTTTTAATATGAATAATAGATTAAAGGATCTTAAAAGTGAAAAGAACACGTCGAAAGAATGCCTGACAAGACTCGCAAAACAAACAATGAAATACAATCCTAACGGAAGGAGACCTGTGGTGACCAATGAAACGATAGCTGGAGGACCTTGAAGGAGGAACAGGCACTTGATTTCCTATGCCATGAAACAAAGATGATGGTGATGATAATGTTGATGATTATATTCATGATTTCACCAACATTAGCCTTACGATTATAACACGACCTCATCCTCCTATCCAGGTACGATGACATCTGTAATACGGAGTTTTCGATAATAAATTGAGCGGTATCATTCTTTTAGAGACATACATCTGAACATGGGCAGTGTCCTACAATGAGAGCTCGTAAATTTCAAGCTCTGCAATACTTTATTCATAGTGCATGTGCTGCATTTACCATCACACCTATCAGGAGTAGAAAAATGTTACAGTAATGAGGCGCTTAGCATAAATTTATGCTTTTAATTCAGTGCTATAATGTATGTTACTTAATAAGAAAAAAAGTTGAAGCCGTTCTTTGAAGGAACAAATTAACCAACATCTCCTTCTAGTATCAAGTTTCACCTCATGAATACATTTCTCTTTATCACCAAGTTTAGCAGGACTAACTTTCATCATCCCAAAAAGTTAGATATAGATGCTTTTTTTTTCTCTGCATACAATTCTTTGCAAATCTAAAATGTTAATACTGTGAGTGATTAATTTGCCTGGCAGCGTTAAGTTCATCAAATGGGTAATTATACGTAATAAACGACAATTAAGTGTAGTTAGTGGACCACTACGGTTATTAAATGTGGCATATTTTGTATTATTAATTATTTTTATTTTAATTTGCATAATTCCTGAAGTAATTATATATTTATATTTTTTATTCGCTTAAGTTTTAACAACCTAAGACAAAGAAAACGGGAATAAGGAGTCGTCAAATTTGCAAGTCGTTTTGTTTATATTACGACGAATTTCATTAGTAAAGCTTTCGTGCTTTGCCTGTCATTTAGAATGTTACTGTTGATAAGTGAATATTACGTTTATTTTATTTGGTTTAGATAGAAGTAACTAATATATGGATAACAGGTATTGTTATGTATTTTCAGCAGGGTGAATTAAGAAAACATCCGATAGACTGTTAAGTGGGCTGACTAATAGTAAAAAAATCTGATGTGTTGCACTCGCACGACTTTTGTACTCTTGTACAAACTATTTTTAAACGCTTATTTTACACCTACTTCATGTTAATCGAGATAAACATTTGCAGAAACTATCTTATTGCTAATTTTCTTGTAGGTGTAAGGGAAATACGTTAGGCTTTAAGCGATAGTCAAATCTTTTAAGAGCTGTTGCTATGTGGATCATTTCATTCTCTTTACATGTCCAGGACATAAAAAAACGAATAACATTTACCATTTGGGAAAAATTATAAGTATTGGAAAATTTAAACAAATAAGGAATATATCGAAAATGGTTCACTTCACAAAAAAATGTATACGACCTAAACTCTGTTTTAACAAGATCTACAATTTTTTGTGTAGTAAACCTTTGTCTATATCTTGGTATTTACCAGTTATGCAAAACCATTAAGAATAAAGAGGATTTTCGAGGACATTTCAAGAAAATTCAAGATATATATTTTATTTGCCTTAAAACATCTTAAACATGTGATATTTTAATCAAAATCATTATACCCATTTTTGAGAAAATTTTTGGAAAAATGTTCTATGTAAAGGGTAGTCTTCTTTGGAAGATACTGAAGTAAATGCCAAGTATGGTATTTATCCGACTTTTCGTTTTTGAGTTATGCTGTTGACAGACAGACAGACACAGACACAAACACACACACACACACATACACACACATAAACACACACACGGACCCTCTTCTAAAAGGGCTTTTTTGGATTCAGGGGGCCTCAATACACGTATTTTCGGTGAAATCTTGATATCGAATTTTTTGGTGGAATGCAATACTTCCTCTACTTACTACACGTAGCAGAGAAAGTAAAAACGCATGCATCAGGAAGGCAATCTTATGATCAGGAAGCCTCTATGGAGTAACTGGGAGAAACATAAATAAGAATAATGAGCACATTTGTTAAAGATTTACAAAATCTTGTTATGGCAGCCTTCAGCAGCAAGAAAAGTAATAAGTCAATATGTCATTGTAGTAATTTTATAACAGTTACACTCACCAGAATCGATACAAATTGAACTGGACTGGCTCGAATGTGCAAACCATTATAGTAAAAACCTGATATGTCACATGACTATATCTAGCCACTCTTCATCTGTTATTATGACAGCTTATTCTTCTATCTATTTCATGTTAACTGAGATAAACATTTGCAGAAATGGTTTTGTTACATATTTGCTTGTAGGTACTTACAAACGAATTAGGGGAACACACAGTAGGCTTAAACGATAATCGAATCTTTTAAGAGGGGGTCGCTATATAATGGATCTGAAATTCCGTTCTCTTTGAATTGCCACAGGAAAAGTTGAATACCGATTTTCCACTTGAGAAAAATGCAAATACTTGAAAATTCAAACCAGACAAAGAATATCTTGGAAATGGCTAACGCTCGAATAATGTCGTCCTCATAGTGTAGTGGTTACCTCTAGTTCCCGTGGTCGCGGGTGCAAACACGGTGGAGGGCGATGGTTTTTTTCGGCCGTAAAAATTCTTAGCAAGGCTTCCTTCGGAGCGAAAGTAAAGCCGGTGGTCACTGTCGTAGAATTACGGCACATAAAAGAACCTCATGCCTGCTAATTGGTCCTCTGAACAAAATTACCGGTCTTTCACGCCCAATATAGAATAAGACGTTAAGGACCACAGCAGTTAAAGAGCGTCCATAAATAAAAGAATCTCGAACTCCTGCCACAAATAATTTTATTTGACATACATTGTTTGCTTTAACAAGATCTACATTTTTTGTATAATAAGATTTTGTCTATCTCTTACGGTTTACCAGTTACACAAAAGTCATTCAGAATGAGAACATAAACTATTCTCAGAAAATCAAGATATATATTTTATTTGTCATGAAAATAGCTTAAACGTATTACATTTCAATCAAAATAGTTACCTTCTCATTTTTCAGAACATTAACGAACATTTTTCCACGTAAAGGGTAGTTAGAGAGGGGGCGATTTTATTAAAAATCTTCCTGTCGCATTCTTGGAAGGTCTTGAACTTAAAATACCAAGTTTAGTATTTAATAAACTTTTTGTTTCTGAGTTATACTCTTCAAATACACACACGATAGTTTTCTAAAACTACTTTATTTTGAGCTCAGGGTACCCTAAAATACATAGTAGAGAAAATATTTTTTTTTAGATCCAGGGAGTCTCCAAACGTGTTTTTTTTGGGTGAAACCTAGGTATCGAATTTTTGAGTAAAATGCTGTAATTCCTCTACTTACTATAGGTAAGTAGTGGAGAAAGTAAAACGCTTATGTGGCAAAACTCCGAAAAGTAAAAAGGCAATCGTAGAATACACACGGCCAGCCTGATGTTGAGAAACAAGTCGGGATAAGCGAGCTCAAGACCTCCTAGGTACGAGGGCTGATCAACAAAGACTGAGACTGATTTTTTCCTGTAGCTTCCGTGATAGTTTCGTATCTGTAACATAAATATTTGAAAAGAGCGGGTTTTTATGTATAATGCTGGTAGGCGGCAGCACTCTCGTATTGGTAAGTTGCAGTAATGCTCTATTTTGTAGACCCTACGTGCATTTCGCATACCAGACAATGGAGGTGATGCAGTTTTTAAATCGATTATCACCAGTGATGAGTCATGGCTGCATCATTATGATCCTGAAGGAAAACAAGCCAGCACAGTGTGGAAATCGCCAGGTTCTCCAACACCAAAAAAAAGGCAAAAGTTGTTCCATCTGCAGGGAAAGTGATGGTGATCACATTTTTTGACTGTAATGGAATGATTTACCAGCATGCAGTTCCCCCTCACACTACTGTTACAGCAGAATACTACACGTCAGTATTGGCTACACTGAGGAAACACATTGCAAAGAAATGACCAGAGCTTTCTCGGACTGCTTGGCGACTTCATCATGACAATGCACGGCTTCACGTCGCAAATCAAGTCATGCAGTTTCTGGCTCGATTCAACATTACCTATGTACCACTTCTACTTTATAGCCCCGATCTTGCACCCTGTGACTTTTTTTTATTCCTATCACTAAAGGCAAAGCTTAGGGGTGTTCGATTTGAGAACTCTGAAGCAGGGTCAAGAAAAGTGAGGCGATTCTCAAGGACCTCACAAAGAATGGTCTGCAGCACGTGTTCAAGGACTGGCAGAGACGCGATAAAAAGTGCATTGAAGTAGGAGGGGACTACTTTGAAAAAGATCATGTAAACATTGAATTGGAGTAATAAACATCTGTGAAAAAAAATCAGTCTCAGTCTTTGTTGATCAGCCCTCGTACAATGAGTGATTCATTGTGAAAAAATTAATGTAAACTAAAAGCAGGAAATGATTCGGAAATGGTCACTACCATGAGACCTAATTTTTTTTTCTGAAGCACGTATTATCTTAACTTTCACGGGTCAAATTTCTTCAGGTATTAAGGACAGATCATTCTCAGGCAATTTAAGATGTACGTTTTATTCCTATGATTAGCACAGATCGTTAAGAGCCATTCTGAGGAGATAATATTCAGATCTTCCAAAGTTGTTTCTTATTAATATGTATTTTCAAAAATGAAATGGAAAACTAACACAGAATATATGTTTTATTATATATGCACCCCATAAGCATGCAAAAGTGGAGCATGTAATCTTAAATCTCAGAAGTTGGTTCGAAGATGAGTGATTTTTTTTCTCATTAATACAAACCGACATAGAATGAGCAGCTGCAAGCATACGCAGCACCGTGGATTAAATTGCAAGTAACACTTTTTACTTTCTCTACTACGTATAGTAAGTAGGGGAAGTATTGCATTCCACCCAAAAATTCGATACCGGGATTTCACCGGAAATACATGTTTTGAGACCTCCTGAATCCAAAAAAAGCATTTTTGGAAACATTTCCGTGTGTGTGTCTGTGTGTGTGTGTGTGTCTGTGTGTGTGGCTGTGTGTGTGTGTCTGTGAACAGCATAACTCAAAAACTAACAGTCGGATAAACACCAAACTTGGTATTTACGTTCAGTGTCTTCCAGAGATGCGACACGAAGATTTTCAAGAAAATCCCCCCACCCCAGACTACCCTTTACATGGAACATTTTTCGAAAATTTTAATTTTCTCAAAAATGGCTCTAACGATTTTGATGCAAATATCATATGTTTAAGATAATGTCATGAGAAATGAAATGTATATCTCGAAATTTCTGGGAATGTCTCCAAAAGTATTCATTATGAACGACTTTTGCATAACTGGTAAACCATAAGAGATAGACAAAATTTTACTACACAAAAAATGTAGATCGCGTTAAAATACACAACTTATATCATATATATTTTTGTTGTTGAGTGAACCGTTTTCGAGATATTGCTTGTTATTTCCTTAAATTTTCCAATACTTATACTTTTTCTCAAATTCGTTATTCATTTTTTTATGTCCTGGACATGCAAAGAGAATGGAATGCGCCACATAGCAACCAGCGATAAAATATTTGACTATCGCTTAAAAGCTACCATATTCCCCTTGCATCTACAAGAAAATTACAAATAAGATTGACATCTCGATATCTCGATTAATATGAAGCATATGGAGAATAGGCGTTTGTAAAAATAGATTGTACAAGAGTAGAGAAAGTCATTTGAGTGTAACACATCAGATTTTTTTATGTCCTGGACATGCAAAGAGAATGGAATGCGCCACATAGCAACCAGCGTTAAAATATTTGACTATCGCTTAAAAGCTACCATATTCCCCTTGCATCTACAAGAAAATTACCAATAAGATTGACATCTCGATATCTCGATTAACATTAAGCATATGGAGAATAGGCGTTTGTAAAAATAGATTGTACAAGAGTAGAGAAAGTCATGTGAGTGTAACACATCAGATTTTTTACTTTCTCTACTACGTATAGTAAGTAGGGGAAGTATTGCATTCCACCCAAAAATTCGATACCGAGATTTCACCGGAAATACATGTTTTGAGAATCACTGAATCCAAAAAAAGCATTTTTGGAAACATGTCCGTGTGTGTGTCTGTCTGTGTGTCTGTGTGTCTGTGTGTCCGTGTGTCTGTGTCTGTGTGTCTGTGAACAGCATAACTCAAAAACGAACAGTCGGATAAACACCAAACTTGGTATTTAGGTTCAGTATCTTCCAGAAAAGCGACACGAAGGTTTTCAAGAAAATCCCCCCACCCCAGACTACCCTTTACATGGAACATTTTTGAAAATTTTAATTTTCTCAAAAACGGCTCTAACGATTTTGATGAAAATATCATATGTTTAAGATAATGTCATAAGAAATGAAATGTATATCTCGAATTTTCTGGGAATGTCCCCAAAAATATTCTTCATTGTGAACGACTTTTGCATAACTGGTAAACCATAAGAGATAGACAAAATTTTACTACACAAAAAATGTAGATCGCGTTAAAATACACAACTTATGTCATATACATTTCTTTTGTTGAGTGAACCGTTTTCGAGATATTACTTGATATTTCGTTAAATTTTCCAATACTTATACTTTTTCTCAAATTCGTTATTCATTTTTACTTTCTCTACTACGTATAGTAAGTAAGGGAAGTATTGTATTCCACCCAAAATTTCGATATCGAGATTTCACCGGAAATACATGTTTTGAGACCCCCTGAATCCAAAAAAGCATTTTTGGAAACATGTCCGTGTGTGTGTCTGTGTGTCTGTCTGTCTGTGTGTCTGTGTGTCTGTGTGTCTGTGTGTGTGTCTGTGAACAGCATAACTCAGAAACGAACAGTCGGATAAACACCAAACTTGGAATTTGGGTTCAGGATGCGACACGAAGGTTTTCAAGAAAATCCCCCCACCCCAAAGTACCCTTTACATGGAAGATTTTTCGAAAATTTTAATTTTCTCAAAAATGGCTCTAACGATTTTGATTAGAATATCATATGTTTAAGATATTTTTATGAAAAATAAAATGTATATCTTGAATTTCCTGGGAATGTCTCCAAAAGTATTCTTTATTGTGAACGACTTTTGCATAACTGGTAAACCATAAGAGATAGACAAAATTTTACTACACAAAAAATGTAGATCGCGTTAAAATACACAATTTATGTCATATACATTTTTTTAGTTGAGTGAACCATTTTCGAGATATTGCTTGTTATTTCCTTAAATTTTCCAATACTTATACTTTTTCTCAAATTCGTTATTCAATTTTTTATGTCCTGGATATGCAAACAGAATAGAATGCGCCACATAGCAACCAGCGCTTAAAAGATTTGACTATCGCTTATAACCTACCATGTTCCCCTTGCATCTACAAGAAAATTAGCAATAAGATTGACATCTCGATATCTCGATTAACATGAAGCATATGGAGAATAAACGTTTGTTAAAATAGTTCGTACAAGAGTAGAGAAAGTCATGTGAGTGTAGCACTTCAGATTTTTTTTCTAGTACAAATGGTTGTAGGTGTGTTGAAAGCAGTCATCGACAATATATTTGTCTGCTCCGTGATCTAGGGGTACCATGAAAATCCTTCCCATGGCTTCCTTCGGAAGGAAAGCAAAGTCGGTGATCCCGTGTCTAGATTTACGGCACGTAAAATAACCTCCAGCCTGATAAATATGGCTCTGTGCAATATTTCCAGGCTTTCACGCCTAATGTAGAATGGGACTCTAAGGACCACAGCAGCTAAAGAGCGTCCATGCATAATATTCAGTTTTTGACAGTATAGTTAATAGTACCTTGCCTGAGATCTGGGTGAACAGGGTTCGTTACCCGTTTGGAAGAAACATTTTTAAGCGATTATGAAGTTAAGGACAGAAAGAGTTGGTGTACGCATAGAATAATTTACACACTGCAGAGAAACTATTTTATTTAATACAGCTACGTTTTATTTGTATCAAAACCACGCATACCCGTTTAGCTGCACCTAACATTGAGGCAGTATTTTTAACACTTAACTAATTTAAGTCTAATTATATAATATGTAAATTCAATAACAGCCTGCCTTGAAGCAATATGTGTATGTAATAATTTGTAAAATGTATGTAACAGTCATTGTATATGTTTGTATTATTATATTCATGTGTAGTAACGTTATGTGAATATATTACGTAATTTAATAATGTAGGAGCTGTGAGAATAATAGGTTAAAAGTTGCTTACAATGAGGTAACCATGCGGCAATAATGAGTTTGAGAGTTTAAATGTTACTTTTGGTTTTTGGAAGCAATAATGTAATTTTAGTGACAGTTTATAAAAATAGCCAATCAACAACCGGAAAAAGCTTTAGTTAAATGAAGGAATAGCCAATCAGAGACTTGAAATACAGAAATTTACAAGTTTAGGCGGTTGAAATCAGTTTAGTTGCCTGCAGACAGTGATTGTAACCGGATGCGAGATGCCTCCTCGAGAGATTTAATACGTATTCGTGAGAGACGAAAAATAAGTTTACGTGTTAAAAAGTGCAATTAATTAATTAAAGAATCTCACAGCTCTCTATATCAGTGACGTGTTGTTTAAATCGTGTCAAGCATTGATAAATGGAGTGAAGAGAAACTTAAAATCTGTGTAAGCCTACATTCTTGTCGCACCACAACCCTGCTAAGAGAAACGTGTCTCTAACAAATACTGACGCAGCCGAGGCAATCATAAATATATAATATTTAAAGAAACAGTCAAATTACAAAGTTAATATTTTTAAACTTAGAGCGAAGGCTCTGGGAAGCGGGTACTATACGTGCGGTTGCAACCACTACAAGTTCGGCTCCCCAATAGTTGAAATAGATACAACTGCTTCTAAAATACTCCTTTCTCAACATCGAATACAAGTGTTATATTACTCTGGGCCTCGAGTAAGATATCGTTGCGGTCTATCATTGATGTTGCGCATGATCGCAGTCCACCTGCGGTATGAGTCACAGATGCAGGATCGAGCAGGTTCAAAAGGACATGACTTGCGCCGTCCAAGCGAATTTCAGCTTTGTCGTATGCCAAAAATATGGATCGAAAATAAGTGTTTGATATACACAGCACTGGCATTTATACAACTGGTCGATTTCTGGATTAAAGTGGTGGTTAAAAGCACGATCTCTGGAATAGTCCTGACAATAAACGTTTGAGTCGAATTCACTACATCTAGTACCTAAAGGTAAGGTACAAAAAATGAGCTTCAGAAGAAAGAAGGTTTATAGATGAATAATTATTCCTTGCACATGGATCAGGTTTATAGAAAGCCTACATGCAGTCGCAAGAATGCATGGCGTGTTTTGATGATAATTACTCTTCATATCGTAAAAGCGCTGTTCAACACGAGTACTTCCTCCAGGCTATAAAATAAATGAGTAGTAACTTTTTTTTTTTAGCCAGCCGAAGCATACAATAAGGAAACAACCGCCACAGCTGTGGACAACTGATATCTTCTCGTGACATCATTGTCAATTATTCGCATAATATGACCTATGAAGTCTAAATGCTGAGTCAAACCAACATTTTCAAAGCTTTTCACAGTGCCCGAAGATAAGAGTTTTATTGACTGAAAGGGTCCCTTTATATTTCTGTCGTCAGCTGATTACTGTATGCTGTTTTCTCCACACCGACTTTCTGCTTTCTTTGTGGCTTACCGAAGTTATAGTAATGTGCTCCTCATAAAATCAAATATCAAATATCGCTGGAAACAGACGTTGGGAGACGTTTTTTTAGAAAAAGGTGTGTGTATGTGTGTAAGTAAAAATAACTTAAGGATGCAATTCGAAAATATTTATGAAATGTTCTTCAGCGCTAAAGAGCATTTATATAGACCAGCTATGGGCATTCTTGACCCCACGTGTCAAGCGACCTCCACCCCTTCCTTTCTCGTTTGCTATTTGCAACACACAAGCAGTCTTCTAATCCGGTAGTGCAATTACAAGATGTATTCCACAAGAATTGGTAGGACATTTAGGGAAGAATAGGCTCTTTCATATTTTGTAGCATACAAAGATGCTGCAATGTGTGTGTGTGTATGTGTGTGTGTGTGTGTGTGTGTGTGAGAGAGAGAGAGAGAGAGAGAAAGAGAATTCAAGATACACAGTTTATTTGTCATCTAAATATCTTTAATATATCATATTTTAATCAAAATAATTAGAGCCATGTTTTAGAAAATAAAGCAAATGTTCCATACAAAGGGAAATTTGGGATAGGGGTATTTTCTCGAAAATGTTCGTGTCGCAATTTTGGAAGGTACTGAACTTAAATACCAAGTTTAGTGATTATCCGAGATTTCATTTTGAGTTCACAAACGCATACGCGGACATTTTTCTAAAAATGATTGTTTTTCTTATTCAGGGGGCCCCAAAACTTGTATTTCTGGTGAAATCTCGTTATCAATTTTTGGGTGGAATGCAATACCTTCTCTAGATATTTTCTACTAGGTAAGTAGAAGCATGGAATAGTGACCCTTGCTCTAATTAGTATGTCAATACTTCAATTGAAGCAAGATATTTATTTACTGTAAAAACTGCAAGTATTGAGTACGTTTGTTTATTTTCCCTGCAAGTTTATAAGCGATATTATATTTATTTGTTCGGTTTGATATGAATAATAATGAATATAGCACTTGAATCTGTTTTCTCATTTGATGCATACCTTACTGCATTTTAATAAATAAGCATTCCTAGCTTTTCAAAATCAAGAATCGCATTGCATCACTGCTCGAATAGAGTGGTAGCTACGTTACTTCACAGCATTCCTCCCTTCTGGATGTGACACCGCTCGCCCATACCTGATGTAGACCTTTCTTTAATTTATTTGTGTTTTCTCAAGAATGACTCTTAAAGCTTTGATTAAAATATAATTTATTTTTAGATAATGGCATAAAAAGTGTATCTTTAATTCTAAAACAAGCTCTGAAATAACTGTTTCTCTTATGTTGAAGGGATTACGATAATAGTATAGCACAAAAACTATTGTTATACGGAGCTACAAGTCAAAAAGTTGGTTGGAGGTCAAAACAATGGTTGGAATAATAAAATATCACTAGACTTAATCAGGCCCTGGAGGTTTAATTCAGGGAATTGATTTACTATTTTTGTAAATAGGACGTGAGCTTCTATTTATTTTATCAGCTTTGATATAGCGAAGAAACCACGAGAGAGAGAGAGATGGAACTTTGGTTTGGAAAATTAACTTAATACTTACTGTCGTTAGTTTGCACTTTCCAGAACACTGTGAAACATTAGGTCTCCGTTCTTTTGTTTCTCAGCGTGTATTAAAGCTGCATTTTAAAAACCTTATGTCGCATTAGCGTTTTGTATGTTCTTGTGTATCTACAGCAAACTGTTTACTGAAAATACTTTTTGGCAAACATTTATTACAATTGACAGGAAGAAGATAGAAGGAAGAAGCTAAAAGTGAGAAATATGCGTTAACTAATTTTTCAGTAGTATAGTTCAAACACCGCAGTAATTATATTATTCAGAATCATCCATAACAAAGGGATAACTTCTAAAAATGAAAAATAGTTCATATGAAGTTCATTAATTTCTGTTTTCATGTTTACTTTCTCTGCTGCTCATCTACCATAGATAAACTAGATACTGCATTCCACCCAAAATTCAACATAAAGAATCATTTCAAGAAAAAGGTTCTGTGCGTAAGAGAGAAAGACAAAGAAAGAGAGGGAGAGAGATTGAGAAACATCTTAACTCAGAAGGAAATGAAGGATAAATACCAAACGTCGAATATAAGTCCAGCATCTTTCATGAAACACCAAAATGCTAAAATGTTCAAACAATTCTCCTACCCAAAACAACAAATAAATGCATACACCTATATAATTTCCTGTAAGTATCATTAAAGTCTTCTGAAATTTGTTGAAAATAACTTCTTTAGAGTATCAGCCATTTACGACAAATTTCCTACTGTTGCTTTAAAATTTTAAATAATTTAAGCAATACACTTTTGAAATATTGTGTTGGTTTTTTTGATTCTCATTTGCAAAGATGTGTGCTTGTGTGCTTAAAACGATAACTTGAAATCATTTCTGGAAAACGTTTTTCTAACTTAAGAGAGAAAGATAAACCTTTGATTTATTAATTTATAGAAAAATAAAAATATTAATGAAGAAATAGTGTGATTAGCGCATACTAAATACATTTTTATATTGGCTGCCTCAGGATTGTTAGTGGCTGTATTGCTATAAACCATAATTAGTCTCTGCCTCCACATTATGTGCGGGTATAATAAAGCTGATGTTTTAAATTATGGTTATTAAAAACTATTAATATCACTAAAACCCTTAAATAATATGCTTCTTGGTGGCAATTTGTTATAATTTAGCTGTTGAGGGAAACTGGAAGGTAATTGTTCCCTTCCTCCCCTATAATGCATCCATGATTGCTGTCAGTTTCTTTTTACTAGCGCGTCATATCCATGCGTCTACTGTAGAGGTATAGAAGCTAATGGTTGTCCAACAAAGCCCATCTTATTACATCTTCGCATTGGACAAACGAGAGCGGATTGATAAGACCATGACTTCGACGAAAGATAGCGTTCTAATCACAGGTTTCTTGATTGCTCCCAAGTCTTACATCTATTCTGGGTATAATCGCAGAAATTCATCATTTGTTTCTTAAAACATTGTTGAGAGCGTCTAAAATAAGGAGAAAATGCTTCGTAGAAAATGGAGAAAAGTGAGTTTCGTGTCCTGATAAAGCACTACGTTTTGCGTGGTCAGACAGTGAAGGAAACGGAAGAAAAGCTGACAAGTATTATGGGGAATCTGCTCCACCACATGGCATGGTTCACAGAATTTCGATGTGGCCGTTCGAGCACAAGAGATGCCGTGCGCACAGGACGGTCTGTTGAGGTCACAACAGAAGAAATGGTGAACAAAGTTCACGATATTGTGTTGGAAGACCGTCGAGAGAAAATTCGTGAGATAGCCAAGACCATAAACATCTCGAATGAACGGGGTATAACATTCTGCACGAATTTTTGGGTATGAGAAAGCTGTCCGCAAGATGGCTGCCGCGACTGCTCAGAGTTGAGAACAAGCGGAATCGTCTGACCATTTCATAGGGAAGTTTAAATATGTTCCAGCGCAACCGAAATGAGTTTTTGCGGCGTTATATCACGGTTGATGAAACTTGGATCCATTACAATCAACCTGAAACCAAACAACAATCAAAGCAGTGGTTTTCCTTCGGCGAACCTGCTCCAAAGAAAGAGGAAACCATTCCGTCGGCAGGAAAAATCATGGCAGCTGTCCTTTGGAATTTACAAGGGGTGATAGACATCCACCATCTGGAAAGTGGTAAAAAGATCACAGGTTTATATTATACCTCAATGCTGGATCAATTTTACAAGGAATTGTTAAAGAAACGACCCCATTTGGTGAAGAAAAAGTCTCTTTCAGCAGGATAATGCACCCGCACACAAGTCAGTCATTGCCATTACAAATTTGTGGATTTGGGCTACGAACTGCTACCTCACCTTAATTCTATAATTAATTTAAGTTAATTTATTTTATTGTATCTTGTGTTTCTCCAGATTTGGCACCGAGCGACTTCTTCCTCTTGGCAAACCTGAAAAATTGGCTCGCTGGAAAGAAATTCACGTTCACTGAACACATCATGGCAGAAAAAACCTCATAGACCTTCGATAGATCATATTTTTTGTAAGGGTTAAAAAGATTGGAGAAACGTCGAACAACGTGTATTGATGTAAGAACGTAGGTTTTCACGGCCGGAGTCACAATTATAACTAATATGATTTTCCGGGCTGTTATGCCGTGTTATGCTGTCTTCCTTCAGCAGACCACGGCATAACAGCCCGGAAAATCATATTAGTTATAACGTGTATTGAATTGAAAGGAAACTATGTTGGGAAATAGTGAGAGAACCGCAGGAGACGTATGGGCTGCAGAGCAGGCCAGCACAAATCGACACAGACACACAAGTTCCCTAATAGTTCCAGGCTTGACCACCCGGCCACGGGGGGCTCGCTTAGAGATGTTCCTCTTGTGGACCGGGGAAACACGGCCCAGCAGGGGAGGCTCGATAGACTTTCCTCTAGCAGGGCCGAGAAGTTCAAGTTCGCAGGCCTCTGCGCCATCTGCTCGACACCGACTGAACAACAGCTCCGGAGTCAACCTGAAGCATGAAGGAGGAAATAGGGGGGAGAGGAAATCCGTGGTAGAATACACCACTCCAGCATTCGCCTCTACCGCCCAGGAAAAACCACGAAAAACCCGCGGTCACCGGGAATCGAATCCGGGACCTCCTGAATACCAGCCTTTCACGCTACCGCGGAGCCATCTTGCTAGGTTACTATTATATTAGCTACCGATCATTATGCCTGCAGTACTTGACTTACGGAGCATTATAATACATGGGAGCAGTGTGACGTCACATTTCATTTTAGGGAACCAATAGTAACAAACATTACCAGTTTAGGAATCCGTCTTCAAAAGGCTGAACTGTTCTCAGTGGTGCGTCAATTAATATAATTAACTAATGCAACAATTTAATTAATAAATCCTGTTTGTAGGTGATGAGGTACTGTTAACAAAAGTTGAAGATAAAACTAATATAATATTAAATAAAGCTCTGTGTAATTATAATAGGAGAATGTTTATCCAAAAAACAAAAGTAATGGCTGTAAGAGATAAAAGTAATATTAGTGATAAAATAGTAATAAATAGTAATATAATGGAACTAGTGAATACTTTAAGATACTTTGAGTGTTGTATACAAACATAAAAATAGAGATTTAGTAAGCAACCTATAAAATGGATTATTAACGGATGTATTAAGCCATATTTGTCTGGCCTTATACGATACACATTTACGTCATTGCTCCGGGTGCACTGCAGCTTTGGGCTTATTGTGCTATCTGTATCATTTTAAAGCCATTTCATTATGCCCGCTACCTTTACCAAGAAATACATTCATAACATACATGGTTTCAAATTCTTCTGTTTCTAAAAACATTTTCCCAAAAGCAGTGTATCTCCTGTGAGCTAAAGTCTCACAGGAGCATATTATGTGCTGAGCTCTTTCAGTTTCTTTCCTGCAACCTAAGTTACCCTGAAACACTCCCATCTTGTTAAGATGCATTTCGGAGGAGCATGTTCTGTGAGAAACGCAGTCATTGTTCTTAGCTGAAGTCTATTACATTTAAGAAGCTTTACTTACATGGTTTTCTAATAAATAGTTTACCTGGAGTTTTAAGCCAGGTTTTATGATGTTCTATTTGGACTAGCTATTAATAGCCTCTCTTATTAAACATCGAGAAGTCGCTCTGGCCCAATAAATTGTGAAGCTGCTCTTTGTCTTGCAAGTTCATCAGATTTTTCATTTCCCTCTATGTCACTATGAGCCGGCAATCAGATGAGTTGAACTTCATTCTTTTTGCCAAGCTTGTGAGCCTGTTTAGGCAGTTTAAAACGAGTCCTGATGTTCCTTATGACTACTTAGAGCCTTAAGTGCAACCTGGCTATTTGAGAAGTTAAGGATCTGTTTACCAGTGTGATCTCTTCTCAAGTTTTCGTGTATGCATTCAATAAAAACATAAAATTTCTGTTTCAAAAACTAGCGTGGAAAAAACCTCTTTGCTCCTAGGTCTTAGTCTTTAGGTCCCTGGCTTCATAGTTTCGATTGCTATTAGGCGATTTAATTGAATTAATTATTTTTTCACACAAGCCTTATGTTGGACCAGGTTGGAAGGTTAGAACCAGACGAATGAAAAATGCAACGCCATCGCCTGGATTTGAACCACTGATCTCCCAGTTACCGTCCGATTGCTTGTACCTCTGAGCTACCATGGCAACATGCCGGCAGGATGTTAAATTCCCCAACTGATTCTTATTTTAAGTACTTCCAGCATTGTAAGTCGCCATTCGGGTATGTCATCTCAATATAGTGTGCGAACTTCTTTTAGCTTACCGGGGAAAATGCGAATTAGTTGGGGAATTTAATGTCGTGGCTGTATGTTGCCATGGGAGCAGCTCAGTGGTTGGAGCAACCGGATGTAAACCGGGAGACCCGTAGTTCAAATCGCGGTGATGGTAATGAATTTTTCAGTGTCTGATTCTGCCTTTCCAACCTTGTACAATACTCGACTTGTATGGAAGAAAAATTAATTCCAAATACTACATACTTTAAACCGAGCTAGATGGCTCAGGCGGTTACATCTGTGGGCCGCATTCGAGAGGTTTCGGGATCGAACCCAGCAATCGCCCACTCTGACCTATGGGTTTTTCGTGGTATTCCCGGGTCCCCAGGCAAATGCTGGGGTGGTTCATCTATCACGACTCTCCTTCCCGTCATTTCCTGTACCTATCTTCCTTGTCATCTGTTTCAGGGTTCAGCACCAGGCGACAGTGTTCGGCGGGTTGCTGTTGAATGGTGGCTTGCGCTCTGTAAAGGCTTCTTCCCTGGCGTCGCTGCGGTTATGTCTCTCCTCAGCGTGGGCTTCGCTCCGGGTACCCGGGGTAGGTGACTTGTGGGCAGAGACCGTGTGGTGTCGGATACGTTTTATCTGGAAACGTTAGGGACCCTGTCGACATCTGGATCTGGTCGCCCTTCGGCTCTGTCCCCTCATCCTTCCCTCCCAGGGGTCACGTTGGAAGTACAATGGGCCGATTGGTCTACATTACATAATGGTAATGGTTCACTCAAAAAAAAAACCTTAAACATATGATATTTTAATCAAAATCATTAAGAGCCATTTTTGAGAAAATTAAACTTTTCGAAAAATCTTTCATGTAAAGGGTAATCTGGGGTGGGGGGATTTTCTTGAAAACCTTCGTGTCGCATCTCTGGAAGATACTGAACCTAAATACCAAGTTTGGTGTTTATCCGACTGTTCGTTTCTGAGTTAAGCTGTTCACACACACACATACACACACACACAGACACACACAGACACACACACGGACACGTTTCCAAAAATGCTTTTTTTGGATTCAGTGAGTTTCAAAACATGTATTTCTGGTGAAATCTCGGTATCGAATTTTTGGGTGGAATACAATACTTCCCCTACTTACTGTACGTAGTAGAGAAAGTAAAAAGCGACGCTTGACGTGGTAATGCTAGGATAATTTCTGTTCCTTGGAGTCAGGCCTAAGCTGTTTTGCTGATATCAATTTTAGATGTGTACTACTTTGATGTATCACATATATGTTGCATACTTTCTTTTGCATATGCATATGTAGCCTTTGACATATATTTATTCCAAATTTAATTAAAGGAAATGCTTGGGGCAGCCTTGCATAATCCAAGTGTAAGATGGTTTTAACTTACCTCTCATTTGCTCACCTAAACTTTGTATCTGATATAAAATGTTCCATAGAGAGTTTATTACTCAGAAGTGGGATAGAATTCTTGTTTTCACTCTAGCAGTGTAAGAAAAAACACCTGCTAAGCAGAAATTCAAGCATTCACCGCTTTAAATGCTGAGGGCAATAATTCATCCGATCAGAATTTTAAATTCAAAAACGGCATTATCTGGCTTCTGCTTGTGGATCGTGACTGATCAAGAGAGTGATATTGGAAGAGGAATCATTAAAAGCAAGCCCATTTATAATCCCTCGTTAAAACACAACCCTAGAATTTATACGTGACGTTTTCACCTTTCTTCAATAACACGGACACCGTCAACAACTTGAACGGTCAAAGATAACGATCGGCAAATAGGTAACGTGTGCTGTTCCAAAACATTTCTTATGTGATTTAGGGCATTGATACAGCAATACAAAATATACGTATTGATATCTGCTAGGATTATAACAGTGGTTCCCAAACTTTCCCAGCTGGCGCCCCCCTTTATAAACTCTACAATTCTCATGCCTCCTATCGTTACCACAAATACTTCTTTTCAAAAATGCTTATACTTGAAAATCATACAAATTAAACAGAGGGTGTCAAAACTAACAAGGATAGAGTAACTGATTTCAAAAGAAAATAAGATTATGATTTAAACCAGAATAATGAAAATAATAATTTTTCATGGAATTCTCGAGACAAAGTTGCTGCTTTAATGTTAAATACTCTTAGGAGAATTTTAAACAAAAGCATAAGTAAATTATTTCTGTTAGCATTAACTTAGCTAAATTTTAAAAATAAACAATGTTAATTCCGATACACTGGAAAACACTTTTCATTTCTAATAGACCTTTTGTGTCTTTAATAACATTTTGAAAAGAACATCAACGTATTAATTCTATTTCTTTAAGTATTGATTTATATACTTATATAGTTAAATAACCTCTCATAATAGCAGATAATGCAAACAGAATTAATAATAGATGGAATAACTATCACGTTTACTTAAAATACACGAGGCAGAAAAACGGAGGGTTGGTAATAGGAACAAAAAAACTACAAATTGCTGATGAGGAACTTACTGATTGAAACAAATGACACCGATGAATGCTACAGGACGAACATAAGTGCAAGCAAACAACGATAAAAGGCAGATTATGGTAACAGGAAGTAAAATAAACATTCATTACGAATTCTAAATGATGTATTGGAGCAAGTTAACAACTAAAGATAATACGAATGTATCACATTTGGGAATATAATCTGTTATAAATAAGTCAAACAGAGCGTTGTCAACGGAAGCCTTTGATATACAAAAGAAAGATTTTTACTCTCTCTACCAGGTTCATAGTGTGTAGAGAAGGTATTGCATTCCACCCAAAAATTCAATACCGATATTTCACCGGAAATAACAGGTTTTGAGGCCCCCTGAATCCCCCCCAAAAACATTTTTAGAAAAAGGTCCGTGTGTGTACCTGTGAACAGAATAACTCAAAAAAGAAAATTCGAATAAATATCAAACTTGATATTTAAGTTCAATATCTTCCAAGAATGCAACACGAAGATTTTCAACAAAATCTTCCCAATCTTAACTACCCTTTTTAAAATTTTCAAAATTTTTGATTTTATAAAAAATGGCTAAGGGTTTTGATTAAAATACCATATATTAAATATATCTGCATGACAAATAAAATGTGTGTCTTGAATTTTTTGGGAAAGCCTTTGAAGTCCTCTTCATTAAGAAGGAATTTTGTATAAGCGATAGACGAAAACGCACTACACAAAAAGTATAGATCTCTTTAAAGCACGCAATTTATTCCAAATAAGTTTTTTGTGGCATCAGCTATTTCCGAGATATCCGTTATTAATGCTTCGATTTGTTCAGTGCTTTGTCATTATTTTGTCCCATCGATTTTCAATTGTTTCTGGCGATTGCATGTAAACAGTATGGCATTTTAAGGCCACTATAACGCCCAGTTCTTTAACATTTGACTGTCACTGCTGTCTTTGTATGTATAACCAAATGTATGATGTACCTATATCTGCAAAGATTTATTTGAATTAAAATGAAGTAGATTAGAAAAATAAACTTTCGTAAGAATAATTTGTATACTGACTAATAAGTGATATAGGGTAGAGAAAACCATGTAAATGTAACACATAAGATGTTTTATTATACATAAGGTTACTCTTCCCTATTTTCATACTTTCTAAACACACTGGATATATGCACAGGGAATTAAAAAGAAATACAGCTGTGCAAAATAGTTGACAAACATAAAAGAAGTACTTACTAAAGCAAATGTTAACTTGGAGTTTAAACTTTTAACATTATTATTTCACAGGCTATTTTACTTCTTGATTGTTCTTTTACTTTATGCTTATTTTGTTCAACATTTGTTAATATGTAGCTGCAATAAATTTTGGACCGTACACAGCCACAGACTACTTGTTCACCAGCAGCAATACCATGTTGAGTTACACCCCTTCTGCTCGTGAAGTCATATTGAGTATACCGTCCGGAGAGCATGCACTTTGCAGGTGTGCATATTTGTTAGGAAGTTAAAATATAAGAACTAAATTTTGGGTTCTATGCTGGTTCATCTATCACTAGAATGAAACAGTATTAGGATTATCTCTCTTATAAGAAAATTTCGAAAATACAAATAAAACATGTTTTGCGGTACGTTACCTTCAGAAGATAGATGGACCATTATTGGCCCAAAATAAAGGAAATAGCAATTCTTAGCATTTAATAAATAGGAGTATGCGGGAAATTTGTTCCTGAAGACCTATAACGTGATACTCTGCTAATACTGTTACACGCTGGGTAGAGGCCTAAAGGTTCACATGAAAAATTCAATTAATTTTTTAGTACCCAGCGCGAGGGGACGTATACTTGGCTGCGGAGAACTGAAACGTGGTGTGAAGGTTAAGAGGAAGGCGTGGGTTTTTCACTGTACAAAAGCCGCCTTGCAAGCGCGATCCGCTTCACTCGGAATCCTAAGCAAGACAGACGCTATCTCCACCACTGTGGCTATCAAGAACTCCCAGCCAGAGTCATCTTAGTCAACATAAAAGGAAAACAACAGTATGTCTGGTAATGACAATGAAACCCCCCAAATTATTAATACGCCACAATACGCAGTGATTTCCCGAAAAGTGGGTGTTTCATATTTTACTGCACTTTTCTCAGTAGTCCTTTGAGACAAAAGATTGAACTTCCTACTGCTTAGCTTTTATATCAAGATATGCACGTTGTTATTGCTTTTCTCTTCAGTTTGCGTTATTAAGAACTACGTTTTACAAAATGACATGGCTTCCGCATTCATAAATTGGTATGATTGCATGTTATAAAGGCGAAAAGAGATTTAAATAGTATTTACGAAATACGTTACTATGTCCTCCATTTAAAAAACCCTTCAGATCCATCCAACAAACTATTTTTTCCAGACAAATGAAGAGAAAAACCCAAAACAAGTACAGCTATGCTTTGGAATGGAAAGAATTAACCGAAAAGCGCTACTGACATAAAATGTTCAGTGCTTCATTTCATAGTTTTCATGTGTACGAATTAAGAGCTCTAGAATTTATTTAAATTATAAAGGTAGTTGGAGTAAATGAGTTCTAAACCGAAGTCCAAGTTTAAACGCTTCCTTTTTTCTTATTTTTTTCTTAGAAGCTAAGAGTAACGGGAGTGTTTCAAACGTTGAAAAAAATGTGGTTCCTAACTTCTTGAAACTTCTGGCCCCATTAAGAAATTTTGTTTAGTGCAGGGGTATTCGAAACGAGTAACTTACGTACTAGAAATCAAAACCATTTAATGGAATACATGGATTTTGGAAACAGTGTGCCTAAATACTATCCCAACAGCCGTAATTTTAAACGTTCATATTTGATTCGTGATGTGTTTGTTGACACCTCAAAGCGTTAAAAAGTGTTTATATACGTTAACAGCGTGAGGTGGCTCCACATTCTTAAGGTCCCGGGTTTGATTCCCAGCGACCGCCCACCATAGCCATTGGTTTTTTGTGGTTTACTCGGGTCGGTAAGCGAATACTGGATGGGTTTCTCTTCTATCACGATTTCCTTTCCATTATTTCCCTTTCATTTCATCTTTCTGGTGTGCTTCTAGGTTTCGTGGTGTATGGCAGTGCCGAACAGACGGCACGGATGCTTGCTCAAAGGAAAAGGTACTCGCCATGAACACTAGAGAGCTGCTTGTTCGACGGGTCCTTGATCGCCCTCTTTAGGCAGTTCCAGCAGTGGGACGAGTCTTCAAGCCTGGAATTTTAGGGACCTAAGCGCATCTCTGTGACCTGTCTGTCTGGCCTCCTGTTGTTCCTTCACTTGATCCCTTCCTTCTCTGTGGTGGTACTCTCAACGTTGGCATATTGTGGCGTGTTAATAATTTGGGGAGGGGGTTACATTATTGTTCTACATTTTCATTACCAGACACATTGTTGTGTACGTCATTCTTGGCTGGTAGCTTTGCTAGCCACGAGTAGTGGGGAATAGCGTCTGTCTCCGTGAGAAACGAACCGCGTGTGTAAGCCGGGCTTTGGATCGGTGGACATCTCCTCCCACCTTGCATTTTTAATAATGTAGGAACCCCAAAGGTTTGTGAAATAAATCCAGGAATTTGTGAGTAGATTTTTACCCACGCCTTCCTCTTAAGCTCCACACCACGTTTCAATCCTCCGCAGCCGACTAAGTATACGCCCCCTCAATGTGCGCGCTGGGTACTCAAAATTAATTTAACTTTATTGTTACCCAGTATGTAACAATATGAACAACTTGCTGTACTTTTAATAGAATTTCGTTTATTTGTGTATAATTCTGTTCGAGATAACGAGGATTAAAGATTTTGTCTTGTGACGAAAATGATTATCTTCAGATATCCAGCACCCTTAACAGAAACTGTGTGTGAATTCTACTCTAGTAAGAATGCCATGCTCTCTCAGCTCTCATATCCCCGCCTTCTCATGACTGTGGATATACAGTATTTTAGCTCAAATTCTATGGATAAGGTACATTGTTCATAAATCATAACAAAATAAAAATGTTTTCGCTTTATACACTTGGACTCCTTTCCAGTGCGCAGCCCAATCTCTTTTAGCCTTCGATTTTATAAATATAAATATTCGAATTAATGCATTTTGGAAAATGTATTCATTTTCAAACTCCATCTGATCTATGATGTATAAATATTTTTAATTTAAACTGTGGGATCCAGATGCAAATGACGGATCAGAAGTTGTAAGCAAGTTCTGGTACGATGTCTTCGAAGACAGGAGGTGATGTTGCCTCGTTAGTGTTTTGATTGAGCTCTAGGCGTTAATTAGGCTCAAGGTTGACCTCTGGGCACCGAGAAGCCCTTAATTAACGCGATGGACAAGCATTTGCCGACACACGTTAATCGCGTTTGAGAACATTTATGATAATGACGATCCTCAGCCCTGCGGTTGTGGACAGCTGCCAAAAACCTCCAGGCTTCCATTAACAGCGCATATTCTCTTCAGGTGTTTTTTCTTTCTTACTAGCGTATCAAGACATTGTCTGAAAGTCACAGTGGCTTTGTTAAACGTCTAATGACGTAGCATGTTTTAATTAAACAGGCTGTGGACATGTGCTATTTGTTTAAGGTGAAAGGGAAGTTCACTGATGGATACAGAAGCATTTCTTGCTCACGAGAGAATATTTATCTAAACTTTAGTGACAAGCCATCAAACTACACCTCCTAGTTATCGTATCCGACCTCCTTCCTACTTAACCGGTTCTCTTTGGAATAGACGATGAAGATGTGGCGGAGATGACTTCCAGTTTGTGACCACAGGATACTTGGTATAAAATATAGTCATTTTCTGTTTTGTGGATTATAGCACTTCGGCCGCTGATTCACAGAATGGCCTCAAAGATAAGAAAAACTGGTTCTTCCTTTTGCAGCATAATTTAAGTTCTATTACTGCGCCTATGAACTGAGTTTTTTGTCTCACAAATTTGCATGAAAGATGGAAACTTCAGCAATGGCATTTTCTCTCTCATCTAGGCGCGAGAAAAAAGGGATAATTAAAACAAGTCCTCATGAATGCCTGTTCATGCTTGCCCGTGTGCACGTACCTCTGTAAACCAATCTTTCTTATTATATACCACATTATTTACCACCCTCAAATGTTGTATTTTGCTCTTCTTAAAGATATATAAGACATTTATTTCGGATCAGCACCAATGTTATTACAAGTTATTGAGCAAAAACAAGAGTGTTTATTACAGGCTCTGCACAGACCCCATGCAATAATAGCCCCCCCCCAAAAGGTGTACTATCCGGAGTTAATCAACATTTCTGAATGATATTTCAAGGACTGCTAAGAACATATAGTATTTAAGTGTCAAGGAAGAGAAGAGAATTTTTTAAAAAGAAGTGATTGAAGGGGGATAGAAATATGCTTATAATTAAAATGATGTGCAAGGACGCTAGGAGCATTGGAAGTTTTTGTGTAAAGTCAAAAATAAGTGGATAGAGAAAAGTAAGAGGTAGTGTATCTTACTTTGAATGGAGAACTATGGTGAATGTGTGACAAGTGAAAAATAAGTGGAAACAGGACATGAAAAACTGAAGCAAAATAATTTATTGATGGGAAATTGTAAAATTTAGATAACTGTAGTGATTGTCTACAGAATGAGTGGCCAGGGCCAAGGTCCAGTAGACAATCAAATTGTAAATCTGTTAGCACAATAATATATACCGCGAACAGAGTGATTCAAATAGAAAAAGTCATATAAACACCAAATTCAATAATCATAAAGGCGAGAAATTGGCGGAATGTAATTTTATGTGGTGGTTTGCATTAAATGAACTGAAACGGTAACCCTATACTAAATTCTAATCGTGGAACATGTCTTACTTATTCAAACCATGAAAATAAAATTTTAAATCCTAAATAAAACAACAAAACATTAACCATACGCGACAGGATAAAAAGCAACCTCGGCCCTCCGCCCCCCGCCATGTCCTATATTATAGTATCCGTAACGAACGAATGCGGTAAATGACAGTTGTCGCGCAAGGAGAGGGAAGTGGCGGTTTGCCACCAACCGGGTGACACTAGTCTGTGTTAAACCTTGATGCACTTAGCTTATTCTTAAACGCTAAATTAAATTACATTGAGTTTATTTATGGACGAACTTTAACTACTGTGCTCCTCAGCGTCCCATTCTATACTGGGCGTGAAAGACCGGTAATTTTGCTCAGAAGTCTCTTTATCAGGCTTGAGGTTCTTTTACATGCCGTAAATCTACAACACGGAACCACCGGCTTTACTTCCTTTCCGAAGTAAACCATGCTAAGGATTTTTACGCCCCCAAAAAGTCCATCGCCTTTCGCCGGGTTTGAATCCGTGACCTCGATTCTTCAACGCTGGATTATACTTCCGGTTCCTTCGGATTTATAGCTTGGAATTATTAATTCTTTCTGTTAAACAGCAAGCAATTAAACTTTAACACACTTGGAAACAGACTATCGCTAATTGGCGCAAGTGTCTATGACGTCGCAGAGATTTTGCTTCTGCGCAACCGCCTTCGTTCGTGACGCGGACTCGGCTATTTCTTTATGGTAATCAAGGGAAGGGAAAGCCCGCCAATAAGTGAATGCCTTATCAAAAAAGCAGCGGTGTTAAACACTACTCTGCAAAGCTTCATCTCTATTGAGGTGACATTTGATAGTCGCAGACTAAAAGAGGAAACCTCGACAAAAGGATTAATGTAGAGACACATTATTCGGGTTACTATATACTGCTATTATTATTGCTACATTTGATGGAAAACGTTGCAATAGAAAAAATGAGTGTTTTCGATCTCTAATGTATTAATCCTTTGCTTCTTTACATTACCAACTTCCTCTCCTATAACATGAAAAGCTAACATGAAAATATGTCTCTGCTGGTCATAGACAGAAATATATGCAAATCATTTAACACCGTAGTTTTGTAATGAATAACAAATGTACTAAACAAGTTTTGGGTCAAGTGTTGGCATTAGAGCTCAATTAAGTCCCTTGTTAATAATAATAATAATAATAATAATAATAATAATAATAATAATAATAATCAGTTTTTCAGGTTTTCTGAAACACTGACAGAAGGGAAAGTAAGATATTTCTAATTTCTCTACTACGTATTGGGTGTCGAGATTTCACAGGAAATATATTTTGAGACCCCTGAATAAAAAAGTAAGTTTTAAAAAACGGTCCGTGTTCGTGTATGTCTGTAAACAGGATAACTCAAAAACGAAAAGTAGGACAAATATCAAACTTGATATTTAAATCAGCATCCTCCAAGGATGTGACACGAAGATTTTCAAGAAAATCCCCCAAACCAAACTTTCCTTTACATGGAATATTTTTCGAAGTTTTTAATTTTCTAAAAAAGGGCCCTAACGATGTTGATTAAACTACATATATTAAAGATATTTATATAACGAATAAAATGTATATGTTGAATTTTCTGGGAATAGCCTGTGAAGTCCTGTTCATTCGGAAGGAATTTTGTATAATCTTGTATAACTGCTAAACGTTAAGCGATAGCTCAAAAGACACAACACTAAAAATGTAGATCTCTTTACAGCACACAATTTATTTCAAATAAGTTTTTTTGTGGCATAAGCCATTTCTGAGATATCCGTTAATAACGGTTTGAATAGGTCAATACGTAGTCATTCTTCAAATCCTGTCGATTTTCAGCTGTGTCTCACGATGTCATGGAAACATTATAGAATTTTAATGTTAGTATCCAGTTCTTAAATATTTGACTATCACTGTTTCCTTTGTATCTGTAACGAAACGTGTAATGCAGCTATTTCCGGAAATGCTTATCTGAATAAAATGAAGTAGAGAGGAAAATAAGGTTTCGTAATAATTATTTGCATACCCACTAATAAACGACAGAGTAGAGACAGTCATGTGAATGTAGCACATCAGATTTTTAATATAGCACCATCAATAGTGTTTTGATAAATTGTACGTGTTTGCTTATGAAACATTTTGAAGAAATCTACTGCGACGTTTACATGATTTTCTCTACCCTCTTTCGCATATTTTTATATCCTTTCTACACATTATTCTTACAAAGGCCTATTTGACTATTTTTTCATATTAATGGAGGTAAACGCTTAGAGAAATGGTTTTATTACACAGTTTGTTGTAGATACAAGGGAGATAAAGGGCGCTGAAGCGATAGCCAAATCTTTAAAAAGCGGTTCACTCTATGCTGGCTTTGAAACTCCACTCCTTGAATCAAAATGCGAGAAACAAAACGAAAGTTGACTTAGCAGTTTAAAAACTGTATTGGAAAATTCAGACCAAAAACCTCTACTATCTGGAAAGAGAAAATGCCACAAAATGTTTAAATAAAGTGATTCTCTTTTTAATGCATAACTTGTATTGTTGTAGTACATTCTTTATAATCATTGTTACAGTTTGTTCTCATAATTTAATTTCTTATGTATCTTATAACTTATGGTAATAGTAGATTATAATACAAGGGGTAAAAGTAGGGTTTTACTTTGCGAGTAAGAATGTTTGCAAAACGAAGACCGAAGCATATATTATTTTTAGACACGTTCGAATTTGTAAAATATCAATATTATATTGATTCCTGAAACCAATAAGAGATCACCTTCAGAACGTGGTGCTTGAAACGAGAGAAATGACGTTAAAAAAGCGCCATGTCAATATTTTGTTGATTTGCTAGCAGTCATTTACAGTGAAATTATTTTCAACATTTTTGCCTTATACCAGCCAATGAAGCAATTAAATGCTGTATCATATTGCTTTCCGATTTTTTGGGTAAGCATTTCTAGTGTTATTCTTTCCGCTGCTTCTCTAATTTCATCTGGCTCTTTCATTTCAGTTTCTTCTGAATTCATATCTTAACTAGATAAAAGATTAGATAAAAGAAAGCAGAAGGCTGACAATATAACGCATAGGTTAACTCTACAAATAATTGATAAATTGAAATATGACGATTTGTATTCTGAACAGATAATGTGAGTGCCAAGTGAAATATAATGTAATGAGAAATAAACCTAATTAAACCAAGTCGAGTTATTAAGCGTCTGAAAATACAAAGGGTAACTGCCATGAGAATGGACTTGAAACCAAAGCACGTCCCTAAAGCTTTTAGCTCGTGTTCACTGTGTTAGCACTTCTATTTTAGGCCATGCTGTTTAAAAAGTATTTTGTTGTAATGCTCACTTATAACTCTTTTGTTTAAAACAACCAAATTGGTGTGTTTATTCTGTGTCAGTAGGCAATCTCATTTATGAGCCAGACTAATAAAAAGTAAAAGGTAAAGGTATAGGTATGTATCACAGAGGGGCCCCCGGAACCGGGTCAAAGCATCGCACGCAGGCCAGTCGGCCCTTTGTGCTTCCCATATGACCCCTGGGAGGGAGGGATGAGGGGAAAGATCCTAAGGACGACCAAATCGGGATGCGACGGGCGCAAGCATGGACGGGGTCTCTAATGTTTCCAGATAGAACGCATCCGACGCCGCACGGTCCCGGCCCACAAGCCACCAACCTCAAGGGTCCCCTGCAGCGGAGCCCCACGCTGAGGAGAGACTTACCTGAGCGGTACCGCGGTGACGGTGTTTTAATGAAGTCTAAATTTTTTCATTGTTAGCGTTTGTCTCCATTTACCTAAGGTTTACCAGTTCTACGAAATTATATAAAAATTATTCAGAATTAAGAGGAATTCAAAACTGTTCACAGAAAATTTAAAATTTGCTTCTTATTCGTAACGAAAATATTTTAAACACACAGTATTTTCAACAAGAACTTTTTTTTTTTGCAATTTTTGAAAACGTAAAACATGAACATTTTTTCGTATAAAGGATAGTTGGGACATATTCCTACATTTTTTTTCGGATTCAGGGGATCTCAAAGCATGTGTTTACGGTAAAATCTCTATATGGAATTTTTGGCTGGAATACACTAAGTTCCTCTACCTACTCTAAGTAGGAGAGAAAGTAAAAAGAACTGATCTCATTACTCAAGAGATTATTTCAAGCTGTATTTTTGTCTATTTTGTGGAATATCTGTAAATTTGTTCACATTTATATGACTAGTATACTTTAAAATGATCATTATCCCTCTTTTAATCCCCAAAAGCAAATGTTTCTTGTGTGTAGAAAAATGTATAGGCATATAAGCCTTTTTAGGCATATAAGCATTTCGACAATACAATTATAGAAATTAGGCCTTCACATGAACACTTAGTAGTATATTTATGTAATAAAAATGAGTAGAGAACATAGTCTTCTTCTTCTTCAATCAAAGATTTGGCTACTGCCTGTTCTGGTCTCACTTCAATCCAGCGTTTCCTTGGTCTTCCCATTGGGCTCCGTCCTCTTGATTTATATTCCATTATTTGTTTGGGAATTCTTTCAGGTTTCATTCTTTCTAAATGTCAAATCCAGTTTTCTCTATATTTCATTAGCTTTTATATAATTCCTTTCTATTGTCTTTGTTTCTAAATCGGTCTTCTCTTGTACAGTCTTTAAAGCACAACGCATTCGGCTGCTTGTAATTTAGTTTATTTCTTAGCTCCATGTCTCACTACCATATAGTAAGATAGAAAGCGCCATGACGCAATAACATTTTAATTGTGTACTCGTATCCTTCTTGTTTTCTCTTTAAAAGTTCTTTTAATTCGGTCACATAGTGCTTGAAATTTAGTAATTTTCTGATTTATATCTTGATATATTTCGTAACTTAAATCACTCCCAGATATTTAAAATGAGACACTTGTTTAAAGATATTATATTCAATTACCATTTTTGTTCTTACTGGAAATTTGCCGTGGAATACCATTACCTTAGTTTTTTGACTTAAAATTCTCATATTGTACAATTTAATATTATTACTAATATTATTATATAATATCTCGTAATTCATAATTCCTTTTTTTGCAGTATATATTCATTGTTAAAACTTTAAACCACATTATCATTGAGGCAGTATTTTTAACACTTAAATGATTTCAGTCTAATTATATAATATAATATATATATATACAATAACAGCCCGTCTTAAAGCAATATGTGTATGTAACAATATATAAAAAGTGTATATTACAGTCATTGTATATGTTTATATTATTGTATACATGTAATAATATTATGTGAATGTATTACGTAATTTAATAATGTAGGAGCTGTGAGAATAATAGGTTAAAAGTTGCTAACAATGAGGTAACAATAAGGTAACCTTGAGGCAATAATGAATTTGAAAGTTTAACAATACATTTTAATTCTTGGAAGCAATAATATAATTTTTGTGACAGTGTATGAAATAGCCAATCAACAACCAGAAAAAGATTTAGTTAAATGAAGGTATTCTATTGGACTAGGAATAGCCAATAAGAGACTTGAAATACAGAAATTTACAAATTTAGGCGGTAGAAATCAAGTTAGTTGGTTGTAGACAGTGTTCCTAACCGGAAGCGAGAAATTTAATACGTATTCGTGCGAGACAAAAATAGTTTACGTGCTAAAAAGTGCAAGTAATTAGTAAAAGAATCTCACAGCTCTCTATATCAGTGAATAGTTATTTAAATTGTGTCAAGGATTAATAAATGTGGTGAAGTAAAAATTATAATCTGTGTAAGCCTACATTCTTAGCCGCACTACTCCCTACAAAGGAATCCATGTCTCTAACAATAATACTGACGCAGCCGAAGCTAACATAAATATATAATATTTAAAGAAACAGTCAAATTACAAAGCTAATATTTTTAAACTTTGGACTAAGGCTACCGGGTACCATATGTGCAGTTGCAACTACTTCAACTTCGGCTCCCCAACAGTTGAACTACAAAACAACTCCTACTTCAAACGTAGCAGCAATAAACCTTCTTCATCATCAAACATTATGAGAACATCGTGAACTCTTAAAACAATCACAGAAATAACAAGCAGTAGTAACGTAAATCTTATGTTTAACAGTTAAACATATATATTGTGTGACTGTTAAACAAAAGATTTTTTGTTGCTAAACTGGCAGTTATTACATAAATTCTAAGATTAGCAGCATTATACTTATTAGAAGAAATTGACTGACCTTCTCTTGTTTCTAATGACATATAAGTTTAGATATTAACAGCTATTTTATCTTTCGAAGAGTGTTAATAAATATTCCTAGAACTACCATTATCTCGTGTATCGTCTATTTTACTTTAAATGTATCATTATCACATAAATATAATACTCAGAACATCTATGCACATAAGTATGATATTTTACGTCCATTAAGTTTGTGGATTCCGCATGCACATTCAGAGGAGCTGTTTTTCCTTAGGCTAAACTCCAATGCTCCTCCTGTTTCATTATTACATGAATTTCTTTAAAAATATATGCCATTTAGGGTAATTTCCGAACATAACATGTTGCTAAAAGGGATACTTTTATATCTACGTGAATAAGAACACAGTGAAACCATTTTCTGCCGAAACTCTGTTCTGTCATTATGTGAGGCAACCGTGGACCATTAGGCTGCGTTTAGCATTTCCAGAACCTTCCTTTTTCTTCACGGCAGGATCCTCGGCCTTTATCATAGTCTCGTTTCTATCCAACATATGATTACAACAGGTTCATCGACACGTTTTGAATTTCTTTGGATCGTCGATGTTTGTCCCTTGGTAAGGAAATTACACAGTTTATCCAACATTTCGTTCCATAATTATGCAGACGTAAGGCTTAAAGAGGCATTTTAAATTTGAATACATAATGCCTTTCATTTGCCGCCACTAATTTTCACTTAAAGCAGCACAAGATTGATGAGGAATCTGTTGGACAGCATCACCACAGGGCAATTTGTGGGCAGAACATGCTTCTGTTACGCTAGTTGGCAGAATGCTCTGTGCGAATGGGTTGTTATATTCTTCCTTTACACCCTGCTTTCGCATATCAGTAGATCGTCATTAGACCTGGTTGTATTAGACTCTGTGTTAAGATAGAAGCCGGTAGAGATTTCTTATATAGAAGCCGGAAGAGACATTAGTTCTGAAGAGAAGATTATTAACGACAAGAATAACAAACGTATGCTGTTATTTCTCGGAATAAGAGTTCAGACGGAAAAAAATGCTTAGTATTTGGACTACATTTATGAGCAAAATTTCAGCACTTTTTAAAACGTTCTGGAAAGAAAATTAAAGGAAATATTACTACAAAAGCTCAAAACTTCCAATGATGTTCATTATAACTAATTAATGAACAAATAATGCTGTCGTTACTATAAAATACATATAACAAAATCATTTTCTACTTGTGTTCTATTTAAAAAGTCTAATTGATGTAGTTGTTTACGTTTGGGAACCAATTTGAAGAAGATTGTTTGTTACGTAATATGCTGCTACGTTGACAAGCTGATTTGAAGATGTATTTTTGTTGTTAAACTGCTTCTATAGATAGTATTTATGTTTATGTTTGCCTCGGCTGCGTCAGTATTACTTTAGAGACACGTTTTTCTTAATCAGGGCGTGGTGTGACAAGAATGTAGGCTTACACAGATTTTAAGTTTTAAATTCAATTCTTTTTATTAATCCTTGACACAAATTAAATAGCACTACACTGATATCAAGAGATGTGAGATTCTATTATTTAATACTTGCACTTTGTTAACGCGTATACTTGATTTTCGTTACACACAAATACGTAATATTTCTTTAGAGAACACATCTTCCATCCGGTCGCTATCAAGGTCTGCAGGCAACTGAACATATTTCAACCGTCCAAACCCGTAAACGTCTGTATTTCAAGTCTCTGATTGGCTAATCCTAGTCCAATAGAATACCTGCATTTTACTAAAGCTTTTCTGGCTGTTGAGTGGCTATTTTTAAACTGTCACAAAATTTACATTATTGCTGCCCTAATCATAACTAGTAGCATTCAAACTTCCAAACTCATTATTGCCTCAAGGTTACCTCATGTTTACCTCATTGTTAGCAACTTTAAACTTATTATTCTCACAGCTCTTACATTATTAAATTACGTAATGCATTTACATAACATTATTGAACATGTTTACAATAATATAAGCATATGCAATGACTGTTACATACATTTTACAAATTATTACATACATATTGCTTCAAGGCGGACTGTTATTGAATTTACATATTATATAATTTAATTGAAATTATTCAAGTGTTAAAAATACTGCCTCATAATGTGATGCATTCAAGTGTCTTTTTCCTTTCACTCTTGTATAGACCATTTTTATATCTACTGCTTGTTAATTTAAATAAACGTTCATTGGAAATTTACACATTTTGCTATTAGAATAAGAAGAGTACAACAAGCTAAAAGGATGATCAGACTTTTAGAAAGCGAGAAGTCGAGTCGCTATGTGATAACTTAAAAGTTATGCTTTTTGCACGATCACGAGAAAAAAAAGAACAAAAAACAACCGAATGGTGACTTACCCCTTGACAAAAGTATAAGTACTTAAAAGATCATACCAATAACAAAAAATCTCGGAAATTGTCAATGCTACAAAAAACTATGTTTGACATGAACTGCAGGATTTAAAGATAACTACATTTTTTGTATAGTAAGACACACTCTCTCCCTCTGTCTGTCTCTGTCTGTCTGTCTCTCTCTCTCTCTCTCTCTCTCTCTCTCTCTCTCTCTCTTACGTTACCAGTTTACCAGTTATACAAAAGTAATTTAGAATAAGGAGGAATTCACGAGCTATTCCCAAAAAATTCAGTATATAAATTTTATTTGTAATGTAAGCATTTTAATATACGGTGTTTTAATCAAAATCGATGGATCTATTTTTTAAAAGATAAAAAATATCGAAAAAAATTCCATATAAAGAATTGCTTAATGTGGAGGATTTTATCTTCTTGTCGCGTCTTGGAAGATGTTGATCTTAAACACCAAGTTTGGTATTTAATGAATATTCTGCACTCTCTCTCTCTCTCTCACCCCCAAAATCGATATCTTTCTAAAAATGCTTTTTTGGATACAGGGAGCCTCAAAACACGTATTCTCGGTGAAGTCCCAACATCAAAATTTTTAATGGAATATAACACTTCCTCTTAACCACTAAGGTAACCGAGCGGGATGGCTGAGGCGCTGAGGGAGGTGTGGGTTCGATTCCAAACCATTGGTTCTTTTCGCGTGTTTCCCCGAGTCGTTAGGCAAATACTGGGAAGGTCCACTACACCCCTCGAATTGCCTGTCCCTCCATTTCACCTCAATTCTCATTTCACTTCACCTTTCATCTGCTTGGCTGTTTCAGAGTTGAAAGTGTCGGTGGGAGTCTCGGCGTTACAGGGCGGGGGAAAAGAGTGCTTCATGTAAATTCTCGTCCCCCGAAACGGGAGCGGCTCCCCCAGTGAGATGTACAAGTTGTAGGGGAGAGGGAAGGCGGTTGCACCTACTGACATCTGTGGAGTTTCAATCTGTAAAATATAGGGACACTGTCCTTTACCCTCTCGTGCTTCCTGATCCGGCCTCCCCGTCTCCTCTCATCTCACCCCTTCCACCCGGGGGAATGGAGTGGGCACCTCGTCAGAAGCTTAGGCACAAAAGGTCTCGTAGGTCGAGGTGCCAAGTTGCCTTTGGTACCTAGTCCTGCTTCCTAATCCTACCTAAAGTAGGTGACAGAAAGTGTCAAACTGCCACATTATTGTACGTTTAGCACTAAATGCTGACTTACGAAAGAATGCCTAACAACAGATCTACCCTCAAAAGAAAAGTAAAACAAATGTTAACATTATCAGAAATAAACCATATTTATTTCTAGAAAAACTGATTACATTCATGACACTTGACCAAATCTTAAAGTTCCATTTTGTTTTAAATCGCTCGCAATTGTAAACAAATGACAGGGAAGCACAGTTATCTAATGATAACTCTTAACTCCCTCTGGATGCGATGGTTAAGCTGTACTCAAGACACGATTTGCTCATAGTAAATGTTCTTAAACCTTGTGATTACGTTATATTAATGGAATAATTCTTTGAAATATCAGTTTCATTTAAATCAGAATATTTAAAGCAGAATAGTTTTATGGAAACTTTAAGAGTATTTTTGCTCTTCGTGATATTTTATATGCTCCAGGTACCTAAATACTTATCTGTAAGTACTGATATCAAACATACTTTCTCGTGTAAGGCATTAATCGCGAAAAACACACAAAATTATGCAGCAAGTCCTCTTCCACCCTCTACAAGTTACACAATTTTTATTAGATTCACAAAGAATTGCTTAAAGTTAGTTCTGCTTCTATCTTTATGCTATTCTTATGCAAGGAATGCTCCAAAATCAGTTAAATTGTTAATGTTTTTATTGTATATTAATAGCACAATTTTAAAAACTCCCTAAAAATTTATGAAAATGCAAATGTTAATTTATGGCTACCCAGCAGAATCGTAGGGACTATAAAATTCAGCTCAGAAGTACAGGAATTGCTAAAGCAACTTCTTTCCTAATGTTAGCCGTAAACAATAATTATGCAGAATTTTCAATCCAAGAGAAGCCATTCAGATGTTGTGTAGTAGCGTTTTTGATTGAATTCCTATCTGTCAATTTTATCGAATTCTGAGTCTAGCTCTGCACTAGTTTGTAGCAGATTTTTAACCTTTTTGTTTTAATTTGAATAAATAAGCAAATATGTAGTGTCTAATGCAATTGCAGTCTATACCTTGATTCGGTTTATAGATATTAGTGATTAAGTTAGGAGTAAATTTATCTAGAGATAATCAGAACTCCAGCGAGATTTAACTAGACTGTTTTACTTTTTGAATGTAAAATATGCAAAAATTAATTATCCCAATATAATGAAGATGATAATTGAAATCACTACTCTATTACCTTCACCTTCTTCTGGAAACGTTGAATATGTTACGTTAATGACCATAACATGTTCATACAATTAAAAACATTTCAGTAATCTACCCAGAGACAACAAAATAGGTAGGAAAATTAGTAAGCATTTATAAAATTTACCAGGAAAGATGGTTACACATTGGTATATCTCAATAAGCTCTTCTAAGTAGTAGTGAATGTTAGGTAATAAGAAAATCAGACAAGTAAGGCGAATTGAAAGAGTAGAAATAAATTTTAAAGATCACTTCTAGGAACAAAACTACGAGACTGAACAGGAAGCGAAGTTAGGGGAATTGATAGCATAACCGAAGGAATTCCAAAACCTTACTCACGCATATTCCTCCTTGTTCCCTCTCCGAACCATTCCCTCTCTCATATTCTCCTAACAGTTGCCCTTTGCCCCCTCTACCCCTGTTTTACTTCATGCTGTATTTTGAAAACGTGTAATAAAACTGCTTTTTCTAGGATGTTAATAAAAACTAAAATATTGGTTCATAACTATATTGTTACCCATAGTAATGTTTTGCGTCCATGGATAATGTTACCAAATAATTTGTGTAACTTCTTGAGCATTTATCCTATTGAAATTTGTCATTTGTGTATAACGCAAATCGTCAGGATTATAATGCTTATAAGCTTCTGTTATGTAGCAATTTTATAAAAGTCGATAATCAGCGAGTTATTTCGATTTTCCGATTTCGTGGCCCATTTGGGAAAGTAATTATGATGCCAAAAGGCGGGATGGCTCAGGCGGTAACGTCTATGGCCCATATTCGGGAAGTCGTGGGTTTGATTACCGTAGCCGATCTTCCTGACACATGGGTTTTTCGGGTTTCCCCGGGCCGATAGGCTAATGCTGGGAAGAATAATTAAGTCCTCCGAATTTCCTGTCCTTCCATTTCACCTCGATTCTCATTTCACTTCACCTTTCATTCACATAGACTCTCGTATTGGCAGAAGGTCTCGGCGTGTGCAAAGCAGGGGAAAAGGATGCTCTGTGGAAGCCTTGGTCCCCAAAATGGGGGAGGTCTCCGGGCTTCGGCCCCCACCGAGGATGTGTAAGCCCGCGGGGGGAGGGGAGCCGGCTATCATTTGCAGATGTAAATGATAGGGACCCTGGCCTCTGCCTGTCGTGTCCCTGGTACTGCCGCCCTCGGTCTCCTCTCATTCCTTCCTCGGGGGTGTAGGTACAAGAGGTCTATGTAGGTGCTAAGTCCCTCCGCGTTGGATTTTTATCCTAAGCGTAATTATGCTATATAGCATATTCCCTAAGTGAGGCGTAAAGCATATTAAATATCATTCGGGTTCAACTGCTCTTGCATGAAAAAGACACACACACACACACACACACACACAAATGCACACAGAATTTTAAAAACTGGATTTTTTGGTTACAATGTAACCCACAATATATGAATTATTAAACTGAAATCGAAAATTACGGAGACATTTTCGGTCACAGTTTTATGTAGAGATTGGCAGACAGAGACATTGAAAGGCGGAGACCAAGAAAGTGACGGAAACAACATATCGGCGCTCTTTGTTTTAGGAATGGAGTGAAATTCAAATATTTGAGGAGCTAGAAGAAGTGAAAGAATTGTGACAGGATTAAAAGTATGCAATTACATCTGCGTTAGATACAGATTTTGTATTTCTCCTGGTAGAAAGTACCTCGACACTACAAAAGTGAAAGTTTTAAACAATTTAGCTATATTCTACAACAACAAGAAATTAATATCCACCTCCCTACTATACTTTCTCTACCTTTATTTCTTGAGGGAAATTAAAGACTAGCAGCTATCGACAGGGATATCGCTGGACAGGTTGATGCTTTCTCAAGGCACTGATTTTGGGCATCAAATAGAGTTCGTGAGTTCGTCCATCAGTTTCTCGTAAGCCGGACAAAAGAGATTCTGTCAGCACATTTATTACCTAGTTTCTGTGGAATGATGGCGTTCATAACATCCTTCACCTGCGGGGGCTCGACCTCTATCACACACCTCGTTCATCAACAGATCATGGTAATTGAATGTTATAGACGCGCGTCGCCGTTTCTAGGGCACTTGACAGTGCAGTTTTAGCATGTTAAAATAAAAGACTTTGATAAATAGACCACAAAGCCCCTTTAACAAGTGCCATAATGATAGTGCTTAAGTGTGAGAGGAGAGAGAAAAGACATGTTTAATCGTTGGGATCGCCACCACCACGCGCGCTGGTAATTATTAGGTCCTCGAACGTCATTTTGGGCTCATCAGGAGATTCCTTCGAGGACGGCTCGTGCAAACGGCTTTCCGATCGATATATCGATAGTCATTGAGTTACTTCAAATTACCCGTTTTTTCCGACGCGTAACCAATTGGGCATTTTTACTATCGGGATGGTGGCTCCTAGATTTTTTATATCCAAAACACCAAATTGCCTGACAACATGATATTGTGGTCTTCCTGCTTATAGAGCTCGACCCGTCAGCAATTACAATTTGCTTTCAAGTGTCGTTTTTTAACCCGGGAGGAGGAAGAGAAACTTATATTTCGTACAAGACCAGATAGAAAACAAACAAGATTTTGAGATTTCACTAATTTCCACAGGAAGAGAACAAAGGGCCTGCTACAAATTCTGGTATAAATCCAGTAGGGAGTTTTTGATTCAGAATTTAAGCTTTCGCCGGTTGCGAGTAGTTATAAATAACTATTTATTTATTTTTTTATCATATTTTCTTCTTGCATTGTCCACAATTTTATTAAAGGACAGAGGAAGTCTCATAATCTCTCCAAAATTTGATATCCTGCAGTTTCATTGCAAATACATAAAAGTTTTGTTTTAAAAATGAGCAGTTTTATAAATAGGCGTTTGTGTGTATGTTTTGGCATTATTAAGTATCAAGGTGAAGGATTTAATGGAATTTACGTACCTCAAACATTGCTTTAAATGAAATTACTTTGCTGTCTTTTTAATTTGGCTCAAATTATTTTGCTAAAATTCCGTGTTTAAGTCATTAAATTAACATTGATGTGTACAAGTTTAATTTTTATAAATACCTTGTTATACTCCTATTAAACTTTACAGGACTGAAAGCCATGAAAAATGAGACTTTATTCAGGTATACTTCTTCTGTCACAAAATAATAGTCGCATTTTGTTTTGTAATTTATTGACAATAAACAGTATAGAATGGAATATACTTAGAGCACTAATGAACCACAACAAGCCGATGCTATTGACAGTACTCCTGTACCTGAAGTCACTTAACACGGTCCAAGGCAGCACGAGCTGAAAAGACAATGTCGGAGCTACACTGTAGAACTAGAAGTAAACATCCCCGACGTTGCCTCTCTGTTACCCCATGAGAGGTAGTTTGCAGTAATTCTTTCCATGAAACTTCATACGTTCAATCATGACTTGTTGCAGGGTCAGGAAAACAATGCTCATTATCTAAGCAGGAAGGAGCTCGAAGGCTTTTATAATAACAGTAACAAGTTCATCTACTGTGGATGGGATCTCTTGATATAGGGGAGACTATGGTATTGAGACGAGATCCAGGACATTCATATCTGGGCTATTTGGAGGCTGACAATGCAAACGTAAACTGGTAGACCAGTATTAGTAGCGGAAGCTATAAACTCAGGATCAGAAGAATCAATATGCGGTTCTGCATTATCCTGTTGTATGTATATGAGTTTTTATGATATCCATTAAGGCCATTTTGACTTAATAGCAGGACGAACTTTCTCAATGAGTATTTGTCTGTATTCGTCTTGTGTAATAGATTGGATAGGTTTTGTATCATGGTCCCCTAGGTCTATTTTTGCTAGTCGGTTTCGCTGACTCCTGGAACATGTACACACTTTTGAGTCATGTAAAAACATTTTCCATCAATATGGATCCAATCGAACATGTCCTGAAAACTTGCTCCACGTACCGAAACTGCTGGATCCAGCATTGACAAACAAAGTTGCAAACGTTTCTGTTCTCTGTTAAGATCAGTGTTGGTTTTAATTTTGATGAATGTCGTCGTACATTTATTTCTTAGATTATGTAATGCACTGTTGATTTGGACTTACCCAGAGCGACAGCTACGATCTGATAGCCTTTCGTTGACGCAGAGGAATTTCTTGGAGTCTCTCCTGAACTATGGATTTTTTCTCCCTTTCATTCTAGAGGAGACATCAGCAACAATGTTGTCATTCATTATGGAGTTTTCACCTTGTTCCCATGTGCGCTTAATGGATCGCCTATGAACGGTAAATTTACCTCTTTGCAAGACGTCATAAATGCTTACTCAAAATAAATGCTCATAAATGGCCCGCCGCTGATCATCTCCAACATTCTTCTGTCTTCCCATTGCTTCAAGGTTACCTAGCCACAAAAACTACACTAAGTAAACGGTAGTTGATTCTATTATGTGTACAAATCGTCAAACTCAAATAACAACCACTGCACTCACCAATAGTTTGCTTTGAACTGAACGCCCCGGTTTATGCTACAACTTGCCAAGGTCATGCATATTGCCCAGCATGTTAAACCATTTTCATATGCTCTGTGATAGACCAAATATAAAATCTCGTTGCTTAAATGGCTATTAAGTTTGGTTTCTAAATAATAAAAGCTCCTCAAAGGAATGCGACTATTATTTTGGGACAGAGGAAGTACCATTTTCGTCAAATGTTACTTACTTTTGATAGCATTATATGTCCTAGGATGAGGTTTACTTTGGAACACCATGTAACAACATTGAAAATGTGTACAGTCCAGTGCAAGAAAACGTGCCGATGTTTTTGGTTTCCTATAGTGTTTTCCTTTATTTAATGTTGGCAGAAGTCCCTTATCAGCTGTGTTCCACACCTACCTGGATGTTCTAATCTCTTAATGGGTTGAACAAATTGAGCGGTGAAAGAGGTGGGAAACGGAAACATTTCACCTGAATGGTTACAAGATACTCGCCAAATCTCTGCATCCCTTATTGGTCTGATGTCAAAACTCTGGCACTAAAACTCTAACCAATGAACAGCGTCGATTTCCGGCTCAGGAGCAAAGTAAACTGGGGGAGGGGATAGGACAAACATAATATGACAAATAAACATTGATTTTTACTTTGTAGAGATTACAAGCGATAAGATAAATCACATAGTCCAGAGTACAAGGACCCAGCAGCACCTTAACCGCTAAGCGAACGCTAATAACGTGGGTATTCAGGCGGAACCCCACCCACATACCAAACTTCCTTCCAAATCCACAAAAATTGCTTGCTACAGAATTCTTCCAACGTGCATTGGACAAGGTTGGAAAGGTAGAATTAGACGACTGAAAAATTCAATGCCATAATCCGGATTGAACCGGTCTCCGCCCGGTTGCTCTAAACCACTGAGCTACCATGTCAACATGCCTGCACATTAAATTCTCCAACTGATTAACATTTTCTCCAGTAAACCACAAGGAGAATTAAACTTAATTGACCATTAATTTACCTAATAATGGTTGAAACCATGAAGCCTGGGACTTAAAGTACTTACAACATTGTAAGTCGCCATTGGGGTATGTCATCTCAATACAATTTGAGATCTCCTTGTGGTTTACCGGGAAAAATGCGAATCGGTTGGGAATTTAATGTTTTGCCGACATGTTAACATGGTAACTCAGTGGTTAGAGCAACCGGACAGAGATCGGAAGATCCATAGTTCAAATCCGGCTACGTCATTGAATTTTTCAGTCGTCTGTTCTACATTTGCTACGGACGTTTGCTGTTTGTTAAGAGTTGTCAAGTATTGTGCTTTATGTTGATGACAAGTTATTCGTTATGGTTACATATACCTTACGACAGTGTATTTTTATATATGAGTATGTAAAATGCTCTTCTGCAAGAAACTGTTGACAAATCTCCATTGTAAGGTCTCCAGACGTTACAATGGCTACCAGGATGCTATCATAATGCCATGCCATAATGCCATAATGCCAAAAATATTTGCTACGGAAGTTTGCAGTACTGTGAATTATGCTGATGACAAGTTATTCGTTGTGGCTAAATATACCTTACAACAGCGTATTTTTCTATATGAGTATGTTAAATGCTATTCTGCAAGAAAGTGTCTAACAAATCTCCATCGTAGTGTCTCCAGACGTTACAGTAGCTACCGGGACGCTATCCATAATACCATGCATAAAGTCAAGAGTAGAAACGGCATGCATTGACTAAAGACTGGGCAAAAGACCATCTTTTTATCATTTATTGCAAAGCAGGTAATCAAAACATATATGTTAATAGAGCTTTCGTGCCGGCCAATTAAATCTATTCGAACGGTGGGCGGGGCAACTGTCGCTAAGTTCATGGTCGCTGCGCTGTAGGTCTATTCTAACTCTAGGCTTGGTGCAGTTTTTCCGCAGCGCTTGAAGTCGTTCTTATTGTAAAGGAACGTTTGAATGAACGTTTCAACCAATATTTAAAAGTAAACATGAATGAACACCAAGTGATCGAAATGAAGGATCAGCAAGTAGTAATTTATATTTATATTTGTTAAAAAATTAGAGCCAAAAGACTACAGAGTCTAAAGACTTTTAAAACTAAATCATATTAAGCATTTTACACAGCAGGTTGAGTTGCAATATGTATCTGTCACTTCTTGTATGTAGGGACAGGTTACTTTGTAGTTTAAGGTTAACCTTATTAATTTTAGAAACACAGATAAAGGCATGAACTAAATTTATTAAATTCTTTCACAGGCAAGCAACCGTTTACAATTCAGTCAAGACAAACAAACGTAAGTACAGACTACTGTTACTTTCTTAGTTATGAAAACCTCAGATGAACATTCACAACCTTGTAGGATTAACTGAATTAATTTTACAAGTTTTTATAAACACACATTAGTTAATAGGAAAGTTTTAAGGATAAGGTTCTGAAACACCCTAGCAGATGTAATCGCAGAATTGCTTGCTAATCTTTACGTTATTTGATAAATGCTTTCCTAAAATATTCGTAGCGATGAAGTCTCTTTGCTAATTTATGTGAATACCATCGTAGCACTTAACAGAATTCAAATAAATAAAACTGAGAGACGTTTCAGCAATAGATATTACACGGAATTCCCTGTCAGAAAATCATGAAATAAATCCTAAAATAAATTCATCATGAAGCATACTTGCTACTTTTTTCTACAGCCAATTCCAATTAATTTGTTCACACTGACCAAAATGGGCGTAATTGTAATATTAAAACGGGTAGAAAAATAGTGTGAACATACGATGTTATAGTGTGGGGGCAGCAATCTTTGAAAAATTTGGGACGTACGCACGATCTAAAAATTTAGTTACTGTTTGTAGAAACTGCTTAAAATGTAGAAAATGCTGATTGAGAAAAATATACATAAAGTTAGGCAACAGTGGCTCATGCGCGGAGTTGAAGAGGAAAGTGGAAAATATTGAACAGTAAAGCAGACTGTGTATACGAAGTGAAGGGTCTATTTGTTTCTATAAAACAAAATTTTTGTTTTATAGAAACTTAAATGGAACTGAATGTTTAATATTGGTTACGCTGAGAAATTTCAGACAGCTTCAGAAATAAATTCTGTTATAACATGGAAAGAAAGATAAAACACATATGATAAATCTACTCAAAACGTTATTTTCTGGTACGTTGTGAGTAGGATATATAGGAGAGATCGAGCGCAGTTTTTTGCGTTTATATGGGAAAGGATAGGGAAAACGAGGCTAGATGCGACGGTTCAAGGAGGAAAATGCGTTTATATGGGCGAGATAGGGAATACGAGGACTGACGCTAGGCTAGACAGTGGTAGGAGGGGGAGTGCGCTTTATATGAGAAAGATAGGGAATACGAGGGGAGGTGCTAGGCTAGACAGAGGCTGAGTAGAGTATAGTTTATATGAGAGGTATAGGAAAACGAGGGGAGGTGTTAGACTAGACAGAGGCTTGAAACGTAGTGCATGGTTTATATGAGTGCTATAGGAAAACGAGGAGAGGAGTTAGACTAGACAGAGGTCGAGGAGCAGAGTATGGTTTATGTGAGAGATATAGGAAAACGAGGTAAGGTGTTAGGCTAGACAGAAGTCGAGGAGTAGAGTATGGTTTATATGAGAGGTATAGGAACAGGAGAAGAGGTGTTAGGCTAGACAGGTAGTGTAGCAGTAGGAATATGGACTTATATACAGGAGAGATAGGGAATACCAGGGCTGATGCTAGGCTAGTCAGATGCTAAAGGAGGGAGGGATATGCTTTATACGAGAGAGATAGGGAATACAAGGAAAGATGCTATACTAAACAGGACTTGAAGGGTAGAATATGAGCGATTAGCGAACCGAGGAGAGGTATTAGGATAGGAGTTTTGAATGATGGAGTAGGTCTTTATATGCGAGAGATAGGGAATACGAGGGTCGATGCTAGGCTAGACAGTGGTAGGAGGGGGAGTGCGCTTTATATGAGAAAGATAGGGAATACGAGGGGAGGTGCTAGTCTAGACATGGTTTGAGGATTAGAGTATACGTTTATATGGGAGGTATAGGAAAACGAGGGGAGGTGTTAGGCTAGACCGATGCTGAGTAATGTATGGTTTATATGAGTGGTATAGGAAAACGAGGAGAGGAGTTAGACTAGACAGAGGTCGAGGAGTAGAGTATGGTTTATATGAGAGGTACAGGGAAACGAGGAGAGGAGTTAGGCTAGGCAGAAGTCGAGGAGTAGAGTATGGTTTATATGAGAGGTATAGGAACAGGAGGAGAGGTGTTAGGCTAGACAGATACTAAAGGAGTAGCAATATGGACTTATATACAGGAGAGATAGGGAATAGGAGGTGCTAGACTTGAAAGCGACTTTAGACGTGAACTTAATGGAAAACTGTTTGATGTCAATGTTAGACCTCTAATTCTAGACATGCCCATCACGTAACCTATTCAGGGAAAAGGTGAGTCGATCAGGGGAAAAAGGTGACTGCTCAGGGAAAAAGGTGACCCACAAAGGGAAAAAGTCGACCAGTAAAGGGAAAAACGTGACCAGCAAAGGGCAAAAGGTGAGCAACAAAGGGAAAAAAGGTGACCACCAAAGGGAAAACGGTGAGCCATAAAGGGCAAAAGGTGACTGCTCAGGGAAAAAGGCGACATGCAACGGGAAAAATATCACCAGCAAAGGGAAAAAGGTGAGCAACAAAGGGAAAGAGGTGACCACCAAAGGGAAAACGGTGAGCCATAAAGGGAAAAAGGTGACCTGCAACGGGAAAAGCTAACCCACTAACACTAACAGGTACGTAATTCAGCTAGTATTGCAAGAGGTTGACTGGATCATAGCAGTGTATGATTTCACAGGTAATTCAGCTAGTAACGTATGTATTTAGGCTAATTCATCTAGTATCACAGGATAGATTCCAGAGGCTAACTGTATCATGGCTCTGCATGATTTCACAGCTAATTCAGCTAGTATCGTATGTATTTAGGCTAATTCAGGTAGTATCACAGGAGGCTAGATTCCAGGGTTGGGTATAGCATAGTTTCATATTTCAAGGTAATTCAGAGGGTATCGTAGGTATTTAGGATAATTCAAGTAACATAGATGCTTAGAGTAATTAAGCAAGCATTACAGGAGGGTAGGTTCCAGGGGTTGGTTATAGCCTAGTTTCGTATTTTACAGATAGTTCAGGTAATATCATAAGTATTTGGATAATCAGCATAGTTTCACAGATGCTCGTAATAATTTCGATCAGAGATTTTGTATCACGGCTATTTAAGGTAAATGCAGCTGATTCAGGTTGTATCAATGGTATTTGAGTCATTTTAATAGGCAATTCTGATAGTATCACAGGTGCTCGTACTAATTTAGAGCAGGAATTCGTATCTGAGCTATTTAATGTAATTTCACACGATTCGGGTAGTATCACAGGTATTTAAGTCATTTTAACAGGCAATTCAACTAGTATCACAGGTACTCATGGTAATATAGAGAGTAATTCGATTATAAAACTTTTCTCATCCAACGTTACAACAATTTATATACTTTTTCTAAATCTTACAAACTTATTATATGTTAAACACTTATTGTACGATGCGGAGAGGGATAAACTGCATATTGGTTCACAAATTGAAAAGCTTTACGTCAACATACCTTTATTTTAGTTCGTTATAGATGTCTCTCCCCTTTTATCTAGGCTTGAGACTAGCACTAGGATTGCTCCTAATGGCAGGGTTACCACCTTCCCTTCCATCTTCTTCTTTCTTCATCAGGCGTCAGCTATCTGCATATACAGCACACAGATACCTTCTTTTTTAAGATTGTAGACTCACGATAAAATCTTTATCTTTAACTTACATTCTTTTAAGCACTGTTTGTAATGGCGTAATGTCCATACGCATATGTTGTTATCCCATCCTCAGCAATAATTCTTTTATCATCAAACGGAGTCAATGCAATTTTATTCACTTGTACTGTAGCAAGAGCATGCTTTCGTGATAGGATCAGATTCATAGGTGTTCTGATGATTTCACAGGTTTTAAGACAGTCTGTATAGCTGTCAAACGAAATGTACTGCTTAATAGCGCTACGTTTTATACCTTTAATCTTTTTTATCATTGACCCTTGAATATCTAAGGCATACATCTTAGGACGTAGTCCAACAAAGCGTAGGATGATTTTGCTATTAGCCTCATCTTTAAATTTTCCCAATACCTTCTTGTTCTGAGTAGAGTAACATATATGGTTGGCAGGGTAATCAGCTGTATCGAGATGTTCAAGAAAACGTAGCTTGTCCTGGTACACATCTTCAGTTGTTACACGATGAATGAACGAATCAGTGTCCATATACATAAGCTTCAGGTTTTCAGCTCCATAATAAGGCAACAAAACGTCGTAATGATAGTTATACATTAATGTCTTGGAGATGTCCAACACACTCATACCAATGTATATAGGCTTGTTGAATACAATCTGACGAGAGGCCATATGTACAGCAGCTAGATTATCAGCATATATCGTCCTGTCGATAAACGTAGGCTTGGCGATCAGCTTCTCTAGAGTTTTTTCATTGGTCACCAGTCGTATATCCATACGATTACGCAGGTTCTCCATAGTTTTTCCAAACATAGCGTTGTTAAAGAGTTTGTAGAGATCCTTCTCGAAATCATTTGCAGCTTGTTGTCGTAGCCTGTTGTTAAATTCCACATAAGGTTTCAACCACTGAGACTGTCGGAATTGTAGCACACGATGGATTTTTGTTAGTCGTAGTCCATGACTAAGAGCTTGCTTCAAAGCCATGTAATGCACTACATACTTCTTTCGAGGTCCAAGATGAGGTATCAGTTTCTTTGTAGATGATTCCAATGGTTTCATACACTCTGGCAGGAAAGGTAGATCGTTGTGTAGATCGTGAAGTTCTGCAGGATACTCGATGTCGACTTCTAATATGTACCCATGAGGATCATCTTCTTGTAGTGTTTCTAAGTTGATTTCTTCAGGTGACACCCACTGAAATCCACCAAAAGGAAGGGCGTGACACATTGCCCACCCATATTGGTTATTTGCGTCCTCGTATGTGATAAATTGGGTTGGTCTCGTCGGATCAAACTTCTCCATATAAGTGTTATTAGCCTCAGCATACCGATGAGAAACTTGGCATAAACCTCCTCTTATACCTGATTCCACCATGAGTAGTTGATCATAATCTTGTAACAGTTCCAGCTTAATTCCAGTATACAGCAACATGGCGTCCCATGTAAGACCTGGAGAGGTAAAATAATGGGCAGGATCAACTTTGTGTGTTTTAAGGGTTTGCTCTCTGAACGTCTCAAAGACGTCAGCTAGAAGAAGTACATCCGAAGTTAAGTAGAGATCGCTGTACTCTCCCAGGTTTCTCACATTAAACAGCTCCCATACATTTCTAGCATGATCGTAGTCAGCATCAGTAATTTCTTCTTCATTTAATCTATTGTAGAAGGAGTCCTTAGGAGGCAAGCAGGTCTCGTTCAGGGCATCCCATGACGTAACAAAATCATATGGAAATACACCCTTACGGGTCATCAACTTCAATTTGTCTTCTCCAAAGTACTTTAGCGTTTCAGGATACGAGGTTAGATTTTTTACCAACTTATCCAAGCTTGTACTGAGGAATCGGAAGCTATCCACAAATCGAAGCTTTATATCTCCTACATACTTGGTGAATGAGATATAGCTTTCTTCAGAGTTAGGAATTACCTCCACACGTTCACTTGTACAACCCAGCTCCTTAACAATGAAATGAGAGTCATATCCGCTAAGGTTATGCATGAAGACTGGTATATATTTAGGTGTTTTACAGGCTAAATTACATTCATTATGAAGACTTCCACGATATTCACCGCTGATGTGATCATGGTCGCGTACTTTATAGTTCTCTTCTGTAAAGGGTTTTCTACACAAGTAGCATGTCGTAGAAGACTTGAAATCCTTATGCTGTTGATCCGTAAGTTTCAGAGGCTTAGCAGATTTGTATATATTACCAATCATTTTTGCAAGAGATGTAAGGTAAGGCATAAACGTCTGAGCAGCATCAGCACCACGATACACATAGGGATGCTTAGGAAGATCAGTTTCGAGATGTTCAACACTGGATGTAGGTTTCACGTAAACACAGAAGCTCATTGGTGTGTGCTCTTGATAAGGTGTTGTATAGGAAGTTTCAGGATTGGGTGTACACGTATGGCATGGAGTGAGAATACTCTCAAAATCCGCATAGATGACATAAGGTACTTTCAGCATCCTCTCAACATTTTTAAACTGTACAATTGATTTCTCCTTGGTAGGCATAACTACCCTTGCAACACCATGTTGAATACAGACGGCTGCATGTTCTTGTAGTTTTTCCTGTCCACTTCGTCCATATCGATCATCAAAATGTGTAAAGCAGCGCTTACAAGTATAAACCCGTCCATTATGGTTAGTTTTCTGGCGTCGAACGAGTTTCTCAAAATTCCTTATATACACGTAGTGATGTTTTCCACTGCTATCATTCAATAGTAGCAGGTCGCGATGTTCAGGTAGTTCAATATCAGCAACCTTTATCGGATACACTTCATGCTTCTCATCCAACCCGAAAACGTTAATAGACATATTGTTAAACTTCTCAAATTTAGGTATTTGAGAAAGTGGAGTAGGGTAGGAAACACAGCTGAAGTCGTACTTGTCTTGAAGTTGTTTGTATTTGCTCACACGTTGCGCATCCTTCCCTATGAATTTAGCTAATATAGAGTACATGAAACATTTATCGTCGGTAAAGTTCTGAATGTTTATACACGCTTCTTTAGCTCCGACAGATGACGGTAGTGGTATGTAGCTACTTCCTCGTAACGGGTTGTACTTGTTGATACGAAGTCGAACTCCTTCCACAGCAAGCAAAGCCCAGCTGCTACCCTTAAGCTGAGACTCCTCCATTTCAGTCACCAATTTCTTGAATTTCAGTTCCATCGTTGACTCCAGATCAGTTTCCAGGAAAACAGCTTGATTCCGTGTTTTAAATGTTTTGTCACAGGTTTCTCCAATACTGTTAACAAATCGACACTCAGCCAGCATATTAATTTTAACACTCTTATGAATGCTAAGCTCTTTATGCACAGCCTGGATTATACGTTGTTTTGCCTCTTGCAGATACATATTTAGGTCCTTAGCTGATTCGCATCGTATAAAATACGATTTCAATCGTCCTTCGAATGAAGTTTCGTATTCTTTCATATCACAGTCCTCCATTGTTGACAGTAACTGATGTTTAGTTGGCTCCAATCTTCTTTTCTTCTGAGGGCTGCTTATTTCACATATATCTTCGTGTCGCTGTCCCTTATAACAATCTTTGAAGGTTACATTACAATGTTTACATTTGAAGAGCGTCTTGCAGCTCATCTCGTGTCTTCTCTTGTCATAACCTCGGAGGAACTTCTTCCCACATTTTCCGCATGCATATCCAGTAGCGCTTGGAATAATATCCTTATACGCTGAGTTATTCATCTTTATTCTTGATGTAATAACGTATTAATCACTGATCAATGAAATGTAGACCTCTTCACCTTAACACCACTTTAGAAAGCTGATTATTCTTGGAGAGAACACGATGTTAACACCTCAAGACTAATTAGCACAATGAAGTCCAATGCCCTAGATCACCATATTTATAGAGGGAGCACGAACCTTTTAGATCAATCATAAACTCGCTCCATAACCACCTGTATATGATCGCTCAATGTGTACTAACCCCCCAGCCATATAACCTCAAGTCTAGAGACAGGATGTTTATGACGTCACACCCAGAGACAGGATGTCTGGCAGCATCAAACACGTTTAAACTCGTCTCATAACTACCTGCTTATGCTGTCACACCAGCAAGAGAAGTATTCCCACACGCTCATTCAGACATATATTTCAAATTCAAGCCCACCACCACCATCACCACCTATTGTACCAAGGTTAATTCAAGCTGTATTATCACAATACTTAAAAGTAAAAGCTTAAAACGAAACCTAGAAGATTTTCCCCCTTATTTACTTAATTATTTCATGTTTTTATTCCCTTTTCAATTCTTCCTTTCCATCTTCTCACAGAAAGACCATTCATTACATTTCACTACAATCATGAGAAAAGCAATTTTTCCAGAGTTACACAGATTCTAAGCTTCTAAATCGAACCCGGTAATACTTTTAATAAATGTATTTTAGCTCCCCAATATCAGCATCTACCATTTAATCTTTACTCGAACCTGATATGATCCATAAGCTTGAAGATATATGAAATCACCCTTCGGGATTCGATCTGAGTACTTTAAAGTAATATTTGTCACGATAACGATATTTAAGGACTAGATACTCTGTTTGCGTTTACCTTGACATGTTTATCTAAATTAAATTACGAGTTATTAAATTTTTGCAAGTAAATTTCATTGAATCGGTATTCGAACCCAGAACACCAGGAACAAGATAATTTATAATATTAGTCTGACATGTTAAACAAAGTTGTATGCAGTTACATCATCGATCTAAGTGATATATTCTAGTGTACAGAGGAAAATTAAGAAAGTCATTAAAAAATCGGGAATCGAACCAAGCACAACTGATTGGCAATTATATACAGCATTAATCACCCAGTACAGAACCTATCAATCATGCTTTGCTGCACTCCTCTACCTCACTTAGTTCCCGAGATAATGAAAATTTAAAAATTAAGGATCGAACCCAGGACGTCAGGTATCTAATTACACATTTACAAGATACTACCTAATAACATAAACGCAATAAAGTTTATTTGGCGTCTTTATCTTAATTGGTTTAGGAGTTATTAAATTTATAAGTAAATTCCATCGAATCAGTATTCGAACCCAGAACACCAAGAACAAAATAATTTATAATATGAGTTTGGTATGCTTAAAGGTGCTGTATGTAGTTACAGCATCAATCTAACTGATATTTTCTAGAGTATAGAGTAAAATTAAGGAAGTCATTAAAAAATCGGGATTCGAACTAGAGACAACCGATTAAAAATTATATACAGTATTAGTTACACATTATAACAGCTATCAAACATGCTTAGTCCATTCCTCTAGCTTTCTTAGTTTCCGAGATAATAAAGTTTTTAAAATTAAGGATCGAACCCAGGACACCAGGTACCAAAATATACATCCACAAGAAACTACCTAATGACATTAATGTAATAAAGTTTATTTGGCGTCTTTATCTTAATTAGTCTCCGAGTTATTAGAAGATGAATTTGCATTCACTCCTAGGATTCGAACCCAGGCATCCCGGTCAGCTTGGAACAAGGTCCTAATGACGCGGCGCATTCCAAAGAATTGATTAGTTTTTATCCCAATGTTCTATCTCTTGTCATTCAGGAGATATAAGCGATTAAACAGTAGAAATAAAATGGGCGGAGCTTGCCGGCATAGATCAAAGAACTTTATCAGATGTCGGCATCTCTCTGTGGGCTCAAGTCGCCATTATATTTCTACTGTTTAATCGCTTATATCTCCTGAATGACAAGAGATAGAACATTGGGATAAAAACTAATCAATTCTTTGGAATGCGCCGCGTCATTAGGACCTTGTTCCAAGCTGACCGGGATGCCTGGGTTCGAATCCTAGGAGTGAATGCAAATTCATCTTCTAATAACTCGGAGACTAATTAAGATAAAGACGCCAAATAAACTTTATTACATTAATGTCATTAGGTAGTTTCTTGTGGATGTATATTTTGGTACCTGGTGTCCTGGGTTCGATCCTTAATTTTAAAAACTTTATTATCTCGGAAACTAAGAAAGCTAGAGGAATGGACTAAGCATGTTTGATAGCTGTTATAATGTGTAACTAATACTGTATATAATTTTTAATCGGTTGTCTCTAGTTCGAATCCCGATTTTTTAATGACTTCCTTAATTTTACTCTATACTCTAGAAAATATCAGTTAGATTGATGCTGTAACTACATACAGCACCTTTTAGCATACCAAACTCATATTATAAATTATTTTGTTCTTGGTGTTCTGGGTTCGAATACTGATTCGATGGAATTTACTTATAAATTTAATAACTCCTAAACCAATTAAGATAAAGACGCCAAATAAACTTTATTGCGTTTATGTTATTAGGTAGTATCTTGTAAATGTGTAATTAGATACCTGACGTCCTGGGTTCGATCCTTAATTTTTAAATTTTCATTATCTCGGGAACTAAGTGAGGTAGAGGAGTGCAGCAAAGCATGATTGATAGGTTCTGTACTGGGTGATTAATGCTGTATATAATTGCCAATCAGTTGTGCTTGGTTCGATTCCCGATTTTTTAATGACTTTCTTAATTTTCCTCTGTACACTAGAATATATCACTTAGATCGATGATGTAACTGCATACAACTTTGTTTAACATGTCAGACTAATATTATAAATTATCTTGTTCCTGGTGTTCTGGGTTCGAATACCGATTCAATGAAATTTACTTGCAAAAATTTAATAACTCGTAATTTAATTTAGATAAACATGTCAAGGTAAACGCAAACAGAGTATCTAGTCCTTAAATATCGTTATCGTGACAAATATTACTTTAAAGTACTCAGATCGAATCCCGAAGGGTGATTTCATATATCTTCAAGCTTATGGATCATATCAGGTTCGAGTAAAGATTAAATGGTAGATGCTGATATTGGGGAGCTAAAATACATTTATTAAAAGTATTACCGGGTTCGATTTAGAAGCTTAGAATCTGTGTAACTCTGGAAAAATTGCTTTTCTCATGATTGTAGTGAAATGTAATGAATGGTCTTTCTGTGAGAAGATGGAAAGGAAGAATTGAAAAGGGAATAAAAACATGAAATAATTAAGTAAATAAGGGGGAAAATCTTCTAGGTTTCGTTTTAAGCTTTTACTTTTAAGTATTGTGATAATACAGCTTGAATTAACCTTGGTACAATAGGTGGTGATGGTGGTGGTGGGCTTGAATTTGAAATATATGTCTGAATGAGCGTGTGGGAATACTTCTCTTGCTGGTGTGACAGCATAAGCAGGTAGTTATGAGACGAGTTTAAACGTGTTTGATGCTGCCAGACATCCTGTCTCTGGGTGTGACGTCATAAACATCCTGTCTCTAGACTTGAGGTTATATGGCTGGGGGGTTAGTACACATTGAGCGATCATATACAGGTGGTTATGGAGCGAGTTTATGATTGATCTAAAAGGTTCGTGCTCCCTCTATAAATATGGTGATCTAGGGCATTGGACTTCATTGTGCTAATTAGTCTTGAGGTGTTAACATCGTGTTCTCTCCAAGAATAATCAGCTTTCTAAAGTGGTGTCAAGGTGAAGAGGTCTACATTTCATTGATCAGTGATTAATACGTTATTACATCAAGAATAAAGATGAATAACTCAGCGTATAAGGATATTATTCCAAGCGCTACTGGATATGCATGCGGAAAATGTGGGAAGAAGTTCCTCCGAGGTTATGACAAGAGAAGACACGAGATGAGCTGCAAGACGCTCTTCAAATGTAAACATTGTAATGTAACCTTCAAAGATTGTTATAAGGGACAGCGACACGAAGATATATGTGAAATAAGCAGCCCTCAGAAGAAAAGAAGATTGGAGCCAACTAAACATCAGTTACTGTCAACAATGGAGGACTGTGATATGAAAGAATACGAAACTTCATTCGAAGGACGATTGAAATCGTATTTTATACGATGCGAATCAGCTAAGGACCTAAATATGTATCTGCAAGAGGCAAAACAACGTATAATCCAGGCTGTGCATAAAGAGCTTAGCATTCATAAGAGTGTTAAAATTAATATGCTGGCTGAGTGTCGATTTGTTAACAGTATTGGAGAAACCTGTGACAAAACATTTAAAACACGGAATCAAGCTGTTTTCCTGGAAACTGATCTGGAGTCAACGATGGAACTGAAATTCAAGAAATTGGTGACTGAAATGGAGGAGTCTCAGCTTAAGGGTAGCAGCTGGGCTTTGCTTGCTGTGGAAGGAGTTCGACTTCGTATCAACAAGTACAACCCGTTACGAGGAAGTAGCTACATACCACTACCGTCATCTGTCGGAGCTAAAGAAGCGTGTATAAACATTCAGAACTTTACCGACGATAAATGTTTCATGTACTCTATATTAGCTAAATTCATAGGGAAGGATGCGCAACGTGTGAGCAAATACAAACAACTTCAAGACAAGTACGACTTCAGCTGTGTTTCCTACCCTACTCCACTTTCTCAAATACCTAAATTTGAGAAGTTTAACAATATGTCTATTAACGTTTTCGGGTTGGATGAGAAGCATGAAGTGTATCCGATAAAGGTTGCTGATATTGAACTACCTGAACATCGCGACCTGCTACTATTGAATGATAGCAGTGGAAAACATCACTACGTGTATATAAGGAATTTTGAGAAACTCGTTCGACGCCAGAAAACTAACCATAATGGACGGGTTTATACTTGTAAGCGCTGCTTTACACATTTTGATGATCGATATGGACGAAGTGGACAGGAAAAACTACAAGAACATGCAGCCGTCTGTATTCAACATGGTGTTGCAAGGGTAGTTATGCCTACCAAGGAGAAATCAATTGTACAGTTTAAAAATGTTGAGAGGATGCTGAAAGTACCTTATGTCATCTATGCGGATTTTGAGAGTATTCTCACTCCATGCCATACGTGTACACCCAATCCTGAAACTTCCTATACAACACCTTATCAAGAGCACACACCAATGAGCTTCTGTGTTTACGTGAAACCTACATCCAGTGTTGAACATCTCGAAACTGATCTTCCTAAGCATCCCTATGTGTATCGTGGTGCTGATGCTGCTCAGACGTTTATGCCTTACCTTACATCTCTTGCAAAAATGATTGGTAATATATACAAATCTGCTAAGCCTCTGAAACTTACGGATCAACAGCATAAGGATTTCAAGTCTTCTACGACATGCTACTTGTGTAGAAAACCCTTTACAGAAGAGAACTATAAAGTACGCGACCATGATCACATCAGCGGTGAATATCGTGGAAGTCTTCATAATGAATGTAATTTAGCCTGTAAAACACCTAAATATATACCAGTCTTCATGCATAACCTTAGCGGATATGACTCTCATTTCATTGTTAAGGAGCTGGGTTGTACAAGTGAACGTGTGGAGGTAATTCCTAACTCTGAAGAAAGCTATATCTCATTCACCAAGTATGTAGGAGATATAAAGCTTCGATTTGTGGATAGCTTCCGATTCCTCAGTACAAGCTTGGATAAGTTGGTAAAAAATCTAACCTCGTATCCTGAAACGCTAAAGTACTTTGGAGAAGACAAATTGAAGTTGATGACCCGTAAGGGTGTATTTCCATATGATTTTGTTACGTCATGGGATGCCCTGAACGAGACCTGCTTGCCTCCTAAGGACTCCTTCTACAATAGATTAAATGAAGAAGAAATTACTGATGCTGACTACGATCATGCTAGAAATGTATGGGAGCTGTTTAATGTGAGAAACCTGGGAGAGTACAGCGATCTCTACTTAACTTCGGATGTACTTCTTCTAGCTGACGTCTTTGAGACGTTCAGAGAGCAAACCCTTAAAACACACAAAGTTGATCCTGCCCATTATTTTACCTCTCCAGGTCTTACATGGGACGCCATGTTGCTGTATACTGGAATTAAGCTGGAACTGTTACAAGATTATGATCAACTACTCATGGTGGAATCAGGTATAAGAGGAGGTTTATGCCAAGTTTCTCATCGGTATGCTGAGGCTAATAACACTTATATGGAGAAGTTTGATCCGACGAGACCAACCCAATTTATCACATACGAGGACGCAAATAACCAATATGGGTGGGCAATGTGTCACGCCCTTCCTTTTGGTGGATTTCAGTGGGTGTCACCTGAAGAAATCAACTTAGAAACACTACAAGAAGATGATCCTCATGGGTACATATTAGAAGTCGACATCGAGTATCCTGCAGAACTTCACGATCTACACAACGATCTACCTTTCCTGCCAGAGTGTATGAAACCATTGGAATCATCTACAAAGAAACTGATACCTCATCTTGGACCTCGAAAGAAGTATGTAGTGCATTACATGGCTTTGAAGCAAGCTCTTAGTCATGGACTACGACTAACAAAAATCCATCGTGTGCTACAATTCCGACAGTCTCAGTGGTTGAAACCTTATGTGGAATTTAACAACAGGCTACGACAACAAGCTGCAAATGATTTCGAGAAGGATCTCTACAAACTCTTTAACAACGCTATGTTTGGAAAAACTATGGAGAACCTGCGTAATCGTATGGATATACGACTGGTGACCAATGAAAAAACTCTAGAGAAGCTGATCGCCAAGCCTACGTTTATCGACAGGACGATATATGCTGATAATCTAGCTGCTGTACATATGGCCTCTCGTCAGATTGTATTCAACAAGCCTATATACATTGGTATGAGTGTGTTGGACATCTCCAAGACATTAATGTATAACTATCATTACGACGTTTTGTTGCCTTATTATGGAGCTGAAAACCTGAAGCTTATGTATATGGACACTGATTCGTTCATTCATCGTGTAACAACTGAAGATGTGTACCAGGACAAGCTACGTTTTCTTGAACATCTCGATACAGCTGATTACCCTGCCAACCATATATGTTACTCTACTCAGAACAAGAAGGTATTGGGAAAATTTAAAGATGAGGCTAATAGCAAAATCATCCTACGCTTTGTTGGACTACGTCCTAAGATGTATGCCTTAGATATTCAAGGGTCAATGATAAAAAAGATTAAAGGTATAAAACGTAGCGCTATTAAGCAGTACATTTCGTTTGACAGCTATACAGACTGTCTTAAAACCTGTGAAATCATCAGAACACCTATGAATCTGATCCTATCACGAAAGCATGCTCTTGCTACAGTACAAGTGAATAAAATTGCATTGACTCCGTTTGATGATAAAAGAATTATTGCTGAGGATGGGATAACAACATATGCGTATGGACATTACGCCATTACAAACAGTGCTTAAAAGAATGTAAGTTAAAGATAAAGATTTTATCGTGAGTCTACAATCTTAAAAAAGAAGGTATCTGTGTGCTGTATATGCAGATAGCTGACGCCTGATGAAGAAAGAAGAAGATGGAAGGGAAGGTGGTAACCCTGCCATTAGGAGCAATCCTAGTGCTAGTCTCAAGCCTAGATAAAAGGGGAGAGACATCTATAACGAACTAAAATAAAGGTATGTTGACGTAAAGCTTTTCAATTTGTGAACCAATATGCAGTTTATCCCTCTCCGCATCGTACAATAAGTGTTTAACATATAATAAGTTTGTAAGATTTAGAAAAAGTATATAAATTGTTGTAACGTTGGATGAGAAAAGTTTTATAATCGAATTACTCTCTATATTACCATGAGTACCTGTGATACTAGTTGAATTGCCTGTTAAAATGACTTAAATACCTGTGATACTACCCGAATCGTGTGAAATTACATTAAATAGCTCAGATACGAATTCCTGCTCTAAATTAGTACGAGCACCTGTGATACTATCAGAATTGCCTATTAAAATGACTCAAATACCATTGATACAACCTGAATCAGCTGCATTTACCTTAAATAGCCGTGATACAAAATCTCTGATCGAAATTATTACGAGCATCTGTGAAACTATGCTGATTATCCAAATACTTATGATATTACCTGAACTATCTGTAAAATACGAAACTAGGCTATAACCAACCCCTGGAACCTACCCTCCTGTAATGCTTGCTTAATTACTCTAAGCATCTATGTTACTTGAATTATCCTAAATACCTACGATACCCTCTGAATTACCTTGAAATATGAAACTATGCTATACCCAACCCTGGAATCTAGCCTCCTGTGATACTACCTGAATTAGCCTAAATACATACGATACTAGCTGAATTAGCTGTGAAATCATGCAGAGCCATGATACAGTTAGCCTCTGGAATCTATCCTGTGATACTAGATGAATTAGCCTAAATACATACGTTACTAGCTGAATTACCTGTGAAATCATACACTGCTATGATCCAGTCAACCTCTTGCAATACTAGCTGAATTACGTACCTGTTAGTGTTAGTGGGTTAGCTTTTCCCGTTGCAGGTCACCTTTTTCCCTTTATGGCTCACCGTTTTCCCTTTGGTGGTCACCTCTTTCCCTTTGTTGCTCACCTTTTTCCCTTTGCTGGTGATATTTTTCCCGTTGCATGTCGCCTTTTTCCCTGAGCAGTCACCTTTTGCCCTTTATGGCTCACCGTTTTCCCTTTGGTGGTCACCTTTTTTCCCTTTGTTGCTCACCTTTTGCCCTTTGCTGGTCACGTTTTTCCCTTTACTGGTCGACTTTTTCCCTTTGTGGGTCACCTTTTTCCCTGAGCAGTCACCTTTTTCCCCTGATCGACTCACCTTTTCCCTGAATAGGTTACGTGATGGGCATGTCTAGAATTAGAGGTCTAACATTGACATCAAACAGTTTTCCATTAAGTTCACGTCTAAAGTCGCTTTCAAGTCTAGCACCTCCTATTCCCTATCTCTCCTGTATATAAGTCCATATTGCTACTCCTTTAGTATCTGTCTAGCCTAACACCTCTCCTCCTGTTCCTATACCTCTCATATAAACCATACTCTACTCCTCGACTTCTGCCTAGCCTAACTCCTCTCCTCGTTTCCCTGTACCTCTCATATAAACCATACTCTACTCCTCGACCTCTGTCTAGTCTAACTCCTCTCCTCGTTTTCCTATACCACTCATATAAACCATACATTACTCAGCATCTGTCTAGCCTAACACCTCCCCTCGTTTTCCTATACCTCCCATATAAACGTATACTCTAATCCTCAAACCATGTCTAGACTAGCACCTCCCCTCGTATTCCCTATCTTTCTCATATAAAGCGCACTCCCCCTCCTACCACTGTCTAGCCTAGCATCGACCCTCGTATTCCCTATCTCTCGCATATAAAGACCTACTCCATCATTCAAAACTCCTATCCTAATACCTCTCCTCGGTTCGCTAATCGCTCATATTCTACCCTTCAAGTCCTGTTTAGTATAGCATCTTTCCTTGTATTCCCTATCTCTCTCGTATAAAGCATATCCCTCCCTCCTTTAGCATCTGACTAGCCTAGCATCAGCCCTGGTATTCCCTATCTCTCCTGTATATAAGTCCATATTCCTACTGCTACACTACCTGTCTAGCCTAACACCTCTTCTCCTGTTCCTATACCTCTCATATAAACCATACTCTACTCCTCGACCTCTGTCTAGTCTAACTCCTCTCCTCGTTTTCCTATACCACTCATATAAACCATACATTACTCAGCATCGGTCTAGCCTAACACCTCCCCTCGTTTTCCTATACCTCCCATATAAACGTATACTCTAATCCTCAAACCATGTCTAGACTAGCACCTCCCCTCGTATTCCCTATCTTTCTCATATAAAGCGCACTCCCCCTCCTACCACTGTCTAGCCTAGCATCGACCCTCGTATTCCCTATCTCTCGCATATAAAGACCTACTCCATCATTCAAAACTCCTATCCTAATACCTCTCCTCGGTTCGCTAATCGCTCATATTCTACCCTTCAAGTCCTGTTTAGTATAGCATCTTTCCTTGTATTCCCTATCTCTCTCGTATAAAGCATATCCCTCCCTCCTTTAGCATCTGACTAGCCTAGCATCAGCCCTGGTATTCCCTATCTCTCCTGTATATAAGTCCATATTCCTACTGCTACACTACCTGTCTAGCCTAACACCTCTTCTCCTGTTCCTATACCTCTCATATAAACCATACTCTACTCCTCGACTTCTGTCTAGCCTAACACCTTACCTCGTTTTCCTATATCTCTCACATAAACCATACTCTGCTCCTCGACCTCTGTCTAGTCTAACTCCTCTCCTCGTTTTCCTATAGCACTCATATAAACCATGCACTACGTTTCAAGCCTCTGTCTAGTCTAACACCTCCCCTCGTTTTCCTATACCTCTCATATAAACTATACTCTACTCAGCCTCTGTCTAGCCTAGCACCTCCCCTCGTATTCCCTATCTTTCTCATATAAAGCGCACTCCCCCTCCTACCACTGTCTAGCCTAGCGTCAGTCCTCGTATTCCCTATCTCGCCCATATAAACGCATTTTCCTCCTTGAACCGTCGCATCTAGCCTCGTTTTCCCTATCCTTTCCCATATAAACGCAAAAAACTGCGCTCGATCTCTCCTATATATCCTACTGTTGTGTTTCACATTCTAATGTTTAGAGGAAAGATTGGGAAAGAACCTTAAACATCACACATTTCAGGAGGTTTAACATACAAATTTCCCTTAATTTTGAGATTCCAACCAAATTTGAAGTCTGTGGACTAGTACTAAGTTTTATTTTTTGCAAGTGCTCGGTTTTCCTTTCATCATTTTGGATATCACCGGAAAGGCCTTGAAGTGTTTGGTTTTCTACTCGTGACAATTTTTGGACTTTCATCAGGAATACTGGAATTACCTCTCCTCATCTTTTCTTTGTTTGCTTTTCCATTTTACCATAGGTGTCACATATTTCGTATTTAATTCTGATTTCTTGATTTGTTTTTTTTGTAAGCTATAACTTACAATGTTTCATATCACTTGAATTTATGTTGTTATTAATTGTTTGGTTGTTTTACTGCTTTTACCTGTTTTCTTATCAAAATTGGTCTTACACAGGTTTAATGTTTATTCTTATTATGCTGCTGTACTTTTATGTTTTTTTCTCTCCGTTTTACTGACTCTTAGTAATGGTCTTCGTACTCCTATATACAAAATCAAAACTCCCTACTTGCAGCGGCTGGAGAATTTTTTATATGCAAGTTCTAAGCGACGGACAAAATGATGCTAAAAGGTGTCACGCAGTAGAAGACGCACAAAGTAAGGGAAAAAGGAATATCTGCATCCTTAATTTCTCAAGGTATAAAATGGAAACTTTGGACGGAGAACTTAAAACATTCGCTCCAAATGAACCGCTCTTGTTTTGTTTTACAGCTAACACGTGATTACACTCTGAACACGCTCTGAATAAATCTATAATCCTTGGCCTGTTGACCAGTACACGATTTTTCATCGTGGAATAGCAGCTGTCGTCGTAACGGTGGAGAAATAATTAAATGAGTTAATCAGACCTAGTTTAGGGCTATAGCTATCAACCGCTTAAGACCAAGGAGACCTTTTTATTGCTCTTGGGATGGGAACAAACTCTTTTACCTTCGTCAATAACATATTACATATTCTAATCGTAACCACCTTCCGACAGCCGAAATGGTTTATTTTTTATTGGAGAAGCATTATTAGCGACCATTACCGCACAAAACCGAATAAAATTTTAATCTTTCAACACCTGAAATTCCTTTTTATGTAATAAAATTGCTTGGAATCTTAAAAATGGTTTCAATTAAGACGAACTAATTACCATGACTTAGAATCTATTTTTGAGTCCACCCCTTTAATTACGACCTAGGGAGAATATAAATATTCTTTCATGGGGATCGTTAAGGAGTGTGAAAACGTCAAGCCAATGAGGGTATTACTTTTAATTGACTGGGACAAAGTTGTCTAGCATGACCTTAAATGCTCGGTAGCAGAGTTCGGGTGCATTAATAATATACTAACTATGCCTGTCGGGAGCTAATTTAAAATTCATATTAGATATTCACCCCCTAACAAGGCTTTCCACCCCAGCACCCTGCGTTTAGATGTCGTAAAATTCCGTCGTAGAGACAAACAGGTGATATGAGCTTATAGCTCTTTTGTGCTCCGCCGTATTTCAAGGAATCATGGTGTATCTTTTGCGGCCTCCTTCAGATAAATTAGGCTTTGATAAATGCGAGATCTCATCACAGAAACCTCTTCGCTTCAGGTTATCCCAGATTTAAGGTTTGTTACGGTAGAGGGAAGTAAGGTGATAAAAAAACAAGGAGATGATTAGCCCTCATAATAATATAGTTCCTTAACTGTGCCGTAATCTATTCAGGTATGTTAAAGATACGTAACTGAAAGAAATTTCCTAAGGGGATAATGTGAGACGTTTCATCTAATTTGAGATTCCTCAGGCAACATTTTTCTGAAAGCTTGTAAGTAATACTCGGTTTATTAAAATCGATTAATCCTGTTGTACTTCGTAACACAATATCAAAACAAATCAGATCCTTGGCGGACTATTTTAGGTACCAACGTTTTAAAATTTCATTAGAAGTTAAGGAATATTGATAAAAATATTTAATTCCATAACCGAAGAGTACCTAAGCATCTATAACATTGTTAACCTTAGATATAAATAAAATTCTGCATGATGCTGGCCAAGTCTTAATATGCTAGCAAATGATTCAGAGAACAAAAGCTATGGGTTCTGTGATCTTGACTTTATTTTACCGAAAGCTGTCTCTTTATCATAAGAATTGATTGTCATGGTTTGGTATAAACGGGTCCAAAGAAAGCAGGAAAGGTAGGTTTAAGTAAATGTGATGCCAGTTTCGTCTGCAGCAATCCTTAAACTTTAGAGCGGAGAAAGTAGATATTATTTTTGCGTTTGCTCTTTAAATGTACGGCCAGAATAAAACCTTCGCTGTAAACTTTATTTCATGTAAGTATAAATCTAAGCAAGTGTAAAAAGTTTTTAGACTATATACCAAATTCGAAATGGTTATACTGTACATAGTATGAAAGCATAACTGCAAAAACGTGAAATTCATGACACTATAAATGTTGTTGTCTTATACACCATGATTGCTGCATACCTGTGTACTGAAGTAATAATATGATTCCTCAAATTTAATATTTGTTTTTAATGTACAATTCAGTTTTTTGCTCTTTAATTACAGTTTATTGTAAGATATTTTTTTATGTTCTAACGTAATTTATCAGTAGACGATGAATGGTTTAACACTGCCATCTCTGAAAATTAGTTCAAGATCTATTCGAATAAATTCTTACTTTGGTGTTACATTCCTCTTAAATACCTTAAAATTTACTATATGGGATGTACTCGCTGTCTTGTAAACATAACAGTGATAGCAAACTCAAAGAAAGGGGCAGCTTCTCATTTTGCATTTCATAAACAGATTTAAGAAAATCTGCATTCTGTTTTTGTATATGTCTTGAGATATTTATTTCAAATTGCGAAAGAGCTCAACTAATGGAACCAATTTTTTTTTAAAAAAAATTTTAGAACAGTTTTAAACAACAAACAAACAAAACAAACAAATAAATCCGATCTCTCCTGTAAGCAAATGAAGTTATAACCATAGTAAGGTTCATTGTATAGCAGAGCCATGTTGACGCATTGCTGTCTTCCAACTGAACTCTGCGGCATATAAAATGTTTTGAAGCGACATGTGGAGTGCCTTTTACTTTGCTGGAGGTCTAAGAAACAAATGACTGGTGGATAGGTTTTAAAATAGGAATGTAGTGTATTGAGGTAAAGTTGCTGTCTTTATCTTGCGTTGAAATCACCGCTGTATTTTAGAAACGTTGTGGTTTAAATTATAAAAGTTTTTCTCCTTAATTTTATTATACCTAGCTTCAAATTTTGGTGAAAGCGTGCTGTGTAAATACTAGAGAAATTACATGAAATAAGTACATTAAAACTTGGCATATGTAATTCATATGTAGCGTTAAATTTTTAACTAGCCTTTGAAAAACCATGTTCTGTAGTTTAAAATAACTTCATAGCTATTTAATGCCTTCCCCATGCGTATGAAGACCCGCTATGAACAATTTTAGGATTATGTATAATAAAATTTGAGTCTCAGATTCTTCGGCTTCTTATAAAATACTAAATTCAGAGTTGCATTCAACGTTACAAATTACAGATAAAAGCATTGGTATACCTTTTGTAAGACACTGTAAGATGTAAGAAAATTATAAATTTATGTAAGCTTCTTTCTTAAAAATTAACAGCTACATAATTAAGGTTTATGCATAATTCATATAAAGCACTGATTGAAAAGAACAAAGTTTAAAATAACAGAGTTGCTTCAACTTTGTTGCTTTCATTACATTAGGCGAAAGGTTATCGAAAACAGCGAATAGTTGCATTATGATAAATAACTTTAATGGCTGAATAGAAATTCTGCTATGCTTATCATCCTGTTAACGCATTGGGTACTATTTTTCCTCTATGGTTTGTGTTAATTCTAAACGCAAATTATATCTAGGAAAGTACTCGAATGATTTCATAACAATTTAAGGTATTTGAAAATATTTATTAAAATGAACTGTACCATATATAAATTAATTCTCCTTTAAATGGAATTACAATAAACTTTCTAGGATCACAGGAACTTCGAAATACCCCACGTGAACATTAATTGGCAATGAATAACTCTCATTTTGAATGCGTAGTTAATGCTGTTAGGCCAACGCCGTGGCCGAATGGTTAGACCGCTTGCTTCTCACCAAGGCGTCCTGGGTTCAATCTCAGGGGCCCACAATTGGAATTTGAAGTGAACGAAGCGGCGTCTTGGCGGGTTTTCTCCGGGTTCTCAGGTTTCTCCCAGAAAAATCCAATCATTTTCATCAATTAATCACATTGGATGAATATTAACAGCTATAACTATAGGGTCTAACTGATGATTGATGTGCTTTACTATTTATACTATCAATATTATTTCTATTATTTCCTTAACAGCAATAATTAGTTTATCTTAGACTTTTAATTCTCATTCCAGCAATTGCTCCATCGTTACCTCTCCTTTCATCCATTTTGCTTCATTTCATAGCATCTTCCCTCACTCTCATACCTGGCTATGGGTCGTTCCCCGTTCCGGATTCTTCATTCTCTGATTCAATGTCCATCTGCTCATCTACAGGCCTGTGACCCTAGACACGGCTTTAAGTCCTAGGGGTGTAAGTCCCACATAAGAGAAGGGTAAACCGACTAAGTAAGTTAATGCTGCTATATTTATGGTCTACAGCGAGTTCGATCTCTAAGAATTAAGTGAAATTTCTTCTTCTTCTTTTTCTTTCTGTTTATCCTCCCCGCTAGGAGAACTTACACTCCCCCAGGATTTACAACTGGGGTCAGAGGCCTGTCGGGGAGCAGGCAGACTAATTGGATCGATAGAACAATCAGTAGGGTGATACGCCCGAAGCCTGGTATGAGAGGAAGAAAGGAGATGATATGAAATGACGTTGATGGAGCAGTTGGTAAAATGAAAGGCAGAGAACCCGGAGAAAATCCGTCCAGACGCCGCTTTGTCCACCACAATTCCGACATACGGTTCCTTGGGATTGAACCCGGGCCGCCTTTGTGAGAGGCTAAGTGTAACTTAAAGAATAACAATAGTCCAACCTTTCAACTTTACGTGCTTATTTATCTTTCAGTGTATAACAGATATCGCTCAGGTAGTGGGCAGACATCACTTATGTAAGCGAGGAAATGTAATTTGAATTAGACTGTAATGTGCCAGTTAGGCTGCTGATTTTCAAAATTCCAAGCATGGCGCCTTAATCTAACTGTTGAAGTAATTTTTGCTCTCTTACTTAAAGACGCATACTGTTTGTTGAATCTTTTGAGAGAGCGGAAGGGGGAAATAGGACGTCGTGTGGCCAGTGCGGCATCTATCACAAAGAGCCGCCACACGTAGCCGACCTGGGCACGATCCCATCCACTTTCTCAAAAGACTCTGAACAAAGAATACCTGGTATTTTGTGGAATGTCAGTCAGTTATTTCTGATCTCTGCCTTAAACTATAAGGCTGTATACATCGTTCATCACTCTCGGAACATTCTATATATTCCTGTGACGTAATCTCTGGGTTGTATTCGTGATCTTCTAAATAAATTCATGGCCCAGCCACGTAGTCTAAGTTAATTCTACTCGATTTGGAAAGAGAGAGGAAGAAATTGACTGACATTTTGCGAGAATATTAATGTTGCAAATAGTCAGTGTAGCCATTCTTTAAGTTTCACACCAATAATGAAATGAATTCCTTTTGCAGGTTATAATATATAATAAATAATTTTCTTTGTCTGTTGATAGTATATCTTCATTGCATTATAATTTTGATAGTACTAGCAGAAGCATTTCAACAAGTATGTTTTGAAATACCTCCAGTGTCGAGTATTATGTCAGTCCTTTGAGTGTCATCCTTTGTTTCTCCGAAATCCTATCTATAAAAATGGTTTCTTGGAAAATTACTTTCACAGTGTGATGAAGTGTTGTTTCCCTTTAGTAATTCTTAACTACCCAGTTTACTACTGACTTTCTTTCGCTCTTTATGATTCCCCCTCCAGATTTGTTTACCTGTTCTCCGAGTTTAGAATTTTTAATAAAGCTACCTTCCCTTGGGTGAAACGAAATGCCTCCAAATGCGTTATATCCTCTTATCCCTTCCTACCAAATTCTCTGAAGTTAGTTTAAATTTCTCCTCAAGCAACAGTCAGGATTCCTTGAAATCTAAATAGAACTAATTATTTCAAATTGTTTTATTGACTGCCTGAAGGATTATGGAACGAGTGTTCGCGAAACGGTTGAACCAAATATTAAAAAAAACCAGTTAAGTGCGTTTGTCCACATGTAATAATATTATACTAACTGAAATACAATAATGAAATTATTTAATAATCTTTAAGCATAATAAAACTCTTATATTGAGGAAAAAACGTAATTCATTGGTTGCTTTGGCTGAAATTAGCACAGTTTTCTAAAGTCGTTTTTCAGTATTTTGTGAATTTACTCCAATGATACGGAGGTATCGCATCTGTCCGAGTTCGAATCTTGTTTGGGATGGTCAATGTTTTCTCAGAGATGTTTTCTTATCCCGGGTAGACAAATGTCAGGTTACCCTTAAGCTCAATGCACCAGAGGTATAAATTTAATATGCATTTCATTTCATTTCATTCATTCACTGTCCGATGTGACCTGCCGCTAGAGGACGCTAGTTTTAAAAAATACAGAGAAAGAAGCATTTGTTCCACTAATATTACTTGCATTATTTGGTAGCTGAATATTTTGCTGTATTGAAATGTTCTTAACTTCAAACACCTTAGTTGACAGAGAGTAGATTACAGCGTATTCTTTTCTACATGTTAAACAAATTTGGTCTAAAAGCTTTTCCAAATGTTCTTGGAAACCCAGCCAGACCTTTTGAACACTAAAATACGCTTTGCATTTTTCTTTATCTTGAAATGCACACACAGGTCTTGCTAATGCAGCTAATATTAACGGAGGTACAATAAAGTCATGCAAAATATGAAGGAAAAAAATCTGATGTGTTGTTAAAATTACATGACTCTCTCTACCCTTGTACACACCATTTTACAAGCGCTTATTCTCCATATACTACATGTTGATAGCTATGAAAATTTGCAGAACTATTGTATTTCTAATCTTCTTATAGGTACAGAGGGAATATGGTAGCCTTTAAGAGATAGTCAAATATTTTAAGAGCTGGTTGCTATGTGGAGCATACCATTCTCTTTTCATGTCCAAACATATCAAAACGAATAACGAATTCCCATTTGAGAAAAAGTGTAAGTATTGAAAAATTCAAATAAATAACAAGGAGTATCTCTGAAATGGCTCGCTCGACAAAAAAAGTGTATATGACATAAATTGTGTACTTTAACGAGATCTACATTTTTGTTTAGTAACACGTTGTCTGTCTCTTACGGTTTAATAGTTAGCAAAAGACATTCAGAAAAAAGAGGACTTTTGGGGACATTCCCAGAAAATTTATCACATACATTTCATTTGCCATGAAAACATCTTACACATATGATATTTTAATCAAAATCGTTACAACCATTTTTGAGAAAATCAAAATTTTCATAACATGTAATCTGGGGTGAGGGGATTTTCTCCAAAATCTTTGTGTCGCACCTTTGAAAGATACTGAATCTAAATACCAAGTTTAGTATTTATCTGACTTTTCGTTTTTGAGTTATGCTGTTCACAAACACACAGGCACACACATGGACCTTTTTCTAAAAATGTTTTTATTTTATTCGCGGTACCTCAAAACATGTATTTTTCGGTGAAATCTCGGTATGGAATTTTTGGGGAGTGCAATACTTTCCCTATTTACTATGCGTAGCAGAGAAAGTAAAAATTCATTTTAAATAGGAAAACTTTCTGGAATAATGAACATTTTACCAGAATGTTATGAAATATAAACCTTTTCTACACACTGCAAATCGTAAAAGTTCTTGTTCCGATAACTTGAATTATAGTATTCTCATTTTGGTCTGTAGTTATGATACTTCTACTCTTTTACACTGTAATTGTGTTTCTTTTTAGGGATTAAGCAAAGTAAACCGGGGAAGTGCAGCAAACATGGGTATTATAATAACCAGTGGTAATACATTAACGCCACCGATTATAAGTTAAGGCACAATTAATTCTAATGTTTCAATTGGAGCCTTGCAGTTGCAATCTTTCACTTTTTTGTGCCGCATCGTTCAAGAATCTATCACAAACTATGGCCAGTGTGCTTAATAACAATCAAGGTGGACTCATTATTCTAGCCCATGTTATTAAGGGAATCCCAACCATCAATTTTTTGCACTCCTTTGGTCAGCACCGTTGACATGCTACTATCTCTTTAGTATAATGGTAGCGAAACAATTTGGATCCCATGCTTTAATTATTTTTACAATGATGGATTATAAGGGAAAATGCAGCTCGTATATCATAGCGCAGTTCTAATTATAATCTTTTTCTTGCCACCAGCCGGTACACGTTCAACGCTTTTCTTCACCATAAATCACTTGTCACCCAGGGCCTGTCCTGCAAGAAGCTGCAATATTGTTACAGATTAGCGTCTACGCAACCATTTGCAAAACATACTTTGTTAATTTAATGTGCAAACCCTATGTATTTCAAAATTTTAAGCTACGTTTTATCATTGCAGCTTAACTAGAATTTAGTGAGAATATTTAGAATTTCTTAGAAGAAGTCAATGGAACATGTCTGGCGATTTTATCTAAATATGCAGATACAGAATCAAAGACGTTACAGTACCGTCGTGTCAAAAGATATGTTATTATTTCCGATAAAAGTAAACAGAGAAATATAGCACCATTAACAGCTGGAATGCCCGTAATCTCGGAAATAGCAATTTAATCCTTCTATATATTTAAAATTATGAAACATAAATTCTGGCGAGTTCATGTCATAGGTAATAAGCTGGGCCATGCCAGAAGTAAACGTTGGAATAGAAAACAACTAAGTGCAAAAAATCAGAAAAGGTACAGCAATAAGAATCTGGACCAAAACGGGTTTGCCATAAAGACACACAATAGCATACAGAAATGCTTAGCAGAAAACATAGATTAAAATAGGTTTATAAAACCGAATTTAAACGGTATACCATAATTGCTCCTTCTTGAAATAAATTACAAATGAAATACAATTAAATTATGAAAATATATGCAGTAAGTTCACAGTGGAAGTCCCATCGTTCGGAGATTTGGGCCCTAACAAAAATGTATAAACAAAGAGCTGAAGCAGCAGAAATAATATTACATAGGCCTGTGGCAGACTACAGCTTAAAGGGAATAACTATTTGTAAGACTTTTAATAGATATAAACAAGAAACACAGACCGAAGAAATAGTTTCTTCTCAGTATACCATATAAACTTCAAAACTGCAAAACCTTTTATATGAAAATAGACATAGGTCGACCATTAAAAAGTTAGCCAGTTGCATTGTTAGCTACTTTAACAATAGAATTGGTGATGATAACGATGATTCTGGCGATGTGCAGGGCTATCCAGAAAGTAACCTCCGTTTTGAAATAAACATGAAACCGGTATACTTATAAACGTTTTATTATACACATCTGACAACTACAGCTTTTCTCTATTTTTCTATATAGTCTCAAAACAGATTCAAGCACTTGTAATACCTTTTCACAGTCTTTGAAATACACTCTGCATAAAATTCTGCCGCCTGTGAACTAAGCCAACCTGTCGCGGCATGTTGAAGCTCTTCTTCACTGCCAAAGCGTTGACCTGCAACCTACTTTTTCACGTACGAGAACAGATGGAAGGAGCTAGGGGCCAAGTCCGGGCTGTACGGGGGATGGTCACAAATATCCCATTTGAACTTAGCTAAATGTTTGTGTTGCTTGCTGTGTGAGGGCGAGCGTTTGCATGCAAAAGCCCAACAGAAGGTCACGACGTTTGTTTTGAATTGCTCTTCTTAGCCTTTTCGCACTTCACACTTAACGGGATTTGTTATTTCGGCGCTCGTGCTGTTGGTTATAACTAGCAAGCACGCGATAGTGCGATGCGCCACCTTGCACAGTTAGAAGCGTACAAGCCACTGTGCACGCTGATGTCGAAATGGCGGCCCCAACCCCTACTTTTCATGCTATGCATGGACGGAGGTTACTTTCTGGACAGCCCTCGTATTATTGTCCAGGCTGTAAAACATGTCATTTGATATATTGAAACTACTACCTCTTCCAATGATAAAGGTCTGTTATATATGGAAGTATTCATTTAAAACGTGATTCTCTATAATTATTCACAGCAAACGTATTTTTTAGGAACGAGTTTAAGTTAAGCCAGAGGTGCTTAGCTACAGCGTGTGAACCCAATGCATAGAAAAAAAGAGAGAAAAAGTAAAATACTTGAAGGTAAAATACTTTCAAGTATTTCATTAGATGATGTACTCACACTTGAGAAAAGTGGAATATTTTGAAAACGGCTAACTTGCAAACCTTGTATTTTAATGAACACATTTTCCTGTTATAATTTTCTGTCTCTTTCTGATGTTAGGATATTTAGAAGACAGCTGGAACCAAGAAATGGCTTTTCCAGATGTTAGCCGAGATTCATTCTGTATCTACTTCTATTAATGATATACAGAAATTATTTGTCTGTGTCAATGAGCAACAGAATCAGTATTCACTACAGACAATATCACCATCAGTGGTTCGTTTACTAATTTTAATTTTTGCCTCATCTCTAATTAATTGCGTGTCAAGGACATATGAAGTTTATACCGGGGCGACGATGTTAAATTTTGGGACTTTAATTGTTTAATCTTTGTATCAATATTTTCGTAAAGTAATATAAATTGAATGCATTAATAAAGCCCCTTTTTGCTACAACAATAGCAATTTTATAACAAATCTCCATTCTAAGCAAAAAATATTCAGTAACTAACTAGTGCAGTATATAAATACGTTACACATGTTATATACATTTTTTATAGTAAGACATGTCATTTTGTGGTTTCTATAAGGCATACTTGTCAGTAAATCATATTTTAATTAAAAGGTTTTTCACATAAAAGAATTCTTTGTGGTGAATAAAGTTCACTTAAATCTTTGATTTGCATACTTAAAAGGTATTCGAATTAAGGGTGGATTCTGATAATTCTCCGATTTTCGGGTTAAAGTCATGCTTTCATAGGCAGATAGGAATCCTATTTTGAAAATCTAAATTGTTTGGATTCAACATAGCTCAAATGTGAATTTCCTTGATTCCAGATGCTGAAACCTAGAGTAAAATGCAACACTTCCTCTAGTAGAGAGAAATTAAAAAATAAATGCAGTTTTTCTGAGCTACGTTTTCTTAAACCACGATGAAAACACTTCTTCACGCAAGACGGGCAGTTTGCATTAATAAACATGAAGTTTTCCTCTCGGTTTCACAGGTTAGATATCTGAAATTCCATTTCGATTTCTTGACCATTACACAGCAAGTATACAAAAATTGTTGGGATTGCCATTGGTCGAGTGGCCAGCGTCCTGGCTTCTCAATGCAGATGTCCTGAGTTCTATTCCCGCTGGTGCTCTGAATTTTTCTTTAACTAGAAACATTCCCTAACTGGGGGCATGAATGTGGGAATTAATCCTTGCGTGTTTAATAGTAAAAATTATTAAAAGCAGCATTAACCTACAGTTTAATACCATCATAAAGTCAAAGGGGTTATACAAATGAAATAATAATAAAAAAAATCTGATGTGTTACACTCACATGACTTTCTATACTCTTGTACAAACTAATTTTACACACTCTTGTTCTCCATCTATTTCATATTAATGGAGATAAACATTTGCAGAAAAGATCTTTTGACATGCAAAGAGAATTACATTTTACACATAGCGACCAGCTCTAAAAATATTTAACTTTCGCTTAAGGCCTACTATGTTCCCCTTGTTTTGTATTTGCAACGGCAATATAGAAATACAGTAGCCTTTAAGTATAGACATATCTCTTAATACTTGGTTGCTAGATGCAGCACCATTCTCTTTGCCACAGATTAATACTCTTTGCATATCCAAGACGAAAAAATGAATAACGAATTCCCATTTGAGAAAATAAGTATTGAAAAATTTAAGGGAATAACAAGCATTATCTAGAAAATGGTTCACTCAACAAAAAAAAATGTATATGACATAAATTGTGTATTTTAACGCGATCTACATTTTTTTATGTAGCAAAATGTTGTCTATCTCTTATGGTTTACCAGTTATGCAAAAGTCGTTCACAATGAAGAATACTTTTGGAAACATTCGCAGAAAATTCAAGATATACATTTTATTTATCATGACAATATCTTAAACATATGATATTTTAGTCAAAATCGTTAGAGCCATTTTTGAGAAAATTAAAATTTTCGAAAAATGTTACATGTAAAGGGTAATCTAGGGTGGGGGGATTTTCTTGAAAACCTTCGTGTCGCATCTCTGAAAGATACTGAAACTAAATGCCAAGTTTGGTGTTTATCCGACTGTTCCTTTCTGAGTTATGCTGTTCACAGACACACACACACGGACATGTTTCCAAAAATGCTTTTTTTGGATTCAGGGGGCTCAAAACATATATTTCCGGTGAAATCTGGTATCGAATTTTTGGGTGGAATGCATTACTTCCCCTACTTACTATACGTAGTAGAAAAAGTAAAAAGCTAGTGTGTAGCAAAAGACATTGTACATGCACTTACTATCGAATGATCTTGAAATGGCGTTGCTAAGCATCCGACGGTGACGAAATGTTTCACTGCTTGTCAGAACGACATTCTGGACAGGCATTTTCTCATTATACCGTCTAACAAATGATGATGAAAGGCATGAAAGACAAAAGATACCAACCTCTAAAACAGGCGCTGGTGGGTACGGACGGGAAACAAAGAAAGAATGACAAATGTGAGGATACAAAAAGGAGTTTTGACGAACTGAAACTAAATGAACAAATAAGAAGAGAAATTATTGCCTGAAGTAATGAGAAAGTCAAAGGAACTACGGTCAAACACAAAGAAAAGCGCGTAGAGTAATATCAAGATTATAATAGATCTTTAGCAACTTATAACGACCAGAGGAGTTATTCGGCATTTATTTCAAGAGAATATGGACGAATGTAGCAGCAAAGCAAATAAAGAACTTGTCGGAACTAAGCGACGAAGTGCTTAGTCATCGTTGAAAGTCTAAATGTCCTATCCCATCAATGTTAAATTTAGCAGCATCATACCTGCTATTTCAGAAACCACTAAACATCCACTGACAGCACTGGATGATTTGTTGATGCATGTTATTTTGTATATTACTTTCCATATTGCATTTCACCCATAAATTCGGTACCAAGATTTCACCGCAATTACATGTTTTGAGGCTCTGTGAATAAAAACATGTATTTTTAGAAAACGTTTTGTGTGTGAGTGCGTGTGCTTCTGTGAAAAATATAACTCAAACACGAAAAGTCGGATAAACACCGAACTTGGTATTTAGTTCAGCAGCTTCCAAAGATGCGACACGAAGTTTTTCTAGAAAAATCCCCCACCGGAAACTGCTTTACAAGGAACATTTTTCGATTTATTTATAAAAAATGGCTCTAATGATTTTGGTTAGAATACGATATATTAAATATATTTATATGACAAATAAAATGTACGAGATCCTGAATTTTCTGGAAATAGCCTGTATAGAGCTCTTCATTCATTTGTGTAATATAACATAAATGGTATGCGTTAAGTGATAGATGAAACGAACTACACAAATGATTTAGATCCCTTTAAAAAAACGCAGTTTATTTCAAATATTTTTTCCGAGATATTCGTGGTTAATGGTTCGAATTGTTCAATTATTGGCCGTTCTCTTGAAATCCTTCAGTTTTTTCTCGCATGGAATTTTAAGGCCAGCATATAGCGTCCAGTTCTAAAACATTTAACTTTATATAATAATGAAAAGCGTAATGAGGCTATTTCTGCAAAACTTTTTTATTAAAATGTAGTAGACAGAAAAATAAGACTTTAGTAGGAACGCTTTGTATTAATATTAATATTAATAAACGATATAGGGCAGAGGAAGTCATGAGAATGTTTCATATCAGATGTTTACAGTGTTGTGAATTTTGAAATCCTCTCAATTAGTTTACATTATTAAGGGCACTGAGACTGATTTTGTTTTGTGAAAACGTCAGAATTTGCGATTTTTTAATTTATCATATAGATATTCGCGGCGCCGTGGCCGAGCGGTTAGACCGCTCGCCTCCCACCGAGGCAGCCCGGGTTCAATCCCAGGGACCTGCATGTGGGATTTGTGGTGGACGAAGCGGCGTCTGGGCGGGTTTTCTCCGGGTTCTCCGGTTTCCCCCGCCATTCATTCCACCAACTGCTCCATCATCACCTTTCCTTTCATCCATTTCACCGACATTTCGTTTCATCTACTTCCTTCATCCCATACCAGGCATTGGGCTGATCACCCATCCTGGCTACTCTGTCCGATCCATGAGTGTCTGCTCCTCGACGGGCCTCTGACCCCAGGCACCCGCTTGTAAGTCCTGGGGGGTGTAAGTCCTACGTAAGAGGAGGGTAAACAGATAATGAATGAATGAATGAATATAGATATTCGGCGGCGCCGTGGCCGAGTGGTTAGACCGCTCGCCTCCCACCGAGGCGATCCGGGTTCAACCCCAGGGACCTGCATGTGGGATTTGTGGTGGACGAAGCGGCGTCTGGGCGGGCTTCTCCGGGTTCTCCGGTTTCCCCCGCCATTCATTCCACCAACTGCTCCATCATCACCTTTCCTTTCATCCATTTCACCAACATTTCGTTTCATCTACTTCCTTCATCCCATACCAGGCATCGGGTTGATCACTCATCCTGGTTGTTCTATCTGATCCATGAGTGTCTGCTCCTCGACGGGCCTCTGACCCCAGGCACCCGCTTGTAAGTCCTGGGGGTGTAAGTCCTACATAAGAGGAGGGTAAACAGATAATGAATGAATGAATATAGATATTCCATCGAACATCTGTGAATATTTTTGGCAACCATTTTTCGCTATCTGCCATTTTTAAAAATCAAGCGGCATGTTTAAATCACCCCTGCGCTCCCTTTTAACTCCACTGGACCATTCCTTATGTGGTTTTTCTGTTTTATATTTTTGCGCAGGGCGCCGTTTTAGTGTGGTTTCCTTTCCGGCTGTCTTTCTGAGGATCAAGGGTTAGTTTGCATGGGTGGTGATTTTAAGTCGGTCCCATCAACATGGCTCATGTGAAGTATCCGCACGACACAACGTGGTTCGGAGATCACGATAAAAGCTGTAGGTCCTCTCATTCCTCCGGACCTCTTCATCATCACCCTACCATCGGAGGCAACGGATTCCACCTGATGGCTGTCTCCGCCTCAGAAATGGGACCAGTCATCACTTGTGGAATAAGGCCATATAGGGAGCATTAGAAACGACATCTTTTTGCCCATGAAGTTTATTTCTTATATTTCAGTTTTGCTTTGATTTGTATGAAAATTTTCATACATGCTCTAGAATTTGTTGGCTAAAGATCCAAGTATGTATTTTATGATTGTTTTATTCATTGCGATACCAAAAAATTAATTTATGGTGAAAAACAAGACAAATTCCATCAAAAATGAAAGTTTTATTATTCTACAGCTAGTATCAACTTTTAATCAAATCCTTGCATTTATTTTAACTGTACTAAAGCATTTGAAATGTCACTATTTTACTTCTCTGACAAATTTTAATGCGCAAGGCAGTGTTAGACACATTGTGTTTTCTTCGCTAATTAAAACATTTAATTATATTATGTGAGAAACTATTTGAGCTAAAGTTTTGAGCTTTTGAATAGTCGTTTGTTTACTTACTCATATTAACTGTGTAAATTTTCAAGTGGATAGCTTGAAATAAAAAAACAAAATTCAATCTTAGTAACCCGTAAGAGTTTATGGAAAATCATTTGTAATTCGATAACCAAGGTCAGAAGTTAAGAATTCTCTCTCTCTCTCTCTCTCTCATGTCCGAAGATAATGCTCAACTTATTATAGGTATGTTCATTTTGGGTCACTAGGACAGAAAATGGGGAATTTTATTGCTCTTTTGTTTTAGCCCTTTCGGCTTTTTTGCTTACTGGTACTTTGTTTAGCCCTTTTTAGGTCTTAATGGCTTTTTTGTTTTTGCAACTTCACCTTCTTTCGATATTTTTACTTATCTTTCCCAATTCGAACAGACATAAATTATTTACACAGATTAGCATAACCAATAAAAAATATAACTGAAAGAAGAAGTGTTTTATTCATAAATGCTTTCGCACCGTGTGTTTTATACCACTAGAATTCCATATTTTTAATCGCAGTGTGTTAACGTAAATGAATGATTTATTGTGCTTTAAAATTTACATAAAATTTATACAATGTATACAATGAAGTTGATTATTTTTTCTCTTCCCCTTATATTTAACATTCTGCTGTATATATAATGGGAAAGTATAATGTATTCACTATTTATTGTTTTGTCTCGTTAACCCTTTTTCGTACGTTCTCTAATTTACTTCACATTTCTTTTAAAAGTTTTAACCTTATTTTTCCTAAGTATTTTCCTTTTTTCCCCATATATTTAATGATATTGTATTAAAAATTTGCCTTACTTTTAGCTCTATTGGTAAATATTTCACTTCTCTAGTACTAAAGTCTCTCTTCCTTTATCCGTATCATCGAATTCCAGAATATAATGCCAATTGTCATGTAAGCTATTACATTCAGTACATCTCTCCCCCTTCTTCTCCCTGTTAAACCACTTAAATTCATCACACATATTCTCGCCCACGCATACCCCATTCTGGCCTCTTTGTTGTACACTTCAGTGTATCTTTCTTTTTCCCGTTCCGTTTTAAAATATTTATAATATATTAATCTTTTTCCCTCGAAACTACTTATAATTTCTTGCTTTTCAATATCCTCCACTCTTGTTCTAATTTCTTTCCAGAAACCTTACTTTTGTTGTTTCTTTCTGCCCATGCTTCCCCCCATTCCTATTTTTTTCCAGTGTTGTCTGTATCTTGTGCATCCAATTTTCTTTCTCCCCATTTTCTCCTGTACAATCAAGCATTATTTTAGTATATAATTTTTCTTTAGCAGCTTTATTCTGAACCAGCATTTGATGCCCTTGCTACCATTTTGCCTTTTGCTCCCACCCTTCCTAGTTCTGCTTGTGCTACTCCCTTCGGCAAACTTCTTGGTAATCCTAGGCTTATTTTGCAAAAGTTCCTACGTATCATCTACAGTTTCCTATCCCGTTTTTCAGCCCCCATATCTCTGCTGCGTATAACACCGTTTCTTCTACTACCGTGGTATATATTCTTCCTAGCACGTAATTCATAAATAATAATGTTTGGAGAAAAGTGACACACATTCCCTTTTAACAATGGAAGAATGTCAAGCATTATATTCATTATTTAAAACAACGGTGGCGAAAACGACTTCCTTCCGCGAGTCACCAAATATGCAACATGCACTGCATCACTCAGCAGCATGTAAAAAACAAAAGGACGGTTGCAGAGAGGGAACGGCGCCTGCGAGTCAAAATAACTCGCGAGTCACGTTTTCGCCCCCATTTGCATCATATGTTTATGTTACTAGCTACTAGGTCGTTTTCAGAATATTATAAGTCTTTTTATAGGTACTTAAGGTATTAAAAATCTTAAACTCCGAAGCCTACTTATAACCATATGGGCCCATGGTGACTGCAGAAGGGGTTGCAGCAGCAGGGAACGTTTGGGAACCACGCTCTAGACCGAAGACAGAGACGTAATTACTGAAATGATTGCTCCTCATAAATTATAAGAATCACAAAGACAATTACTGCCTTCTTCAAAGGTGAAAGAGCTTAGTAATGCGAGTAGACCATGTGCAGCAATAAAGCTGTCTTCTATTCCAGTCGGCAGCTCTCACCGGCGCAGAGTAGAAACAAATAATTACAGAAGCACACAAGAAGTGCGGTTGTAATGCAAGAGAGGTATTAAATGTCCGGTTGTGTTCGCATTGCACGATACGGTGACCCCATCAACAGCTGAGGCAAATAGCACACAGTGTTAGATCTTATCGAGCCACTTGCTGCGGTCTCATCCGAACCCCCTGGGGCGTAGTGGACGCGACGGATGTGACGGCTGGCTGAACAATCCCCACACATGTCACTTTTCCCGACAACAACTCGGAAATATTACCAGGTACTCACTGCTTTGTTACCCGATACATCTTCAAGCTATTTGTCATGAGTGGATTCAGGCGCGGTGAAAGATTCCCATGTTTTTTCCGATGTCATCACTTGCATTTACTGTAGACTTAACAAGCCATCGATGATTGCGTTGTTGCCCTTTGACCGATCTAAATCAGTAAACGGGAGCATTGGTGTTATCCAATACATTTCACGAGAGTTAGGAAACCTCCTTATTTTGTGTATTAAGTACTGTGTTGAGACAAACATTAGCATTTCTTCTGCGGCAGCTGTATTGTGTTTAAATCTGTGAGTGTTAACGATAAATATTTCTTCACATCATTTCCATGTGATAAAACCCGATATTTTCCGTACATTACTGCGGAAAAATTAAGAAATAGGAAAGGATAATACAATTCTAAAGATGCACTGATAGCAGTTAGACGTGGTAGACGTCAGCGGCATTCTGATAAAGTATTGCCCTATTAGGAAATGTCGAACGTGCATCGCCGCTCTTCTTTCGGAAACGCTGTTTAGAAGGCTCTCTTGGGCACGTGTTTGTGGTTCTCTTTGATCCCTCTCGTTTTTCTACGTCAGTCACAACGAGACTGGAGCTACGCGACCGAAGATGTCGCATTCCTTACGGAGGAAGGGGACTAACATTAATCCATTGAGAGACTAATTTAGATTTGATTTGTTTGAACTTAACAAAACTCAACGCAATTTAAATAATATATTAGCTTAATTTTCAAAGTTTTAAAATATTTTATAAAATCACAGTTGGTTTAATCAAATATGTTTCAGACAAAAATTGTTTGCTTTTATGCCTAAAACCAAAATATGTTAAAATGACCTCCCCATTCAAACAAATTGAGGTTACCATGAAAGATTGAAAGTATGCAATAGGCACTAAATAAAACATAACTAATTGTTTCTTCCAACTTAAATAAAGAAACATACACCATAATCTGCTTTCAGAATAATCCGCTGGAAATTGTTCTAAAAAAACAGAAAGCATCCTGTATAAGGTTTATACAAAGAAAAAAAACTACTGATATTTAAATAAACGGGAGGCTATGAAAGTTATAGCGTTGTTAATGAAACTGAAAACAACAGGAATCTATAGCTAAGATTTTTCTGATAAAGCATAACAAACGCTTACACCGGTAATTTATACAAAAATGTAAATTTATAGCATACACGTACATAAAATTTGTATATGCACCTGCTTAATGCTATTTTTCTTCTGGGTTGCTCTACATAATAAATGTTTTATAGCTACCCTGAAGATTGGATATGTTTCTAATGATGGGAGAAGCTATTATTATTATTATTATTATTATTATTATTATTATTAATTTCCTACAGATATCCTTTCTGCTGCAAAAGTTGAAATCGACTCTAATGAAGCTAATAAAGTATTCCTTCCGGAAATATGTATTTGGTCCAATCGGGCAAAATGTCTTAGCTTCCATCATCAGGTTTCCCAAATACTACCTTCTCCTTACTATTCCTATTCGTCCTCCGTGGTGTAGTGGTTACCCCGGCGGAGGGCGTTGGTTTTTGTCAGGCGTAAAAATCCTTAGCATGGCTTCCTTCGCAAAGGAAGTAAAGCCGGTGATCCCGTGTCGTAGATTTACGGCACGTAAAAAATCTCAAGCCTGATAGAGGCCACTGAGCAAAATTACCGGTCTTTCATGCTCAATATTGAATGGAACGCGGTTTAAAGAGCGTCCATAAATAAAACTCAATTTCATTTAATTCTACTATTGCACGTAACGTCAAGAAAGTTTGATACGCGCGGGGGAGGGTAATAAAACCTTCATGCACCTTTTCATTCAGCTATTATTTTTCATCTTCTGCTTTACTGATAGAATATGGATATGCACTATCACATTGAAACTATTTTAAAAATTTAAAGTACAAGTTTTAAAAATTTCTGGTATAAATTATATTTATGGCCCTTCAGTTTAACAAAACCCGGTCAATTTAGGTATTACTCGAAAACTTAATAAAAGAGGTGATTTTTACTTTAGGTTTCACTCCCTTTAGATGCAGAAATGAATCATGTGGAGATGCGTATACAGAAATGAAAAATCCAACTTCAAATGTATAATTATACTAAAGTTTGAAAGGTATTCAGTTATTTATACATTTCGTTAATATTTTTCACATACATTTTATTGGTGTTTGCCATTGCCTGGCAACAAGGAAGCAGTTGAATTCGAACAAATCTATACCAACAGTTGTAGCAGAAATAATACGACGAACATTGTCAGGTAATATTTAATTATATTTGGTTAAAAATTCTGAATAAGGCAAAGAAGAAGAAGAAATTATGAGACAAAAAATAAACAACCTAAAACTACAGAATTTGTGAATTTGCTCAAACGATTTAATTGCTTAATTATTGTATCTTTAGCTAGTGACTTTAAAATGATTTCGTACGTCATTGATTATTATTTTGTCAGATTAGAAATTTAAGATAGTTTATGTAACTAAACATTGTATAATATGTCATATGTTTGAAACAAAAAGTAACAGAAAACAAAATTCTACCCGTTGCTAGGGAGAATCAATACTTAAGAAAATGTTTCATAAGATGGCTAGAAGGAGAAACGATGCCACACATTAAACATTAATTAACTGTTATTCTTTATTAATATCGCCGTATAAAGGACAACATGGAATAGTAAGTTACCTAAGGTATTAATGTAATTAATGGGAAAATTGTTGTTTCACGTATGGAAAAGCCGATTTGAAGTAGGAGTTGTATTTTCAACTGTTGGGGAGCCGAACACTTGAAGTAGTTGCAACCGCACGTATGGTAAACAGTTTCCGGTAGACTTCGCCCCAAATGTACTTTCAGGTGGCCTTTGCCCCAAGTTTAAAAAAATATTAACTTTGTAATTTGAGTGTTTCTTTAAATATTATATATTTATGTTTGCCTCGGCTGCGTCAGTATTATTGTTAGAGACACGTATCTCTTGGCAGAGTTGTGATGTGACAAGAATGTAGGTTTACACAGATTATAATTTTACTTCACTTCTTTTATTAATGCTTGACACGGTTTAAATATCACTTCACTGATATAGAGAGCTGTGAGATTCTTTTTATGAATTAATTACACTTTTTTAACACGTAAACTATTTTTCGTCTCACACGAATACATATTATATTTCTTGAGGACACTTTTTAGGTCTGGTTAGTAACTCTGTCTGCAGGCAACACGTCCAGTTATGAGCGCCATCTAGAAGCAACTGAACTCTGTATTTGAAAATTTTGCTATATTTCAGTTTCTGATTGGCTAATCCAAGTCCAATAGAATACCTTCATTTAACAAAACCTTATTCTGGTTGTTGATTGGCTATTTTATAAACTGTCACTAAAATTACACTATTGTTACTCCAAGAATCACAAATAGTACTGTTAAACTTTCTTACTCATTATTGACTCAAGGTTACCTCATTGTTACCTCATTGTTAGTAACTTTTGACCTATTTCTCACAGCTCCTACATTATTAAATTACGTAATATATTCATATAACATTATTACACACAGATACAATAATATTAACATATACAATGACCGTAATATACACTTTTTATATATTGTTACATACACATATTACTTTAAGGTTGGCTGTTATTGAATTTACATATTATATAATTAGACTGAAATTATTTAAGTGTTAAAAATACTGCCTCATTAATGTTCATCAAGAGCAAAGGAGGACCGCGAGGTTGGCGTACTCCCCGTATAACTACGTGTAAATATACGCATTATTAATTGAAGAATCAAATATCATTTATTGTTAATGAAAAGAGTAAATAATTCTTTTCCTAAAGTTATTAATATGAATTTGCGCTCAAAATATTCATCTATACATAGTGCTTGAGAATAAATACAATAATAAGTAAAGCAAAATTTTTTTTATCATTATTGTCAACCAAAGATATTACAATACCCAACTGTATCACTTGAGTTAGATTGGTTTGCCACATCAGATTTAAAGGTCTATAAAAACTGAATTTAACGAATCCTGAGAAAGAGAGCTCATCCGGGAAAGGTATTTAAAAATCGTATGCCACATTGTTACATGGCCACTACTGCATCCTGAGAGCCACCACCATGACCGGGATCCTTCAGTCATATTTTAGCACCGCACACTCTGTACTGCCATGTGTCTATGTGTGAGTAGGTGAATCTCCGTAACCATTGAATCATTTTGATAATTCTTTATCATTGAAAAGCACTTTTCTTCCCGACGGAAGAAAGCCCCGATCAAACATTTTTTCAATTCAAGTGTTTACAAGAAAAATTGTGAAACATTTTTTCAATTTGTGACAAGATTGGAAAAGACACTGATAATTTATCACGCGCAAAGCAATTTAGTATTTGCGTCACAGTATAACAATTTACAATGAAATATTGTTCTGTACTAATATTATGTAGCACTTTCACGTATTATATCCAATGAAATCACATTACGAGTGTGGAATACAATGAAAATAACACCAACAGTTAGGTTATATAACATTGCATGAATATATACTTAGTTCGGAAAACTGCCTGGCAATTATTTCTTCATAATCGCCTTCATCTGCTCCATCTTGTGATAATCCACGGAGCTCTCCATGTACAGACATGACCAGCTTATGTATAACCTAATCAGTTCGCACACAACATACCTTGGCCGGGTAGCTATTTTTGTTTACTTTTCGCTTTCAGCATGCTGCAGATATCGTGACGCACTGCAAATACTCGCATTTCATTGGCCAAAGCCATCAAATCATTGTGAAATCTTTGACCGTTTAGAACATGCCCTTATTTACTTTCAAGACTATCAAAGACGTTAAAAGTATTGGAAGAAATTTTTCAAGAAAAGTTGTGAAGTTGTGACAACTCTTAAAAGGTTTTGTAAAGTACTGAATTTGAAAAAAAATTGATCGTGAACAAGCAGTTTAAGACACCTAATTTCAGCTCCTAAGTGATAAAAAAAATCTGATATGTTACACTCACTTGACTTTCTCTACTCTTGTACAAAATATTTTTACAAACGCTTATTCTCATTATGCTTCATGTTAATCGAGATATCGAGATGTTAATCTTATTGCTAATTTTCTTGCAAGGGGAATTAGTAGGCTTTAAGCGATAGTCAAATATTTTAACAGCTGGTTGCTATGTGGAGTATTCCATTCTCTTTGCATTACCAGGACAAAAAAAATGAATAACGAATCCCCATTTGAGAAAAAGTATAAGTATTGGAAAATTTAAGGGAATAACGAGCAATATCTCGAAAATGGTTCACTTAACAAAAAAAAGATACGTATATGACATAAATTGTGTATTGTAACGCGATCTACATTTTTTGTATAGTAAAATTTTGTCTATCTCTTATGGTTTATCAGTTATGCATAAGTCGTTCACAATGAAGAATACTTTTAGAGACATCCCCAGAAAAATCAAGATATACATTTTATTTGTGATGAAATGTCTTAAACATATGATACTTTAATCAAAATCGTTAGAGCCATTTTTGAGAAAATTAAAATTTTCGAAAAATGTTTCATGTAAACGGTAATCTGGGGTGGAGGGATTTTCTTGAAAACCTTCGTGTCGCATCTCTGGAAGATACTGAACCAAATACCAAGTTTGGTGTTTATCCGACTGTTCGTTTCTGAGTTATGCTGTTCACAGACACACAGACAGACAGACAGACAGACAGACAAGAGACACACACATGGATATGTTTCCAAAAATGCTTCAATACTTCCCCTACTTACTATACGTAGTAAAAGTAAAAATAAAAAGGATTTACAAGTCCTGTATACTGGAATACGAGCACGTTGGCATAAAATAGCACACGAAGACGGTAAGACATAAGATTTGCCTTAGAGAATGCCATATAGTAGAAAATAACTGTATATATAGATGATCACGATTTAGAAATTAAGAGAGCGGAAGACAAAGCGGTAAAGGATACGTATAATTATTTATTTAATTGACATGTAAATTGAAATACTGCAAAATGGTGCAGGATTTAGCATTCAGTTTATTCTAATTCTGCAGTGTAGGTCAAAAACCTGTAATACACTTGTGTAGGAAAGCCTTTCGTATTGCCTCTGTGGTTAGATTACTGGTAGCTTCCGGGGGTTTGATTCCCGACTGTAGGATGAGAATTCTCTTTATCCAGAATTATTGTCCATCCTCCTTAGATCTGGAAGAATGAATGGTAGTAAAAGTGTATGAATTTAATGTTTATAAAGAACACCCAATGCAAACATATCCAAAGACTGGCATAGTAACACGAGTGAACATCATTATCAATGAGAAATTGTTCCAAAGGCAAAGCCGCCGATATGATCTTAGATGTTAAAGACGGGGTATGATGGAAAAGAAAGCTTTCTGTATTTCCTCTACATATTGCAATCATATTCAATATTAGTTTATGTTAAATGCATATACAAAGAGAGAAAATTGTATACAGCCCCAAATCACAAACTTCTCAAACCGATATTTATAATTGACAACCGAGAAGATTATTTTTCTGATAGCTGATATGGGAACGATGGTCATTACAGCCCCGCGAGGGTCACCAGTTTGAAGCTGCTGTTTACTATCCCGCGATGTTGCGACAATTTGGAGAACGAATCTAGTTAGTTGCCACCTTTTCCAGAGTCTCCAATATCTGCTGTTGATTCTACTGCCGGCAGTTCCAATGGTAGAGCTATGAGTATTTTCCCTCAGGGAATGCGTAGGTGTATTGTGAAGGACAACACCAGTTTAACGTAACTGAGAAATTTATTGTGAACTACTATTTTGGTTATTAAAGTGAGTTGTCGACCGTTTGAAATGAAGGAATTTGAATTGTAGGACTCGAAACTGTAACCCTTGAATTATTATACCTGCTAACTTTTCCAGGATCAATTTTTACGGTTTGAAATAACTTTTCTTCAATAAAAGAAGATAGACGCGTAACTCGCCGTGAGTCGCTAAAATGTAGACCGGCAGAATCCCACACGCTAGCCGCTACTCACATAAACCTGTCATTTGGCGCTTAAAATCTCACACGAGCAAGTACCGCTGGTGATACCACAGAAGAGTAACTCTACATGTCTTCCTATTACTTAAGCCACGTATACATTAAAATTATTCCCGCCAACATCTTGCCTTATACGTTGCCAAATCTCAAAAGCCTTGGTATCGAATGTTACACTGCTACTAGCGACACTACTACTTCAATTTCCAGAATTCGCCCACGTGCCTGCGAACATACTGGACTTATAACCTAACTGCGATCCCATAAATCATTAAACTAATGTTTTAGCTTCTTCTTTACTCACTAATGGCTAGCCTAACTACTACTTATCCTCTTCTCGTGGCAAATCTCTTCAACTCAAACTTGTCGCATTATACAAAATTTAATATAAGGAAATTATTTATTGCAATTATTGTTATTTATATTGTTATTTCTTTATTTAATTATTTATAAATTCCCATCAGTAATTACGGTATTGTAGTTGGAGACTGTGTGCCATTACCAAGATGTTAACATTTATGGCCTGAGGGGCGGGAATCTTAAACCTCGTCAGTTTCACCTCTATTTGTATGGAAAATGTGGAGCCTTCGTTGTTTTATGTAGTTCTGGGAGCATAAAGAAGATATGTAAAATTAAAATTTCGTGTACTCTAATTAAATGAATCCATCATTCCTATAATTCTTCCATATGTCTTGAATTTGAAAGACTATCGTTGGGGGGCGTTGGAGATTGACGGAATGAGAAAGGCACATCCGCTGATATATTACTTACCCATTTTAATTAATATCAGGGGATTTTTCACCCGTTTTTAGGAATATGATAGTTATAAATTTTAAAAGCGAAGAATCATCACATGTCTGCTAGATCACTACATAATCATTTCATTTGGTACAGGGAATTAAATGAAATTGTTTAATCGTGATTCAAGACTTAAAAATCCAATTTAACTTGCATAACACGCGGTTAACCATAATTTATGTTTCTAATTTTCTATGAAAATCAAATGTATAAACTAAATGCTTAAAATGTGTTCCATTTTTGACTAAGGAATAAGTAACCTATGAACTTTTCATTAATCTTTATAATGTTTATTAGAAATATTTTAAACTAGTAATGAAACTATTATACTAAACTCTCTTCAAAGCTTTATTCTCTCTCACTCCCTCTCCCACCTTCAATTCAGCATTTAAGGAACTTTTCGTTGAGTTATGCTGTTCACAGAGAGACAAAACTAAAATCTTTTTTGGGTGGGGGTTCAGGGAATCCCGAAGAAAGTATTTTGTGAAATTTCAATATAGAATTCTTCTTACCTAATATTGGTAGATAAACTAATTAGTCACGGAGATAAAAATTTAACTTTGGCATCAATTTGAAAATGAATGCTTGTATTGACATGAATTCCACTATGCATTCAAACGTATGAAAGCTATACATACTACGTAGTACTTCAAACAGAAAAACATATTGGCATGTGTGTTTCGTGAACTATATATCGTGGTGAAAATCTTCATAAAAAGAGTATGCTATGTACACAGCTAAAACAACCTAATCGATACTAGAGCATTCAGCATGCCGACATACAAAAGAAATAATTGCAGTTGTATTTACAAAAAGGACAGGCGGTGTAGAATACTTATGATGTATAATGATTGCTCTTAAGCCAGTATAAGTGTCGGTCCGCCTTATCATTCTTCCTGAATTAGTAGAAGGAAGAAAAATGTCCTCCTATGAGCCAGGCTGTTTACAGAACAATCCTTTATAAACGTCAGCTTTCGTTTAAATGTGAGAAATGCGCAAGACGTGACTAATACGTTCATAAACATCAGGGACTTTGGAAACCAGATACCTTAATGTCTCGGAGACACCGAGCCAAATGGCTCTAAGGTAACGTGTGAGACTCACTTTCGGGGGGTATCGGGTTCGATTCCCGTCCTTAAGTTTTTCGTGCCCTTCCCTGGTCGGTAGGCGACTGCTAGGATGGTTTGTCATATAACACGATTTCCTTTACATCATTTCCCTTCCATTCCGTTTCCTTCTCATACTTCAGGTGTGCCTCTGGGTTTCATGGGGGACAGATGGTGCGGATGCTTGCTCAAAGGAAAGAATACTCCCCGCGTACACTAGGGGTCTGCTTGGTCGACGGGACGTCCATCTTCCCCTCTAAGCAGCTCCAATAGTGAAACTGGTTCTCGAGCCTGGAGATATGGACTGTCTGCCTGCGGACTGTAGCCTCCTGTGGTTCATTCGCTTCGTCCCTTCCTCCTGGGGAGAGCTGGTAGCCACAATAGATCTATGGAGGTCGCAATGTGAGACGTTTCCCCTCTGTTATACCCCATAACATCTCAGAGACCGTATGTAATACTTTAAAGAGAAACTAGGGTCTTTGCACAAATTCATTATACAGGTGTAACTGACGTAATTGATCAAGTTTGAATATAAAAACTGATTCCAACAATTTAATTTGCTTCTTGCCAGAATTTCGGGTACATACAAGAACCAAGATGATAGAGCTGAGGCAGGACAACTGGTGCACGCTAAATCCCCTAAACCTACAAATGTGGACTGGGATTAGATTGAGTTTTATTTATGGACGCTGTTTAACTACTATGGTCCTTAGCGCCCCATTCTATATTGGGCGTGAAAGACCGGTAATTTTGCTCAGAGGCCTCTTTGTCAGGCTTGAGGTTCTTTTACGTGCCGTAAATCTACGACACGGGACCACCGGCTTTACTTCCCTTCTGAAGGAAGCCGTGCCAAGGATTTTCAGTGGCTCCTTTACAGTGTAAGGACAACTGGGACAGTTATTATTATTATTATTATTATTATTATTATTATTATTTGGGAGGTCTTGTAGTTAAACGTCCTTTAATCTGGTAGGTCATACGGATAATGAATGAAATATGCGAAATGATGCTCAAATGAGCCCGGGTCCATAGGGCTTTAAAGTTACCTGACATTTGTCTTCACAGGATAAGGGAAAAGTCCCAGAAAAAGCCCTATCCCCTAACCGAGTTTTGAACTCGGGACCTCTTGAATGTGAGACAGACACACTATCCCCACACTATAAAGGCGGCCTGGGCAGTAAATAATTGGTTGGGAGAACCTTGTATAGACGAAGGACTCGACCGATATAATCGTTTCCAAAATACACCACGAGGTGGTTGTCTCTCATAGGCATCAGAAAGGGAAATAATAGGATGACTGCTGATGAAATGAACACAAAGAGAAAAAGAAAAGTCTATCACATATTTATCTCTGCCTCGTTGATATAATTCTTTGCATGAATATTTTGTGCAATTTCGTTTCCATACTTTTACAGATTCGTTTTTTTCTTCCGGAGCGTATTAGTTAGTTACGTAGCTGTATAGGAAAGTGAGTTCTTTTAGGACGGGTAAGATATTAGATGAATGTCGAAACGAGTCTGAAAAAAGAACTTTCCTGCAGTTACGTATAATATATTATTTCATACTTTGCAGAAATACACTATGTATGAGTTAATTATTGTACTGCATATTATGTTGGTCATGGACGCAATCGTATGTTTCATATGCTCATTGTAGGGCCAATCTATTCAAATATTAGTGTTGCAGTACGGAAAGTGACTAAACGGAGCAGTTCAATTTGACGTACTAGTTTGGAGACGGAAAACACGTGAAATTCCAGATAATATCAAACAAAACTTTTATAAAAGGTACTCGCGTATCCTTGGACTTGATTTTCTCTGTGGCTGCACCGTCAAAACTAGAATCTAGCTTTGAAGACAGAAAATGAACATCCGTTTCTGTTTATTTGGGAGAAGTGGAGAAGGCAGGTAAGTATGGCTAATGAACATTGTCCTGGTGGTCCAAAAATGTTCAAAATGTTTATTGATGAGCTACGTTTATAGAAGTAAGCTAAACCTGTTCCAGTTGCTGCCAGCCGACAGAATAATTCCCTCAGTATTCGTGCTAATTCAAATTCACAGCAAGACCAAAGAGAAGGAAGAGATAGGAAAAAAAAGATTTCTCTCAACACTTTGTTTGATTAAACGACAATATTATTGTAAGATATCTAAATAAGTTGTAAATAGTTTTTGATAATATATAATGTAATATGTTTATAGCAATGATAGAATATACGCAAACATATAGAACTTCTAAATATAAACACACATATAAAAGAAAGCTCTAAACAACCTTGGGGAATTTCTCTCCTGCTGGAATACTTAAGGTAGAAGTATTGAAATAAACCCATAATATACAGTTTTGGGTATATTTATTTGAAGAAATTAGATAAATACAAAATATCATATTTATGTCAGATATCATTTAAGAATACCACAAGACCGAGCGGGATGGCTTAGGCGGTAACGTCCCGGGTTCAAATCGAGGTTTCCCTCAGCCGCTAAGGTAAATACCAGATTGGATATTTAATACCACGACCCAAAGTTCCAACTTAAGTCTAAAACAATAGTAAAAATGAAAAATAGGGGGTAATAGCGAATGCTGTTCCATCTATCCACAGATAATGAAGGCAGGTGGACTGGACGGCATCCTAATGCCATCTGCACCGTACGAAGCAGAAGATCAGTTGCTATGCGCTAGGGTCTCTGTGGCCACGATGAAGCGAATGGCTACAGGGATGAGACCTAGAAGGCTAACTTTCCGCCACACCTCGATCTAAGAGTTATCCACTAACAGATCCTTCGCGATATGACCTTGTAGCTAAAGCGACGTAAAATAAATACAGTAATAATAATAATAATAATAATAATAATATCATAAGATTTTCAAGGAAACCCCTCCAACTGTCTTTCATCATTTAGAAAAGAGGAATCGTTAAGTTTTATTTTAAAAAACATAATTAACTATTTTGATTAAAATATCGTATTTTTTAAGGAGTGATATAACAAAATGTATACCCTAAATTTCCTGTGAACAGCCTGGGAAAAGGAAATTCTCATTGAATTTTTTAATTTAGAAAACATCGGAAACTAACAGCTTGTTTTAGAGGAAACGAACTGTTGATTAAACTACAGTTTGTGCCAAAGAACTTATTTTCGTAGTATTAGCCGTTTACAAAACATTTTTTTACGTTTACATTTACTTAAGCTGCACTGGAATACCACCTAATAGAACTTGCTTGAAAATATACTGTTCTTTTCTCGCATTAGGTCATTAGTGACAAGACTTGATTTGCCATAAACAGTTTTTTTTATCCCAAGCGTAATCCAATCAAGTCTGTCTTGCTTAATTTGAAGCCCTTACTATGCAAATGATTAGACTTAAGTACGTATACAGAAGAAACGCTTTTTGAACAATTTATAAGAAGTTAGTTATTAGGTATACTTCATAACGATAGTGAGCGGAGATATTTGTACATCTGCTTATTTAAAGATGGCGGAATGACGTATGAAATACAGACGTTCAGTTGTTCATTTAGTTCTCCATGTACTTGAGAAATGTTTCCACCCCTTTAGGTTCCTCCCTTTTGTCCCTACACATCTCAGATCTCACCTGGCCTCTGTCATTATCACACTATCACAACAAAGTGAGGAGGAAGCCTTGACATTTCACACGTTGTAATAACTGACGTATCCCGGTTAGACCAACATCCCGCGCTTTCTAATTACGTATTCCGGTATAAGAGCGAACCTGCTTGCTTGGCTGACACATTCGTAGTAAAGCAGTTTTTTGTATCTCTTTTCTTTGGTTTTTTTACATCACCATCCTTACTTTGTTCAGTTTGTTTATCTAAAAACTGGATCTAGGCGCAGGTGGTTTCGTTTAACCACCAAATTGTTGCAATCTATCTATATCTTTCTGTACGTATTTCAAGTACAGGTACATGTATCGATAAATATCGTTTACTCGCGTCACTCAAGGGATGAAATGAGGTTCAGAACTCGTTTTGTAATTAATCCAGTCGCTTTACAAAGGAAATTCTGTGTAAAAAAGCTGCTAAAAACACAAATTTTGTTATCTTAGAATCCATCTACAGGATAATCTAGGCCGTAAATAACGTCGGGAAAAATTACATGGATTATTAATTAAAATGACTAAGTAGCTACTTTATTTCAATTGTATAATCAATTTTAGACCATGTTATTTATATTTTCCTAAAAAATTAGGCTATAATTTGCTGTTCAGTATCTCTAGGTTGTTAGTAAAATACATTGTTTTTGGTGATTAAGTATTTCTTCATTTTCAGGTTTAGGACACTGGAAAGCGATATTAGTGCTAAGATTGTGTATTTATAGTGTAATTTTAATATTCTGTTTCTTCAAAAATAATTCAAATATTAAAACCAAACCTTGTAGAACTTTAGCTTGAAGTCCGCTCCGTTAACATCTGATTCTTACATTGATATTGTTCTCCCTCTACACGATAGTGTTTATATTACTTTCCCTGCCACGTACATAGTAGGTAGAGAAGGTATTGGATTCCACCTAAAAATTCCATTACGAGATTTTACCCGAAATACATGCTTTGAAACTCCTGAATAAAAAAATAGAAAAATGTCCGTGTGTGTGTCTGTCTGTAAACGGCATAACTCAAAAAACGAAAAGTGGTATAAATACCACACACGGAAAATTAGGAAATTTTTATTTTCAAAACATGGGTCTATTTTGGTTAAAACACCACATATTAAATACATTTATAACAACTAAAATATATGTCTTGAATTTTCTGGGTATAGCCTGTAAAGTCCTCTTCATTCGGAAGGAACTTTGTATAGTGTTGCATAACTGGTAAACGTTAAACGACAGACGAAAATGTACTGAACAAAAATGTGGATCTCTTTAAAAGAAAGAATTTATTACCTATGTATTTTCTTGTGGCATTAGCTATTTCCGAGATATCCGTTGCTAATGGTTCGAATTGCTCAATACTTAGCCATTCTTTTGAAGTCCTTTCGATTGCCAGAATGGAATTTTAATGCCAACGTATAGCCTCCAGTTCTAAAATATTACCCTATCACTATTCCCTTTGTATCAATAATGTGTAATGCAGCTATTTCCGGAAATGTTTATCTTGATTAGAATGAAGTAGATAGAAAAGTAAACGTTCGTAAGAGTAATTTTTATCCACTCAATAAGAGATAGAGGGTAGTGAAGGTCATGTGAATGTAAGACGAGATTCTTTTTTTATATTACTTATGCAAACTTTCCTCCAAAGTCTTGTTTTATATTTCACGTTAAGAGAGATAAAAAGCTTCAGAAATGCAATCATTATACACCTCGATGTGTGTACTTGGGGGACATAGGAGAAGCGATAGTCAAATCGTTTAAAAAGCTGATACCTACAACTGTATTAGCTTTAAAATTCGATTATCAGCGCATTACATCGCAAGAACACCAGCCTTAGCAGTCAGAAAGGGTTAATGCCACAAAAAATTTACCTGAAAAATTTTGCATTTCATCCAGTTAAATAAAATGTATCCAGAATTAAAAAGATTTCACAGGGTATCTACAGAAATTCTAAGGAACACATTTATACAGGGTGAATCACCTAAAAACTTGCACCGCAAATATTTCGGAAATGAAAAGTGCTATTGATGTGCAGTTTTCACAGCATTGATTGGTAGTCAGGGGCTCTATATTTAGCCTATAAACAGATTTTAATAATACTGAGAAAGTGTATTTTTTGAGCAAACATACAATGTTTTAAATGGAACAATGCCTAGTTGTATCAACAGAATAAAGGTAGGGTAAATTAGAATGTCAGTGGTGTTTGTTGCAAGATTCGATCTTTTCCGAAAAGTGCTTTATTTGGATTCAGGGTGCCTCAAAACATGTATTTCCGGTGCAATCTCGGTATCGAATTTTTGAGTGGAATGCAATACTTCCCCTACTTAATATACGTAGTAGAGAAAGTAAAAAAGAATAAAGATCTGTTGACTGCCCTGGCTTTTCTTCCTTCATTTGTAACAACCACGCAAATTCCTTGAAAGCAATGACGTATGGAGAACAAAAGTGAATACTATAATTTGTTAATGAATACATGTTTTTGTAATTTCTTCATCTAATTAGAGAATGGAAGAATCGTTTAATTACATGTTTTTTCTAGTATTAATACTGTTTATATAATTTTAATCTAGATTTGAAAAAAAACCTCTGAAATTAGTAACAAACAAATGTCGAGAATGACACACAGAAGCTTCAAATTATTTTCATCCTTTTTAAGCATTAGTTTTTGGATCATACAGGGTAGTCAGGATAGTTTTCTGTTGTCTCCCCTATAAAATTTCAAAATTGTCACTTGCAACATTTGATATTTGAGTCTTCAATTATTGGTAATTCTCATATAGATATGCAACCTGTACACAAAGCTGTTACTTATTGTTGTTTATTTTCCATATTTCAATAATATAGTACGAGTATTTTAGTATTTTACCCAAGTTGTAACGTTTAATTAAAACTACAAAGTGCCTTATTTGGCAATGGATTTACTTAGGAGTTCACGTCTTAAGAATTTATTTAACCACGCTATGAAAATAAAACTTCAAAAGTTACGTTAGAGAAACTAAAATGAAAACTCTAAAGCAAAAGAACCCTTCTGAGCATTCGGTCTTCCAGTGGAACAAAAACATGGCAAAGATTTGAAAGCAAAAAGGTTTAGTCTTACAACTCAATTGTAGAAAATGAGTTAACATTGACCCTATTATCGAGCTGTAGTATTCCGAGAAGTTTTTTCTCTTCTCATTACGATGTAAGAGCTTCCAGACTTTAATTAATCCTACAGAACAGTTGAGTCCTACACTGCTCATTCTTTTTGTGCAGCCAATGGAAGCAGCAGGCATTCCTCCTCAGTGGCTTGAGAGCTTCTTCGGGAAGACCTCCGCCTGTCCGTGTTGTCGGTAATAAATTGTTACCTATCAAAATGTTTAGTTTTTCTGGCAGCAGGGGTCTTGGTTGAGCACGGGACCACTTAAGACTCGGGGATTTGCTTTCGCTTTCACCTGTACGTCAGAGAGCCAGGAAATTATATAGAAGGTAAAGTTGCCGATTACAGAGTTACACTTCGACCCTCTACTTTACTTAATGAACATAGTGCCCTCATTTCTTTCCCTACCCTTTTTAAGCCCACTCCAGGAAAGGTGTTGTTTTGATTTGTCCCGAAGATTTGCTCAACGAGGGGTGATAATAGTTATTATTATTGTCGAGTTGTTAACAGACAAAATGAGGTGGGAGCAAACACGCTGGAAAAAAGTAATTGTAATTATCTCTGTTAGGAGCGGACCAGGAAGAAACCATTCGCTGGTGTTTACGGAAGCGATTCCTTCAGTTTCCGAAATTTGGTGGTTTTGATGATGCCTGAAGTAATCAGAATCTTTGTTCCTGCATATACATTAATATGTAGTGAATGTTAAATTCCAAGCTGAATATTTAACCAAATTTCTGCAGTTTCTGCAGTTTTCTGCAAACATCAATGGTTTCAATAACCACCTAGAGAATACAAGCTAAAAACACAGATTACAAACAAATCCTTTTTAGAGAAGAATTATAACTACCTAAATTTATCAGAAATAACGCACTCCTCGTCCTCCTAGAACTAATCCAATGGATTTTATCAAGATAGTAACAAATAAAGAGCTGATAGAACAACTCACGAAGAAGTATGCAGAATTGCTACATTTGAACATCTACATAATCAATTCCCGGAAACAGAGTGGTTTAGAGTTTATACAGATGGTTCTGCAGATAAATTGAGGAATAATGTGGGAGGTAGTATATACTGTAAATACTTTTCACATTATTTTACATTGCCTAGAAAATCCACAAATTTTGATGGTGAAGTTTTTGCAATACAACGATCATTAGAACAGATATACTATAGGACTGATATAAAATAAAATAAAGTAGTAGTTCTCACAGTCTCAGTTTCTGCCATTCAAGCAATAGAACGATATGATAGTCCAGATGAATCTTATAATATTAAGATGTGAGATCTTATTATAGATTATCACAAACAAAATTTCAACAGATAATATTATTGTGGATACCAACACACGTGGGAGTGAATGGTAACGAGACAGCAGACTTTCTGGCCAAAAATGATGCAGTGTTATATTCAAAACCTATAAAGTCTTTTGGATTGGAGATGAAACTAAAAAATGTCAAAATTAATATAGAACAAAAATACGAATATAGCATTCCAAAGGAAATTACTAACAAAAATTACTCCAACATAAAATAAATAGTACAAAGAATAAAAAATGTCCCAAGAAAAGAAGCAGTTTCTCTCTTCAGATTAGCCACTAGACATGACTGTCTGGCGCGACATCTACATAGATTTGCTTTTAGAATGACAAAGCATGTAAAATTTGCAATGCTGACAAGATTTTAAACGGAGAACACCTACTAGAACACCCAGAATTGAAGAAAGCTGTACTAAATGGGAAGATACACAATTTATATTGATTATCAAGGGAAAAATTGATGAATCAAAATCCTGCACATTAGATCAATAACATATACAGGCAAACATATTCCAATCCCACAAAACTTAGAAATGTTACAGATAAGGGAGAGACAGAATATGAACATGCGTTTGAAGTATACCTTTATTGTTTTAAACTTTGTTGTTTTTATGGCATTAAGCTTTTTAAATTCTGCCTTTAAATGACATTCATTATACACACAAAGAACATTTGATGTACTACATTCACACGACCACTGTCACTTATTTTTACGAAGGGTGAGCAGAAAATAAGGTTACAAGGCCGCGATATTAATGGAGTTTCGTCCGTAATAGAGAAATGAGTGGTGTGCGGTAATTTTAATACATGCGGTTGGCAACTGTGCAGTTTTTCAGCTACTCGCTTCCTACAGCGCTAGTTGTAGGTAAACACAAATGGTGGCTCATTTGAAAAACTAGTCTCGCGAAGAAATTCGCTCCGTTATTCAATTTCTGTGGGCGAAACACGTAACAGCGGCTGAAATTCACCGATAGCTGGTAGAGGTTTAAGGAGAGACTGTAACGTCTCGTCAGCATTTCGCAGGATGGTGTCGAAAATCTGCGACCGGTAGAGAAAACATCACTGACGAGGATCGCAGGACGAGCACGCGATCAATAGATTTGAACACAGCTTGCGTGCAGGAGCTGATTTAGGACAACAGGAGAATCACGTTACGGTATATGACGGTAGAATTAGGAATGTCGTTCGGAAACGTTCGTCACATGGTTCACGATATTCTGCAGTATCGGAAAGTTTGTTCCCGATGGGTTAGAAATATTTCAAACAACCCAAGGAGAAGCGCATGGGGGCAAGTTTGCAACTTTAGCAACGGTTCTCTGCGGAAGTTCTTCACCACATTGTCACGGGTGACGAAACGTGGATCCACCGTACACCCCCAGCAGTAAGTGGTCGTCAGTGGAATGGGAACGCCCTCCTCTCCAAAGACGAAGAAGTTTAAGATGTTGCCATCTGCTGAGAAGGTGATGGTCATAGAGTTTTGGACAGTGCGGATGTCATACTCGTGAAGTTTTTGGAAAAAGAGCACACAGTGACCGCTGACCGATACTGCGAGACCTTGACACGATTACGCGAAGCAATCAGGAGGAAACGGCCAGGACTTCTCATCGAGGTCATCTTCCTTCATGACAACGCGCGACCTCACACAGGTTAGAAGACCACTATGCTTTTGAAGCAGTTTCGCTGGGACATCAACCACCCTCCCTACAGCCTGCACCTCCTTCCAAGCGACTTTCACCTTTTTCCTCACTTAAAGGAGCACCTAGGAGCCTGACGATTCGCTTCAGAGGAGGTGAAACACCTCGCGACAACGTGGCTGAATATGCAAGGATAGGAATTTTAACAGGAGGAAATATTAAAACTCATCCCACGAAGCGACAAGTGCCTTAACCGATATGGAGAAAAATAACCTAATGTATGCATGTAGGTAAGGTAGGTTAGGTTAGGGTAGGGTAGGGTAGGTAGGTAGGTAGGTAGGTAGGTAGGTAGGTAGGTATATCAGTTGGCTGTATTTGTTACACGAAATAAAATGTACACGTTTCACTGCAGGCTTTGTAAACTTAGTTTCTGATCACTCCTCGTATACAGCTTCTGCATACTATTCTTATGAAAGCTTATTTTTCTATCTAATTCATGTTAATCGAGATAAGCCTAGGCAGGTTTAGACTCATTACACATTTCTTTGTAAGCACAAGGAGGACAGAGGAAAGCGAATCGATAGTCATATTTAAAAACCAGGTCTCTGTATGCTGGCCTAGAAATTCCATACTCTTTCCATGACGTTTCGAGAAACAACTGAACAGCGACAAAACTAAAACGGAATTGCAAGATGTTTACAAGTTCAAACCAATAATAACAGATATCTCGGCAGATGCAACAAAAATAGCTATATGAAATCAGCTTTATAAAATTACATAAAATTCCTTCGGGTTAAAGAGGCCTTCACCAGCTAGTCCCAGGAAATTCAAGACATGCATTTTGATGTGCATATGTTAAACATATGGTATTTAATAAAAAATATTAGAGCCATTTTTGAGAAAATCCAAACTTTCGAAAAATGTCGCATGTAAATGTACTTTGGGTTGCAGAGACCTTTTTGAAGGTCTTCGTGTCGCATCTGTGAAAGATTCTGAACCTATATGCCAAGTTTGTTATTTAAGGTTGTTCTGTTCAGACACGGATCTTTTTGTAAAAATGTTTTTTTATTTAGGGTACTTTAAAACACGCATTTCCGGTGAAATCTCAAGATCTGTTTTCTTGTGCGTAATTTAATTTTTATCTACAATAGGTTGGTGGTAGAGAAAGTAAAACTGCAGTAAAACTCGACATCCAGATTAGGTCTTAAACTGAACAATCGCATAAGGATTAATACCTCGTATTTAGCAACCTCAACTAAATTCTGTACCTTTGGTGAGTCCATAATCTGAACGACCGCGCTTTAAGCCCCTTATCGTTCCAGTAAAAAAAACTGAAGCATGTTATTTATAATAAACCCCTACAACTAAACGTGTTTGTCAGAAGTGTAATATAAACAGCCACGGAGTTCACTATGCAAAAGATTGGTGATTTAATACTATTGTAAATAAAGATGGCAGTCATCACACTAACATAAGAGAAAACACAACCGGCCACACCCGTCTTTGCTACAAAAACAGCTCTCGTTTGTTCTATCTACAGTGTGCGTTTCTATATTAGCCTCACCTTACAAAATACTCAATGATATAAAATTCCCAAAATTACTATGGAGAGGCACTGCACAATGTTCTTACACTAAGCCAGTGATTAATTTTTTCACTTCTTTATAGTTCCTCTTTAATATGCAGTAGATCCCCGGTAATTCGAACTAATTGGGGCTGAGGGTACCTCAAATTACAAAAAGCTTGGACTATACGCAAATATAATTTAGTTCTATTTCACCACAGTTATGTAGTTGATCAGGAGTAAGATTTTATTTTTGTATAATTTTTCTTAATTTCTCACAAAATTGTGTAACAGTTTGAAGATCCGCAGAAAGTTTTTCACCGCAAATTTCAAGCTTGCCTTATGCCGTATCGCTTCTTTAACCTATCAAACCATCCTGAACTTGCAGTAAAATCGTCCTCAAGTTCCTTTGACTCATTCCTAAAAAATACAGCTTTTTCTTGCAGAATAAGCACTGAAATTGGATTTCCTTTTTGTCTTTGTTGAGTAAATCAAAAGAATAAAGCTTCACTCGTTATTCATACTCTTCATTTCTTCATTGAGTTCATTCAAATGACGAAATAAAACACTTGTTAGGTGAAAACTTCCCAATTTTGTCTCTGTTTCTACGCCGATCTCCAACTGTCACTTCACCGGTTCCATAATCAGCAGCAAGTTTGTTTTAATGTTTCTCCTTTGTCTATAATAGTCATTTAAAAGCCTCCAGTTTCACATTCAAGGACACAAATTTCCCCTTATCCTACCACTCGTTATGTATGAATTAAAATATTAAGAAACACACAGTAACATATGTACATATGTAAACACTTTAAATTAACGTAACACAGTTGGGATCACTAATGTACAGATGTTATTACACAATCATCTACATACAACAACGGTCAGCCTATGTTGTAAAATATTTATTTTTGCTTAAGCGTATTCTAAAGAGCACTGTCGCTGAGTAGGGACAACAATAGGGGTGACAATAAGGATGTTATGCACTGCACAACTGATTATCAGGCGGTCCCAATCAGCATTCCTTGAAACCTAATGGTAGCAGTCCATCTGTAATAGAATTGGCCAAGGTTATTTCTGTGCTTTATTAACGAAAACCCTAATTGGAGCAGTTTTACCTGTATTGTACACGGAAAATTGAAAGAAAGTTCAAAATGTAACAGATTCGGAAGTGCGTAAAACGTACATGCGGACAACGTATTAAAACGGGATTTTACTCTATACCTTTTTCACTATAAGCTGAAAGAAGAAGTAAACAAAACTTAAATGTATCACTCTGCCGAGCATATGGCAGCACCACGTGGAGGATGACGGAAACTAGGACCCATGAGAGAAAATTGCTTCAGACAGAATGCGAATACTGTATATTGCGCAGCTTGGGGATCATTAGCTTTTAAACATTGTATGCCTTATTCCTATATTTTACCTTACATCCGAAACTTTTAACACATAATGCTAAAAGTAGACAAATCAAAGTTTGTACCTGAACAGTTCGGCTTCCGTGATTAAAGGTACTGGATTAAACTGTTCTTAACTTCAGGGTTTAGAACTCATTCATTTAATGCCTAATATCAGTATACCACCTTTGCTTTAACCTTTTATGAGTCAACAAGTTAATTATCGATTAGCGCTATAGGTTAAAACACAACAGAAAACAAACCCGACAATTGTCTTCTTTCCATTTCCTGCGTGTATGTTTTCTATAGTGGCAGAAGATTCTCAGCCGGAAACCGGAAACGAACTGCAGCGCCTGCGCATAGACTCTTAAACCCTCTGAAATAACCGTTTATTTAGTTATAGGTGAATCTGAACAAACATATTTAGTTTTCATAAATACAACTGTTACAATAATGAGTTTTTTAAATTTCTCTGCACGAGAATAACCACAAAATGTTTCGAACTGAACCGAACTGTTTTTTGTAGAGCAAGAGACGACATGCTAAGCGGGAAAGGTTGTAGCTTGCCCATCAGTCAATGAAGTGCTGTTTTGTCACGTGATTTTGTTTACTTCTCCTTTCAGCTTATAGTGAAAAAAGTATAGTTCTATGTAAAAGTTTCATTTTCTTAAGACCAGCTCGAATTACAGGAACCTCGAAATAACGGGACTCTGCTGTACTTATAAGCCCAGTGAAATTTGCACAAAAGAGAAGCACGAAACACGTAAATTATCAGTGGCAATTCCCTTATCACAAGCTTGCATCTAGTATAAAATTCCGCTATCTCTACAGTGAACTGTAACGAAACATTACTGTCATCCTCTGTACTTTATTGTAATGAACTGTCAACATGTGCAGCTAAAATCTCTGAAGCTTATCACCGACTTCTCCGCTCACATTTCTTTAAACGCATATAAAATACTAACCGACAAAGCTAAGAAGGAAATGGATGGAGATGCACATCTCCTGGCGTTAATGAGGAAAGCTAAAGGAAAAAACAAAGAATGACTCGCTGGAATGAGGAGAGAGCAAAAAAATGTAAAGATCGCGAATCTGCATCCTTATAAGTTCACCATGAGGTATTGATGAAGTCATTAAAGAGAAATGAGTCCTTTGTTAGATTCATCAAGAACTGCAAGAAAATGCTATGATTCCTATCAATTAATCTTACGTCACTGCCAACTTAATTTACGCTTTGTTGACATGCATTTGCGTGAGAGATTGCAATAGTAGAGTGAATCTTGGGTTCTTTTGTAAATGTTTTCTCCACGCTTCCCTTTTTCTAGCCGTTACATATAGACGAGATAAGTGGTCACACTGTTACATAAAATACCTGCATGAAAGTAAAACCGTAAAAACAAACTATGCGTTCCAGATGTTGAAGCTGAGAGAAATAGAGATAACAAGTACTCATTAGAAAATGCAAGAAAGGATATACAATTAAAATGTTATAGCATGACTATACTGATATTAATGTATGGAAGCAAGTGATGGATCATGAGCAAGACCAACACGTGTAGCCGAGGTCGTTAAGGCACGGGCTCGTGAACGCGAGGTCCGCGACTCAAATCTGTCTAAGAGTTTTCTCAGTTTTCATAACTGAAAAATGCCGGGGAGGTACCCTAATTTCCTTCGCAATTATAATAATTTCATATATCATTAGCGAGCGAGATGGCTTAAGTGGTAACGTCTGTGGTCCGCATTCGGAGGTCCCTTGTTCAAACCTCCGGTGTTGACTGATTTTTTCGCGGTTTTCCTCGGATGCTAGGTGAATGTTGTGTTGGATAGTTTGATCCACGAATTTTCTTATAATTCCTTTCATCACTAAATTTCATTCCCTTCTTTACCGCCATACCAGGTATTAGGCTGATCTCCCATTCTAAATATGCTATAATCTAGACTTTTCTGACCCAAGGCAAAGGCTTATAAGTCCTTGAGGTGTACTCGTAAGTTCTACAAGCAGTAGTGGTGGTGGTGGTGGTGGTGGTGGTTGTGTGCATAAAGAACAGGCGTTAAACACTACCCAAAATTAAGCAGCAGAAGTATTCAGCCTACTTGGATTTATTATCTCAGGACAGAACAAGAGGGACAGAGAATATTAAATATAAAGAATCGGGAAGAATTGTACTGGCGATATCTATAGCCAATGATAGACTATATCATTAACAATAGATATGAAGGATTTCCATACATATCCGTAAAATCAACCAACAGAACATGCACATAGGCTCATTAGAAGATGGTCTACAGAACGAAATCGGTCGCAGGGTTTAATTTTTAAAAAGAATAATAGGAAATATATATCACATTTCTTAAAATACGACGTGAAAAGTTCTGTAATTGTATGAAAGGACCATTTGAAACGTTCACCTTTTCTGTCCCTTACCCATAGTCGATATTGCAATTTCATGAGAAATGTACTTGTTGAGGCTCATGAAACCCCCCTTTATAAAAACGATGTAAGGCGTATACTTTCTGACCGCCCTAAATAAATTTGGAGGAAATGTTCTTATTTTCTTATTAAAACATACTAAGTATTTCAAACAATTGAATGCCAAAATTTTAATGTGTGGGAGAGAGAAGATAGACCTTTACACGCGAGAATGACAGAACTGATTGTTATGAAACACGGTATATACAAAATAGGCTATAGTGCACCCTAGTTACTTTGTTTAATGGGGCGGAGGATCCTAGGGGAGTAAAATGAAAAACTGTAAACATCTTCTTTATTATTCAATTTTATTTTTAAAGATGTTATATAACAAACGTTTACCTCAAATTGCTCTCGGGCTTCCAGCAAGGTTTTTCACTGCTTCCATCGTCTTCGTCTTCAGTGTCCAACAGATTCTAATAATTTATTCTATCATTTATTCTTGCCATTATCTCAGTTATTCATAGATTTTTGAGAGTTTCTTCGATTATTATTTCATATTAGTATTAATGCCATTTATATAATTTTAAATTATACTTTTCAATAGTTTATAATTAGTATTATAGCTCTTAAAGTAATACTTCATTTTATCCACAACCAGTATTTATTTCCTTGTACTTAATCGTATCTTTAACGTTAATTAAATTAATGTAGGCACTGTACTACAAAAACATTTATTCATAGCACTATCTTTCACTTACATCTTTCTATAATATAAACCATTAAATTCTCCTTCGTAACAAAATTCTCTTATTCACATTTCTAGACCTTTTACTTTATCTACTACGTTGTTACAGCAGGCAGGGGAAGTATTGTATTCCACCCAAAAGTTCGAAGTCGAGATTTCACCGGGAATATATATTTTGAAGCCTCCTGAACCCCCAAAACATTTAAAAAAACACGTATGTGTGTCTGTAAACAACATAACTCAAAAAACGAAATGTCAGATAAATACCAAAGTTGGTATTTAAGTTCGGTACTTTCCCAAGATGCGAAACGATTATTTTCAAGAAAATTCCCCTCACCACAAATTGCTCTTTACATGGAAAATTTTTAAAAATTTTTGATATTTTGAAAAGCGGCTAATTTTTTTATCAAGATACTGAATATTAAAGACAAATCAAAACTACTTCACAAAAACTGTAGATATCTTTAAAATTAACAATTTATTTAAAATAACTTATTTTGTGGCATCGGCCATTTTCTAAATAGACATCCGTTATTAATGGTTCCAATTGTTCAATACTTCAGTCATTGTTAAATACCTTTGATTTTCAGTTGTTTCTCGCGATGTCATGAAAAGAATATGGAATTTTATGGCCAGCATATAGAGTGCAGTTCTTAAAAATTTGACTATCGCTTTTTCCTTTGTATCTATAACGCCTGTAATGCAGCTATTTCTGAAAAGGTTTATGCAGTAAATAGGAAAATAAACTTTAGTAAGAATAATTTGTATACTCAATAATAGAGCGATAGAGGGTAAAGCCTTCCGAATTTAACACATCATATATTTTTATATCATCGACTCCACTTCTCTTTACCTTCACTTCACTTCACGATAATACTTCATCCTCATTCCAAATTAAATGTTTCTTATGCTTCACTTTTAACTTTACTACTACTTCATTTTTAAAAAAATTAAAAAATTATAAACTTTCACTTTATTTACACTTATCACCTCACTATAAACCCTATAATCATTTTAATTTTTTAAATTTTAAATAGGCATATCTTATACTTCGTTTTTAAAATTACTGCACGTTCCAATATTGTTAGCCATTTTCAATTATCATAAATTAACATACATTAAAATCTCCTCTTTCACATTATATCATGTTAAAATAATTACCTATAGTAGCACCAAATCCCTTCACTGTTGCCATATACGATAAATGTTCTTATGGCCCAAATATTTACTATGACAACCTCATTCGTGCATCAATTGACCAATCCGGAATATAAAATCTTTGAAACTGAATTCATTATAGCTACCTATCTTGCTAGTTTTATTGTCTTCATTTTGTCGTTTTCATTTTGTTACCTCAACGTACAATTGCTTCTTAATGTCGCCAAACATGTTTGCAAATGTAATAAAGTTTTTATTTTTAAATATTATTTTACAAGGTATTATTGCAAGAGATATAACTAAACTTACGGAAGTATCCAATGAATTGAAAAGTAAAATTAAACAATTGGAACTGAGGGAGAATGAACAAAAACAAAACATTTGAAAAAAATAAAGATTCAAGATTTAATAGTTGGAAGGAAAAAGTTTGAAGGGGTATCAACATTTACATATTTAGGAGTTATTTTAAACAATAATAACCATGCAGAGGGGTTTTAGTAAGTAAACCAACAAGTTAGGAACGCATCAAGGGTTGGTGGCGAGAGAAGGAGGAGATGCTTGTAAGTCCTCTCTGTTAACAATTATGATACACTGTTTGAAGGCAGCACACCCTACCTCGATAGCAGGTAGACAATTAAGAAGTATTAGAAGGTGAAAAAACAGTGTTAATCTGTTGATGTTGTGCAATAAAGTTATATTATGATTTAATAGACATTAATATACAAAAATCTGATTTATATCGTCTTTTCCTTTACATCGAAAGCTGTAAATTTTTTTAAACAATATCCACATTTAATAACGTATAACACAGATCCTCGAAAAATTCTGATCCATATTTTGTAGCTGAGGAGGTTGAAATTCCATTTTCCACATTGTTCCTTTCTAATAATGTAATGTTCCTTGTGTTTCATTGAATTACAGGTTGTTTAACACGATGTTTTAAATGTCCTTTGAGCTCTAATGTTACATCTGATGGTTTCGTCACTTGTGGTGAAGTGTTCCATGCCAAATTCCTCTAGAAACGATGCTTATTGTGATGGTGTATGAACTCTACTTTAGACATATTGCTACAGCTCTACACTATGCATCGAATAAATGAAAGTTGCAACGAAACCGCCTGTGGGTTAAGTGGAGAGTGTCCATCACAATACCTAACGTTACCTATATTCCCTGCGGTAACACGATTGCTCTGTTTACTTACTAAAACCCTTCTGCTTGATAACTTAAGTGTATAAAGGAAACAATTCCTTAAACGCCTTGAATTTCATAAATTGGAAACGTTGTATTGTATGCAATTTTAAAACTGATTAAAACAAGCTTACTTGCAGAAGTACAAAATTTAAAATTAATAAAACGCTCACAAGGTTAGACCTATGCTGCAGAATCATAGACCATAACAACTACAATAAAGAATATTAAGACGATTAGAAAGAAAATTTTGAGGAGAATTTATGATCCAGTTAGAGTTGGAGAGGGGTGGAGAATAATACATAACTATGAATTCTAAAAACTAAGGGATTTTCATACCTATCCCTAAAATACCAACAAATAGAATAGAGGGACGTAGGTAGACCCAATAGAAGATGGTCTAAAATCGAAATAGGTCACAAAGTTTAAGTCTTAAAAATGAGAATAAGAAATACACAGGATGAACCATTTTAGGTTGAGACTGTGTAATATCTCCAAAACTAAGCGTTGTAGAAAGAAATGTCTTGAATAAAGTTTGCCTAATATCATGGGGGAAATTAAATGCCATTATTCGTATTCTATTTGGAGGACGTTGCGATGGTCATTTTAGGGTCAATTTAAATTTACTCTAATAGAAGGTTCCCATTTAAAAAAAATTAAATTGACCCTAAAATAACCCATCATAACGACCTCCAAACAAATTACGACTAATGGCATTTACTTTCCCCTATAATATCAAGCAACTTTTATTCGAGTATTGTTTTCTACAACGCTTAGTTTGGGAGATATTGTACAGTTTCAACTTAAATAGTCCACCCTGTATATCACATTTCTTAAAATACGACGTGAAAACTTGTGTAAGCTTTTGGAAGGACCATTTGAAACGTTCGCCTTTTCTTTCCCTTACCTACAAGGTTGAGAAGGTATTCAATATTGCGATTTCATGGAAAATATACCTTCGAGTCTCATGGAACCCCGTAAAAAGTACTCTTTGTAAAAACTCCATTTGTATCTGTAAGCAACTATATAAAGCATAATTCATAAATGAAAACTTAGGAGGCATCTTAAATGGATGTAAACGAATACTTTCCGGTCGCCCTAAATACTATGAAGGAAATATTTCTTTTATATAAAACCTGATAGAGAAGCAAGGTATAAGATGTATAAAAGCACAAAGAATAAGATGGCTAGGACATGTGCAGGGAATGGAGAAAAATAAGATACAAGAAAGAATTTTAAATGGAGGTTATAACCAGTAGAAAAAAAATATGGTTAGATAATGTACTCGCAGATTTATGGAAAATCGGAGTTTGGAAATGTAAGGCAGAAGACAGATAGAAATGCAAACAAATATGCAGGAGGAGAAACCCCACCAAAGGGTGTAGAGAAAGGTCGAAGAAGAGGAAGATTTTTATAAAGCCTTTTATGGATCTATTTGATTTTTATAATTTTATTCGTGAAATAGTCAAAATAAGCACAAGTTGAACACCCGTTTCTCTCAAGATAAGCATGAAGCTCTTGTTATATTTCTAAAAATAATTTTGACTGCTTCAGCATTAAAAGAATTTAAAACTAAACCATACTCCCTCTCTCTTACATAACAACTCAGAAGTACACTATATATTTAAAACTTACTTGGTACTTTGGTGTCTCTTAGAGCTTATTGATATTTACTCTAATCCTAACATGGCCAACTGTTCTTTTTTTGGTATAACATTTTGCCGCTTGATCGTCGTGCGGTTAGCGGAATAATGACATGAAGATTTGTCCAGATAAGGCCATTTGCATGACCATGGAGAGACAGAAAAAACAGGCGGGAGATGCCGTGTCGTACAGGAAAACTATAGTTTCGCGTTAACGTTATCTTTTATATTGGAGATACACAGAACGCAAGCGTAAATGCCGGAGGGACCATGTCGGCGATAACACTGTAAACAAAAGGGACAAGGAGAGAAAAAAGCTCTGAAATTACGGAGAGGGAGGGCACTTATCATGGTGACAAAATTGCTGTTTCAGGGGAAGTACCGTGAGGAATTGTCACAAAATGTCTCTCTACGGCTGCAGTTTTTAACACGATTTTCCCACCGTCGCTAATTAAAATATCATGCTCGGCAAGTAGCCTCTAAGGATGGCGTGGCCCTTTTAAAAACCACAATATGCAGAAAAATTTAGACTGTTGGGAAAAAATGACCCTACAACGAGTTTAACAGCATTCCGATCAATACTTTGACCAAAACGGAAAACTAATTAAGCTCATTCTCGAATTACATAATTATTTTTTCCAGATCGGATCCAAATGTTGGTTTCTAGGTTAACAAAATAGGAGAGATCTATTAACAATGAAAACAATTAAGGAGACAAGGCACTCTGAAATGTTCAAAAATCACATTTTTTGTTTTAGGCACTAATAAAACCTCTATTATTTTCAGTTTCAGAAAATATATACTTTTGGGGGGTTAAGAGGTTTTTAAGACATTTAAATACCATTTAAATGCTAGTCTGCATTCATTTAAAGCTGTTATGCAACGGCCCTTTTTAGAGCATTTTTTGTATCTTTCAACAATGAACGACTATATCACGCCCAGCGAGTAGTTCAGCAATAAATAAGAGAGACCAGGAGAAGAGAAGGCCATCAGAAAATCTGAAGCAATCCAGGAATGAAGGTGCAGATGATTATGACCCTGGAATGTACTAAAGTGTGTCAGAATTTTAATGTTCAAACTTTAAATTCAGTTTTCTCAGAACAACATTTTTGGATACTTATGTACCTTTTTCTCCAAACGTATGAGAGATAGAGAGCTGAAATTTTCATTACATGTATACAACACATAGTTAAACTTTCTGAACCACAATCATAATTTTATAATGCACATTAGTGATATTAAGAAAGAAACAACATTGCAAAATGTTCACATTTTTTTTATTATGCAAATAATTGTTTTTCTAGTGAACTGATACACACATAACTAAATAATTGAGGTTCATAAGATGGCTGATTATACTAAGAACAAGCATGCAAAGGCGATTCTATATTGCAAGTAGTATCAGAGAAAAAAGTACATACATGAATTCATATGTTTTAAGAGTAAGTGTTATTTTTCTGCTGAATGAAAAAATTTTACGGACTCGACTACATAGGCTATTATTGCAAACAACCATTGGAAATAATTGTCATGTTTTATAGAATAATCTGTAAAACTTTCAGGAAACAAAATTGAGAACTTTAAGAGCAGTGGTAATTTAACGCACTTAAGGTGTAATTTCCATGTGTTCAAACTACCTTGTCCCCTTAAACTGTCAACTTTTTCACTTATTAACATTAACTGTGAGCTTAAGTGCGTACAGTTGTATAGTTAAGCTGAAGAATAAATAACTTATTAAAAATTAATTATAAGTTATATCTACCGTGTTTTTGGAAGTGCTTGAGCCTTGTAAGACCTGATAACAAATGTTAGTTTTATCCTATAACAGAATTCTTTATGTATTCACAGCTATATTTTTACATTCTTCAGTAAACACCAGTTTTACTTTGACTATCACGTACCTAGTAAGTAGAGAAGATATTGCATTCCACCCAAAATTTCTATATCGAGATTTCACTGGAAATACACGTTTTGATACCAGGAATAAAAAACATTTTTAGAAAAAGGTCTGTGTGTGTATGTGTGTGGGTGTGAAAAGCATAACTAAAAAAAAACAAATAAATACCAAACTTCGTGTTTAGGTTCAGTATCCACAAACGATGCGAGATTTTCAAGAAAATTCCCCCATCCCAAACTATCCTTTACACGGAACATTTTTCGAGTTTTCTAAAAAAGGCTCTAATAATTCAAATTTAAAAACCATACATTAACTAAATTTACATGACAAATAAAACATATATCTGGAATTATCTGAGAATAGCCTATGAAATGATGTTCATTCGGAAGGAATTTTACACAATCTTGTATAACTGGTTAGCGTTCAGCGACGCAAAAAAATGTAGATCTCTTTAAAGCACACAATTTATTTCAAATAACATTTTTGTGACATAAGCCATTTCCGAGATATCTATTATTAATGCTTAGCATTGTTTAATACTTGGTCATTCTTTTCAAATCCTGTCATCATTCAGTTATTTTACGCAATTCATGGAAGGAGATGGTATTTTAAGGCCAGCATATGGCGTCTAGTTCTTAAACATTTTGACTATCGCTGTTCCCTTTGTATCTTTAACGAAATGTGTAATTTAGCTATTTCTGCAAAGGTTCAGCTTTGATACCATGAGGTAGATAGAAAAATAGTTTTTGTGAGGATAATTGTATACCCACTAATAAGCGATAGAGGGTAGAGAAAGTCATGCAAATGCAACATATGAGATGTTTTCAGTAACAAACCACTAACTACCTCATTAGCAGCACACGTAATATCTTTTGGTTCTTCAAAATTTCCATTTTGCATTTATATTCAGAACATAAACAATGCAATTGATATAAACAATAACGTTGCTAAGCATATCATTTCAACCATTCCAAAGCACCAGTGATATATTTCCAGCGAAATTCAATAAAAATAAAATGTGACAATTTAGCTTCACTCGTGGAATAAATAGTATTACACCATGGGATCGAAATAAATTTTCCCCTTAGTACATTTCTAGCCCTCGGGCTCCAGTTATTTACCTCGTGGAAAACCATCTGTTTCTCTCCCTTAATGCATAATATACCTACTATTACGTATTGTTTTCTCTGAACAGCGAAAATGCAAAAATCTCTCTATATTAAGATCTAAATTTATAACCACTTACAATTCTGTGCTATAATTGCCCATAACACCTGCTCAGTTTTTCGCAAGGAAGGAAATGCATGCGAGTGGCTGTCTTGCTTATCGCTTCAATATACCGGGTAATAACAAATAAGATGCAGGGAGAGAAGCTAACATCTCATACACGAATATATCAAGACCTCTGACTTATGTCAACTATGGATGCCGAATTATTTCATGATATATTTCCTAGAACTTATAATGACAAGATTGCAAAAAATATTGTACCCTTGGATAATGGTAATATGATACTGGTGAACATCAAGATTATCCACTTGTTACGTAAATTACTATTTGTATTTAGAGATGTAACAAGAGCCTGTCTAATTACTATTAAGAGCTATGTAAGTCCGTTCTTAGAATTACAGCAAAACTTGAACATAAAAAATAAATAATCACGATTCGCATGAATGAGAGAGGTGGGTTTGGCAACCTCCCTGATAGGAATAGTTTTATTAGAGAGGTACGAATTGGCACGTGAAAAACCAATAGTATTAATGGTCGACTTCACAGAGCTTCTTTAAATACAGATTATCATTGCGTTAACCAACATGTCTTTAAAATTTAAAGGCATCTTTGAAGTTTGTACGATTCACGAAGACATTTTTCGTTAGCTATGGAAAATTTGGTTGAGAAAGCATGTAGTTAGGGTCTAAAATTTTCATACTATGATTGAAAACTAGAACATTATTGGCCAATAATCGAGGTTAATGCAAGCAATTATAGAATGCGCATGGCCCCAGAAATGGAATTTCACAAGAAAGCGCGCGGTAGTAATTTCTCGGCAGCAGAAAAAAGCAACTAATACTGTCAAGATAAAACAAAGATGTAGGTGCAGGCTTATGCCAATAAAACCAAGAAAATATCAGTCTGTACTTACAACTTTTTTGTTATTAGCTTAATGTTAATATTTTAATCCTAATTTTGAAATGTAAGTTTATCTTAGCTTTTTGACATTTGTTAATTGTGTCAAATAGAAAGACTACAAAAGTTCCGTCCAAGAATCTGCTTAGCGGAGAGCAGAGATAAATGAATTACTCAATAAGCTAAACCACAGAAGCACACTGGCATAAAAGCACCATGTTTTGAAAATACTTATAAATTATGGCTTCTAACATATGACTGAATCAGGATATACAGAATGGCATATTAGGTTTGTACAAACTAAGTCACAGTTCAAAGCCATCAAAAGCGCTTTACTGTCTGTTTACAGTATGCTGAACTCGTGCCTCGCGTGGCGCGTAAAGTGGAAAACAGCCAACTGTCTTTCACTATGGCGCGTCTTTACCCCTCACTTGCCCCAGACGAAGTAAACATTACCTTTCTAGCTGAGCCCCTGCCCTACTACTAAAACATCGCTAAAGAGACATTGTATGCCTGTTTCCTATAATTGGAGTTTTCTAGTCTCTATTTTGTTCTACCTCCTTGGTCATTCCGAATAAGATTTATGGTTATTCAGTTTTCAAAATGGTTTTATATAAAATTATTTTTATGATGCCTTTGAGAAGGATTTCTGCAACGAAGCATGCTGTCGTGTTGTTTTCTAAGCTATTAATTAAGCAATTTTATGTCGCGAAAAGGTGCGTATAACTTAACGACACCTCTAATAGAAGTTTGGTGAAACTCAAAATATGTCTTAATAAAAATTTAATTCGCTAAAGAAGTCATTAGGACGGTAACAAATATCGTATTCCGATCATCAATGTTTTACTAGAAAGAGAGAAGCAATAACAGAGATGGTATAAAGAAGCACCTGTAACGTAAATTAAAATTTACTTTCTGAACGCACGATTCCTGTCTGAATTACCTATAGTACATGATATTGGTATAGTGTTTTGAAACATTTCAAAAAGTAATCCTTACAGTATACTGTGAGGCAGTATTCTATATCACAACACTGTGAATGCCAGAGTGATTGTAGTGTAAATTAACATTATTGTATGACAATGATTTTAGATGTTTGTTAATTATAAGCATTGTTAGGAAATAAGCTTACACGGTCTCACTGAAACTGACAATAGGAGCGGGTAACAATCAGCGAGGGGTTGAGTTGTTTATCAATTATAAGAGACAATCAAATGACGTCAGATTAGCGCGCTTTTCTTTAGAAATGGAGGGAATATCTTCCCTAGAGCATATGTGTTCGTAATTTTGATTGGATATAAAATAGACGCTAATGTTGGCGCGCTTTATTAACCAATAGCAGCTCGATTATAATGTTTAGGCATATCGGGGTGAGGGAGTATACATTCCGTGCCAGAGACGGGTAACGCACAGTTTGACAGAATAATTCACAAGGCAAACGTCGCGCAGTTCAACAGAATCATTCGCGGGTTACACGTCGCGCAGTTCTACAGAAAGGATGTGAAATACGCGAATTAATAATGTGCGGCAAATAAGTGATAATAGTTACATTCGAAAATACAACAGTTTCAGTCGGGCGTGTATCAAGAGTAAATATGTGAAATTAAGGAAGCGTCACGGCAATAAAAGTGTAAAAACAAATTCTTTTATCAGTGTTATCTTTTATTAACAACTCCTTTCCGTTTACACACCCTGTTTAAGAGATTTGCTCGACTGAATGATAATAGCTAGCCGGAGGACAAAGAACTCAAAATTAAAAATAGTAAAAAATAACAGGCGCTTAGCAAATAAGATAACACAACGATACCGCGACAAATGCATATGTATGTGCATTTATTCTTCCAATCTCTCAGGCATTTTGAAAATGGTAGTCATAAGTATAAGAAAAGGGGTTAAAGAAAACAACAGGACGTTCGTAATATTATTTAATTTTTGGAGTAAATTTATATGTAAGTATTTTCCTGTAGAACTTTCAAAATTTGATGTGCAACACAAATTTTGGTGAATGGTGTAAAGCATCTCTGAAGGAATAGACGGTATTTAGTGCACAAGAGAAAAGTTTCTGCTGAAAAGGGGTGACGCTTTCCATTTCAACGTGGCTCTATTTAAAACGACAATGATTAAAATTATATTATAAATTCCTCAAATTAATTTTATGACAGGCATGGAAAAATATCATTTGGTAGCCTCCTCCTTTAATGAACTGACTACGTATGTGCCGTGTAGACGATAATAAAGATTATAAATTCTGTAATTCCTAAGCATTGCTAAAGTAAGGACTTCATCTTGTCCACTGTAAAATTTTCGTAAAAATTGCATATCGCGGGAACTTCACGCAAATACCTTGTAAAATAGAAATATTATGAGCTGTAAGTCCCCCTTGTAAACACTCCCTAGAAGCCGAAAACAATGCTGGAAGCAGCTCCAGTTTCTATCACAATCCCTTTTTTTTATTATTATATATCTTTTTTATTTTCCTGATTATCAGAGGGAACTTGGAACTGCTCCGCGAGAATATTGTAACTCTGCCCGTGTTGCCGCGGCGCCATCTCGTCGATTACCACAATCCTTACTCACAGGGTGAATCATCTAAAACTTGCACCGCAAATATTTCGAAAATGGAAAGTGCTATTGATTAACAGTTTTCACAGCATTGATTGATAGTCAGGGACTCGTACATTTAGCCTATAAGCATATTTTAATAATACTGAGAAAGTGCACATTTGAGCAAACATACAATTTTTTAAATGGAACAATGCCTAGTTGCATCAACAGAATAAAGGTAGGGTAAATTAGAATGCCAATGGTCCTTGTTACAAGATTCTAGTGCAAGTGGCTTACGAGAAATCGTATTTTTAAAAGTTTCCCAATTATTTGTCCCATTCAACCTACTTAGTTGCTAGGTACGATATTGTTATGTTTTTTGCATTGTGTTTCCTGTTCATTGTTTGTTTGCATTGCGACTTTCTGGTCAGTTAGTTTGTGACAGTTCAAGCAGTAAGTCGTGAGTGGAAGATGGGGTTTACTAATGCATGGTCATGGTGTATGGAGAGTGTAGGAAGAATACTGTTCACTCCTGTACAGTGTATGCGGAAACGTATCCCAATAGACGTCAACTATCTCGGCAATTATTTATCAACCTCTTCAACCAATTAGTGAAAGTGGTAGTAACACCTAAAAAACGTAACAGAAACAAACAAGTGATTGGAGAAGAGGCAGAAATTAATGTTTTGGCTGCCGTTGCAGTAGATCCGCAAATTAGTGCCCGCACAATCGCACGTGGAAGTGGCATATATCATGCAAGTGTACTGCGCATTCTCCATCGACATAGGTTCTATCCCTATCAATCTCACTCCATCAAGAGCTGCATGGAAACGATTTTGAGAATCGTGTTAACTTTTGTACATGGCCATTAAGACATGATACTCCTCCAGATTCATCATGTATCTCGTTTACTGATGAGGCAACATTTACTAATCATGGCCAGGTAAATCGCAAAAAAATTCACTATTGGTCTGTTGACAATCCTCGTTGACTTCGACAGGTGGAACGTCAGCGTCCATGAGTTTAAACGTGAGGTGTGGGATAGTGAACCGTCAACTCATTGGCCCTTTGTTCATAGAAGGAACAATGAATTCGCACAAGTATTGCAGCCTCCTGACAGACCATCTGCCACAGATGCTAGAAGACGTTCCTTTGCAGACTAGGAAGAACCTGTGGTACCAACATGATCGCTGTCCAGCCCATAGTGCACGAACTACTACAACTTGTCTTAACGGCTTGTTTCCAAATCGTTGGATTGGACGAAGAGGACCTGTACCTTGGCCGGCCCATTCACCGGATCTGACCCCATTAGACTTCTTTCTGTGGGGAAGGCTGAAAGACACTGTCTACAAGGATGTGCCAACTACACCAGACGATATAAAACGACGTATTACTGCTGCCTGCTCTGAAATTTCCGCTGAAATGCTAGAACTTGTGCAGCAGTCTTTCCGTAGTAGACTGGAAGCATGTACTGAAGCTGCCGGTGGTCATTTTGAACACAACCTTTGAAGGGCTATGTTCTCTTTACTTGTAAGAATCCACTGAAATATTTCAATTCCCTTTTGTTTTTCTTTAGTTTGTGCTACTGCAGGTTGTACAAGTGTCGGTACGTAAAAGTTTTAAAATAAGATTTCTCGTAAACCGCTTACACTTCTTCAGCTTTGGAAACAGAAAGTAATCAGAGGGGGATAAGTCTGGAGAATATGGTGCATGAGGAAGCAATTCGAACTTTAACTCATTGATTTTGGCCATGGCGATAATGGATATGTGAACTGGTACATTGTCTTGATGAAACTGAACTTTCTTTTTCGCTAGATGCCGCCGTTTTTGCTTGATTTCATCACTCAAACACTGCAATAAGTTTGCGTCATACTCGCCATTGATTGCTTTTCGTTTTTGAAGATAATCAATGAATCTTATCCCACGCGCATCCCCCCCCCAAAAAACGTACGCCATCCTTGCCTGCAGATGGAACTCTCTTCGCCTTCTTTGGAGTCGATTCTTCCCTTTCAATCCAATGTTTTAACTGTTCCTTTGTCTCAGGTGTGAAGTGATGGACGCATGTTTCATCCATGGTTATGAATCGACGCAAAAACTCGGCTTTATTAGAGAGAAGCATCGCCAAACACTTGACTGAAACATCTTCGCGACGTTACTTTTGTTCCATTGCGGCACCTATCATGCGCACAGCGTTCTCATGTCTAAATGTTCAGTTAGTGTGCAATGTACAGCACTTTTTGAAGTGCCTACGATGTCTGCTAGCACGCGCAATTTCAGTCGATGGTTATCCAATACCATTTTGTGGATTTTCCTCACAATGTCTGGCGTGGTCTCTTCATTTGGTCAACCAATACGATGTTTGACTTGACAGCTCGTACGACCTCGCTTAAACTCTGCCATCCAATATTTTACTGTTGAAAACGAAGGAGTAGACTCCCCCAGAGTAGAATCCAGCTCAGCTTTAATATTAGTAGGACTAAGACCTTTTAAATGAAAGTATAGTGTCACATAACGATGGCCAGTTTGATATATGTTTACAAATTCGCTGAGAGTTCACTATTAATGGCTGCCAAACAATTACTAAACAACGTAGTATCGTCAAACTTCTAACTTAAGCTTTATAAGGATGGTGCTTTCTACCATAATCATTTGTTTTAAGCAACAACCGCTATATATACATCAGGTCGGGCACTTTTGGGACTGCCCTCGTATATGTGTACATTATACCATCTTTCAAAACGTGGCTCACATCAGCTTTATTTACCTTATAGTCATAGAACATCCAACCATCAGACACATCAGTAAACAGACCTACCTTAGTTTTGGATCCACCAATAGATCCAGGCCGGATGGAACCGGTCTCGTAGAAACGAGTGAGTATCTTGGAAACACAGCCGTGAGATACGAGCAGTTGTCTTGATATATCACAAGGACGTACGCCCATTAGCGCCAGCTCCACTATTCGCCGCCGTACACAATCAGGAAGTGGTCTACCGTTCACAAAGACTCCACCCAGTTGATTCACTCCCGCCTGCCCTGCAATCAGAATAATACCTACTTTATAGCCTAAAAATGGGATATGAGTTTGGAGAGATTCAGAGTTCTTTAGTGTGGAGTTTAGAACACAAGGTGTTTCAGTTACTGGTGTTACAATAAAAAATAAACACGCATTCAAAACTAGAACAAGTATGTGTTCTGTAATGGAAATTTGTTCACTCTCTATGATTTCTATCCTTATTTGGGATTTAGGAAGGTGTTTTTAAGAAATGTTGGCGTAACAAAAAACAAGGTGAACTTGAACAATATTTTTATTACAGCTCTCCCTAATAATTTAAATGTACAGCACCTTTAAAACAGCCATGGCTTTTAAGAGACCTCAATGGATTTCTAATGAAATCTCGACGTCGAATTTCTAGATAGCACGGAAACAATCCTTTTCTTTGTAAGTGTGCTAAGATTCTGGAGAAGGCCGTGTCATACTGTATCTGCATGCGGACGTTTTGCTCATTATGTCATGCGCTGCTTCAGGGCAGTTATGCGTTCCCGTTAATATCCACATGGATCTCATGGCTCCAGCCCTTGTCTCTGATTGGCTTTTGATCGGCCAACGACGCCAGTTTTTGTAGTCAATGTGCACGGATGTCGTGGAGCTGTTTACCTTATTTAGTTTATTCTGAATAGGTCATGACACGATGAGCTCCTCAGCACTCCTACGATGGCATAGGCACCACTTCTTCTTCATGTGTCTGAGCGATAGAGTAAGTAATAAATATCCTGCAGATCGCGTAGTGATCTCATTAATGCCTAGAACCTTGTAGGACGCTCTGTTATTGACACTGATAGCAATTACAAACGATAACTAATCCACATTGATTAGAACAAATCATGTTTTTTTTGGCTTCACATGATTCTATTCAGGATTCTAAGAGTTGAACAAAATCTCGGAGATTTCACCTTAATTTCTTCCTCTCTACCACTCTTCGGTAAGGTTTGGTTGATAAGATTTGAAACCAATTTAGATAATCTGGATAGCCGAGTAATTAGAGACTGCGATGAAGTTTATTGTCGGTGTTATAGCCAGATCGTTTCTCATCTCGTTTGGAGATGAAATAGATTAGCTGTACCTCCTACAAGCCCTTAGGGACTTCGTGACCTGCTGAAAGTTGTCTTTTATTGCTTCCTCATCGCATTTCTAACTACTGGACTGGCTGCATCATTGTTATACTTTTACAAAACCAACCATTTGATATAATTCTCTTGGAATTGAACCACAAGGCATATCGTAGTCATTGCTCAAAAATTATATTAAAAACAACTGTTTGGGTTATCTTCATATTTACTACATACAATCCACAAAGTCTCTCAGTATGTTTAGACGAATTTCAATGCTGTTGTCCTGCCTTAGAAAAGGGGAAGGAGTCCTTTACCCTGTAAGGCCTTCAGCTTGCAAGAAAATAAAAATTAGGAGAATATTATTAATGTTCTAGCATCTCCCAAACATATTTCTACATAAATTGTGCAAAAGTAACAGCCGTATGATATCCACTGTATTCGTGCAACCCAATCTTCTGCCTTCCCAGATGAGATCTATATTATTGTAGATTTTTTCTATCTCTTAAGCTTATATAAAATACATCCAGAACGAAGATTCACAGGCTATTTACTGTAAATTCAAGATATGAATTTTATCTCTCATAAAAGTATTTTAAACTTGCGGTATTATAATCAAAATAGCAATTTTTATAAAATATAAAATAATAAGAATCTTCCATGTAAATACACCTTGGAGTGGGGTAGATTTTCTTGTATATCTTTGTTATATCTTTGAAAGATGGTAAACTTCAATACCAAATTTGGAATTTATCCAACATTTCGTTTTTGAGTTATGGTGTTCAGACACACACTCTTCTCTCTCACACACACAGGACCTTTTTCTAAAGTGCTTATTTTTTGCTGCGATGGACCTTAAAACGTTATTTTCAGTAAAACATCAATAACAGATTTATGGATGGTATATACAGTAGTAGAGAAAGTAATACAAATTTTGAGATGAAGAGATTAAAACTGTACTAGAATCTGTTTCAAGGATTCCTTCTCACTGTCTCTTTGGTCTGTAGCTTAGCAAGTCTCAAAATCCAGAAGTCTCAAATTCAATTCCAGATGGAGGACGGAAATTAACCTATAGGCAAGATTATTCCCTCTCCTTCCCAGAACACGCGCATATGAATGGTCTGATTTAATGTTAATTAACAAGTCGACAAGTGAATATCATTGTCGATTGGAATTGTTCCAAAGACAAAGCCCCTTATTTGACCAAATGTGTTAAAGGGCGTACAAATGGCCCAAAGGAAAAAGTTCCTTTACTAAGTGAAATTATGATTATAAAAAGTTGTCATTTTACCATCACTGGTATACACACCTCCATTCTGTTGGGTACGGTATTGCCTCATACATCTCATAATCTCCCACGTCATTGCACTATATTTCTTCTGTGTTGCACAGAGATTTACAATAAAAAAAATTGATCTAAGCGTGTGAACACAATTTTTAATGTGATTACTACTGTCGAAAATCAAAGAGCCATGTCGAGGTGCAAAAGCACGTTACATACCCTAGATTACTGACCAGCCCACGGTTAGCTGTACTCCAACCTGCTAGAGTTGCATTTACATAAGTTATGAGGCCAATTACAGCAATATAATTTCCACTCTCCATTGTGATTGCAGCACCAGTACTATTTTAATACTGCTTTAGGTAGAGGTGTTACTTGTTGCGCTTTGCTGCTGTCAAGGGCGGCTTGGCGGTAGAGGTAGAATATGTTGGTTTATTAAGTGTCCACCATGTAGCAGTACAAACTGTTACTATAAGGTTCATTCAAATGAAACCCGATCACTTGTGTAAAGTAACGGTAATGATTTTATTAACTTAAAAATAGTCGCCAAAACTGTTGGCACATTTATCCGGTTGAGACACTAGCCGGTCGATTCCATCTTTGAAGAAGCTAGTAGGCTGCTGTCGGATCCAGGCCTGGACCCATTCACACGCTTCGTCGTCCGCTGTGAATCGATGTCCGCGAATAGCTTGTTTTAGAGATCCATAAACATGAAAGTCACACAGTGAAAGGTCTGGACTGTACGGTAGATGTTACAGCGTTTCCCATCGAAACTTCTGCAATGTCGTCTTTACCGTATTGGCAGTATGTGGGCGGGCATTATCATGCAGGAGAATAACGCCATTGGACATGCCTGGTCGTTTCGACTTGATGTCTCGTCTAAGGTTCTGTAAAGTGGCTTGATAACGCTGGGCATTGTTGGTAGTTTCCCGTTCCAGGAACTCGACAAGCAGTGGGCCCTTGTGGTCAAAAAAGGACATCATGACCTTACCAGATCTGGTGTGCACGGCCTTTGATTTCTTTGGAGGTGGTGAAGTCGCATGTTTCCACTGCTTGATCTGACTCTTGCTTTCCGGTTCAAAATGGTGACACCATGTTTCGTCAGCAGTGACAATTTGCGACAGAAAGCCGTATTCCTCCTCATGATAACGTTCAGATGACTCAAAGACAGCGCCATTCGAGTATTGCGCTGTTCGGCGGTCAGTTGGTGGGGAACCCACTGCGCACAAACTTTTCGAAACTTTAAGTGTTGATACATTATGGTGTGAATGGTGCCCACGCTAATACCCAGTAACCGATGAATCTCGTCCACAGTGATTCTGCGGTTGCCCAAGACTAAAGCATTCATTTCCGCAATCATTTCAGGTGTGATGACACGATGAGCCTATCCAGGCCGAGCATCATCTTCCAGTAACTCGCGCCCCTCAAGGAATCTTTTGCGCCATTTCACCACACTTGAACGACGCAGACTGTACTCACCGTACACAGTCATACATTTCACGGCCTCCAACTCCCTCCGCCGCTAAAAATCGAATCACTCCTCGTCGTTCCTGCTTACTCTCCTTCATGTTCAGTAATGGACGATAGCTTGTGTGACCACCTTCTCGTCGGCGTGAAACCACACTGTCGCTATGCAACGTCAAACGTTGCGCACGTTGCAGTCGCTCTACCAATAGATGGTGCCACCATACACGCAGTTACGTGGTGCCACCTTACGTGTAATGCACTGACGAGGTTTCATTTGAATGCCCCTCATATAATCCGTACTAAACGAGAAGGAATCTGAAGCAGGCCAGTGGAGCGCCAGCAGGAGCGTTGCGTTGGCAGATGGTTTGTGAGTGTGACAGAGACAGAGATAGAGAGAGAGACGAGAGACCGTGAAGCAAGATCCGACCAGTGTAGCATACACATTCACCCCGATCACTTGGCGTGGAGTCCAGCGGGCATCTTTCATCATTGTTAAACACTTAATTAAAATCACTACATTTATAACACTAACTTTAAAACTTTAAGCTTAATATAAACAATACTTTCGCATATAAATACGCTATCTAAAATGTAAAGCAACAAAATTAAGAAATGAGGTTACATGTCTTCCCTTCGCTAACCTGGAACTCGAGTGCTCTAAGCCCTTGCAAACAGATCGAACGTAAACACAATACTGCTGATGGTGGTGTACAATGGTGAAGGTCTTTCAGCAACCCTCATAAATATCTGTTTGGTACATAACTAAAGAGCCAAACATCGTAGAGACACGGTTTTTGGACAGTCTGAATAAACATTTTTAGCCCTGCTAGCTATAATATACTATAATTGATGTGTACTTATCAACTTTTAACAGCACAATTGAAAAGAAGAAACCGTAGCCTACAGCGAGACCGCGCGGCACTTGAATTAGGCAACCTCGCTTTAGAGCTATTGGCTGAGCGACTTTCACCAGCATTATCTAGCTCCGCCTGAGATTCCTTCTCGTTTTGTACAAATAATAATTATGATGCGTAATAATGCATGAGTAGTAACATTGTGATTCTGCTCTCGTATTTAAAATACTCCGATTGTGTACACTATTAGTTAAGTTTAGATAAATAGTCCTCTCATACTCTTTTTTCAGCCTTTTGGTTTAAATGTTTAAATTTTTTTATTTATTTTCTTCTAAAGTACTTCATATTGTCAGTAGATCAGACGGGTTTACAACAATAACAGATTCCGTTTTGTGCAATTTAAGATGATTGGATTGAATATAAATGATATTAATGTTAAACATTCTAAACTGTGGAAATGTGAAGCTGTCAGCAAGGTTTTTTTTATGAAACGCGGGCTTGGAACGTCCACGTTGTTGGAAATTCCAATTACAAGTGTTTGAACTACAGCGTATGCTTTATAATGGACTATTTAGAGTGTATTTTACCTTGATGAGCACAGAGATTCTGGGTGATTGATTAATGCCTGAGGTTTAGTTTCTCATACCTTCATAAAATAAGGTTTACGAGTCACATGATGCGCGGGCTCCAAGAATTAAGGTGGTCCATTTACTTAAAACATTAGACAGGCGCCAGTCTCCCACATACTTTGAAAATGTTATAGATCATGCACTGGTTGTTTCAACATAAACCAAATTTATTTTTCATGCTGAGGCTGTCATCAGGATCGATAAGCTATTACGGATGGTTGGTCAGAGAACACGAGAAATTCTGGAATTCATCTGTAGGGTTCAGGCACTCCAAAGCTCTCATATGAAGATTGGACAGAAGCAGGCCGCGAGAACTACTAAAATTAAGCAGGGAGAAGCTCTCATGCCCAACGGGTCTCTTTACAGGACACTGTTCCCTTAGAGGACGCCTGCACTGAATGGGACAGCAAATGAATCCGCCTGATTTTGGGAGCCAATTTCCATCTCGGTCCAAGTTCAGAGTTCATTATGAACATCAGACTTCTGGATCGCTGAGAAGACTGAGGATGAGCAATAGATCTGCAAAGGCCACAGTTCAGAGCAGTGTAGCTCATATCATGCTTAATCAAACTAGGTATACTGCCAGTACTTTTATTACAGCTTTCAATACATTTAAAATAATTATTTGTTTATATTTTAACAAGTGGAAAATTTGGCATATGACAATAAATTCTTTTGAAAAATATTGAAATTATATTTAAAACTGCTCAATGCTTACGTAATGGAAACTTAGAATTAAACTTGTAGCTAGTTATAATAAATAAATAAATAAATACATGTAAGCATGTATAAACCGCCCCATCGATAGAAAACTGAAAGTACTTAAATGGTAATTTCAAGTAGAATTAAGAACAAAATGACTTTAAAAGCTTTAATGTTGTGAAATAGCTACAGGAAGATAACATGTATGTGCAGATTCGTGGACAGTTAGATCCCTGGCCCTATTTTAATGCTTGAAATATTTATTAATTAAATTTGAGATGTTTATGAACTCATATTCATATAATAACTCGGAAGCAGATAGAGAAGGCAGTTGTTTTAATCTTTTTCAAACGTTTCAACAGAAACATTTAAACATGATGCATGTTCACTGAAGCAAAGAAGAGTTAATAGCTTTGAAATTAAATGGTTATGTTTTTCATTCGCCTCTTGATTGAAAAGACAGTTAATATAGTAGATAATTTATGACACACATATATACATAAATTCTCCTTAACTCCTGTCTGAATGACTGCAGATCATAAAGATTGATTAAAATCACAGAGACTCCATTTGGTTTGACGCAATAAAACAATAGTAGCGTCTAGAGAAAAGGTTATTTATTGCTAAGTTGAAGCCTTGGGTTACGAGTTCTAAATCAGTCTGGTATCAGTATCAGTGTTTATTGAGTTTTGAAGAAGGTTTTAGATTACTTTCGTCAGTGTACAATTTGTACATTTAATGCTTTATCTTTTCATCAAACGTCAATAAAAGGCGCTGCAAAATGTAAATTTTACACAAATCATAATTCAGTTTTTATTACCTCACTTGTTTTGTTGAAAACTTTATTCTTTCCTTTGCTTTGCATTTATTTCAAAACAGTTAGAACCCAAAGCTATCCTTCTATTATACTGTTATTTGATAAGGTCGCTCTGTATTCGAATGTTCCTCTCATTTACATAATTTATGTTTATAGAATGTTTAATACTTATATTTGATTTTCTAACTTCAAAATAATTATCATCTTAATGTTGAATAGATTAAGGGGGAAGAGGAAAAAGTTACTGTGAAGCAAAGGCAGCAATTTAGCATTTATTGCGGCATATGTGTGAGTGTTATTTTTTATTTAATAATTACTTCAAAATAAGTTTGAGAACATACTCAAATCACGAAGTGTTAGTAGATTTAAGGAGATAAATCTTATAGAATATTACAAAAAGCGTCTATAATAGGTTCTCTTTCAGGATTAAACGTTTAGAAACATTCCGACAATGTTAAAAGAGTTAAAAGGCATTTAAAGTTTTACTATCAGAATCATTGGTTTTAGTTCTTAAATTAATTGAAGATATTATGTAAAAAAGATAAACACACCATGATTATTTATTTCCAACACAATAAAACGTAATAACGATGTATGCCTGACTTCTTTCCAGGTAATTCTAACTTCATTTCTTCTGGACAATATATAGGTTTACCTACTAGGTTACACTCTACGAATTTGACGAAAGATAGAGTTCTAATCACAGGTTTCTTGATTGCACCAAAGTCTTACATCTATTCTGTGTATAATCGCAGAAATTTGTCGTCATTTGTTTCTGAGAATATTCTTGAGAGCGTCAAAAATAAGCAGATGTGTGTTGCTTCGTAGGAAATGGAGAAAAGTGAATTTCATATTCTGATAAAGCACTAATTTTTGCGTGGTAAGACGGTGAAGGAAACGGAAGAAAATCTGAACAAGTATTATGGGCACTCTGCTCCATTACATGGCATGGTTCACAAGTGGTTCAGAGAATTTCGATGTGGCCGTTCGAGCACAAGAGATGCCGTGCGCACAAGATGCCCGGTTGAGGTCACAACAGAAGAAATGGTTAACAAAGTTCATGATATTGTGTTGGAAGACCACCGAGTGAAAACCCGTGAGATAGCCAAGACCGTAAACATCTAAGTGAATGGGTGTACAGCATTCTGCACGAATTTTTGGAAATGAGAAAGTTGTCAGCAAGATGGGTGCCGCGACTGTTCACAGTTGAGAGCAAGCGGAATCGTGTGACCATTTCACAGGGATGTTTGAACATGTTCCAGCGCAACCCAAATGAGTTTTTGCGGCGTTACATCACGGTTGATGAAACTTAGATCCATTACTATCAACCGGAAACCAAACAACAATCAAAGCAGTAGATTTCCTTCGGCGAACCTGCTCCAAAGAAAGCGAAAACCATTCCGTCGGCAGGAAAAATCATGGCAGCTGTCTTTTGGGATTCATAAGGGATGATAGACATCCACTACCTGGAAAGTTAATATTATGCCGCAATGCTGGATCAGTTTCACAAGGAACTGTTAAAACAACGATCCCATTTGGTGAAGAAAAAGGTTCTCTTTCACCAGAATAATCCATCCGCATACAAGTCAGCCATTGCCATCGCAAAATTTTTGGAATTGGGCTACGAACTGCTACCTCACCTATCATATTCTCGAGATTTGGCTCCGAGCGACTTCTTCCTCTTCGCAAACCTGAAAAAATTGGCTCGCTGGGAAGAAGTTCACGTCCAGTGAACACATCATGGCAGAAACAACCTCATATTTTGCATATTTCAAAAAATAATATTTTTTGAAAGGGTTAAAAAATTGGGGAAACGTTGGACAACGTGTATTGAATTGAAAAGAGACTATTTTGAGAAATAAAATTGATTTTTTGGAAAGAATTGTTATTTACTTTAAAAAGTTACTGACTTATCAATTCGACCTCGTAAAATAAACCTAGTGATGCCGTCGGGCTATGTCACAGATGCAACTGCCTCGAGTGGAAAATTTTCTTTTATGTCTTAGCGTAAATACAAAGAATCTATGAATATTTCATAGACTAATACAATAATTTATAATTAATATTTCGTTGACCCACTAACAGAATTATGTTTAAGAAAACGCGTGACCACGTATGAATATAAATGCAATCCATGATGAAATGCTTATAATATCAGATATCCCGAATTAATTATTCATTGGATAGCGACTTCAGCTGCTCGCCTTGGAGACAGGCAAGCATTCCGTCTAACAAGCTTTCTGTTGATGAGGTTCGGACATACGACCTCTAGCCTTCTTAACAAGGGCTAATGAAGGTGTTTAAGCTAACGAAATATTTTCCCTTGTCCGCGCCTATAGATAACGGACGAGGACAATGGGTATGTTTAATTATTTATCACAAAGGACCTTATCTTGACCTATCTATCGAATGAAAACGCTCGATCTTCGAGGACCATAGGGAGAGAATTAATGTGCTGGTAGGTCTTCGATAAGTTTATTCAATTTTTGGAGAAAACCTTCTAGCTTTTATGGTGGTTAAAGGTAAAATTAACCCTAACTGAAAGCGATTTAGCTAGCCATAAATAATGGAAGGAGTGATTGGTATAAAATAGGAGCAGAACAGGTTTTACTGCACCTGTAGGAAGCGGTATTGACTGCAGTATTTAACACGCCGTTAGATCACCGGGGAGTGCGCCTAGAGGTTGCAATTAGGAGGTTATCGCCATCCACACTAATAGGCCGATCATTCGGTTCGGGATTCTCCGTTCACCTGCTCTTAGTTGCCAATCCTTCCAGGAATAAATTGGTCGTAATTTAGTCAAGAGAAATAAATCGTGATAAAATGCATTTATTCTTGTATTTGTATATTTCTTTGATTTATATTCCGGGAGGGTAAATACAAACGTACGCGAGTACTGTCGTATTAAGATTATTCACAATTTTGATACACACTTTATGCAATTGTAGGAAATCAATCATTAAATAATTTAGCATCCATTGTTGAAATAAGTGAGAGCGTCTTCATATATTACAGGACGTTAGCTTCCCTCTCTGCATTGCATTTATTAGCTACGTTGAACCGATAAACAAGACAGCACTTGCATTCATTCGCTTCCTGGGAGAGAAGTGAGCAGATGTTATGCATTTGATGCAGCCTTTTATCAACACAGCACGGTAATTATAAATTCAGATCTTAATTATCCTGTATTTAATAATGTACAGAGCTTTTGTATTTTCGTTCCTCAAAGAAAAGAATATCACAAAACAATTTCATCTTCTCTCTATAAGCCAAGGTAACTTGGAATGCCGGTAATAATCACTGATACTATTGACACGCGTGCTCTAATGAACCAATTATGCACGATGTTGAATACAGTAAAATCTGTTTATAATTGTAGAGTTGCATAAAGTATACTTATATAATTAGTAGGCAAAGGAGATCTTTAACGATCGAATTTAGATGCTTACAAAGACCGCAATATTGGATGAGTCCAAAGTCTTTAGATTACGCATTGCATATATAATTTTTTGTGGACGACACATAAATTCATAAATAATTGCTTAGTTATTGTCTTACAAAAAATTTGTTTCCAAGAAAAATGAAGTTCAATTTCATTTTGTACTTTTGTTTCATGTGACGTCGTGGCAAGAAGCACAATCTGAGAGTTTGTGAAAATTTTACATTTTTGTAAAATGTATAAGTGAAACAAATATTTTACGGAAAGTAAGAGCAATAGAGTTAGAGTTTCTAATGTCTTCAGAGAATGGAGTAGGCAGCGTTTCGAGTACTTTAAGGTATTCAAAGAACTGTGTTTATTTTCAATATCCAATTGATTGTTTTATTCTAAACTAAGTTGGAATTGAAATAACGTTATATTGCATTGCTGCTATGGATGCGTTTCTATGTCCTAAAGTATTGCTATGAAAACTTAAAACCATCCGAGCAGCACTTTGTGGAATCTTTTGGTCCCCAAAGCGACAATTTGGGGAGCGTGTATAAAACAAAGCTTTCCTTACGTAACATAAATAACTTAATTGATTATAACAATTGTAACACGCTAAAATATGCAAATAAAGCCTAGCACAAACGTCCATACCGTTTCTAGGCGTTTCTCTCTTTATAATTCCTGAGATATGCACTACTATATGTCCTAAGTCAATTAGGCCGATATTGCTTTACTTTCCACTAGACTAAATCTAGCAATGCTGTTTAAATAAAAACAATCTCACAGCATTAGCTATATGCATTCCAACTGAGATTATTACCTACTGCTGAAATCCAGTGACTATAATATGAAGAAGATAACAAACAGGTTCTGCAGTGTGAACTGAGTGATGAAATAATGAATGAACGTTTTAACCAAAATAGGGGTTAAAAGAGATATTAAACACAGAAGTAGAGGGAAATATATGCGTCTTGTAAGCACGGTTTTAAAACTGTTTATAGGTAGCATTTTTACAATTCATATATGCAGTTCTGAGAAAAATGTTTCTTTATAAATAAAGTTAAACTGTAAAGATACTACACACATGAATTTAAATCGTATAAATGCAACATATTAAAATTTGAAATTTCTCTCAGATTTTAACTAAAATATTAGCGGTTTTTGCACTTGAATCGAATTGATAAAAAACCTACTTTAGAATTTAAATATTTGTTAACAATTTTTTTTTCAAAATATGGAATAATACAATCAGCGAAATTTAGTTTTACAAGTAATAATAATGAAATTATAACCGGTTTCGCATAGTTTCTCATTAACTTTACACTTTTTCTGTCGCATTTATAACATTAGTTTATAAATATTAACCCATTGTAAATTAAAAATGCCTAGATCAGGCTATTTCTACAGTGGGAGATTAAAGAAGTAGTAGTCATGTATTCCTTACCTAGAGTAAATCACATTGTCCAATGATTTATTAGTAGAATCACTAACATAAGTAAATTGAACAGAAATATTCCTATATTACACAAACAAAACCCTAGCAATAAGTAGCTCTAAATGCTTGCAGATAAGAATTAAATAGAACATGAACACCTATGCGGCGCCAGTGGAGAAGCAAAAAATAAAGTAGTTAAGGCAAAGAAAAGAAGCAAATTAATAAACGCAACATGTTCGCTTTAGTGGTGCATGTGTACACGCGCATGAATGATTTATTGTTTTATGTCCTGTTTACTCTTCTTTTATCTTTACATTGGTTCACTTGTAAGCCAGTACAACCTATCTGCTTCCATGCATTTGTTTATGTTCAGAATTGCATACAGTGACCAGTGAAGATAATACGAGATACATTCTGATGATAAATAGAGAATTATGAAAGCTACAAAATTTAAAGTCTAGGCAAAAAAAAATACCATTCGAAAACCCACTTTGTGCTTCTATATTTGGCGTATGCCTGCAGCATGCGCATAATGCCACAGATATGTATCAATACCAATTGACTTCGAAACACAATGCAGCACATGTATCTGAATCAGATCATGTAATAGGTAGTGTGAATATACAAGGTTATTCAAAAAGAAGGAACAGATTTTAAATATTTATTTCTAATTAACGACAATAGATAGCGACACATAGGACACAATATTGAATAGAGAAAAGTTCAAAGGTTTAAGCCCCACCTATTAGTACATTCAGTGCCTACAGCGACGCTGTGTTTGTTTACGAGAAAATGGTGACACCACAGGAAAAGTCGTTTTGTGTGCCCCATTATGCAAAGAGTGAATCCATTGTTTCATTGCAGCGTGGATTTGATTGTAAGTTCAACAACGAGCCGCCTCGTCATAAAAAATTGCAAACGGAAAAGCACTGGTCGTCCTCGCATAACAAATTGTGCTCATGTTGAACATAAAATAAATTTTTGAACTTTTATTTATTCAGTAATGCATCGCTTGTGTCACCATCTATTGTCGTTCATTAGAAATAAATATTTAAAGTCTGTTCCTTCTTTTTGAATAACGCTGTATTATATAATAACTTATACCTGCGTGTTAATTACCAAACACATCCTGTGCCACCTCTAAGGTCGGTGAGTAAAAGTTGGATCTTTTGTGTCAAACACAGGACTGGGGCATATTAATGCTGGGAATACCACTTCCATGTATTTCAATCGGAAACTAAACTAATATCCTTCATAGTTAAAAGTTAAGAAATTTATCTTTTAAGTCTTAACCGCAGGTGCAACAATAAATGAAAGGACAAAGTGAAATGTGAAAAATCGACTTATTGTTGCGTTATCAATTGTAAAACCGCTCCATACTCGCTGCATGTGGTAATAATCATATCCAAGTACATAACTCAATCTTCTTCAGCAACTGCTTCCTAGGGTATCCTTATACTCAATGGATTTACGGTGAAAAGTTGAACACAGATCGTGAATGAATAATTCATTGAATGTCTCTTACTGCAGTAATATTTGCGATGTGAGTTTACTTCAAAAAAATAAGAATAGTTGATGAACCATTTGTTTAAATCAGAAAGACGGCTACTAAAGTATAATCGAATGCTCCTTGGAACATCGTACCGTCATTTTATATAGGGTCTTTCAACAAGTGTGTCCTATCTTTGAACGTAAATAAAACACGTTCTAAAATTGATAGAGGTATATTTCTTTTTTTATTTTGGAACATAATTAATATCATTACGTGTGGAAGAGAACATCAGTTAAGTGACCGCCGCGACTTCGTTGGGTTGCGCGATTACGTTGACGCAATTTTCAATGACAGAAGAACGTAAATTAGGTCAACTTCACGAATAACACGCGTGATGTTATTCATAACATCATTTACTGTTTCTGGCTTGTTGGCATAAACTCGAGATTTAACATAACCCCACAAGAAGTAATCCAACGGCGTTAAATCACATAACCTCAAGGGCCAGTTAACATCGCCACTACAGGAAATGATGAAACCTCTGAACTTCTCTTTAAAAAAGATCGATTGTTTCGAGAGTAGTATGACATGTGGCACCATCGTGGTTGAACCAGATGTTTCTGAGATCCATACCATCCAATTTAGGCCAAAAATAGTCCCTTATAAGAGCCCGGTATCTTTCTCCATTGACAGTTAGAGCTTCTCCATCTTCATCCTTGAAAAAATATGGACCAATGATTCCACCATACCAAAATCCACACCACACAGTAACATTTTGGGGATGAAGTGGTCGTTCTTGAATCTGCATTGGATTGTGATTGCTCCAATAACGGCAATTTTGTTTGTTAACACAACCATCCATCCAAAAGTGGGCTTCGTCTCTGAAGATGATTTTTCGACAAAAATCCGGGTCAGCTTCCAATTGCTCCATAGCCCAGTCAGCGAATATATGGCGCAATCTATGGTCGTTGGGCTTTAGTTCTTGAGTTAACACCATTTTGTAAGCGTGAAACTTCAAGTCCATATGCAGCATTCGCCAAGTTGTGATCGGCGTAAGGCCCCAATTCTTGCGCTCGACGAGCAATTTTTGTATTTATCCATTCTCGCCTACACTCTCACGAACAACGCCTATATTTTCGTTGGAGCGCTTACGTCGATTGCGTACAGGCGTTCTTTGATCGCTGACAGAACCACTTCTTTAAAATTTATCCATCAAACGCCGAATCGTTCTCTCGTAGAAACGATTATGCACACCGTAAACTTCACGAAATACACGGAAGGTTTGGCGAACAGATGATCCATTTTGATAATACATTTTCACAATTTTTACGCGTTTCTGAATGCTGTAACGTTCCATGGCTATTTGTCACTAACAACTGTAAACACATGAAAAAAATGACTGCTGTAACTCAACAACAACGGCAGCTATCACATGTTAAATATAGGACACTCTTGTTGAAAGACCCTTTATGTGTATTAATTTTTCAACATATATAGACACTATTTGCGTGGATTGTTCTAGAAATAACAGAATATTAATTACATTAAGCGATTTCTCCGAAAGGCACACATTGAAAATAATGATCTTATAAATTCTGCTCTCAGTGACAAACACGCTAAACACACTAGGATCAATAAAATTTTGACTCGTAGGTATAAATACATGTACAAAGATGAACCACTTATTAGATATTTTATTTATTACTTTCTCTTCCGTATTTTATTACCGGTTAAATCTAAGTTCTAATGGTCTACAAAGGTTAGAGCAGAAAGACAGATAGTAGTCTTTGTATTGCACGTTTATTCTCTGTGCTTTGCAGAGGGGTACACTCATTTATCACTTCAGACGTGTTTTGGACCTTGCTTCAAACTGCAACAGTGGGTTCTCCTGGACATAGCTGCATTTCTTTTACCACTTTACTTTCTATACTTCTTACACACTTCTTACAATAAAAATTCTATATCAAGATTTTACTGGAAGTGTGAGGCTAGAGATGAGGAGAGAGAGAGAGAGAGGGGGGGGAGGGAGAGAGAACAACATAACTCAAAAACTAAAAGTCAGTTAAGTGCCCCCACTCCAAACTAAGTTTCACATGTAAAGTTTTCCTGGTTTTTATTTTCTCAAAATGGGTCTTTAACGATTATGATTAAAATATCTTATGCTTAATATATTCGCATGACAAATAAAATGCATATTGAGTTTTATCAGAATAGGGCATGAAGTCATCTTCTTTCGGAATGTATGTTGTATAATTTTGTACAAATTGTAAGCTGTAAGAGATAGACAAAGACTTACTATGCTTAAGCAGGTCCCGCGTAGCCGCGGTCACTGAAGTGCTTGACTTCGGTGCTCTGAGACGCAAAGGGTCGCGGGTTCGAATTCCGCCATGGGCATGAGTATTTGTGTCCTTATTTCCGATTCTGGGCATAAGGGACACAACAAAAGACTTCTAATGGTCGAGGAGCAAGGATCTCTGAATCCTCCAACTCTACACTATACTACTAATGCGCTTAAAATGTAGACCTCAGTAAAATACAGCATTTGTGTAACATAAACATTCGTTAGTCTTTTTTACTTTCTCTACTACGTATAGTAAGTAGGGGAAGTATTGTATTCCACCCAAAAATTCGATACCGAGATTTCACCGGAAATATATGTTTTGAGACCCCCTGAATCCAAATAAAGCATTTTTGGAAACATGTCCATGTGTGTCTGTGTGCGTGTCTGTCTGTGAACAGCATAACTCAGAAACGAACAGTCATATAAACACCAAACTCAGTATTTAGGTTCAGTATCTTCCAGAGATGCGACACAAAGGTTTTCAAGAAAATCCCCCCACCCCTGATTACCCTTTACATGGAGGATTTTTCGAAAATTTTAATTTTCTCAAAATTGGCTGTAACGATTTTGATTAAAATATCATATGTTTAAGATATTTTCATGACAAATAAAATGTATATCTTGAATTTTCTGGGAATGTCTCCAAAAGTATTCTTCATTCTGAACGACTTTTGTATAACTGGTAAACCATATGAGATAGACAAAATTTTACTCCACAAAGAATGTAGATTGCGATAAAATACACAACTTATGTCATATACATTTTTTGTTGAGTGAACCATTTTCGAGATATTGCTTGTTATTCCCTTAAATTTTCCATTTTCTCAAATGGGAATTCATTATTCATTTTTTTTGTCTTGGATATGCAAAGAGTATTAATTGTGGCAAAGAGAATGGAGCTGCACATAGCAACCAGCTATTAAGAGTAATGTCTATGCTTAAAGGCTACTGTATTTCTATATTTCCCTTGTAAATATATATTCCCCTTACATCTACAAGAAAATTAGCAATAAGATAAGAGTCTGCAAATATTTATCTCGATTAACATGAAGTAGATGGAGAATAAGCGTTTGTAAAAATAGTTTGTATAAGAGTAGAGAATGTCATGTGAGTGTAACACATCAGATTTTTTGAAATATTCCATGCTCAGCGTTACTAACGCACACATGTGAAGGTTAACGAATTTTGCTTTATTTCCCCACTTTTCTTTACATCGCAAGAGCATGTTACCATGAATCAACATTTGAACACTGTTTCCACTTGCATAACTACGCACGTCTTACTTAATTGTGAAATTATTCCTAAGCAAAAATATATCGTAAGGTTACGTGGATAGAGTGACAATTTTTATGAATGGCAATAGCATAAGCCATGTCACTGCGTTTTTGATTCTGTTTCGGCCTACCGTTGTGTTTAAAACTTCTTTTTAATTTCTCTACTACATATGGTAAGTAGGGGAAGTATTGCATTCCGAACAAAAATTCGATACCGAGATATGACCAGAAATACATGTTTTGAGGTCCCTGAATCTAAATAAAACATTTTTGGAAACATGTCCGTGTGTATGTGTCTGTGTACACCATAACTCAAAAACGAAAAGTCAGATGAATACCAAACTTGTTATTTGAGTTTAGTATCTTCCAAAGATGCGACACGAGGATTTTAAACAAAATTCCCTCACCACAAACTACTCTTTACTGGAACATTTTTCGAAAATTTTGATTTTCTAAAAAATGGCTCTAAAGATTTTGATTAAAGTGCCATATATTAAAGTTATTTACATCACGAATAAAATGTATATCTTAATTTTCTGGGAACAGCCTGTGAAGTCCTCTGGGTTCGGAAGAAATTTTGTATGATCTTGTATAACTGGCAAACGTTAAGCGATAGACAAAAACATAGTACACAAAAGATGTAGATCTCTTTAAAACACACAATTTATTTAAAATAAGTATCTTGTGGCACAAGCCGTTTCTGAGATATCCGTTATTAATGATTCCAGTTGTTAATTTTTTGGCCATTCTCTTAACTTCCCATTAACATCCAATTGTTTTTCACGATTGCATGGAAACAGAATGGAATTTTAAGTCCAACATATAGCGCCCTGTTCTTAAACATTAACTGTCGCTGTTCTCTTAGTATATATAAAGAAATTTATAATGTAGGTATTTCTGCAAAGGTTTATTTGGATTAAAATGTACTAGATAGAAAAATAATCTTGAGTAAGAACAATTTGTATACACTAAGAAACGATAGAGAGTTGGGAAAGTCATGTGAAGGTATCGGAGTTTTATATTTTACATTATGATATACAAATTTCATTTTGACACATTTTCTTCTCTATTATCCCTAAGCAAAGCATATATTAAAATATATAAAATATCACAGAATGTTTATATACAGTTTCATTCAGAATTCCTGTGAGAGGAAAAATCAACTCAGAGTCATGTGTACAAACATTAGATAAATAAACGTTAGTTACAAATTATAGATAAAACAGTAAATTAAATAATGAAAACTCAAGAGGTTGTACAACTGTCGTTAAAGTAAATCATGCTGCTACAAACCTTTAAAACAAATAAAGATTAATTAACTCAAAAATTGTTGCCTTATATTAATGGTGTATGAAATTAAGTGCACTGTTAAAAACTGTTAGTTGTACCTTTTTAAAATTTCATTATATTTTAACGAGATACAAATTAACAAACTTCAGAATAAACTCGGCAATGATAGAAGCGTATAATAGAAAGCTTAAGGATTCTTGAGAGCGCTTTTGTGTTTTACAGTAAGAATCTTAAATAGTGTAAGAATAAAAATTGGTTATAATAATAACCAATATTATTATTTCTATAGTTTAATTGCGAACGAGCCCATGTAGGACTACGCAAAATACTTAAAGATGTTTGATTATTTTCCTTTGAATCCATAGTTTTATCATTCTTTGGCTGAGGGCTTTCTTTCTCTCGCCTGTCCATGTTGTTCATTTTTTCTTCGGTTTATCCTTTTGGTCAACCTGTCACTTATGCACTTTGATACTAAAGATATTTCTGTTTAGGATGTCTTCTTGCGTAATTCCTATCAATTTTAAGGCATTTTTACTTCAAAAATCCACTTCATAGTATCTACTTGTGGTTTACTTCAATTTTCTCGGATTCCATTTGTTTTGTGAGCCCATTTAAGTTCATTTAATGTGCCCAAAAATGTTACCTTCATTTTCTAATGTCACTGTGAATGTTTGTATACATATTTATTTCATTTTTACTTTTGAGTAGGTATTGTTCACTTATTTGTATACCTAAAATTGTTTTTACAATTTTTCCTTCTGTTTTACAATATTTTAGATCTTTTCTGTTCAAAATTATCTTTGTACCGTAGAGGCACTCTGGTTTAATTACGGTGTTATAATGCTTTAATTTTATGTGCTTGGACATGCACGTTTTATTATAGATGTTTTGAGTAAGGCGATATGCTTATTCAATAATATTAATAATATAATAATAATCATCATCATAATAATATTGTTACCCACCCTGTGGTGTGGAGGTAGCGTGTCTGCCTTACGTTTAAGAAGTCAGGAGTTCGAATCTCGATTACGGTGAGTTACCCGGGTAAGGTTTTTTCCGGGGTTTTCCTTATCCTGAAAGATGTTTGCCGAATGGACCCAATATGACCAAAACGGTTAAAAGAGCATTTTTACTTGTGCCACTCGACTTCATACCGGAATACGAGTATCACGCGAACTTACACTGCGGCAACAACGCCAGGTGGCAAACACACAGAGCCTTTCGCCTTCTGGTCTCGTTAGGTGTTCGAACAGGGAATGATACACCAACTCGCTCGTGTACCATACGGGACACCGTTCTAATTCTGTTATACCCAACTCGTCCGTATACACAAGCTCATCTGTGTTCGAAGAAATGAATGGTACAATTTAATGACAAAACTCCTCCAATTGGGCATCTCTAGTACATACACTAAAGTAGTATCTATTAATCTATTCAACAGTTTACCTGATGAAGTCAAGAAACTTACATATGGCCTTTTTAAAAAGAAGCTGTTAATGATATTGAAGAAAAATCCTCTCTATAAAGTCCAGGATTTTTATAAGATTGAATTTTTGTAATATTTAACATTTGGTGTTGCTATACATGTGTAAATGTTTTAGCCATTCATCCATCCAACCATCTACCCATCCTCTCATGGACAGATCCAGCAATAGAAGTGGGTAATAAAATAAGTTATGTGCGAGAGTAATGGGAGTTATCCACAAAAAAGAAAGAAAAAAATGAAATGGTTTAAGCAAAACTGCTGTATAATATACAGGTATGGAGAGTGGGCAAGTTTCATAGAGATTTCTGTACATTTGGTTTAGATCTACCCAGAAACTCACCTCCTGGAAACAAAGATTAAGGAGTAGGAGTAAGGTAATGTAAAGGATACTAAAGTTCTGATGGTATATAGTAGATAGAAAGTTAGTTCTTTAAAATTCAAAATATTTTACACCATATTATCTGAATCTGAGAGTCGGGTTACGCAGAAAGACTTTCGGAAGAAATATAGAGATTTAAGATATAGATAAGCGAGATCTTCTAAATATCTTAAGTAAGAAAATGTCATTTGGGACATAACCCTTTATTGCCGGAATTATTTTGCTACATATGCCACTCTTCCTCTAATTTACAAACCGGCGCTACGAAATGGACTGACCATCCATTCAAAGCTAAACGTCGCGAGTTCGAGTCCCAGCGACTGCAGTCAAACGTGCCTGTGGTAACGGAAGGGGAGAGTGCAAGTAAAATAACCGGTGTAATGGCACGCTTGAATACTGACGGGGTTACAGTTGACTGCAGTCGCATGGTTTTTTTCTTCTTTATATTAAAAATAACAGCATGATTTTACTGCAAAACTTCAATGTTTTCACAATATAAAAAATCTATAAATAGCTTAACTTTACTACTGAAGGTAGTAAAATATAAAAAATCCCATTAAAAAAACTAAAACCTTGTAGCGGGAAAACGTCGTTGGGTGCCATTTGTAGCGAGAAATCGTCGATCCTTGGGTTGATGTGGTCTTCGGCAGTGTTCTTCCTCGGCTATTGATGCTCGTCGGTTGTTGCGATTTTCCATTCCTAACTATATCTAATTATTAATTCTCAGGTTATAGTGGGTGAGGCAAGTTTAAGAAATACACTGCAATTTTCCCTTAATCAATGAAGTTTATTCACAATTGAAATAATTATGGGCGGCTAGCGTTTCCCATTATTATAATCCCACCACTTTAAATTAGTCAAGAGCCTAGCTATCTGCACACGCATTCCCACCCTTGTGCATCTGTAGCACTTTGTGTCGATGTGAATTCTTAAAGATCAGTGGTAGAGACAGCGAGAGAGAGAGAGAGAGAGAGAGAGAGAGTGGGCTCCGAGGCCTTGTCTGCCCTTATATACGGGAGCCTAATGACGCTCATCTCTGCGTTTAAAAATGTAACGACATTGCCTATTGGTCCTCAGACCGCGTTACCTTAACATGCATGAGAATGTGTGGCTTCAGATCCTTGCACTTAAGCTTCAGTTCCATATCTCCGTCTCTTTCTTTTCTCTATCTGTCTGTTTCTATTTCTCCGTACCGTTACAGGTGCCCTGCCTGTTGGCTTGGTGAAAGGTATGCTCTTTATGCTTTCCTGGAATTTTTGCTAGCTCGCCCGTTTCTTACCATCAGCTCTGTACAAATATTAGATGTTGAATATTTTCACATGTTACTGAGTTAAAGTATTACTGTACAATTCTTATATGTATGGTTCCCCTTTCATATGTACATTTCCTATATATGTATAATGTATCCCCTTTCAACCTGAAAAAACTATTGTAACGATTACGGTTCACCAGGCTATAAAGGGATAAGAATCTTTGAATAGAGTGGTTTAGAGAGACTTGGAAATAAGTAATAAGACAGAGATGGATACGCATGAGCAAGAAGTGGAGTAGTGTGCTTAACAGGGCTTAAAGATTGTTACGGGCTTGATTCCCTTCCTTGTCCGGTCATAAAAACAGTATGGAACTAAAGTGATGGGATATAACCACAATAATGTTGCATACAAAATATTACAGTATGGAACTGAAGTGATGGGATATAACCACAATTATGTTGCATACAAAATATTACTGTCAAAAGGCGCATATATCCGTAAGTGGCCGAAGTGCAACACTCTAGACCACCTTCCAAATTCAGGCTTATTCAGATTTTAAATGTTTTACAGGTTGCATACTAAAACCGTAGTCGTATTTTCTCTTTTCAATGTGCCTTCGTCCAAAACTTGGTGATGCGATCTGAATATCAGTCTGGTAAGGTCTCTTTTCTGAATCTAATATTAAAGATATAAAAAATGGAACTCCCATACACAGATCTATGAGGGCCAAATAAAGCGGCACTGATTAAGTCAACCTTTCATGCCCACGTGTGGTAGAATGGGCTGAAAGAATCTGTCACTTAATGTATGTTTTCACTAGTTTAAAGTAGGTGAAGTTGATGCAAGTATATTATTAACCTCTGCCGGCGTATCAAAGAAATAGTATTATCCGGTTTGCTCCCTTTCCAACAATAATCTCTCTTCATATTACTGCCCTGCATCTGTCATTATTTCTATTTCGCCGCGTAATTGATGACTAATGATCAATTACACAAGATCGCCAGCAAATCAGGTTTCTAAAGACCTATTCTGAGTACGATATTAAATTATGTACCTCTGGGCCTCTCTTGAGTTATAAGGAAATGCAGATCAATCTCTGTGCTTAGTAATTTAAACTTTCAATCATTGTTTAATACGAAAATTAGCTATGCCTCGTTTTAATCGCAAGTATAAGAAGCAAAGAATTTGCTGTTACAAAAATTCGAGAAAGAGTAGTTTTTCTTGGATAATAAAGCAGACAATACTAAACATCCCAAATTACTAACAAAAACATAATGACTATCATTCAAATTTGCAACAGTAAATCTAGGTATTTGAATTTAGGATGCTTTAATGAGCCTAAAAATTGCCTCATTATGTACCATTTTGTCACTGTAAATTCAAATTATAGCAAGAAAGCACATTTTTGCGGCCCAAATTAACACTATTATTAGAAACTACAGATATTTGCTTATTTGTAAGTAAATATAGGTGGCCATACGGTTGCAGTACACGCTTATTAAACGCTTATTAGCTAAAACCCATAGACTAAATGGAACAATTAACACAAAGTAATACAAAGCCGAACCGAGCGAGATGGTTTCGCGGAAACGTGTCAAGTTCGCAATCGGGATTTTCTCGGAACGACAACGGTTTTTTTCCTGGTTTCCCTTGGTCGGTAGCAAACACTGGGATAGTTCCCCTGCTACCACGAATCTCCTGTATGTCTTTCATCTGTTTTACCTCATCCGTTTCAGGGTTGCGGCAGTTGGTGCGTTGCGGCAGAACGGTGAAATTTGCGTTATGGAAAGATTTCTCCACGACGCTAGGCGGGATGGCTGGGGGCCCTTTTCTTCCCGGGAGCTGTCTTGTCTATTCTGGGATCCCCAGGTTGCAGGTGGCTAGCCGGCATCAGGATTGATGTTATATTGGAAACGTTATGGACCCCGTTCATTCTAACGCACATCATCGTATGGATCTTCCGACCCCTTAAGCTGCTGTGGTGCGGGCGCTGTGTACCCTGAGCACTCGTGGTACTTCTGACGTTACTTTAGGTAGAAGTACGCCGGGCCTAACATTCGAGCCCCCCCGAAAGGGAGCTGTTCGGATTGGGTTGATCTCGGCGGGCAGTGGTTCCCGATACCCATGGGAGATTGGGTAAGCCTGGCTGGTTTATCCGCCCAGGCGGGGTCATGAGACGCCCCGATGTTCTCCGGCACCAACCATGAGAGAGAGCTGGTAGACGGCATGCTAGATTGCTGTCGGTCCTACCAAGGCTATTGGTAGTCGCCCGACACGAGCTGGTGGCCTAATATCCACTTCCATCCTCGGGTGAGCGAGGGGGCCTTTTTAGACTCTAGGTATTGGCCTCATGGGAAACCCCCAGGGTAAAAACCCTAAGTATCAGAAGGGGAGCTTGGGCTAAGCTCTTGCCCTGGTAGACCTCGCACAACCTGTCCTCCGAGTCTCCCCTTCGTTAGAGCGGTCACATTGGAAGCACAAAGCGTCCATTGTAGCATACGTATGGTGCTGTGCTCCACTTATTGGAGGCGTCTCCGTCTGACTACCCCTAATTCCTAACACACAATCCATCATAGTTCTTTCTCAGCCACATGCCACATGACCATTGTGTTTAACACACATCTCCCAGCGATGCCGCACTACACGAAACACACCTCCTTGCCTTATAACGTGGTGCTAAATACCGTATGCAGGAGGCGTACCTTTAAATGGTCAATGTATTTAAACTTGAATATTTACTGGTACAGGCTTCCATTTATGCCGTTCCCGCAGCTTTGGGATGCATTCTATTGACCTTCACAGGCATGTATAACAAGGAGGAGGTGTGTGTAACTGCTTACCTTTTCGTGTCCTGTTTTAAGTGCACAATTCTAGATTATTCACACATGAATATATAGCTGCTTTCCTCAACATCGCTTAACATAATAACCATATTTAAGTGTATAACTAAATAAAACGCTATTTTGCACAATTTATTCTTGAAAATGTATTTATAATGCCAACATAAATAAAGCTGAAATGCATAATTTTTACTCTCAAATAGGATACATTTACTAGACATCATTTTGATAATCCGTCCAAACTCCATTCCGAGATTAAGTCGCCTAGACAGTGAATCACCCGTCGCCAGCTGCAACACTGTCTCGAAATCTGGGAATATATGCGTTTAGAGTCAGAGTTCTTCCAGCTCCCAAGCGATTAGGTGCCTAGGCTGCTAAATCACGTAGTGTACAAGACTGGAGATTGGACAGATATTAAAATAACGCTTAGTGAATGTGTCCTGTTTGTGATTAAGAAGTGTAATTTACTTCAATTTTACATTATATTGTCATTAATGTACTTTTTCATGGATAAGTTGTGCTTTATGCAGTTGTATATTTAGATTGGACAAATGATTCCAATAATATACAGTAAATTCCTCTTTTATTGTAAAAAGTATAATATATTTCAGTTTTATATTATGTTGCCACTAATACTATTTCTTTCGTCGAGATATTGTGCAAAACATGGTTCTATTTAGTTATATATTATTTTAACATGGTTATTATAAGTAATGAAGAGTAAAGTTATTGCTCAAAGTTGTATATCCATGTGAGAATAATCTAGAATTGTGTCGTAAAACAAGACGCCACTGCATGCGCGAAAAGGTAAACAGATAAACGCACTTCCTCCTTATACACATACTCACTCATTTGTGAAGACCAGTAGAATGCCTCACAATGCCTCAGAACTGTGCACGTAAAACAGAACGCCACTGCATGCGCGAGGAGATAAACAGATACACGCACACCCTCCTTGCTATACATATTCACCTGTGAATTCCAGTAGAATGCCTCACAATGCCTCAGAATTGTGCCGTAAAGCAGGACGCCATTGCATGCGCGAGAAGATAAACAGATACACGCACCTCCTCCTTCACATACCCGTCTGTGAAGGCCAGTAGAATGCCTCACAAAGCTTCGGAAACGGCATAAATGGAAGCCAATTTGGCTGCCACTTTATGTGAGATCCGGAAACGGAGCCCAAAGTCGTCGCGATTGAGTGCAACTCCAGTGAAATTGAAGACGGAATTGCAGTGCTGGCCATTTTGAACATGGATGAAAGGTAACTGTGATGGATAATGTGCTACTATGTATTGAGAGTGTCAGTTCGAGTTTAAAATCTGTTTTTATCCAACATGTATGGGACAATTATAAGCACTGTGTGTTATACAGGCCAGCAATGAAACCTTTATTAAAATGTTTAGCTCTCACCAATGCATTTTGAGTGCTGAAGCTATAAATGACATCACAATTGCAGATGACACAACTTTTCTTCACGGAATCATAATTTATATACCATGCAGAAACTGCACCTTCCGTATCCCAAGGCTCTAATGTCAAAGATCATGATCTTGAGGTTATCAAGCAGACCATGATTACTGAAAATGTACGAAATGCTAACTTGCATTTTCCTTCCCTGGAAGTATTGGTGCATTGAGCAAGGAGGAAGGGAATATTTCCAACTAGAACATGCAAGAGCATGGAAAGAACATACTGTGACCACGTGCGTGAAGCTACCTGCGGGCCGCCGGTAAACGCCTCTAGGTCGGCACATGGATGAGGCCTTCGAACGATCGTCGGAACAATAACCAGTGTGGTATAATAGCCCATTATGTGCTAGTTACCGTTCTCGAACCTTCGTTTCGGATGTTCTAGTAGGTTCCGCCTCTAGAAAGTTTCGCTTTGTATGCGGGGCCTATTTAAGCGGCTGCTCTTGCCAGGACAGGCAGTTCTGTTAGTCAAGAAGTGTCGAAGTGAGAAATGGACAGTACAGTTTAGTTGTGAGTTGTGATTCAGCAGTTCAGTTGTGATTTGATTCGACGGATCAGTTGTATTGTGTTTCGAGTGGTGCCTAAAGTGATTCAAGTGTAACGTAAGGCTTTGCTGAGTGCCTAAGTGAAAGATAAAACGTGTTTCGATGTAACTGGTGGTCCAATTTATTACAACACCAAGAGCGATGAAATTTCTGAGTGCCAAGGCATTCTAGAAACTCGTGCAAAGGGAAAAGGAAACGCGCTGGTTCACCAATTAAAGAAAAATAATTGAACTTGGGTTCGATTCAGTCCTAACAGAAAATTCACCCTAAGAGAAAATAAATATGGAATAAATGTTGACATAAGTCTTTAAGTTTAGGGACCTGTGTTTTCAGGCAAGGGGTACATTTGGCACACAAATATAAAGTTTTGTGACCATGTGACCATTCGAAACATAGGTATATCTGAAATGGAGTAGCTAAGTTTTAGAATATGTTAGATACAAGCTAGTCAAATTCGAATTTACTAAACATTTATTAATTTCTTGAGTGTCACCTCAAAAGTTTTTCTTTAAGCTCTAATTTTGGGGAAAATCTCTTCAGTGACTTTCAGATCATCGCCAGTTCAGTGAGTTATGGCTGCAATTGCTTGATATCTAATACAATATTATTACGCATGATCAATGTACCTTTCATATCTACTTGACTGCTCGCACGGTGTTGCGTCACAGCCAATGCCGGCTGGCTTAACCACTCCCCAGAACCGCACACGACAGGCTTTCTGTCCTTCCTCGTACACATTAGCGTCAGTAGCCCACTTTCAATTGCGAAGATGGGAAGACAGTTATCTTTAGAACAACACACATTTGTATTTAAATGTTATTTTACGAAATATTACTGTGGCCAACCTGATTCCCACCAATCTAAATCTGTTTACTCGGTATAATACTTGTTTGGCTGCGGAAGGACGACATTTCTAGCATTTTATTTGCGGTAAGAGTTAATTTTATTACATTTTATGAACAAGTTTACAGGAATATAGATTTAAGAAGTCAAGACACAGTGCTGGAACGACTGGCTGTGGCATATCTTGCTATCCAGACGGAAAAACCACTACGAGCGGTCGGGGTTTATACGAAGACCCTGTGTCGGTAATATGATAGAATAAATACCTGTTCTTCGTCAGAGAGGTTAATATTTTTTAAAACATGACATTACTAACATTAAATACATCTTCTGACTTTTTATAAACCATACATACTTAAATACTACAGTTTCTTATATTTTAATTAAATAAAAATCCTTACCGGTATAGAATATTAAGAATTCGCATCCGATCTGCTCCTTCATTGCAGATGTGCCGATGCTTCTATAATTTAAGTGATAAAATCGAGTTTAGAGTCATTAGGAATAATAAAGGTAAAACGACCGACCGAAAGAAATTGCATACACAGTTTATTGCACGCGAGGAAGGGTGCTATTAAACTGTAATTCCTAGATGCAATTTTATAACGGCAATTTTCCATGCGCCTGTGGAAGTGAAATTTTATTTTGTGTAACGCTAATGTAGGGGATGTCTGACGCACAAGTGGCGTCGTATAGCGGTTGTATTGAAGCAGACCGCTCATTAGACATGTAATGAGGAGGCTTCCGAGATGTTTTTCAAAATGCATTAATGAGCAATAAAGCTTTGCTTTCTTTGAAGTAATTTTATTCTCAAGTGAAATATTTATGTACATTTATTGCCCTACTTGCTTTCAGTGTTAAGTTTTGTTATTCCGCCTGACCATGGACGTAGAAAAAGTGTGCTAATATTTATTATATTTAATAATAAAGATTGATCAGCAAGTATTTTACAGATCTTGGTGTACAAGAAAAGAAATATCAGTATTTGCTGTACATTTTCCATGCATGAAACAATGAAATATTATGATTAGAAATAAAGCACTGTGACCACAGAATTATACTGATCAATAAGCACTAAATTGCTTGTTGAAAAATTTTAAATGTGTAAGCATTCAGAGCTACATGTAACACAAATATATCCCGAGGTGGATATTTCCTGAGAGGCATGGGCCTGGGTTACAAATATTGAGGATGTATTCCACAATCCTGGGAGCACACTGTAGGCCGGAGAAAGTTACTATTCAGCTGTGTTTGGAATATTTGCATTAGAACAAATTAGAGTCTATGGATATGATAACGTTTGGAGAGCTGTACTGTATGGTCGAAGTGTAGGAGCCAAGTAACTCGCTCATACGAGATTTCACCAAACATTGGAATATACATAAGGGAATACACGCGCTAAGTATGTGTAAATGTGAAAGATTATATGAAAAGATAAAATATTTGAGTCTGTCTTGTGGATCCTTAGAAATGAGTCACACAAAACTAATAACTGCAAAGAAGGCTTAGCTTTAAGATGATCTCGGTGTGAATGGAACAGAATAATGTCTTCGGCACATAACACAAATTTTGTGCTTATTGAATTTGGAAGCTATATTTGCAAACCAGGAACAATATGGACCCTTGAAAAGCTCCGCTTGACCTGATTATTGCATGCCAACATCATGGCTGATAAAGTACCGATCTGCTACAATACAGCAAGTAATAGAATTGGCAATTCGATAGATTCTGAGCGTTATACGTCATGTCACACCTTGTCAAAAGCTTCGACAAAGTCTAAAATAACTATTTTTTAGACTTGGGATAGTCTGAGGTGCTGGTGAAAGATTAACTTGGGCAAACTTATTGAGGTTTTGTTTACTAATCTCGCTGTCTCTTCATTAAACAACTTCAATTCGCAGGATAGTGATGTCACTATTTTCATGCAAGATAATTGTGGCATCGAAAGTTAAAACCCATATAAAAGGACTAGTTGCATATATTTAACATATAACCAAGAGGTAGACATAAATTAATAAACCAATTTTGGGCAGAATTTAAGAAATGTAACATGAAAAATGAAAGCTTTTGTGATCTATTGACAAATAGAGAACATACACATGAAGCTTGGAGAGCGCAAACTCTCCCAACTTTCTGTGGAAACGGAGGACAAGAGCAACCATCATATTCATCCTGGTAATTATGATTTGCTATCCATCCTGAAATATATTTACTAGAAAGTTCCTCCAAACAGGAAAAAATTTGGAGAACCAGTGAAGATTCCAAGGATTAAGCACGAGGAAGTAAAAGCTGCTTCGATTCCCTCCCCCTTGGCTGCGAGCCATTTCTATATTCAGTGATTTTTTTAAGGTTATTATGGTACTAATGCTTTGGAAAACTCATTTTACACTGTTGATCCTTAGGCTGAGAAATAAATAAATACACTAAACCACATGAAACTTGTCTGCTATGAACACTTTATTAGCATTAATGTTTAGGGTAAGCAGTGTCCCTCAGTATGAATAACTTGAAGATTTTCTGATAGAACACATTGTCGAAAGATCAATAAGCAAATAAATAAATTAAAAGTTTGTGCTGATGAATAATTTATACTCTATTATATTGTTCAAATCTCGGAGAACATCAAAATGAAATTACACATTATTTGCTTTGTTTTAAACCGAACGCGAACTGGACCCAAATCCGCCAGGTCACCGCTGCACATACTGACAATCACGGTAGGGTATTTCTGCTAATGAGACCTGCCAGTGGTTTTCGTGAGATATGAGCTAATGCAATTCACACTCTTTTTTACTCTTGCAAACACATTTTTATATCCCACTCTAATTAATGGAGATCTCGCTCATAACTGTTATTTTATTAACCTCTTCTAATTCTGTTGTTTCCACATTCCATTCTTCATCCTTCTAAAGCTTTACCCCACCTTTAGAATAAATTTTCTTAGTTTTTAAGTTCCATTTATTTAAATTGAATGATTCGATATAATTTGAAATTCAATTAAGAAAAGTATTAGTTAAAGTTCTTTAAATTACAATAGGTATAAATCTGTGGTTTGCCCCACAGATTTCTGAACATTGACTATAAAATACTCCAGGACGGTTAAATCAAAATTAAAATCTTAACTTTAAGTTCAATCTGTTAATATTCTCTCTAGGTACACCTTCCTAGCTCGTTCTACGTTATATGCTCCGCCAGCTACTTCAGTGGTATAGCTATGAGTTGTTTGTCTCAGGGTATGCTTGATAGTGTGAAGGGATAACACCAGTTTAGTTAGCTGATAAAGTTTAATGCCGACTCATATATTCTGTTTGAAAACACTCTCCGACTGTTGAATTAAAGAATTAAATTGTTTTTACAATAATAGATATGCGAAGCATTAGTTGCCGTAAGCCGCAGAAATGTTACTTTGAAAGATCCCTCACAACAGCGTAAAATCCTTATAACTCAAGCGCGTCACTGGGTATTTATTTCACACGAAAAATCACAAGGGACATCACACGAGTAAATCACATGATTTAGTAAGTTTAAGTAAGTCGGATTTAGAATGTACACTCTTTTTACTTTCTCTACTACGTATAGTAAGTAGGGGAAGTATTGTATTCCACCCAAAATTTCGATACCGAGATTTCACCGGAAATACATGTTTTGAGACCCCCTGAATCCGAAAAAAGCATTTTTGGAAACATGTCCGTGTGTGTGTCTGTGTGTCTGTGTGTCTGTCTGTGTGTCTGTGTGTCTGTGAACAGCATAACTCAGAAACGAACAGTCGGATAAACACCAAACTTGGTATTTGGGTTCAGTATCTTCCAAGGATGCGACACGAAGGTTTTCAAGAAAATTCCCCCACCCCAGAGTACCCTTTACATGGAAGATTTTTTGAAAATTTTAATTTTCTCAAAAATGGCTCTAACGATTTGATTAAAATATCATATGTTTAAGATATTTTTATGGCAAATAAAATGTATATCTTGAATTTTCTGGGAATGTCACCAAAAGTATTCTTTATTGTGAACGACTTTTGCATAACTGGTAAACCATAAGAGATAGACAAAATGTTACTGCACAAAAAATGTAGATCGCGTTAAAATACACAATTTATGTCATATACATTTTTTTGTTGAGTGAACCGTTTGCGAGATATTGCTTGTTATTCCCTTAAATTTTTCAATACTTATTTTCTCAAATGGGAATTCGTTATTCATTTTTTTTGTCTTGGATATGCAAAGAGTTATAATCTGTGGCAAGGGGAATGGTGCTGCACCTAGCAACCAGCTATTAAGGGATATGTGTGTGCTTAAAGGCTACTGTTTTTCTATATTGCCCTTGTAAATATATTTTCCCCTACATCTACAAGAAAATTAGCAATAAGATAGTGTCTGCAAATGTTTATCTCGATTAACATGAACTAGATGGAGAATAAGCGTTTGTAAAAATACTTTGTACAAGAGTAGAGAAAGTCATGTGAGTGTAACACATCAGATTTTTTAACTTAAACTCCACCTACCCATCACTACCCTTACCAACGTTCCTACATTCGCGGTCCAATCCTATAACTACATATGCGTAACTGAAACTGTTTCTATACTGTACCTTGCTCAAATCTATGAATTTCATTCCCCTTTCTAATTTACAGAATTTCTGTCTGTATGACTTTGCAAACGTACTGAACTCAACCTTAACTGCATTCCAGGAACCTGGACGCTGGGTGTTCCGTACTCGGCTCTTACTAATGACTTTCATTAACATGAATCCCTCATAATAAATTTTTCTCTGAACAAACCTTTTAACTAAGACTTATTGTATTACACACTGATTTAATATATAGGAATTATTTATTGCAATCGTTTCTGTATCTTACTGTCATTTTATATGTAATTATTTATACCTTCCTGGCAATAATTGCGGCATTATCATCATCTACTGTTTTAATTGGAGGTGACAATGTTCTATTTGTACCAGATCTAACAAAGAAAACAAAAGGTTTGGGAAAAAACATTGTTGTTTCTCTACATATTCTCCTTTTAGCTCGATACACTTTCGCAGCTGTGTTCAGTAGTTTCGATACCCTGTTTAAACTGAGAACCGCCGAGTTCTGCAAAATAGCCATCAACTGCAAACTCCACCTCTTCATTGTTGGCAGATCTTTTACCACCAGCTATTTCTCCAACTTTGGAAACAGAAAACAATCAGAGGGGGCTAAGTCTGGCGAATAGGGTGCATGAGAAAGCAATTCGGACTTTAACTCATTGATTTTGGACATGGCGATAATGGAGGTGAGAACTGGTGCATTGTCTTGATGAAATAGAACTTTCTTTTTCACTAAATGCGGCCGTTTTTGCTTGATTCCAGCATTCAAACGCTACAATAAGTGGCATAATACTCGCCATTGATTGCTTTTCCTTTTTGAAGATAATTAATCAATGAAAATTATCCCATGCGCATCCCACAAAACTGACGCAATGACCTTGCCTGCAGATGGAACTGTCTTTGCCTTCTTTGGAGCCGATTCTCTCCTTTCAATCCACTATTTTGACTGTTCTTTCGTTTCAGGTGTGAAGTGATGGACAACAATCAGAGTTGCCAAGGTTCAAAATATAAATAGTGCCCCTCGTATGACTTTAAAGTTGAAGCGACAATAAAGAATACAATAACAATAATAATGAACATGTGGCATTATTGGAAAGGAAAAATGAAGAAAGTGGGCTTTCAACCTCCTCCAAACTACAGATCTGAGTTTTAATAGTCATACACTAAGATTGGATATTACTTTAAAAAATGTACAACTTTTGAAATATTTGTTTCATAGGTTTCATAAATTGCACATTATCAATAGCTAAACATATATTGCTTTCTTTCTTCTATTACTCTTTAATCCTGAGTTACGTGCTTTCGAAGCAGGATGTAGTGCAGGTATGGGTGAGCACGTGTCACATCCAGGAGGGAGGATCATGAAGGGGCACTGTGACGCAACGTAGCTACCCCTCTATACAAGCAGTTGTGTAAATTGTCCATCTAAAAATTCGATACCGGGATTTCACCGGAAATACAACTTGGAGGACCCCTGAATAAAAAGAGGCATTTTTAGAAAAATGACCCTGTGTATGTGTATCTTTGCGGCTATGAACACAGTTTCTTAACATGGCCCTAACATCATGATTAAAATACATGTTTAAAATATTTAGATGACAAATAAAACATATATCTTCAATTTTCTGGAAACAGCCTGTGAAATTCTCTTCATTTGGAAGGAATTTTGTATAATCCTGTATAACTGGTAAATGTTAAGCGATAGACGAAAACTACTTCATAGTAGATGTAGATCTCTTTAAAACGCACAATTTAGTGTATATATACACAACGAGTAAATTGCAACATCTTTGTATGCTACAAAATATGTGTCCATTCTTTCCTGAATGTCCTACCAATTTTTGTGAAACGCATCTTGTAATTGCGTTAAGCAGTGTTCCACCACTGGATTAGAAGACTGCTTGTGTGTTGCAAACAGCAAACGAGAAGGGGAGGCGTGGAAGCCTCTTGACACGCGGGGTCATAAAGGCCCATACCTGGTGTAGTCCTTTAACTGTTCATCGTATTTGTTTACAGAAAATACTGCAAGGTCACAGTCGCTTCCACCTTCCCTCGCCACCAACCCTTGGTGCGTTCCTAACTGGATGGTTTATTTACTAAAATCCCTATGAGGTTTTTGAGTATATGATGGGAGACCTTGGTATAGTTCCAATTACAATGGAGGGCAGCACTCGCTAGAAATCTTCCGGTCAATCAGATTTATTTATACTGTGGAGCTCTTGCGATGCAGTAAAACTAATATATACAATTTTGGAAATAATAATAATCATCATCGAAACTTACACATAAGGTTACTGCGATGATGATGGATGTGAATTCCTTTAATATGAGCTAAGTAGCAAATAACGTATGTGTACTGTTAACAGCAAGTTACGAATTCGCAGTTGCATGGTGAAAGGAAAATTGGTGGGAGGGGAGTATTCTCTTCCGATACTCTTTGTAAAGAAGAATCCGGTTTGATACGAAACAATCCGAGTCGGTGAAATTAAACAGGATCAAGAGTGGTTTTCTGTTATGGTTACTCGCAACTCTTGCACGTACTTAATATGTTTTGCAGCCATTATTTGAAAGCTATATATTTTTAGAACTGAAACAGCTGAGACTGTTATGGAAAAGTAGGCATTTCTCATCTCTAATTCACAACTTGCCTCCACCAGACTAACGCAGCAGGATGACTCAAATTTGAAGCTTCGAGCAGTATATTCTCATTTTGAATACATTAAATAAATTGAAGTTTGCTATATCTGACTTTTGATCCAGACTCTAAATGAAGTTAAAGATTTACTGATGTCGTTAAATGCAATAGAGAAAATAGTATGGCTAAGGCCCAAGGTTATCTGGAGGTCCGCGCCGGGCGGTCCGAGTAAACAAAATAACACAGCTTGCCAGCGTAAACACCGGGCGAACTATCTGGAGATAACTAGAACTTTCTAGAAGCTTTATGTCCCTCCTCCTCCTCCTCCTCCTCCTCCTCCAGAAAGTGTGTCGAAATAGTTCAAAAGATTCGAGAACCTTGTATGGAAGATTCCACTACTTATGTAAGTGAACACTCTCGCGAGCTGTCAGTCAGTCGCAAATTGAGTGCGAGTCGAGGCGAGTTGACTGTGAGTTGAGTGGCAACAGGCACTCGCGAGCTGAAAGCGAGTCAATGCGTGTTCGAGTTGAGGCTGTGGCGAGTCGAGTCAATGGGTCATATGAATAAAATACAAGTACTTACTCAAAGTTTATACTCATGAGTATGAACACATTCTGTGATTATATACTGAGCCCAACGAGAACATACTCGTTTTCATCAGAATAATAGCCTGCTACCTCATACGAGTATATACTCATCTCCACAGCCATCTTGTTCACTTATATGTAAGTATATACTCACATCATCTGCACTCTTTGACCATATACTGGCTTTGTTGAGTGTATGATATGGTGTTGTTTGGCATTCTGAATTAGAGGAGTAGATTTTGTTGTATTTGGTTCTGTCCCATCTAAATTGCTCAGGAATTATCCTGTATTTTGTAACAATTTTCAGCAGAAATGTTAGAGAAATATTAGGTCCTTCAAGAAATCAAAAAATAATTAAAGCAACACACACAAAACCATAGCTGTAAATTAAATTAGCAAAACAACAAATAAAATGAAATAGGCAAAAGTCTATTATGAATAAATCAGGCAAAAAGAAAGTATTCACAGATTCTAAAGTCATAATTATAAGGTGCCAGATGCAGATTCAAATCTGACGGTTTCTAGAATCCGGGATGTTTACACTATTTTTCTGTGAAACAGCTTTGTTATAAGTAACTTAACTTCTTAAGCAACTGAATTTTGGGGCTAGGATTTTATATAGCTTAATTAATAAATCTGACTTTCAATAATACTTCTAGGTTATGTTTTCATGCAGCAATACAGGATTATAAACTCCTTGGACATTCATGCCAAAGCTAAGAAACCAATAAATAAAGTGGTTATAAGCGAAATTAAAGGAATAATTGTGGATTGGAAAAAGTTATAACTCATGAGGTGCTGGATGAGCTCATCCGAATGTTTTTAGAATCTCAGGATATTTACACCATTTAGGTATACTGTGAAACAGTTTTCTTATAAAGTTATGAGTAGGTATCTGGATTTTGAAGTTGACACATTACATAGTAACGTTAAGTAATAAAATTGACTTTCAATGTTATTTCCAGGTTATGTTTTTCTGAAAGAATGCAGGATTTTGAAACTTCTTTAATGCATATGGCTATGTTTGTAACTTTTCCATGAGTACTATACAGCTCATAAACTATGCCCTTCTGTTCGTATTTAGTTTTAAGTAAAAAAAAATCATTATTTACTCAGAAGTGAGCATATAACTATGTTCAACAATGAGAGGAGAATGAACTCATAAAACTGAGAGTATACTAGCTTTCATTCATACCAAATAAGAGTACATACTCTTGTAAGATGAATGCTTCCATTACTTGAGTATGTTCTCAAGATGAAGTAGATACTCTGATGGTTTTATTCTTACCAGAGTATTTACTTGAAAAACTGAAGCATATACTATATATTAATTTTTATTCATATAACCCAGTGCAAGGTGAAGAGGGTTGTTGCGATTCAGTACGTGTCGAATTGGCTGCGGGTGTACCACGGAGCGACGGTTGTGGAGGTCTTGTGTTTGACGACTTTCGAATGAAGTGAACTGTCCGGCATGAAGAGGCTGTGTCGCTAAGATAGAGAAGTGACGGAAAATTGAACTAGTTCACTTAGTGAACTGACAATAGTGAAGTGAAAATGTGAGAGAAGTGAACTACATAAAAACGAGATAGTGACATTGAAAAAAAAGTGTGATAGTGAGAACTGAGAGAGTGAAAGTTGAAAAATTTGGCGAAGTCGCAATATTCTCAAAGTATGGCTATATAACGCTAGGGTGATTTTCCTACTTCCTAGTCCAAAATGGAATGCGCAGCGTAATTCTAAAATACTAAAAGTACCTAATGCATGAAGATGAAGAAGAAGGAACAACAATATGATTTAGAAGAAAATAAACAGAATTTTGAGTGTTTGACTTCAAAATTCAAAATATTCCGAAAGTATTCTTTTACCTTACGATTAATGTGTTCGCTAAATACTTCACCTTCCAACCAGTCCCATTTTGTTCCTTGATGTGCTCCTCTCGGCGTTTTTTACGCGCAATAAAATTTGCTATGCCACTTACCTTGATGGTTCCATGCATTTATAGGAAAGTAGGGCCGACAAATATAAAACGAGTTGAAAAGAAGCCGAAATGAATGAAAGGCATTACGGTGCTTCAGCACCGAGAACAAAAAGACTATCGCCGTTGAGGGGTTAGATAAAGAATGGTATTCACGGTCAAAATTGATGTCGGACCCAAGATAAATGTTTGACCACCGATGTTTTTTGTGCATGGTTGTTTTATTCATTTGTTTAAGAGGAGGAGCTGAAGAGGCAATCATTTCCTCATTATCTATATAATTTCAACATGGATACCGAAAAGGCGCGCTGAGTTTAAGCTTTGTGACGGTGAACAGTATCTTTATAGTCTGGTGGGCTTTTAAGAGTAGATTAAGTGCACTAAGTGAACGACGACAAAAACCTATTTAAGTGCCATTGAAACCAAAAGTTAGTTAATATTTGAGTGCTGGTGAATCAATATAAGCCGGCACTCCTGGAATGCGCACATAACATTTAGTTTTCAAACGCCGGGATAATAAGAGTAACATGTTTTTCTGTTATAAAACAGATTTGTATTTTTCCTACTGGAGTTGAAATCTATAGATAATAGATCAGTTTTATTTCGTACACCATCTTGTTTTTGGAACTTAAAGAATGGGTGCTTGATCGTTTAGTTTTAGCTTTCTATGTTTCGTTGTCTGGGCGCCAGGATAGCGCAGGTTTTGTTTCCGGCTCTCGTATTGAGGGTCCGGAGTGCAATTCAAGGCTCTGGGGTGGTGATTTTAAGTTGGCCTATCCACGCCTTCACCTCTGACTTGCTTATGTGAAGTATCCCCAAGAACAACCCGGTTTCAGAGTCCTCGGTAAAAGCTGAGATTCTCTGATTCCACCGGCATGCTCTTCATCCTCTCATCGGAGGCAACGAATTCCACCCTCTAGTGCCTCAACCTCAGAGATAGATCCAATCATTGTTTAATGAAATAAGGTATCCCCGAAGATCATAGGCACACGGGGAGCCTTAAAAATGACGACGAAGACCTTGTAATGCCCAAAGCAGGCGTGGCGAGAAAGTCCTCGTTTATCGAACCACTGTCATTGCCATATATTAATCTCTGGATCTATGTGATTTGGTCAACTCTAAAACAATTTAACTCTAGGATGTAAGATTAGGATTACTTCACGGAGAGGATACCTAGCACTGCAAGTGATCTTTCGTGCATACACCCCCGGGAGGAACGAATGAGACCTATGGGCCGATTTAGACAACAGAGAGGCGCAGAGTTCCCTAAGAGTTACAGGCCTGACCACCCGTCCGGAATGTACTCAGCCGCATCCCTCCCAAGGATGGTTCGCAGATTTCCTTTCTGCGGAGACCGGGGAAAGCTTAGCCCAGCAGCGAGGCCCGAACGATCATTTGAAGGGGCCGAGAAGAAGTTCCAACACGTAATATTCTGCGCCATCTTTAGCAGCCGAACGAAACACAGCGCCGGAGACAACCTGTAATTCAACAGAGGAAAATGAAATGAGAGGAAATGAGGGAGAGAAATTCGGGGGATGTAATGATCCTTCCCATCATTCGCCTAGCAACCCGGGGAAACCACAAAAAAACCAAGTGACCAGGAAGTTTGGCTGCGAGAATCGAACCCAAGACCTTCCAAATACGGGCTACATACGTTACCGCCTAAGCCAACCCGCTCGGTAACTCTAGGATGTAAGAATACATCAGAAATTACGTGCATGAAATACATTTGATGGAACAATCATACACTTCATATTTACAAATTCTGCGGTGTAGAATTTGTCAGATTTATCAATTTCATTAACCTGTAAGCTTTTGAAAATAAGTTACCTATCGTAGTTTAAATTATCCAAATGCGACATATTTACAAAATTGAATTAAATGCAGAAAAATGCAAACTTCATGATACCATCTTAAAGCACGTAGGATATGGAAATCAAGCCAATGGCCACGGAAGGAACCCTTCAGTGAGTCCAAAAAGTAACCGCGAGCTATTTTTACTTTCTCGACTGCTTACGTATAGTAAGTAGAGGAAGTATTGGATTCCACCCAAAAATTCGATGCCGTTTTCACCGGAAATAGATGTTCTGAGGCACCCTGAATTAAAATAAGCTCTTTTAAAAAAGGTCTGTATTAGAACAGCATAATTCAAAAATACAAATTCTGTTCAATGATAGTTTGGTGTTTTCTAGGGATGCGACATTAACATTTTCAATAAAACCCCACAATCTACCCTTTACATTGAAAGGTTTTAAAAAACATAGCCTTTTTCAAAAATGGCCTTAAAGAGTTTTATTAACAACCTTATGTTTAAGATACTTTCATTATAAATGAAATGCATATCTTCAATTTTCTGGGAATAGCATGTAAAGTTCTCTTCATTCTGAATTACATTTGTATTACTCTTAGACCGTAAGAGATAGACAGAATGTTACTGTAAAAAATGTGGATCTCCTTAACGTATAAGTTAATGCAAATAACATTTTTTGTGCCCATGACCATTTCCGTTTGTTATTGGTTTGAATTTTCAATAATTTTCAAGTGCAGATCGCTTTTGTTTTGTTTTTGTTTTTTGTTTTTTTTTTGTTTCATGTTCATGTGAAGGAACGGAATTTCAAAGCCATCACATAGTGACCCACTTTTAAAAAGTTTGTTTAGTTTACTGTGTTCTTCTTATACTCACATTCGCAATGTATAATGAAGATTTAACTCCTATTAGCAAGAACTGGATAGAAGAATAAGGTTTAGTTAGAGTAACCTGTAGAAATGTGAGTAGAGAAATTCGTGTGAATGCAACACATCAGATTCCTTCATTAGAACTTTCCTCTATCCAGTGATGTGTGAATTGTGTTTCTGAGCTTCAGGATTTGTTTTAAATAAAGATTTATACACATTATTCAAAGTTATTGTTTCTAAATAACCTTGCATAGTGTACATTTCTTTGCACTGTCCCCTATTCTATCAAATCTGCACTTAAATATGCAACTAACCTGACATAAACACCTGAGCAACGAAGACGTGGCTCTTTCCGAAGTAAATTTATGGTGTAATGCTGGGGTTTTGAGATCAGGTTACCCGGGAGCGAGGTAACCTATCCCTCATTATCACTGCCAAGCTGCTTTGGCGACTAGGAGAAGCTTACCGCTCTAGCAGAGGACACGAGGTTAAACCCCTCCCCCTATTTTGTGCTGCCTAGTATCCAAAGAACATCTATTAGCACTAATGTCTCCGTAAAGTCCCAAAGCATGAAGTTGGAGGGAGAAAGGAGGAGAATGACACCGAATGTGACAAAACGGAATGCCAGATGTAGATATTAGGGCCGAACTTAAAATGTTAAACTGATTAATATAAGCAGAATTCGAAAGAACACCTAAATAGAATGGACAAGATAAATACATACCCTAAGCTAGTTTTACAGCATACGAGACATGTTGGTCGGCCTAGAAACGGAGTTGCGAAGCTGAGGCCGGGATAAGTTTTCAGAACCAAATGCATGAAGTTAGATGAAGATGGTGATGCTACATCTTTGTGTAAGTTTGAAACCCTGAATTTTCTATGTAGTTTCTAAAACCCACTTCCAGTGAGAGTTTCCGTACTCTGAAAGGACAACAGATAGTCAACATTATAAAAATATTTTATCTGACAAGCGGAATTAATGTTAATAAATGCAAAAGAAAGAAAGAAAGAAAGAAAGAAAGAAAGAAAGAAAGAAAGAGTACTGAGCCTGCCTCTGTGTTGGAGTGGTCAGCGTTCTCGGTTCTCAAAGAGGTCCATAGATCCTCGGACTCGATTCATGACTGGAGCAAGGAATTTTCCTTTAACCAGAGTAATTTGCTATCTTCCGCAGGGTCTGAAAGTATGACAGTGGGCGTGAAGGTTAGTTTGTTTAAGTGTAAAAAACGTAGTAAATCCCAACGTTATGAAACCTACAGTTCAACGTGTAAAAACTCCCATCAGTTGTTTCTCAAGTCAAAGCCCCGATACAACTTTAAGAAGCTTTACAACTTAAAAACAACTTGTTACACTCACATGACTTTCTCTGCTCTTGCACAAACTATTTTTACAACGCTTATTCTCCACCTACTTCATGGTAATCGAGATAAACTTTGCAGAAAATATTTTATTGTTAATTTTCTTGTAAGTGCAAAGGGAATATGGTAGACTTTATGCGACAGTCAAATCTTTTAAAAGCTGGTTGCTATGTGGAGCACACCATTCTCTTTGTATTTCCAGGACATAAAAAACACGAATAACGAATTCCCATTTGAGAAAAAGTATGAGTATTGGAAAATTCAGACAAATAACAAGGAATATCTCGGAAATGGTTTACTCCATAAAAAATGTAAATGACACAAATTGCGTGTTTTATCCAGCTATATATTTTTTGTGTAGAAAAAGTTTCTCTATCTCTTACGGCTTAAAAGGTATGCAAAACCCATTCAGAAAGAAGAGGTATTTTGGGGACATTCCCACGAAATTCAAGAAATACATTTTGTTTTTCATGAACATATCTTAAATATATGATATTTTATTCAAAGTCGTTAGAGCCATTTTAAGAAAATAAAAATTTTCGGAAAATGTACCATATAAAGGATAGTCTGGGTGGGGGATTTGCTTGAAAACCTTGTGTCATATCTTTGAAAGATACTGAACCTAAGTACCATTTTTCTAAAAGTTCTTTTTTTTATTCAGGGGCCCTTAAAACATGTGTTTTCAGTGAAATCTCGGTATCCATTTTTGGGTGGATTGCAATACTTCCCCTAGTAGAGAAAGTAAAAAGTATTGAGACATATTTCAACAAAGAAAAAATCTCGTCTTACCTAAATATTAATAATATAATTTTGTGATTACATCAAAAGGAGCAGTAGCGGTCTATCTATGGAAGTATTTTTATTGTATTCATTATTTATAGCTTCTATGCTTCGTTAGATTACCAAGTAATTTAATTAGTTTTCTTTATAAGATTCTTCCTCGGCGCTTACGTTGATATTTCAAATATGTAATTACCGAGTTCTGTTGATACATGTTATAGAAGGATGCAGCTGTTCACGATTGTTCTAGAAAATTACATCGCAAGTATAATATTTAGGCCATGAGCTACCAGGGTAACCATGTTTATTTAATTTTAGTTATAATCATGGAAGATCTCGAAACGGAACTCCACCCTCCGTACCACACCACGTTGTTTACTTAATATTATACAAAGATATTCATCTTAACCCGGTTAAACTTGCTCCTCTTGTATTATATGATGAAAGAGCTGCATCCCAGCCAAAGGGTGAAGCGTAAACCCTCCTTCGATCCTCGTAAATAAAGAAGTAATTCAAGTTAACCTCTTATCAATAGATAAAGTAAATGCAGAAATAAATTATCATGTTGAGAACCTTGACGGAGAAAATACATATTTAAAATGCTCAGTTTTATTAGTGAGCGCATGCATACATGAAGTATAAAATGCTCAATTTTTTTAGCATGGCGAGCTACTGCAGTTAGGCGTTGCACATATTTATTTAGGGTAGTGTGTCTATTATTTTGTAGTGTATTTTTAGGCATTGTTTAATTACACAGTCGCTACACAGCTGTAAGCTGTGACTGATTGTTTTATGGTGTATTACTTAGTTCCTATTTTAATATGACTTCATAATGACTTTTGTAAGTATTCGGTGAGCTAATCTGCGTTCTCGCTGAGGATTTTATGCAATTGGGAAACAGTTAGATAAGAGCTTACAGCAAAAACATGCAAATATCTTTAAAACATACAATTTATGCGAAATAAAGATATTTTTAATTATGACAAGAGTCCAAAACGTTAAATACACATTTTAATCAGTATCTTTGAGGTGCTATATGCTCACTCGTTTGTTTTTCATGAGCTGATGGAGGAAGTCTGTAAAGTGATGCCTGACATACTGTATAACGTGGCGACTTAATTTCTTAAACATTTCACTGTTGTCTCAGCTTACTTCATGCGTATTTTTAGGTACCTAATAGAAAGCAACCGTTGAGAATATTTGTCTGGTTAACAGAAGCAGATGGAAAGCTACCTAGAATACCTTTTAGCAACTGGGGGTTCCCGGAGCGCATGCGGTCCGCTACTATAGTTGTTTGTCTTACCAAACGTTATGTCAGGTAGCAATTTAAATTGGAAGTCGTGGCTTTTTGGGAGCATATTCTCATCAAAGAAAGCAACGAAATGATGCTCAAGTAAATACTAACAGCCACCTTCAAGATTACATATCCGAGCGGGATGGCTCAGGCGGTAACGTCTGTGGCCCGCATTCGGGAGGTCCAGAATCCCGTGAGCCGACCAATCTGACAGTTTTTTCGTGGATATTTAATACCACCACCCAAAGTTCCACCTTAAGTCTAAAACAATAGTAAACATGAAAAATAGATGGTAAAAGCGAATGCTTTGCCATCTAACCACAGAAAATGAAAGCAGGTAAACTGGACGGCACCCTAATCCCATCTGCACGGCACGAAGCAGAGGATCCGGTTGCTATGCACTAAGGTCTCTGTGGACACGTAACGAAGCGAGGGTGCAGGGATGAGACCTAGAAGGCTAACTGTGCGCCACACATTGATACTCTAAGAGTTGCCTACTAACAGATCCGTCGTGATATGACCATCTGGTTAAAGCGACATAAAATAGATAGAGTAATAAAAAAATTACATATGGATATGTCAACATCACCAATTTATATTTTTTCAGCTGGTACCTCTAGTTGGAAATTGCAACATCCGTGCTGTCGTTTTGTGGCCCGGTCACGATCGCAGATACGTGTGTTCTGCTAGCTCACTACCGGTACATGACAGCTCAAGGCTGCGCTTAATGGCTGTGGATGTCAGCTTTCAGTTGCTGCCTTCTTATTGTGCTGTAAAAGGCTAGAGTTTGTTCATTGTGCATCTAAAATGTGAAAGCTTATGCAAACAACTGTGTTGTGTGTGAAATACATTAGAGTATTCTTATTATCGTTGCTGTTGTTGCTGGTTATTAGTTTACTGAAATGCCTACCGAAGAATTTACGCTTGAACAAGGAAGTTTTATGTACCACACAGACATAAAAACCAAGCCATGTAGACAGTATATAGATAATTTATAATAATTTTAAGAGACTTATCCTGGTATTCCAGTTCCAAATAGAGATACTTTCGATGTCTGATTAGTAAGTTTATGACAACGGGAACGCTAAACTCTAAACCTAAGAAACGAAAAAGACATGTTCTAAAGGAGGAAAAATTTGACGAAATTGCCGCATCTTTCGACTCTCCAAAAAAGTCTCTAAGACGTGTTTCACAGCAAGTGGGTGTTTTCAAAACCTCTGTTCATACAGCTGCTAAGCTTTTAAAATTGAAACCCTACAGAGTGACAACTACGTGACGATGAGGAATACTAGGAATGTTTCAACGTAGAGCATACAACTTTCAACGTCACTTAAACAAGGTTAGTTCATTATAGCACATGTTGCTGTTGCTCGTGAGCGTGTGACACGGGAGTTTTAGAATGGAAAACTTCTGGTGTAGTAAAACGCGATCTGTATTTGCTCCCTACAAATTTTATGAATTATTATTAGCTATTGTATATTGTAACAACAACTAATGTATACAAACTAATACATAAATTTATGTATTAGTTTGCATACATTAGTTGTTACAGTACACAAGTAACTATAATATATGTCGCATGCCATAATATGCCATATGCTGGTATTAAATAAATAAAATAAAAATAAAATAATGCTGTAAAATATCGTCCCGGAAATTAATTGCCTAAACCAACACGTATATTCCAAATATATTGTTGATTAATTAATTTTTATTACATCATTTGCTTTCATTCATAATAATTGTGTAGATGCGTTCTTAACCTAACTAAAATAAAATAAAAATAAGTATATAAATTAACATAATTCTAATAATGTTTCCAACTACTCTACTGCTACTCGAAACTAGCAGCTCTTTCAACTTCTTGCCAACTGGCATCTATTCCCCTTTAATTTTAACCAATTTAAACTTGTGGCTACTGGTGACTGGCTTAACCTAAGTGCGTATTTTATACATTTATTTTAACATTTTATGTTACCTTTACTTACATAATATTCTTTAAATCTTATCATTTTAGTTATTGCTATTTCATCAATATTAGTTTATTTAACAATTGGTTGCTAGTGTATGTGTTTTACACTCAGTATTAATATTACTATTCTCAAAATCTCATAATATTTAGTTGCGCTCTAAAGGTCAAGTTGGCCATCGCTTAGACTTAGAGGATATGTGCGTAACCTTAGTCAATTCCCATTTTACGTTAGAGTTAGAGACAACATTGAACTTATTACAGGGGTCTTTATATTGTTTATTGGAAGGAAAATAAAGTTTATGTAACTTTATTTTACCTTGTTTCACTTGGTATCCGGAATAGGATGTAATGGAGGAAATTTTTGCGGGGTTAATTGAAGAGATGAAATAATTGAACAAGAAGTTTAAAACGTAATGGAGAAATTTACTAACGATACCCAATACTATGTGTTACGTTCACATGACTTTCCCTACCCTCTTATCATTTATTAGTGGCTATACAAGCTATTATGAAAGTTTATTTTTTTATGTGATTCATTTTAATCGAGACAGAAGTAGCTACATTATACATTAGTATAAATGGAATAAGCGCATAGTGATTGTCTAATTTTATACTGGCCTTAAAATCCCATACTCTTCGTGCAACCGCGAGAAGAGCTTAATGTTGACTTTAAAAAGAGATTCAGAATTCAACGATTTAAAGAATTAACAACATATACCCTGGAAACGCCTGATGACACAAAAAAGTTATTTCTAGTAAATTGTGTGATTTAAAAAACTCTACATTTTTGTGTAGTACGTTTTCATCCGTCCCTTAACGTTTACCGAATATACAAAATTATACAAAATTCTTTTGGAATGAAGAGGACTCCAGGGTTATTCTTAGAAAATTCAAGATATATACACAGGGTAGAGTTGAGACTCTACACTATCTCCAAAACTAAGCCTTGTAGAAAGAAATGTCTTTAATAAAAGTTGCTTGATATTATGGGAGAAAGTAAATATCATTAGTCGTGTTTTGTTTAGAGGACGTTATGATGGTCATTTTAGGATGAATTTAATTGCTTTTAATGGATAGAGAAGATTATATAGCTGGAGATTCATCACTAAATCGGTTTATTTTTTTAGTATTAATATTTGTATTGTCTATAATGACCTACAATTAAGGTCAATTTAATTGACCCTAACATGACCACCATAACGTCCTCCAAACAAAATACGACTAATGACATTTACTTTCCCCCATAATATGAAGCAACGTTTATTCAAGGCATTTCTTTCTACAAGTTTTGGAGATATTGGTACAGTCTCAACTTAGATGGTCCACCCTGTATATACGTTTATTTGTCATGTAAATATCGTTAGTGTATGTTAATTTAATCAAAATCTTTAGCCATTTTTGAGAATATAAGAATTTTCAAAAAATGTTCCGCGCACACGGACCTTTTCTAAAAATGCTTTTTTTTGGATTCAGAAGGCTTCAAAGCATGTATTTTTGGTGAAATCTTGCTATCAGATTTTTGTGTAGAATGCAACACCTGCCTACTTTGTACTTGATAAAGATGTAAGATGTTGACTAAATGCTTCCTATCTGCTGAGTTAAAGGAACGCCTTATTACGTACTATACCACTGGAAGTTTATTTTATAAATATTCAGGAAATGTCGTGGTGTGAAGCCGTGTTGGGTCAACAACTACTAAAACAGAAGGCAAATATGTTTTCTACATTAGCAAAATCCGTTTTAATTGACAGCAGTGTATACTATTTACGTCATTTGGGACGATCTAATGTGCTGCCCATTTTCAGAACATGTGATTGGCGCTATCTTTGTGGAATATCTTACCTAAATTAGATGTTTTCTCAAACAAGGATCTTATTAAGGAAGCGTGTTAATGATAAAACGATCGCAGCGCACCTAATCGCATCGGATAATAATGAGGATTGTAATGGCGTTGCGAGCCAGTTTTTGTCCTGTTTTGAGAAATGGATCGCTGTGACCGAGCAGGTGCTTTTCTTCACGACAGGATTGTCTCGTCTAATTTCGTTTTTCCGAGAGATTGCGTGTTGTGCCCGGGGTCTTCACGCCGCCCTTCGTGCCGTCGTTCCGTGTTCGCTCACTCGCTCTCTCGCAGGATCAAACCCCGGGCATTGTCGCTTCTCCTTCTGATTAACATAACACATCGTATTATTAGGCACAAAACTCTGAGGAAAGCTGAGCATTTACTGATTTCGTGAGTGATCGAGGAGAAAGTGGGCAAAGGCTTTTCAATCAACCACTTATTCAGAAGAACATGTATTGATAGTATGACCCTCTTGCTTTCTAACGGTGTCTTTGTACTATATTCTTCCTCCTACCAGATACAAACTAATTTGTAAGTCAAATAGGTATGGAGCAAGTAATCAGATATAAAGTATACGAAATCTTTGATCCTATATGGGTGAAGTTTTTACAGTTGAATCCTGTATGCAATAAAATAAGAACTACTAAATATTTTGTATAATTAAGGTGCAGAATGGTATAAAAATTCAGCTTTCTATAATACAGTTTTCACAATCATTTAAATTTTTGCTTCTGTAGAATGTATTATTTTAGTGGTTCTTCTCATAGAAATTGCTGCCAATGTACTGTTTCTGACATGAATGTTTCTATATTTAAGCTATAATGGCAACGAAAATACGTTCCATTCAGGGAGGATTGAAACTGGCAGTGCTGAAGTCCGATCTTCATCAAAATTATAAAAAAATAATAAACTTATTAAGCTGATGTTTGCCAAAACAGGCGGCTCATTATTTGTGTCCTTCAAGAAACTTCCATACATAGTATGTGGAATCCATTAAGAGATTTTCAAAGATCATTTTCAATACAGAAAGTCTTGACTATGAAATCTGCTACACGTTTCCTAAATGGACAGACGAAAGTCTGTGAAAAGATTCTAAAAAAACTTACGCTACGCCAAGACGAGTGTTCGAAAAATATTGATAAATGGTAGAATAGTAGTATAAGGTTTGAATAATTGGCTAAAAATAAACTATCGACAAATATTTAGTAGTTCTTACTTTGTTGCGAAACGGACCTTACTTTAAAAATAGCCCTCGTATTTAAAACATAAACTTCAAGAATAAAATTGACATCAATTGTATGATTAGTCAAAAAAGCAAGCAAATCAACAAAAAAGTTTAACGCATTATCTTACATGAAAATATGTTTCATTTCATCTCTTCTGGAGAGCAGGGAATATATTTTAAATTGGATATCAATACTTATTAGAAGATATTTTGAAAAATTTACAATTCTGAAAAAATACCTAGAAACATCCATCTCTGTAATTGTAAACAGGTAGCTGGAAAGCAGTAGTGGTATTTGCATATACCACTTCGTAAATAGAATTCAGTAAACAGCCTATCATTTAACCTGTATTACTTCAGTTTAATTTATTTGCATATGGAATTTAACGCATTGGAATGGCATTTTGTTCTACTTAGTTCGTTAATCAGTTAGGAACAGTTGAAAATTATAGAGGCAACAAAATATAGACAGTTAATATTTTCAATATTTTTACGCAACACGTGGTCCTGGTTGATTGGAACTGCATTAGACTAGTCACTGTCGAAAGCCTAGCAAACTACTGGAATAGTTTGAAAACTTTTACAGGATTCACAAACAGGAATTCAACATACAGCAAGACAAAGACTATTAAGGAATGTCTCCTTTTCCTTTATTGCAAATTTTCTGTAAATGTTTCTCAATTTTTTCTCTCTGAGCTTCAGTATTAAATGACCGAATGGGAGGGCTCAGGTGGCTTCGTCTGTGGCCGCATTCGGAGTTCATTCCCGGTGGCCGTTCACTCTGACATGGAGTTTTCGTGGTTTTCCTCTGGTCGCCTAGGCGAATGCTGGGGTGGTGTATTCTACTAAATTTCTCCTTTCTCGCATTTCTTACTATTTCCTGTCTCTCCTTTCATCTTTCAGGAAGTGTCTTCGGGTTCCGTAGTGCGAGTAGTGTCGGGCAGATAGCACAGTTGCTGCGCTTTGTAAAAGGATTTCTCCCTGTAAAATGCCAGAGTGCGTAAGCCCACTTGATAGGCGCGAGGTTCTTCACCTCTGCTGGTGCCGGCGGGTGTTTCAGCTTTGAAATATTAGAGTCTTCCGTGCGTTTCTGTAGACCTATGTGCCTGCGGTGCTGCGACCTCCTGCGGCTCTTTCACTTCATCCCTGTCTCCCGGCGGGTGTAGTTGCAATAGATCTAGTTGGTCGCAGTGGCGAGGTGTCACTCTCCGATAAATACCTCATATCTCAGCATTAAATATCACGAAAAAATTACTTGTTATTTCTTGATAACAAAATCTCCCTTAAATCGTTTAGTAAAGTATGGAGGTATCGATTTTTACGATTGCTGATACATTTTAAAATCAAAACATATTCGGGTAAAACAGCTAGTAATAATTCACTTTGTAGCCTTCATCTTCAGCACGATTCAGGCTGTTTCAGACTGTTTCGACACAAATTCTTGTTTTACTCATATTTTCTTTTGTCTTGGGAGCGGCAATGCTGCCTTTGTGTACTCTGATCTCTGCCATTCTATCTAAGTGTTGCTCCCAATTTCTTCTGTAGTTTGTTATTGTGCTATCTCAATATTTAGCTGTTGTCTTATTTCTTTGTTTTATTCTCTGTGCATTCTTGTTTATCCTGCTAGAGGTCTAAGGAATCTAATCTCCAATGACTATATTTTAGTTTTCTGTATGGTAGCCAATGTCACCTTTCTGCACCATACGTAATCAATATATAAATAGTAATTTATAGTAATATAAAATTATTATTATTATTATCATTGCATAATGTGACTCTGATAATCAAAAACCGTGCTAAATAAATGGACTATTATCATTAATATGATCATGTTTATTATTACTTAATGGTAGTCAATTAGCAAGAACATACAAAACTCACATCGTTACTCTTCGCCTATCCTGTGGGAAGACAGGAGCAAACTGTCAATAAAGTAGCAAGTATTATGCACCAGGAGCGGTAGAATGGTAACCTTCAGAGAGACCGGAGCTACTTACGAGTAGTTCATTACTAAGCCCCAGATTTTTAGGTTCTAAAAAGTTAAAATTAGGTTCTATGTATAAGTCAATAGGAATTTATAGGATCTTATATGTTGAATTTAGGAATTTATAGGATCCTTGGCATATATGTATATTCATGCAAATCACTGGACACTTTGTTTAAAACACTAACTTTAAATTGTAAAAAGTTAAATTAACTGTAAGTTTAGTATGTATTTGAAAGTACCAAATTCAAAAATGTCGTGTTAGAAACTCCCTATAACGGAAGAAGCAATAATGCATACTACTCAGCAGCGCTATTAAAATGTTTGCCTCTAGTTTTCACCTATTGTTGCGGCACGTAAACATCACACGTTTCAGAAATGCCACGTGCCATTGACCACCTCTTTCGACTATAGCTAGAAAATGACAACTGAAGGCGGCGAACGTTTTAATTACTTTATTATTGTGACGGACGGTTTAGTTTAAGTTTATTATTGTAAGGTATTGCGCAAGATTTCATAATATAATTATTTAATAGTTTCCTTATTCGAACGATCTCCATTTGTTTTAAAAATACTTTTATATTCATAAATCTACTCTTATTTGCTTAAATAACTGAATTGGGAACTTTTAGGTTCTATCACGAAAAATAGGTTTTATTAGGTCCTAATGTAAAATTAGGTCAATTTAGGCTCTATAAAATTGAAGTATGTTACTCATTGGTAAATAAAACATTAAAATAAATCGAAGTCTGGAGTGTAGGAGGTCAGGAATAAAATAGGTCAGAACCTGAGAATCCGGGGCTTATTCATTACCAACTAAAACCGTTCCGTTCCTGTATTACCGACTTTTGTTGCACCCAAATTACGTCAAAAGTGTCCATATACTTTCACCGGTCTTCTTATCCCTCATCCTCTGTAATATATTATTACTCCTCCTGGAACACATAAGCATGTGGTGTAAGCATATGTTTAATTCTTTTTCTCTTTACTCCTACCTGTATCCCAAAATTGAATGTGTACATGGTTGCATTTTCTGCATTATGAATCAAAACTACACAATGTAAACATTTATATAAAACAGCGTGGAATATTAAAAAAGTGCATGAATGATAACAGGCCGTCTCATTCTCTATTTCTCTACAAGACTAGTCATCTATTCACCAGTTGGAGCAATATGTTTCATACAACGATAGCTCTGAAATTGCGATGACTGACGTCATATACTGTGTTTTTGATTCCAGGTGATACGCTTCTAAGCTCTGGTACCGTAATTATGTACGCGAAAATGTAAATAATTAAATAAAGAAATGATGGAGTAATAATTGCAATAAATAGTGTTCGTATATCAAATCAATGTATTAGGTAACAGGCATGGGTATGAAAGATTTTGTCTAGAAAGGCGAAGGTAATTAGGGGTCAGGTTAGTCAATCATTAGCGACAGCCGAAGTAGCGAGCACATTAGCTTAAGGATTTCTGGGAATGCTGTTAGGTTAGTACACTTACTCAGTCACGAAGGACAAAATTCTGAAAAAGAGAAGCTAGGTAACAAAGTTAAGAGACGTATGATTTGTATCAGCTGCGCGTGAAAAATAATGTTGGTGGGAGTAATTCTGATGTAGGCGTGGCTTAAGTAATAAGCATGCGGGCATCTAAATCAGAGAGTTACACACAAACACACATACATACATACATACACACACTCTCTCTCTGTCTTTCTGGTACTGCCAGCGGTACTTGCTCGTGTGATATATTTTAAGCACCTAGTAACGCGCTTGTATGAGTAGTGGTATTCGCGAGGAATCTTAACGGTAAACATTCTAGCGACTCACGACAGGTTCCGCTTCTAGTTTCGTTTATTGCGCACACAAGTATTTCCAACCTTAACTTTAATGCTGCAGAAGTTAGCAGGTTTAATAATTCAGTTGTTACAATTTCAAGCGCTACGGTTCATAATCAGTCTATTTCTTCATCTCAAACGGTTGGCAACTCACTTATAATAACTCAAATATTAGTTCACAAAAAATTCTCAGTCAATTTAAACTGGTGTTGTCCTTCACAATACATCCACGTATAGCCTGAAGGAAAATACACATAACTAAACCACTGGAGCAGCCGGTAGCAGAATCAACAGCAGATTTTGGAGACAACGAGAAAAAGTGGCAACTATTCCTGTTTCAAATTGTTGCACGGAAAATTGATACAACTCCTCCTGTCAAATACTCGTAATTAACAAAACGTTTTTAAAATACTTGATTAAATTTATTCTGAATTTAAAATTCTACCTTTTAGCTATTTTGAACTCATTAATCCATACTCAACTTGTATTCACTTACTATAAACAAATAATAAGCAGTCAACACAAGGGCTGCCAATCAGCAGAGGAAAATTGACTAGGACCATTTAAGGTTCTAGATATTACAGTCCCTTTCCTATTTAATTACCACTGTCATTGTTTATTCTGACACTTTTTGATGCACTCCTGTAAACATGCAAAAGAGCATTAAACTCAAATTTTTGGCTTCAGGGTAGCCTGCTAAAATCAGTTATTGATCCAAAGTTGGAATTTATATACACAAAACGTTTTAAAGATATTTTGAATGTATAGCCCTGGAAGGAAATATAAAATAACATATAAAATACTTTTCCCTTGTTTTTGAAACTATCAAAGATGTGGATACTCCTTTGATACCATGCATGCTAAGAAATTAAAAGTTGTATGTGAAAGCGCTTCACATTGACACACATGTAATGGTAGGTGTCTAATCTTAGTACCTATTATTCAGTTTTTCACTTTAGACGATGAGTAACTTCATATATAAATGTTCTTTATATTACAATTTAATTGAGAACCTAACATTTAAATATGCGCGAGCTTTTTAGTTTTTATTGTATCATGGAAACAATAGCCTAAGAACCAGAGGGCAGGAAACGAACACAAGCCAGTTACTTGTACTTCATTCCTAAAATTACATTATAGCGGAAGCTTCCTTATAAGCATTACATGTCTTAGAAACTCGGGTAAATTCATTCGGAAGCTTAGTCTTTGTAGAGTGAAATGAGGTGGCTATAAAATAACATGTAAATTACTCCTAACTACGTTAGATTTGGCTTCAAATGTATTTTAATGCGGGCTTCACCTCCGGCATCTTTCCTTTCACATAATGAAAAATTCATAATGTGACAATTTACACCCAATTTTCTTCACGGCGTTTCACACGAGGCATAATAGGTGATTTCTCCAAAGTCCATAAAATACGAATGGTAAAAGCTTTCTGGGTTAAAAAAGCTACTCACCCACAGAATTAGCTGCTGTGCCCTAGTCATTTACTTTATCAGTCCAATAAAAATCGACAAATGGACGAATACTTAAGTCGTAGTAGGCAAACATTTACAACAAGAACTGCTTCTTTGTTTTGTTTAAATCTTTGATTTTAATATCCTGCGTATATATATTTCTAGGATCTCGAGAGCATGTGTGTGTGTGAGAGAGAGAGAGAGAGAGTAGCTTAGTCCAGATTATTTCAATAATGCAATGCTAAGATTTTCACAAAACGTCCTGTCCTCCAAGCAACCGTTTACGAAGAACTGGCAATTTTTTTTTTGAAAAAAAAAATAAACCTAACACAATACCAAAGAATTAATTGTTCTTTCACACAAGCCGTGTGTTGGACAGGGTTGGAAAGGTAGAATCAGATGACTGAAAAATTCAATGCCATGGCTATGGCATTGAATTTTTCAGTCATCTGATTCTACCTTTCCAACAATACCAAAGAGTTTAACACTTCAAAAAAGGCTCGTTATTTGGGACGTCCTATAATGCAAACAGTATGGATTGAGCTCTCTTATACGTATTTTATTATCTCAAACCCTTTAACACCTTTATCAAGAGCATTCTCCGCTTGGGATCTCAGCTTTATCAACATTATTATCAGTAGCAGAGAATATCGTATCATCAGTAAATATTAAAGACTGTGTACTTATATTTTTGGCTAAATCATTGATTATTAAACAAATTAGAGGGCCTAAAACAGAGCCTTGAGGAACTCCACTAAAAGCTGCGTCAGGAAACCATTCAAAAAGCTACAAGCTCTGCTGACGATTTAGTAAACCAAATTTAAACAAATACAATTCTTGCCTTTTAAACCACAGACCTGAAGTTTGGAAATATATATTTCGCAATGACGTCGAAGGCTTTAGAAAGTTCTCATAAGATTGCAAGTGTGCAACAACTTAAATGATTTCGAGATAGGTATATAGTTTTGAATTTTTTCACCTATTATGGAAACCGCTAAACAATGGGGGACTGCATGATACCTTCACCTCTTGTTTATTTTGTTCAATATTTGCCGTTGCGACTCTTTATACTCTTCACAGCTACCTTCTATTCAGTATTAGTCAAGATATAGGTGGCATAATGCCTCTTTTCGTGAACAAATATTTAGTCACAGTGTAAAATTCGCTGTGGAGGTTTGCATGCGCGTTGTCGGCTTCCATATTCGAACTAGAGTATGGGTAAAAGACGAAAAAAATAGCATACTGTTAACCGTGATAACTCTTTATGTATTACTATTTGTTAATATCGTAGGTAAGCATTAGCTAAGAGTAACAGAATTCTCATTAATTTATTTTATCCTATCTTACGCTTGTGCTATCGGTTTAAAACTGTAAGAGACTAAGGGTTGCTTTTTAGAGCTTAGTTAATTATTAAAGTGCTATAGCTTCTATAGGCATAGGTCGTCTGAATGTTAAATTAGAGAGAAACATTGTAACTTGCGTTTTATTCTTAACTAAGTTCCATTTCCCACTGATAGTATTTAAAATTTCATATCTTAACACCAAAAAGTACACGAAACGACCAAAACATTAATTGAAACTGAAACGTTGCCTTCTCGCAATTGTTTCTCTCACCATCTTTACCTGCTCAAAATATTTCACATGAATTTTTCCCCAACATTGCTTCAAAATGTTCCATGCAGACACAAATTATTAAAATGCTGTATGAATGTATACTTGATGTCAGCGTTTTAAAACATAAGGAGCCTTGTAAACACATATAGTTAATTCATTTGGAATGTTTCGTTAAGCACCATAAACATTTTCCAGGAGTGGTATAATTAAAAATTTTGCTAGATGTGCACAAGAGCACAGCAAGGATGGAATGATAATAGCTTAAAAGACGGTTTTAGGTATACGCGATAACCTTCAAGTTACACAATTTTGCATGAGCTTATAAGAAAACCAAAGAACGAGCACTTAATATTTCTAGGTTAAAGTATTGTAAATTTCAATATAAAAACAACGAACATTTCGGAAATGGTTAATGTTAAAAAAATGTTTGACACATTGTATACTTCCATGAAATCTGCAATTTACCTGTGGTAAGCACTACTCTTGTGATTTTTGAGTTACATAATATGCATTAAGGATAAAAGGGACATTAAAGTCTATTTATAAGATAATTTTATATCTCGCAAAAAATATTTTAATAACGTAAGTTGCGTCCCATCCAAGGTAAGAGTATTCCGTTGATTATCTGTTTAGAAGGAGCGTTTAGATAGTGTAAGTTGTATCCGTCAAGGGGTGAACCTACTGTAAACAAGACAAGTAAACGTAATCTTTTCTGTAACCACATTATGTAGGGCTATGATACGTCATAGCAACGAACGGTAACATTGTTTTCTGAATTCACTTCATACGTAGTATGCTACGTCATAGTGATCAATCAGCAATTGACCTTCCCTTACCCTGTTTTTGAGACATATGTTCATACTGAGTTTCCACCAAATATATTACATGAATTTTCTTTTACTACTATAAGAAGCACGAATGGTGTGGAAGAATTTCACAGGAAACTGAACAGCCTTACCACACCCTAATATGTATAATTTCGTCGAGATACTTAAAGATACCCAATCGGAAACGTATATAGTCTTAAAGTTAATGTAAAAGAAGAGCTATTATTAATAATGAAAAATTTCTAGAAAAATAAATGTTAGCTTTCCAGCAAAAAGAAATATCAAGACTAGTTTATAAAGGCTATTGCTTAGAAGCACGTATGACTGAATTTTAATCAAAAGACAACACTGACGTCTTTAATTGGGTTTAATTACTTTTAACTTTCAACTTTAAGTACAAACTTCTAAACATTACCACGAACGTAGTCTACATTAGTGCCAGTCCTAAGTCAGTATGTGCTTACAATTCAGCGATGTTGATGGACATCCCGTCGTGGGACGGAACTAACCTAAAGCAAAGGACGCAACTTACGGGTCGATTTGTACCTGGGGACGCAACTTAGGTCCCCGGTAATAATTTTTTATCTTCTTTTTTGTTTGTTTTGTTTAGAAAATAACATTTTAACAATAAATTTTCTACTGTAGGTTTGTTTACAGCGGCGTGAATTTCCTGAAAATCTTCGCCATGTAGCCTTAGGCTTTTCGCAGACAGACTCGGACATGTTTCTGAAAGTATCTGTAGGGATCTCTGGTGATCCCTAGCATCGCTAGGTTTGTCTTTTTGAAGACAAAGTACTAGTATTTGTATACATCTTTCCTAATCATTCATACAATCTTCAGATAACTCCTTAATCTATTAACTCGAGAGAGGTTCGCAGTTTTCCCTGGTCGTTAGGCGAATTCTTGGTTGGTATCTCATATAACATCATTTACTTTCCATATTTCCCTTTCATTCCATTTCCCTTTTCAAATTCCAGGTTTTGTGGCGTATGGCGGTGCCAGACAGATGCTGCGGATGCTTGCTCATAGGCAAGAGTACTTCCCGTGGACACTAGAGGGCTGCTTGGTCGATTAGTCGTTCATTGTCCTTTTTAGGCAGCTTGAGCAGTTGGAAGGGTCTTCGAGCCTGAAAATGTTAAAGAACTTCCGCGCGTCTCTGTGGCCCGTTGCCGGAGGCCTGTAGCCACCTGGGGTTCCTCCCTTCATTCTGGGGGGTGGTAGCCATAGAGTGCTCCTTCCGTTGTGTAACCTATACCTCACCTATAGTCTATTAATTCGCAAATTATTACCTTCGATTTTGAATATTGCGATATCTTTCGTTGATATGTCCCATACAATAATTTTCTAATGTATATGTTGAATAGCAACGCTTCGTTAAGAAATATTCGCCCTTCAATTATGTACAAAGGAAGTAAGTAACAAAATATCACTTTTCACCGGTTGGTAGTATTAGTAAAAGTTGCATAATAAATAAATATTAACCTTATTTCTGAACACCAAGCCTGTCAAACATGACAGTAAGGAGCGTTTGCGTTAGTTACTAACAATTATAATGGAATGTTTTTGAAAGTGTTTAAGAATGCCAGATAATTAACGTGTTCTGTATGCGTTTCAAATAAAAAATATATAAAATATTTAAATTATGTTAATTATAATATAAAATAACATTATTTACTACATTCACACCGTCAATTTAGCATAACTACTTAAATGCTCTAACTTTCTTTGTGCAATTAAGCAGATTTCTCTGCCCATTAAAAATTTACATATACACAGGCAGAATGCTATAAGTTATAGCATTCTTTAAAAACGGATTATTCTATCTACGTTACATTACTCTGATAAAAGTTTGTTCTTAAGAGATTTAAAATTAAGCAGTACGTACTTAGTTCATATCCACACCATGAATAAACAATCTTCAAGCGTTTATGGAAGGCAGGGAGAAATAAATTGAGAAGACGTAGTCACGAAAGAATAAATTACTCCACCATGTCGAAAATGAGTTCTTGTGCAGGAAAATAAATAGAAGAATTGGAAACTTTTAAGCATTCTCCTTCAGGTGCATGAAATATTGAGAAAATGTAAACGCCAACTATGGAATATGATAAACGGTAAAAATCGGCACAAAAGATGTAAAAAACATACGTCTGCATCTTTCTGAACTAAATTTTTGTCTATCTATTCTGATTTCCTAATTTAAAAAAAAATATTGTACAAAATTTAATTGGAATGAAGGAGATTTCACAGATTGTTCACAAAATTTCAAGAGATGCTTTTTATTTCTCATGCCAGCGTGTCAAACATATATTCAAATAAAAATTGTTACTTATTCTCTTTTTGAGGAAACAAAAATCTTAATATTTTACCTTCACATTACATTCTCTGTTCACACTTCTCAACTTGTCTTACAAAAGTTTATTATTTTTTCTACTTCATATTAATCGAGATAAATGTTTGCAGAAAAGATTTATCACACATTTATTTGTAGATATAAGAGAGATAGACCAGGCTGATGCGATAATAAAGCGTTAAAAGTGTCCTTATACCTAAACATTGGCTTTGAATTCCACTCTTTGCATCACCACAAGGAACAAACGAATGGTGACTTAGCACTTAAAATTATAATATATGTTTGAACATCCAAACTAATAACAACGAATGTGCCGGAAATGGTAAAGCTACAAACACATTTCATAGAAATTGTGTGTTTTAACGAGATCTGCATTTTTGTGCAGTAAGTTTTTGCCTTATCTCTTAAGGTTTACCAATTTTATACCCATAAATGTATTCAGAACAATAAGAACTTCAGAGAATGTGTGCAAAAAATTCAAAATATATTGTTATTTGTGATGCGAGTGCCTTAAATTTATATTTTAATCAAAATCGTAGTAATCAATTTTCAGAAAAAGAACAAATGTTCCTCGTAAAGGGCAGTTTCGGGGGGAAGGATTATCTTGAAAATCTTCGTGGCGTATCGCTGGAAGATGCTGAACTTAAATACCAAATTCGGTATTCATCCTATCGTTTTTAATTATGGCTTCTCTCTTTCTCTCTCTCACGCACATACACTTATACTCACACATAACAAGCACACATTAAATCGTTCAGAAAAATTGCACATATTTCAGAGAGCTTTTGGTACAGATGACTGTGGTCTCGGTTCTCTAAGGCACTAGTTTTACTTTCTCTGCCAGCTACATATAGTAGGTAAGAAGAATTCGATGTCGAGGTTACACCCGAAATACATGTTTTGATGTCTCATGTATCCATAAAGGCATATTTTAAAAGACGTCCTTATGTGTAACTGTGAACGGCATAACTAAAAAACCTGATGTGTTACATTTACATGACTTTCTCTACTCGTGTACAAACTATTTATACAAACGTTTATTCTCCATCTACTTCATATTAATAGATATAAAAATTTGCAGAAACTATCGTATTGCTAGTTTTCTTGTAGATGCAAGGGGAATATGGTGGACTTTAAGCGATAGTCAAATCTTCTAAGAGCTGGTTGCTATGTGGAACATTCCATTCTTTTTGCATGTCCAGGAGTAAAAAAAAAAAAAAAAAACGAATAACGAATTCCCATTTAAGAAAAGTATAAGTATTGGAAAATTCAAACAATTAACAAGGAATGTCTGGAAATGGTTCACTCCAGAAAAAAATGTACATGATATAAATTGTGTGTTTTAACGAGATCTACATTTTTTGTGCAGTAGGATTTTGTCTATCTCTTACGGTTTACCAGTTATGAAATATTCATTCGGAATGAAAAGGAATTTTGGGGACATTCCCACAAAATTCAAGATATATATTTTAGTTGCAATGAAAGTATCTTAAACATATGATATTTTAATCAATATCCTTAGCCATTTTTGAGAAAATCGGAATTTTCGAAAAATATTCGATATAAAGGATAGTCTAGGGGTGGGGGATTTTCCTAAAAATCTTTGTGTCGCATCATTGAAGGATGCTAAACTCAAATACAAAGTTTGGTATTTATCCGAATTTTCGTTTTTGTGTTATGCTGTTCACAGACACACACACACACGAACCTTTGTCTAAAATTTTTTTGGGATTCAGGGGGCTCAAAACATGCATTTTTGGTGAAATCTCGATGTCAACTTTTTGGTTGGAATGCAATGCTTCCCCTAATTACTATATGTAGTAGAGAAAGTAAAAATGAAATATCGGATAAATATAAAATTTAGTATTTATATCACTATCTTCCAAAGATGCGACACAAATATTTTCAAGAAAATTCCCCATCACAAACTACATTTTACTTGGAAAATTTTTCAACATTTTTTCATTTCCTCAAAAGTGCTGGTGATGATTTTGATTAAAATGCCACATACTTAAACATTTACATCGCATATAAAACGTATATCTTGAATTTTCTTTAATAGCCTGTGAAGTACTGTCCATTCGGAGGGAATTTTACATAATTTCATATAACCGGTAAACCATAACATAAAGACAGAAACTTACAATGCAGAAAATGTAGAGGTCTTTAAAACAAAACATTTGTTTAAAAGAATTTTTACTGTAGCATCAGCTATATCCGAGTTATCCGCTATTATTAGTTTGAATTTTCAGTACTGCTGCTTTTCAGTTGTTCTCGCGATGTCATGGCAATAGAATGGAATTTCAAGGCCTATCGATTCTACTTTCTGTATTCCCCTTGTTTCTACAGCGAAATGTGTAATGAAACTAAGCTGTATTCACTCTTAGGTTGATCCGCGCCAAAACAAAACCCAGGTGACCAGTGCACAGTTATAATGTATCCTTCCACCATCCGCGCCAGAAATACTGTCATATTTTCACGACCATTTGTGGCGAGTACACGCGGCACTAATGCAAAAAGAATGATTATCCTTAGTCGGATAACTAAGACGGTGACTAGCATATTTTGTTAGGAATTAAAGGAGATAAGATTGACAGTTACAACAATATAAAAATTTGCACTTACAATAATAGTTAATTTTAAAAGAAACAGCGAAAAGAAAAGTAACAGATATGCGATAACTTACATTTATTCGCTCTCTGGAAGAGCATTTTATCAACTGGCTCATTTTTAAAAAACAAAATTGTGCACTATTACGCAAATTGAATTCTTCACAAAATCGTTGCATTCTTGCATTGCGTATTTGAAACGCTTTCCTTTTTTCCCGGGTATAATAGTTGTGGCAGTATTTTATATCACAACACTGTAAATGCCAGAGTGATTTTAATGTAAATTAGCATTATTGTATGACAATAATTTGGGATGTTTGTTAATTATAAGCATTGTTAGGAAATAAGTTTACACAGCCTCACTGACAACTGACAATAGGAGCGGGTAATAATGTAACGAGGGGGTGAGTTGTTTATTAATTAGAAGAGACAAGCAAATGACGTCAGCTTAGCGCGCTTTTCTTAGAAATGGAGGGAATATCTTTCCTAGAGCATATGTGTTCGTAATTTTGATTGATATAAAAATAGACGCTAATGTTGGCGCGTTTTATTAACCAATAGCAGCTCTGTTATAATCTTTAGGCATATCGGGGTGTGGGAGTATAAAAAGCTAAAGCCAGAGACGGGTAACGCTCAGTCCAACAGAATCATTCACGGGTTATACGTCGTGCAGTTCTACAAAATCATTCAGAAGTTACACGTTGCCCAGTTCATCAGAATCATTCACGCGTTAAACGTCGCGCAGTTCTACAAAATCTCTCGCGTCGTAAAGTTAGTTAAAAAATGTGAAATACGCGAATTAATAATGTGCGGCAAATAAGTGATTATAGTTACATTCGAAAATATAACAGTTTCAGTCAGGCTATATCAAAAGTAAATCTGTGAAATTAACGAAGTGTGACTGAAATAAAAGTGTAAAAACAAATCTTTCTATAAGTGTTATCTTTTAGTAACAGCTCCTTTCCGTTTACAACCCTGTTTAAGAGATTTGCTCAACTGCGTAATAATAGCTAGCCGGAGCACAATGAACCCAAAATGCAAAATAATAAAACAATAACGGGCGCTCAGCAATAAGATAACACGAAGTAACCGCGACACAGTTTTCCTGTTTCAGATTTTTCTTTACGAGCACTGTTTATACTTGTACTCGAAACACCTGAACTCAGAAGTTATTTTCGCCAGTTCTTTCACGTAAGTGTTGGATATTTCTGACATAACTTATAATAAACATTCAATACTATTGTTTTTTTCACTAGTCGTTGGTACGGTGGTAAGACGCGAGAGCAAATTCACAGTCCTCTATGATACTAAGCAGAAACCGCGGGTTTCACGCTGTAAACAGTATTCTGCGCATACTCGGTCAAGTGACATACGAATTGCATGTTGGGACTTGTAGCTCTGTTTAACAGTACAAATCAATGTTAATGAAACTCATAGGTATTTGTGTAGAATATTATACCATTTAAGGATAAATTCATTCTAAAATTTAGATTATTAGCATGGGACTACTGTCCTGCGCGTATTGCTACCGTGACGTGCCACGGTGCACTGGTCACGTGGGTTTGTTTTGGCGCGGTTCAATCTAAGTGTGAATACAGTTTATTTCTGCAAAGGTTTATTTCGATTGACTTGAAACAGATAAAAAAATAAGCTTTAGTAGGAATACCTTGTAGTAACTTGAAGGTTTCTCTGAATAGTTGTAGCCCCACGTTTAAGAATCAACTTTGTGTTTTAATGTTTTTTTAAATATTATATATATATATATATATATTATATATACATATATATGTTTGCCTCGGCTGCGTCAGTATTAATTTGTAGAAACATGTATTTCTTAGCAGGGGGTAAAGCAGCTAAAGAATGTAGGCTTACACAAATTATAATTTTTACTTCGCTCATTTTATTAATCCTTGACACGATTAAATAACACTTCACTGATGTAGAGAGCTGTGAGATTATTTATTAATTATTTGCAGTTTTTAACACGTACACTTCATAATATTTTCGTCTCACACCGAAAACGTACCGAGCGAATGAACTGCTCAGGTACGCTGCCGTCTAGCGTCCGGTTGGGAACGCTGTCTACTAGCGACTGATGTTTACCGCTTAAATCTGTATATTTCTCTGTTCCAAGTCTCTGATTGACTAATCCTACTCCAATAGAATACTTTTATTTAACTTAAAGCTTTTCTGGTTGTTGATTGGCTATTTATAAACTGTTTTAAATTTACATTATTGTTCCAAGAATTACTAGTAGCACTATTAAACTTTCCAATTTATTATTGCCTCAAGGTTACTTTATTCTTACCTCATTGTTAGCAACTTTCGGCTTCTATTCTCACAGCTCCTACATTGTTAAAATATTCAATACATTCACATAACATTATTATACATGTACACAGCAATATAAACATAATACAATGACTGTTACATACATTATATATATTACATTATACACATACTGCTTTAAAGCGGGCTGTTATTAAAGTTTATATTATATAATTAGACTGAAATCATTTAAGTGTTAAAAATACTGCCTCAAACCTTATAAAAGTAAAGATTCGGTAGGGAAAGTCATGTAAATGTAACACATCAGATTTTTTTCCCCATAAAAACGAAACCAATCCAAAGAATCTCAAAACACGTATTTATAGCGGAATGTCTTCATGGAAATGTTAAGCCGGTTGAAGTCTTTTTTCGCCTTAATAAGCAATAGAGAAAGCGAAAGTGGTGTAGGGAACATAAACTGTTGCCTGTGTTAAACAATAAATAACACACGTTCTTTTACTGCAACTTGTGTGGCGTTATAAATGCGCTACCTGTTGGTCCAGGTGCGGCAATCAGGTTACACGATTCAGTACATCTGTCCCTAAAGTCGCGTGCCATAGTTATGGGCTGCCAGTGTGCAAATGAACGCAAGGTCGACATCTTACGCTCGCTGGTCCGTGAAATCCTACAGAACGTGCCTGCGCGGAGAAAATCCTACAGGTGGAGGCATAAATTGAAGGCAGAACTTGTTTTGCCCGAAAAATAATTATTTATTCTCCGTGAAGCTGCTTTTTCGAACGTTGGGGGTTCTGATATATGAAGAAAGATGTTGCTTACTAATTGTATAGGGCAGCTGCTTACAGTGGCGGAATTTTAATTTTTTTCGATATCATATTCTATGTTTACATATACCAACTTTAACTGAGTTTTCTGGCAATTTTTCATTCTGGAAAGATAACTTATGTAACGCGCTATACGTATTTTTTATGTATCTGTATATGTCTTTTTTCACTAAAGAATTACTGAATCATTTCTATGAAACTTGCGTATAACGTATTTTAGTTCCCAATTACTGAATAGGTTGAACAGACTATATTGCATCATTTTCTCATACAATTTCCAATGCTCCCCTTATGGCCTTTAACCTTCGGAGGTACCTCATTCCACTAAAAGATGACTGGACCCATTTCTGAGGTGGAGCCCTCTGCCTCCGATGGAAGGGTGATGAGGATGGCGGTGGAATGAGAGGACCTATAGCTTTTACCTTGGACCTTGGGGATACTTCACATGAGCAAGTTAGAGGTAACGGCATGGATAGAACGTATACGGGAATCGAACCCCGGATCCTCGATGCGAGAGCCGGGAACAAAACCACTACGGTACTCCAGTGCCCATTTGTGAAAATATGTTAAAATAAAAAAGAAAAAAATACATGCAAAGATAATTATTTGTTATTTACGAATCCTCTCTTGGATGATATTTAAGAAGGCAAACTAATGATGAGGCTTGTAAAGTTGGGACTGATAACACAACACATTACGGTATATACACCGGTTCACTCTTGTTACTAGGCTACATAAACACGCACTCCATCATTGGAGCGCTGCATTCCACCCCATCAGTTCATAAGAACACACTGTAAAATTCCTACAACTCCAATGATTAATTCAGAATTTATTGTGTCATCGATAATTTTAATTACATTGATTTCGTTTGTTGAATGTAGTAAAGGAAGTATAAGATAGTGAGAATTTGCCCTGTTAAAATGTAAGGATCTTCTACTGGCCAAGCCCCAATTCATGTTAAAAAATACCTAATAATGAATTATTCCCAATGACGTTATACAAATAAATTAGTTAGAAATTGTATTTCTCCAGAATACAGTGCTGGCGCGCTACTGCGCGAATGCATGCGAACCTTGAATATTTCTAAATATTAAAGTAATTTTCAACTTAGGTAAAACTTTGATCTTTTCTTCCTTACGTCGCTGTTATTGCCTTTTTAAGCCCTTTCATTTTTCTTTTTGGGCACGCTGATGGAATTGTCCCCAGTCCATGTTACTTATAAGACACGCCACTGTTAACGTAAGATACTTCTCGGACGACCTTCACCGTACGTACTCGTTTTTGTTTTTTCCTTAACCACGTCGTCCCATTACTTTTACATCACCTATGTAAAACAAACCAAATACGTTTTTGTGATGCCTGATGCTAATAAAAAGAAATGCTGGTTCTCTGGACTCGCAAATTACAGATGAGATAATCTGTATTCTGTCCATGGACAAGATGGCGAAACATTTTTCCGTTACTGAAGAGAGCTAGTCAAAAAGCGTTACTACAAAACATTTGTATTTTTATAAGTACAAATGCATTTTGTATACCCAATTTTGACTAAAACAAATTGTGATACAAATAACCTATATCACCTACACAGCACAATTGAAATTCAAATTCTGTTTCAGTTTTCTAACAATAACAGCTAGCTAGTAGTGAAGACTATTTTAAACGAATAAGATGAGAGTTGTATTGTGTTTTCAAAACATATAGGTGAATCTAATGGCTTAATCTTTTTAGAAAAGAATTAATCTTTAGTCTTTAATCTTTGCGAAACGTATTTAACAAATCAGTGACAAATGCTCTATCAAAATTCTTATTTTCAACAAATTGCTTCAAGCAAAATGTCTTTCGTTTTCCATTGTTTGTCTCTAAGAAAATAACAATACAAAATGCACGCTGTGTGATAAGCTCATGAATCAGTATCAGTGATTCAGTGTGTAATCCGGTATAAGAATATTAGAATTTCAACTAACCACAGCTGTTAACCACCTCAAACTTAACGTTTTCCCTTTATCGCTTTATTTCATTTCACTTGTTTTTTTATAGCTTCAATAAGATCAGCATATCGCATTTTGGGAGGTCCCGGGTTCGATTCACGTCGAGCCGGCTATTCTGACCTTGGACTTTTTCGTGGTTTCCCCAGGTTGGTAGGCGAAGGTAGGGTGGTTCCTCTTCCACCAAAAATTTCATCATTTCCTTTCACTTTCATATGTTTTAGGATCTGGCGACGACGATTGGTGCGTTGTGGCGGGACGGTGGTATTTGCGCTGTGTGGATCTTTCGCCCTAGCACTTGGCCAGCCGGTTGGGGTCCCTTACTGGGACCCCCAAATTGAAAATGGCACAGGGAGGATCACCGGCGTCAGGATTGTATTATTTGGGAATCGTTAGGGGCCCCGTCCTTGCTAACCGCATCGTCGTCCGGATCACTTTCGGGTTTCCCTTCCATCCGTTCCTCTCTTTAGAATCACAAAGAGGGTGCCTACTATAGTCTAGCATAGAATAGGTTAGGACTAGTTAACGGAGGGGACACCAAGCACTTCGACCCCAATGGATCTCTTGTGCGTACAACACCGGGGGGAATGGATGAGGTGAGGGAACGCAGGAGACGTATGGCTTGCAGAGCGAGGCCGGCGCAAGTCAACAGATAACAATTCCAGGCTTGATCACCCAGCCACGGGAGGATTGTACGGAGACGTCCCTTTTATGGAACGGGGAAACACGACCCAGCTCCACCGACTTCCCTCTAGCAGGGCCAAGAAGACGTTCCAAATCGCAAGCTTCTGTGTCATCTGTCCGACACCGACCGAGCCACAGCTCCGGAGTCAACTTGAAACATGAAAAGGAAATGAAATGAGAGGAAACGGGGAAGAGAGGAAATTCGTGGTAGAGTACACCGCTCCAGCATTCGCCTATGTCAACCAGAGAAATCACGGTAAATCTATGGTCAGAGTGGGGACCACCGGGAATTCTCCCGAATGCGAGCCTCACACGTTACCCCGGAGCCATCCCGCTTGGTTACTATGGTCTAAATACGGTACTATCCTCCAAAGGCTGGGGGACACCTCCCAAACCTAAATCTCATCCTAAATACCTTCGTAAAATCCATCTGTTATCTGAAAAACAAAAATAAATCTGAGCAGTTTAGCTAAGGCTTCTTTCTAATGACTCAATGCTGTCAATATAAGGAATATCAATTAATGAACACTTAGAGTACTTATACATTTAGAATTTATATATTCATTCATTCATTATCTGTTTACCCTCCTCTTATGTAGGACTTACACCCCCAGGACTTACAAGCGGGTGCCTGGGTTCAGAGGCCCGTTGATCAGACAGAGCATCCAGGATGGGTGATCAGCCCGATGCCTGGTATGGGATGAAGGAAGTAGATGAAACGAAATGTTGGTAAAATGGATGAAAGGAAAGGTGATGATGGAGCAATTGGTGGGGGAAACCGGAGAACCCGGAGAAAACCCGCCCAGACGCCGCTTCGTCCACCACAAATCCCACATGCAGGTCCCTGGGATTGAACCCGGGCCGCCTCGTTGGGAGGCGAGCGGTTTAACCACTCGGCCACGGCGCCGCCTAGAATTTATATAACTCTTCGATAATAAATTATTATAAAAATACTTTAAAAAGTTTTTCCCTTTTAAAGTTATAAAAATAAAATATTCTTATATTTAAATAATAAATAAGTTATGCTCAAGATTTTGGGTTTATGATTAGGAAGAATTTTATTTATTATTTTAAATTATGTAAATAGTATAAAATAATTATTTTTTGGTTCAATGTTTTATTTATTTATAAAAATAATACCTTGCCAAAATAGCTATATAAATAAAACTCCAATCGAAAAAATTATTTTAAATGTTTGGTCGGTTATACTTATAATTATGTTCTTAGTGTATGAGTTTATACTGTAATATTGACTGGTTGATCCATAATTATATTATTAATAATAAACAAATTTATTGATCGACATGTAATAGATGGACAATATTTAAAAATTCTTTGAACAATTCTTCCAGCAGCAGCTTTAATTTTTAGGAAGATTATGCTGGTTACTTTTATCTTAAATGAATCAGTGACCTTTTAGAAGTAGACAAGACTTGGGCAAAAGAGTATCCAATAAATGTATTCAACCTATTAGCGTATTAGTTCTAAATGATCATTAACCTCAAGTGTCACTTTATTTTCAAATGTGCTGAAAATATTCCTCTTGAAAGTGACATGCACTTAGAGCAATTTCGGAAGTAGTAACATAACCACGCGTTGAAATCACGCAGGATTCAGCTGTTTAAAGCAGGTGGGTGAACAACGGTACTCCTGTTGACATAGGACAGCGGCGCTGAAAACTAAAACCCCATACCTCTGAAATTAGACATAATTATTTGATTAGCGACTTGTGTGTGGATAGGTAAGTGTTGGGCAGTTCCCTGCTGTGTTGAATTATCATATTATTTAAATAAGCTAGCTGGCTATTCACGGAGGACAGATGTGCAGGTATCCCTGCGATAACATTCTCCACGTGTATGAAGTAATTCTGGTTTTTGGAAGCTTATGCATAAATTTTAGTAAAAATGTGTAAGCCGAAGGGATCCGGTTTGGTCTGCTTGGAGACATGAGCTGTTCTGTTATAATTGTTGGCTCAAGAATATAATGTCTGTCTTTTAGCTAGCCTTTTTACAAGATTAAATGTGCCTTAAGTAACACTCATTGGGAATTCACGGTTGTAAACATGTCTTTTGTATTTTGCGAAACAAGTTTTAAAAGTCCTTATGATGTTAAATAAGGTTTATTACAGATCTACAGGCCATCAGGTTCCAGTCGTTGAAGAATTAAAAATGACAGTCGAAAGTTGAAGAAGGTTATATAAGGAGAAGTTGTATTGTAGTTCAAATGTCGGGCAGCCGAACTTGAAGTAGTTGTAACCGCACGTATGGTAAAAAAAAAAAAAGTTTCCGGTAGCTTTCGTCCCAAGTTTAAAAAATATTAACTTTGTAATTTGATTGTTTCTTTAAATATTATATTTATGTTTGCCTCGGCTGCGTCAGTATTTATTTTCAGAGACATTAATCTCTTAACAAGATGTGGTGCGGCTGAAGAATGTAGGCTTACACGGCGTATAATTTGTGCTTCACTCCATTTATTAATTCTTGACACGATTTAAATGACACTTCACTGATATAGAGAGAGAACTGTGAGATTATTTATTAATTACTAGCACTTTTTAACACGTAAACAATTTTTTTCTCACACTGGATACGTATTAAACTTCTCGAGGACGCGTCTCGCGTCCGGTTAGGAACGCTGTCTACTAGCAACTAACTTCGGAATTTGTAAATTTTGCTCCAGTTCAATTTCTGATTGGCTAATACTACTCTAATAGAATACTTTTATTTAACTTAAGCTTTTTCTGGTTGTTGATTGGCTATTTAATAAACTGTCTCAAAAATTACATTATTGCTGCTCCGAGAATTACAATTAGCATTATTAAACGTTCTAATTCGTTATTTCCTCAAGGTTACCTCATTGTTAGCAACTTTTAACCTATTATTCTCACAGCTCCTACGTTATTAAATTACTTAGTACATTCACATAACATTATTGAACATGTACATAATAATATAAACATTAATAAAATGACTGTTACATGTATTTTTATATATTGTTAAATACACATATTGCTTTAGGGCGGCTGTTATTATATTTTATATTATATAATTAGACTGAAATCATTTACGTGTTAAAAATACTGCCTCAAAGTAACAGGATTTTAATAATTATTTTCAATTTTCATCATTGCAGTCATCTTCATCATAATCGTCATCACTGGATAGATTAAGAATGGTGTCTCATATCTTCCAACATTTCTTTCAAGAGTGTTCTTTGGATCAGCGTCTTGTATTTGCTTTGGTAGTATATTTTCCTCTGCCGAATGGGAAATTCATGTTTTTCTACGATCCTTTGTCTTTCAGCTACTTTAGTTTTATTTACATCTGGAGATTTTATAGTCCCTATGTCGCTTCCTTACAACCATCCTTAAAACCTGATTCGTGTTGTTAGTCCAGTTATTCTTTATAATCTTCGAAGTATCTGATTTTGTGCATAGTACATTGTGGTCGATATATTTGGAAGTGGAATGCTGTTCAATTAACTTATTAAATAATGCTTGGGAATCAAATGTTTTTTATTCAAGAGACTCCATTAATCTAAGCGTAAGTTTAAATATATATAAGCAACTATAGGTTTATGGACATAGAACATCAAGTAGTGTAGATTATTTTCCTGGTAGTTTACTAAATTATTATTATATTTTTATTATTATTGCTTTTGTTGATATTACTCCTTTGATTCCCACATCTAATCAAAGGATGTATGATGAGGCAGTATTTTTAAGACTTAAATAATATCGGTCTAATTATATAATATTAAATAACAGCCCGCCTTAAAGCAATATGTGTATAATATAATATATAATATATATACAGTCATTGTAATATGTTTATATTATTATTAACATGTGTAATAACGTTATGTGAATGTATTACGTAATTTAACGATGTACGAGCTGTGAGAATAGAAGCAAAATACCTTGCGTAGCAATCAGAATTATAAATTAAAAGCCTAAAGTTGCTAACAGTGAGGTAACCTTAAGACAACAATAAATTAGAAAGCTTAATAATGCTACTAATAATTCTAGGAACAATAATGTAATATTTAAAACAGTTTATAAATAGCCATCAAAAACTAGAAAACCTTAAGTTAAATAAAAGTATTCTATTGGAGTAAAATTAGCCAATCAGAGACTTGAAATAGAGTAAATGTATGAATTTAGGCGGTGAAGCTAGACGCTACAAGGAACCGTTCCCGAGCAGTTTGATTTTATACGTATTCAGTGTGGGACATAAAATTTCATTACGGCGAGAATAATATAAAGTTTACTGTTAAAAAGTGCATTTAAATAATAGTCTTACAGCTCTACAGTAGTGTTATTTAATCGTGTGAAGGATTAATAAAAACAAAGTACAATACACTTATAATTTGTTTAAGCCTTCATTCTTTAGCCACACCAGCCCTGCTAAGAGATACGTGTTTCTGCAAATTACTACTGACGCAGCCGAGGCATATATAATATTTAAATAAATATTTAAAATAAAAAATTGATTCGTGAATGTGGGGCGTAGGCCACTGGAAAAGTGAACGTTGGAACGAAGGCCACCGGAAACTTTGTACCGTACGTGGGGCGAATACTCCAAGAAACATATCTCCCGCAATACGTGGTGCAACCACAACTATTCAACTACTCCAAATTGGCGCCCAACGTGGAGCAAATAACGTAAAGATAATCTACTTCAATGAATACGGAAATCGTCTGGGAGGTCCAAGCTCTAAGAACGTAGAGAAGGATACACACTTATCCATTCACCTTAAGATTACCAATATTTCATTCCAGACAGAGAAAGACTGAAAAACACAAGAACGTTAGTTTTGTATATAATGCAAATGCTTTGTATGGTTTTTTCCACCCAGTCTGAAATATGCATGGAGCATTTGTTGCATCTGTGTCAATACATCCACAAAAACTAATGCGTGTCTTCGTAGAGTGCTCTCGATAATACAAAAGAATTTGAAAAGCATTTCTCTGAAGCACTCAAATTATTTGAAAAATGGCTAATAGCTGTATTCTAAATCTTCGAGCTTCAATATCAGATAATAGCATAGAAAGTGCAGTGAAACTAGAGTCCAAGAAGGAAGGGGATGCTTCTTATGGATTTTATTCTTTAAAAGAGGTATTAAGGTGCTTTGGAGAGGTTTTTCCCTACAGAAAAATCTAGCTTAATGTGTTTAAGCCTTGGTTCCAGTTATTAGTTATTAGTTTTATATTATAGAAGCTCTTTAAAACAAGGCTTTGCGTGATCATGTAATATCACTATTAACTGAGGTTTATAAAGAATATGTAAACATTAGTCCTCGTTTCATATTTAGGGTATTTTTAAATGTATTCCGTTAGCATCACATCAGTTAAAAAGTATCCCAGTTTCTTATGTTAACATATGCACAAACTGAATATGCAGAAATTTCAAGAATATCTGCGCTTGCTTTTCGCCTTTCGTAAATATGTAAGTCATAAGAAACCATATGTCATGAAAAACATCAAGGATTGCCAGTCAAAAAGCAGTTTTATAATACCTACCACAAGAAAAGTAGAAGCATATTCTATAATAAATATTTCTATAAGTGCAAGAGCGGAAGTTATGTTTTCTTTTGGGAATTCTAGCTCTGTAGCCGGCATCCATTAGTTCTTGTTATTATTTCTGTGTTTGCACGCTTGGTATTCTCATTTTATTATAGGTATATCATTAAAATTACTTATTTCTGTTCAATAAATTTGTTATTTTTGTGACATTTGTGGCTGCCTAATTTAAACTTGTTTGGTTAACTCATATTAATGTCTGGCAAATTTATTTTAATTTGAAATTTGCATGCTGTCTAGATAAGCAAACATATGTTTCTCTGCTGCGGCATTCCAATAAAACATTTATATTCAGATTTTACAACCCTGAATTTCAATTTGGGTTTTAGAAATAGGCATTTACCCATGCGTTTGTATGCGTATGAACGAGTGAACAGCATACCTCAAAATTCAAAATATCAAGTTGTCACACTTGAATCAGGCAAAGTTTAAGTTAACAGGTAAATATTTTTGTGAAAATACTCTACGAAACACAGCTTTAGATGGAAAAGTCTCGTTATCCTTTACTTTATCAAAAATTATTTTAATGAATTTGAATTTTCTCAGGTTTGAGACATTTTCATAACAATGTTTATCTTGAATTTTCTGCTAAAAAGCAATACAGTCCTTTACATTTATACTGAACCAAAAGTTTATTACCATAGAAAAATTGTAGGTACAAGTCATTAAACTTTACAGTCGGTGCAAAGTGTAAACCGCAGAAAATACTTTTTGTTTAAATAGTACAAAATTTAAGGAAATGCAAAAATCGGTGCCAAAAACTTTTGGCAAAAAAGTATTACATATTTTAGAAAATTGCAAGAAATAGGTGTAAAATAAAATAGAAGTTATACTCTGAACCTTTATTGCCCATTGCCCATTAGTCGTATTCTTCTAGATTTATTATCACCACCTGCTCAACTATACGACACGCTTACTTCCGCGTTACATAGTTTCAAAACTTGGAAGCAACAGTAGAAAAAAATAAATATTTTGATTAGTGAGATAAATCAATTTTGAAGTTATTCCACACACTAATGTCCCTTTTTTTACCTCTCATAATTGTGGTCGGTCTTCATTTGTCAGCAGAAAGAACCAGGAAGGAAATATGTGTCCTCAAAATGTTTCAAACTAATTAATCTCGAGGATTATAGTCATGCAACTAGGGATCCGCACACCTCTAACATCAAAACCGTTGAACAAACTCCGGATGTCCCTCCGCCTCCTTCTTTCTTCCCTTTCTTCATTTTTTTTTGTATGTTTCATTTCGTGCGAACTGTTTTTAGGGCGAGACGTAACAGCACTGTTTTTATAAACTCTAATTGATCGTCTACATTCTACAACCTATGGAGAGAACAAATCAAGCCTACTTCGCGATAAACTTCAACTTATTTTCTCCTTCTCTTATTTCTTACTAGCAGAACCCGCATCTTTGTTAGCGTGATTGTGTTAAATGCGGAGATTCTTCTCTGTCACTTTCCAAAAATAAAAAATAAATCTGATGTGTTATATGCACATGACTTTCTCTACACTCTAAAGTTTATTTGTTGGTATACAATTTATTCTTAGAAAAGCTTATTTGTCTCTTTACTTCATTTTAATTGAGATAAACCTTTAGAGAACTACTCTATTAAACATTTCGTTAGGATACAACATACAGGATCCACATGTGGATTTTTGTATTTTAATTGCATTCTATGAAGCGCTTTCGAATAACTCATACTGTCTCCTTGTTAGAGCACACATCTTTTTTAAAGTTAAGTGACTTGAAAAGTAAGAATGAATACTTTGTTGCGGATATAATGACTCGCAAAATCTCAAATCTTTGGAACTTAAAGGGAACTTCAGATGAATTAAAACTCTACAAGGTGCTATAGTGCAGTATTAATATATTGAGGAAGCCTACATATCACACACTAAGGATATAAGATCTACGATTACAAAGCAGGACATTGTAATAAGGCAGGACAACCTTAAGATACAGGGTTGTTCAAAAAGAAGGAACAGATTTTAAATATTTATTTCTAATGAACGACAATACATGTCGATACATGCAATACATTACTGAATAGAGGAAATTTCAAAATTTTATTTTATATGTTCAAAATGAGCACCATGTGTTATGCGAGGACGACCAGTGCTTTTCCATTTGCATACGCAACCATCTTCTACGAATTTATTGTATCAATTGTAAATTTTTTATGACGAGGCGGCTCGTTGTTGAACTTAGAACGAAATGCACGCTGCAATGAAATAATTGATTCACTCTTTGTGTAATGCAGCACACAAAACGATTGTTTCTGTGGCGTCGTCATTTTCCCACAAACGAACACAGCGCCGCTGTAGGCACTGAATGGAACTAATAGGTGGGGCTTAAAACTTTGAACTATCCTATATTCAATGATGTGTCATATGTGTCGCTATCTATTGTCGTTCATTAAAAATGAATATTTAAAATCTGTTCCTTCTTTTTGAATAACCCTGTATGTTCGCTAATGGAGGCACAACAACACTACTCAAAAGAACATAGACTGAATGTATAACGAAAGACTTCCAAAAAAATAACAATATGCATGCTGCAAAGAGGAAGATATAAGAAAGTATGGGTTCGTGTCGGAACCTAAGAAACGTAATATGCAAAAAATCTGATGTATTGTATTCACATGACCTTCAATGCTCATTTTTTTATAAAAGTATTCTTAAAAATTTTATTATTCTGTTTACTTTTTGTTAATCCAGATACACTTTCAAAACACATTTACAAATTTCGTTGTAGGATGTAGTTGGTAAGGCGAAACTCAGATTTTTGAAAAGCGTGTCGCTATGTGGTGAATTTTAAATTCCACGATCTTTGTATGACCACGGAAAAAAGTATAGGAACTTCACAGTTGAGAAAACTGTAAATATTTGAACATTAAAATAAAAAGGAATATCTTGGAAATAATTAAATCCACAAAATAAACAGAAAAGAAGAAAAATGAAAAGAAAACAAAGTGATATAACCTGCGTGCTTTAATGAAATACACACTGTTTGTAGTAGTATTTTGTATATCTCTTTATGGTTTACCAATTATGCATTTATCATTTCAGAATGAAGAGAATTCATAATTCAAGATATACATTTCATTTGTCACAATATCTACATACGGTATTTTAATAAAAATCGTTAAATCCATTTTTGAGAAAATAAAATAAGACAATTCTTACATGTAAACGGTAGTTTTGGTTGGGGGAATTTTATTGAAAACCTTCGTATCGCATCCTTGGAAGATGCTGAAGCTAAATACCAAGTTTCAGGGGCGGCTTCTTAATATGGTAGCACTTTTGTGCTACAACCATAATCCTGGCTTTCCCTTTAATGTAAATAACTATACTGATTATACATTTTGGGCTCATTCCGACCAGATCTTGTGTATTGTTTGCATGTGCCAAATAAGGCACTCCCGGATGCAACCCACAGTCATGTAATGGCTAGGTATAGGGCATGACGAACCAAGGTAAACAGTGGTGGTAGTGGGGAAGTGCGGGTATAAAGCTGTATGTCGTTAGTTAACCTAATAGTCAGAGAGTATGGAGTAGATGTTAGCTTTCACTTTCGTCACGTAACTATTGGTTTTCTAGCAAATGTTTGCCTCTTCCAGTCATACCAATACTGAGCTGAACATCAGTATCAGTACGTTGGACGTGAATGTACTGTGTTGGAGAATCAGAGTGACTTAGTGAAATACATTTAAACAATGCTATTCGGAAAAAAACAATTAATTCCGTTCAGTCTCTTTCAGCACCACCTTTTTCAGCATTAAACTTTGAATGGAAAGAGAAATTGAGCGTCTTGATAAACCCACACCAAATAAAAAAAATCTGATGTGTTATACTTACATGACTTTCTCAACTCTTGTATAAACTATTTTTACAAACGCTTATTCTCCACATGCTTCATGTTAATCGAGATATCGAGACGTTAATCTTATTGCTAATTTTCTTGTAGATGCAAGGGGAATTGGTAGGCTTTAAGCAATAGTCAAATATTTTAAGAGCTAGTTGCTATGTGGAGTATTCCATTTTCTTTGCATTACCAGGACAAAAAAAATGAATAACGAATTTGAGAAAAAGTATAGGTATTGTAAAATTTAAGGGAATAAGAAGCAATATCTCAAAAATGGTTCACTCAACAAAAAAATGTATATTGTGTATTTTAACGCGTTCTACATTTTTGTGTAGTAAAAGTTTGTCTGTCTCTTATGGTTTACCAGTTATGCAAAAGTCGTTTACAATGAAGAATGCTTTTGGAGACAATCCCAGAAAATTCGAGATATACATTTCATTTTTCATGAAAATATCTTAACATACGATATTTTAATCAAAATCGTTAGAGCTATTTTTGAAAAATTAAAATTTTCGAAAAATGTTCCATGTAAAGGGTAATCTGGGGTTGGGGGATTTTCTTGAAAACCTTCGTGTCGCATCTCTGGAAGATACTGAACCTAAATATCAAGTTTGGTGTTTATCCGACTGTTCTGATTTATGTTGTTCACAGACACACATACTAGCGCGGACATGTTTCCAAAAATGCTTTTTTTGGATTCAGGGGGTCTCAAAACATGTATTTCCGGTGAAATCTTGGTATAGAATTTTTGGGTGGAATACAATACTTCCCCTACTTACTATACGTAGTAGAGAAAGTAAAAATCACTCAGCGCTTAAAACGAAAACAAGATGTTTTAACAGGAATTTTACCAGCGATTTACATGGGAGTATGACTGGATGTGATGTTAAAATCCCTCTATTTTGCTTTCCTTGGGTTTCATTTGGTGGTGAAGGTGTACTGAAAAGTTATGGATAAAACATGGGTGTGAATTATTTGTAGCATCTTCATGGCTTCCCCCCCAAAACATGGTTTATAATAGTTACAGATACATTTATAACGAACATGCTGATAGTATATGGAAGTGTCATAGTTAATAACATTTATAAAGCAAAATTGATGGTACAGTGTATATTATTTTTTAAAAATTGAAATATCGGCCACCTATAACTTTGTGAACCACCAAAATTTAGAGATATCAGCCGCCGCTTTCATTTTTAGGTTACGTTGGTCACAGACATACGTATACACGCGCGGATGTTTTCTAGAAATTATATTTTTTATTTAAGGGAGTCTCAAACGTGTATTTCCGGTGAAACCTCGATATTGAGTTTTTTGGTGGAATGCAATACTTCTGTTTCCTATAGTACTTAGTAAAGAAAGTAAATAATAATCATTATTACGGAGATGCGATGAAATTTTTACTTTCTCTACTACGTATAGTAAGTAGGGGAAGTATTGTATTCTACCCAAAAATTCAATACCAAGATTTCACCGGAAATACATGTTTTGAGACCCCCTGAATCCAAAAAAAGCATTTTTGTAAGCATGTCCGTGTGTGTCTGTGTGTGAACAGCATAACTCAGAAATGAACAGTCGGATAAACATAAAACTTGGTATTTAGGTTCAGTATCTTCCAGAGATGCGACACGAAGGTTTTCAAGAAAATCCCCCCAACCCAAATTACCCTTTACATGGAAAATTTTTCGAAAATTTTAATTTTCACAAAAATGGCTCTAATGATTTTGATTAAAATATCATGTTTAAGATATTTTCATGACAAATGAAATGCATATCTCGAATTTTATGGGAATGTCTCCAAAATTATTCTTCATTGTGAACGGCTTTTGCATAACTGGTAAACCATAAGACATAGACAAAATTTTACTACATAAAAAATGTAGATTGCGTTAAAATACACAATTTATGTCATATACATTTTTTGTTGTTGAGTGAACCATTTTCGAGATATTGCTCTTTCTTCCCTTAAATTTTCCAATACTTATACTTTTTCTCAAATTCGTTATTCATTTTTTTTGTCCTGGCAATGCAAAGAGAATGGAATACTCCACATAGCAACCAGCTCTTAAAATATTTGTCTATTGCTTAGCCTACCAATTCCCCTTGCATCTACAAGAAAATTAGCAATAAGATTAACATCTCGATATCTCGATTAACATGAAGCATATGGAGAATAAGCGTTTGTAAAAATATTTTGTACAAGAGTAGAGAAAGTCATGTGAGTGTAACACTTAAGATTTTTTGCTAATGCAATATGCAACTTCTCGGACCACGGTTTTGGACTTCAGTGAGTAAAGCTATCGCTACGTCTTCTCTGTTTGCAATACAGTACTCCCCACTGTACACAAGGGTAAAGGAAGTGAAATGTGCCATTATAGTCTTGTCAGGTGGTTTTGTTGGTTAATTTGTTTCAAATTAGAGGAAGTAGGCTAATAAAATCCCTATCAAAAGCTAGGTCGAAGCAAACTTGAAGATTGTCTTGTACCGGTGACTGACAGACTGTCTTTGCCTTTTCTTCCTGCGATAAACATCGGCCATTAGCCAGAAATTACTTCCACACCAGACGGACTAGCCTAAGGTAACCCTATATTTCTCCCGCCCGGAGGCCGTTTGTGTTTGGTTATTATTTTATTTTGTGATGACTTACGATGGCCGGCGAGATAGAGCGACCACAAAGCACGACAGGATATGACTCAAGAAGCCCGCGATGACCATCGCTGTCAGTTGGACACAAGTGGCCTACTTGCACTGCAGTAGCGATCACACCAACACGCCACCGTTCCGATAACCTTTCATACTCTTCGTTATGTTCCATGTTCCATGTTCCAGCGAGTGTTCATCTCCGCTTTAAAAAATATCGTATATATTACATTCTCGTTACTTTCTCTACCGACTATCGTTAATTTTGATATAATATCTACAGATTATTCTTAGAAAAGCTTATGTTTCTATATATTTCATACCGATAGCGAGGGAGACGGCGCTGCAGTAACGTGTGTGACTCGCATTCGGGAGGTCCCGGGTTTGAACTCAGCAAACCACCACTCTTACTCATGGGTTTTTCGTGGTTTCCCTGGATCGGCAGGCGAATGTGGGGGTGTTTCATCTACCACGACTCTCCTGTCCTTCATTTCCTTAGCCATGGTCTTTCTTGTCATCTGTTTCAGGGTTGTAGGACCGGGCGACGGCATTCGGCAGGTTGCGGCTGGATGGTGGTTATGCGCTCTGTGATTCTTCTCCTGGCGTTCGTTCAGGACCTCTCGGTTAGATACCCGCCTCTGGATGCTTTCGGGCAGGCGCTGCTTTGGGGATCCTCCGGAGGCTTAGGACTCAATGAGTGGGCTCGGAAGCGTTCAATCTGGAAACATTAGGGACTACTGCTTGCGCCCGTCGTCATCCGGGTCGCCCTTCGAGTCTCTCCCCTCATCCTTCCCTCTCCAGGTGTCACGGTAGAAGTACAAGGGGCCAGATGGCCTGCATGTGGTGCTCTGATCCAGTTTCGGGGGCCCCTTCCGTTCGTCAGTACCTTCCTTTATCTTTTACTTCATACTAGTCCAGATAAACGCTTGCAGAAATACTTTAATGAAACACTTCGTGGATACAGGGAATGGCAGCGCTTGTCAAATGCTAATTTGCTAGCCTTGAAATTCTATACTCTTCCCACGATAAGACGAGAAACAGCTGAATGATGACAGCACCTCAAAAATTGTTAAAGTATTGAAAAATTCAAATTATTAACAACAGATATTTCGGAAATGGCTGATGCTACAAAAAAGTTATTTGAAATAAATCGTGTTTTAAAGAGATCCACATTTTTCCATTTTAAGTTTTTGTCTATATTTTATAGTTCACTAGCAATATAAAACTATACAAAATTATTTCCGAATGGAGTGAAGAGGCATTCAAGAATCACATCTTATTTGTTATGTAAATGTCTTAAATAGAATCCTTAGAGCCAGTTTTTTAGAAAATAAAAAATAACGAAAAAAGAACTCGATATAAAGGATAAATGTGCGGATTTTCTTAAAAATCTCTTTGTCGCATCTTCGAAATTGCTGAACTTAAAATACCAACATTTTGTGCTTTACTTATATTATCCATCCATCTATCTATCCATCTACTCAATGAGTTTCTCTAAAAATGCTTTTTTCACGTTATGCGTCACCAAACATGAATATCCGGGAAAGCCTTACATCGAGTTTTTGGGTGGAATGCAATGCTTCCTCTACCGACTAGGCACATGGGAGAGTAAGCAAAAGTTCTGGCACCAATTTAACCAAGAACAAATTGCAGTATAGGATTACAGTTTATGTGTTCGGCGATTTTCAAGGTTTTTCATGTTATTAGCTTCATAAGTTGTTTTTAAAACCGCGCCGATTTTTCAAACCTTTTCCCGTGTGGTGTTTACAAAAATTATTTAATATGCATTTAGTTAGAAAATTTTGCGATATAATACCTGAAATTGTCATGAAGATGATTTTTATCTGGCAGAGGAAAAATAAAATATTAACGTGAGTTGTCAGCGTCTTCACTGAACTTCCTCATTTAGGCAATGCACCCAGAAAAAAAAATCAAAATCCACAGTTTTGTCTGAGCGATTTGACATTTTTACCACAATAACCTAAAGAAATAGGCGATACACAATATTTCAAAGAGTGTTCCGCTGTTTTTTTGGATGTATTAATGTTTCTGTTCTTGATTTAATGCATTTTTATGTTAATTATAAATATCCCGCATGTTAAACGGTTTGTTACATCCCAATCATAATTTTATTTTGAGAAGATAGTTTTTTACGTTATTTGCACCACACTTTGGGCGTCAATTTGAAAGAGGTTGTATTGAAGGAGTTGTATTATATTTCAACTGTTGGGGAGCCGAACTTGAAGTTGGTTGTAACCGCACGTATAGTAAACAGTTTCCGGTAGCCTTCGCCCCAAATATATTTTCTGGTGGCCTTTGCCCCAAATTTAAAATAAAATTTTAACTTTGTAATTTGACTATTTCTTTAAATATTATATATTTATGTTTGCCTCGGCTGCGTTAGCATTTTTTTTTACAGACATGGATGTCTTGGCAGGGTTGTGGTGCAACAAGAATACAGGCTTACAAAGATTATAATTTTACTTCACTCCTTTTATTAATGCTTGACACGTTTTAAATAACACTTCACTGATATAGAGAGCTGTGAGATTCTTTTTATTAATTAATTACGCTTTTTAACACGTGCACTTATTTTTCGTCTCAAACGAATACGTATTAAATTTCTTGAGGACAGTTTTTGCGTCTGGTTAGTAACGCTGTCTGCAGGCAACTGAACTCTAAATTTGTAAAATTTTCTCCTATTCAGTTTCTGATTGGCTAATCCTAGTCCAATAGAATACCTTCATTTAACTAAAGCTTTTTTCTGGTTGTTTATTGGCTATTTTTTTTAAACTGTCACAAAATTGCATTATTGTTGCTCCAAAATGACTAATAGCATTATTAAACTATCTTACTCATTTTTGTCTCAAGGTTACCTCATTGTTACCTCATTGTTAGCAACTTTTAACCTATTATTCTCACAGCTCCTGCATTATTAAATTACGTAATATATTCATATAACATTATTACACATGGATACAATAACATAAACATATACAATGACTGTAATATACACTCCTTATATATTGTTACATACACATATTGCTCTAAGGCGGGCTGTTATTGAATTTATATATTATATAATTAGACTGAAATCATTTAAGTGTTAAAAATACTGTCTCAATTTGGACCTTAATGTATCACATAAAGTGAGCCGTTGAGCTTTTTAAATTTTATTCAAATGTGTGTATATTTTTTTCCATTTTATGAAATATCAAAGGATTTAATAAAAATCAACTAATTGTGCACTTCTAAAAAGCGTATTTGTTTAGTATATAATACTTAAACTTTGCTGAAATTACAAATTGATAGGCTAATCTTTTTTGATACGTGGAGCATTTTAAATTTAAAAAACATACTAAGAAAAAGGTTTTGAAAAAAGCTACATTTGAAATATTGGAATGTGCAATACAATACTATACCCAGGAGAATCTAAATGGCCGCAGAGAGCTTTAAATGCTTCCGGAATTAGTCAAATTAAAGTACAGATTGTAAACATAATTAAGAACCAAAATCACAACGATTTTTTCAGCCTTAGCGCTTCAGTTGTAATGACTTCTCAAATGTATTCCTCCGTCAGTTTGTTTTATTTTGGACACATTGCGAGGTACTACCTAAAATTTGTTCTACTACGTGCATACGACATAACTTTGTAAGCTCTGCATATAAATCGGTGGAATATCGAAAAATATAATACCAATACAGTTTAAAAACCTGATAATATTCCAGAGTATTCAAAAAATTTTAGGTTTTGTTTTTCAGCATAAAAATGAGAAAATTTTCTTTATTAATTTGGTTGCTAGAATTTTTTAAAAGGATACGAATACTCTCGTAAACCTTTTGCGTTCCATTGCAATATTTTATAATCTTGAGCTTTCCAATGAGCTAGGACCGATAACACCTACTGCAGCTGATCTACCTATCTACCTATCCACCCACCCACCCATCCACCCACCCATCCATTCGTCTTGATCGGGTGGTCTGTCTGTCTTTGTCTCTTAATAAGAACCATTGGAAGCTTGTATTGTAAGTCAAACATATTCGTACCAAAATAACTTACCAAGGCCTGAAACTAATTTGCAGTTAATTCCCAACTCTATTTATGTCTATATGGCTCACACCTTAGAAAATTGAACCTCAACAGTTAAATCAAAAATTGAAACAAACTGCAGATGTGTAAATAGCTTACTCTTTGCAGATACCGAAGTTGTAATACAGGAAAATGAAGATGTCCTTCTCAGATCCTTACATCATTTAGATCTGTTGTGTAAGAATTACAATATAAAAATACCAAATATTAAGAAAAAGTTCATGGAATTTAAAGGGAAACTTCCCATCAGGACAAAAACATGTATAGACGATGCACCTATAGGATACTTTACGGGTTTTAATCATTTAGGTTATGATATTAGTTATAACAGAGATGACGATATTGATAACAAATTGCATAGATTTGGACGTATATAGTTATACTTCCAGATCTAAAATGAAACTGTTGAAATAAAATTTTTGAGGACAGCTAAAGGATGCATAAAGTGTGAAATTGATTAAGAAAGGTAGAATAATGGAGGAATTGAAGATATCTACACTTAATGGCAGTCCACTATATATACAAGAATGGAAAGAAACTACCTCTGTGTTCTGGTGGTTAGCATGATAACCTCTAAATCCTGAGGTTCGATTAGCAGCTGGAGGGTGGGAATTTTTCTTTAGCCAGGATTATGCTCCAACCTCCGGAGAGTCTGGGAGTAAGAATGGGAGTGTGAATGTGTGTGTTTGTGAATTTAATCTAATAACCAAAAGTAATATCAATCCAATTATTAACACCAGTGAACATTATTGCTGATGAGCAATTGTTCTAAGGTTAAAAGTATGTTATATGACCTTAGATTAAAATGCGGTATATAAATGCAACATTAAGAAAGAATGTAAAGAATGCATGGGACAGATGGACGAGAAAGGATTTACATGGGTAATAACATATAATCCTAGAGGAGAAACAGGCATAAGTCGACCGAAGAGAAGATGGAATGAAACATTTCCCTAAACAGGCAGTGGCCTAACCCGTCAAGTACAGAAGAAGAATGAGAGGAAGCAAAATAATGGTAGATAAAGTGTTAGAAAATGTAAACAAATATTAGCAAACATTTCGAAAATTGTTAATGCCACAGAATAATTTGATATAAGTTGGTGTTTTAACAAGATCTACAACCTTCGTGTAATAATTTAGATTTCTCGTTTTAGAAAATTACGCAAAACTTATTCAAAATGAATAAGAATTCACAGACTATTCGTAGATATTTTAAACATACGCACGGTATGGTGTCGTGTCAATTATTCTCTCATCTCAGCAAAAGGCAGTTGCGTGCTGACAGTGTTAGCATAACTGCGGTATCTCTTATGAAGGTGATTTGAATGCGTGCGTAGGAACTCGAAATTGTCGTGGCTTGAGCAAATAACAAATATCAAGTTCTGCTGTTATGAGGCAAATTTTCTAACGAAAGTTTAAGGTGATGTAGCAAATTTACAGTGTCGACTCCTTGGGACGCGAGCTGTGCTTAAGTGGCATCAACGTTTTTCGCAAAGGAGAACAGTTTGGGGGATGATGGGGGGGGGAGCAAGATCGCAAGATCGATGAAGTTGTAATATTGTTTCCTGCCAATCGCTCCCAATTGGTAGACGATATCGCCTCAGCATGAATCAGCACGCGATCAGAGTACCGCAAGACCAACGTGACAATCGCATGAGGATTTGAGCAAGAAATCGGACTGTGCCTGTCCAGGAGAAACTTGTAAGATAAATAGGTCACCATTCTGCACATCTTCCGTAATCACTTGACCACGCATCTTGCAATTTCTTTTTCCTTCCCCGCTTGAAGGAAAAGGTACATGGGTGTAGATATTATTCGGCCAGGATATCAAGAAAATCCCCCTATGGATTTCCCTTCCAATATCTTTGAGCAGTGCTTCCAGCAGCAGGTATACCAATTTGACTGACGTGTTTAGACTAACGGCGACTACTTTTAGAGGCAATGTGGATCTGTGTAAATGAACACGTGTTCTGTGGTATATGTTGCAGGCGCTAGTCCAACAAATTAACAATTACCCTAGGTATTTTGCCCATATTTTTCTCTGAAACTTGTAACTATTACCTCTTATCAAAATTGAAAAACTCATACACAACATAAACAGCAAAGCCTATGCTCGCCAGGAGCATGACCACAGGCATGGCCAGTGTTTCCGAACAGAGAATGTGAAAACAAAAGTCAACCAACTCGACCACAAACTATTCTTAAAGAAGCTTATTCTAATAACTTCAAGTTAATAGTTTGCACAGATTATTTCATTACACAGGTCCTTTAGATACAAGATAGAGATACAGGTGGCTGAAACCATAGCCAAATAGCAATGTGCAGTCCTTGAAATTCTACTCTGCATAACCACGAGAAAGAAACGAATGGCGATTTAGCACCTTTGTAAAAAGGTATAAAGTAGTTGAAAATTCAAACCAATAGAAACGAATATATCAGAAAATTTAATGTCCTAAGTATTTTAATGATATGAAGGTTTTTTTGTGACGAAATCTTTATTTGTGTAGTAAGCTTTTGTGTATCTCTTGCGGTTTACTAGTTACACAAAAGTAAATAAAATTCTTTAAGAAGGAGCGGAGCATCAGAAGCTATGTTTTTTAAGTTCCCTTGTTTTACCCAGTTAAACTGTTTTTTACTGTTTTGTTACCGCTTATCAAAGCAATTACACAACAATAGACACACACAAACACCCATGCCCATGGGCGGGACTCGAACCGTGACCCTCAGCTTAGCGGAGTGCCGGAACTATACACTCCAACGACCACGGCTACGAGGGCCGGAAAGTTATTCGTACAGAATACAGGATGAACATTTTATCTGTCGTATAAATATCTTAAACTTGCCCTATTTTAGTCAGAATCGTTGAGCCATTTTTGAGAAAATAGAAAACGAAAAGTTTTCCATATAAAGTCTAGTTTAGAGGAAGGGTATTTCTTTGATAATCTTCGTGTCACCCCTTGAAAGACGTAGAACTTAAATATGAAGTTTGGTATTTATCCGACTTCTCGCTTTTTAATTATGCTCTCACACACACGGAGGGACCTTTTCCTAAAAATGCTTTTTTGACTCATTTCACCTTAAAACATATATATTTGGTGAAATCTGAATATTAATTTTGTTTGTTTGTCACAATGCAATTCTTCCTTTACCTTCTATAAACATGCGATAGAGAAAGTAAAACGATAATTTTGAAAACGAAAGGGAATGAGCACTGTTTCCACAAACATATTGATAAATAAAAAATCTGATATGTTACACTCACAAGACACTCTCTACTCTTGTGCAAACTATTTTTACAAACGCTTATTCTCCATCTACTTCGTATTAATCGATATAAACATTTGCAGAAACTATCTTATTGCTAATTTTCTTGTAGGTAGAAGGAGAAAATGGTAGGCTTTAAGCGATAGTCAAATCTTTTAAGAGCTGGTTGCTATGTGGAGCATTCCATTCTCTTTGCATGTCCAGGATATAAACAAATAACGAATTCCCATTTGAGATAAAGTATAAGTATCGGAAAATTCAAACAAACGTCAAGGAATAATTTGGAAGTAGTTCACTCCACACAAAAAATGTGTATGGCATAAATTGTGTGTTTTAACGAGCTCTACAGTTTTTGTGTAGAAAAAGTTTTATCTCTCTTTTACAGCTTACGAGTTATGCAAAAGCCATTCAGAAAGAAGAGGACTTTTGGGGACATTCCCAGAAAATCCCATTTTATTTGTCATGAAAATATTTTAATTATATGATATTGTAATCAAAATTGTTAAGATCCATTTTTGAGATAATCAAAATTTTGAATAATGTTCCATGTAAAGGATAGTCTGGGATGGGGAATTTTCTTGAAAACCTTCGTGTCGCATCTTCGAAAGACACTGAACCTAAACACCAAGTTTGGTATTTATCCGACTTTTCGTTTTTGAGTTATGCTGTTTACAGACACACACGGACCTTTTTCTAAGACTACTTTCTTTGAATTCAGGGGCCTCAAAACATGTGTTTCCGGTGAAATCCCGGTATCGAACTTTTGGGTGGAATGCAATACTTCCCTTAATTACTATACGTAGTAGAGAAAGTAAAAAAACTTCAATATTCGTTGGAATCCTGAATTCCTTCAGAGGGAGAATGCTTTGGTAGTTAGCAAGGAAATATACGTAAGATAAAACCGTAATCTCTGAAGCTATTGAATCGATAATTCTGAAAAGGTGGCATCCCCAATTTTTTCACAAATTAGCTTTTTATGATTTCAAATCCTAGAGTTGGAATTCGCACGTACTAAGAAAGGATTTTTTTTTGTTTCTTTCATCAAAGAACTTTTCCAAAGCACCAGGTTCTTAGGTCCATGTAGACAACCTGCATTTCCAACCAATAACCTAACATTAGTTCAACAACTGAAGTTTTATTTTACAGCGGATGAATATTATGAATTTGGTTTTATCGCAGATAAACTAGTTATTGCAATAGCCAAAATCCATATCAATATTGTCAGTATCGCTGGTCAAACAACAAAGAGATTGCTTTCTGCTGTTCATATACTCCCCCTCAAAAACAGTTATGCTCATCAAATAAAAGTTCTTGACAATGTCACGAAGATGGACATCAGAACATCGAAGTTTCCTGCAGTGAATATGATTTGAGTTTAAATATAATAAAAGTTTCAGATCTAAAAAAGCAGTTTTTATTTTTAAAACTATTCATCTGTGTAAAAGAAAACATTTTTCCACGGATATATATATATATATACATACATACATACATACATATATATGATCTACAATTATTATTTAGGCAGGTATGTGTCACCTCCTATACTCATTAATAGTAAAAATATTACAATATTTTTCCTTCAATATAAATGGAACTAGGCGGTTTCTTGCTTTCGTGTAACATTTAAAAAGTTGGAAATTACGCTTTTTCAAAACGGCCGTTTGAATAAAAAGACCAGTTTTTATACACATTCATCTTTTAGATTACAATTGGAGGTTGAAGTGTATTTAAGTATATGGAAGAAGGTATAAACTATGAGTTGTTGAAAATAATACATGAAACACGGAAACAGGATTAATAAATAAATGTCACTCAACTAATTCCGTAACTGTATAACAAGACCAAGTGACAAATTAAAATTCTAGATAGCAATACAGCATAGAAAACTAGAAAGTTCCACACCCCAACAAATGTAGTACCTACTTGTTTGCAGCTTTAAATGTTTCATAGTTACGTTACACTATTTATAACAAAATATTGCGGATAATAGTACGTATGTTATATGTTTAAAATGAGCCATTACTCAAAAGTTATTCTAAGGAATGCGGTTTTTATGTATGAAATGAAAATATTTTAGCTGGAGGGACATCTGCAGTTGACAGGTTTTTTCTTGTATACTAATTAAGTCTCCGACTCTTAAAGAGCAGATGTCCGAATATTTTGTTCCAACGTATGCTTTTTGTAGGATTAAAACTACACCGATCTTAATGATTAAGAGGTATTTTACCTCAGATATTTCACTGTGCAGAAATAACTTGGTCTTCACGTGTATAACAAAGATCTCGGAAAACGGTTATGTGTTAATTACGGTTGTTGAGAACAAGACTCGTAAATTCCCTCTAGTCTGGAAAAATCCAATTAGGTTTTTGAAGAAAGGACGAGCTTGCTGCTTGAGATAACGTTTAGACTGGATTGATCAGTCCAACAAGGAATGTCTCCAGTCATGCATGGATTGTTCCGGTTAATAGCTTTAGGAAATTCAGAAAACAGAGCCTTTTGATGTTGGGTATTTCCAGAAGATCAGACCAATAAAAACGACAAAATATGGGACAGTGTGATTATAAAAGCTAAGGGCGATGAAAAGATTCAATAGTAAATCTAGTTTAGTGAAAAAATTTCGGGAAAATATTGTAATAGGAAAGATAACACAAAGTATACCAAAAAGACATTAGCAGGCGTGTTGATAGCGCTGAAACCATTATATTGTAATGGAATTTGAATTACAGAGCGGAATAGTTCAGGGGTAAAGTCTGTGGCCCGCATACGGGAGCTCCCGGGTTCAAACACTCGGGGTCGACCGATCTGACCAAATGTTTTTTCACGAGTTTCCTAAGTCACTAGGCGAATACTGAGTTGGATAATTTGATCCACGAATTTCCTATCATCCCTTTCATCACTACATTTCATTTCGTCCTTCACCGCCATACCAGGCACTGGGCTGATCACCCATCCTGGATATGGTATTATCGATATCTTGCTTGCTCCTCGGTATGCTACTAACCAAAGGCATTTGCTTGTAAGTTTTGGGGGGTGTTAGTTCTAGAATGAGGAGGGTAATCCGTTGAGGAAAAAGTAGAAATTTTTTGAATTGTGGCCGAAAAAATTAAAACAGACATCTAGTGAATGAAAGGAATTCCCTTCGAGCAATTTCAGGACAAAACCGAATATTGTGATCACACGCGGGGTTAACTGCAGGTCGCCGATAAGTGCCTCCCGTCCCGGGGCATAGGTGGGACTCGCGATCCCGTTGGAACAGTAGCCAGCGTGAAAACAATAGGATAGTGAGTGTGAAATAAAAAGGAGCTCTCTATGTGCCTTCGTTTCGGCATATTCAAGTATATTCTTGTTCTTGAAAGTTCCGCTTTGTGTATGAGGCCTATATATAAGTGACCGCTGTCGCCAGGACGAGAGCGTTTAGTTCAGTTGAATCGAGTTCTGTTAGAAGTAGTGCTACGCTCAGTGCCTGGTGATAAAGTTTCACAGTAATTGGTGTTCTCATTTGTTACAATATTTAACTTAAGTTGTTATAAAACGGAAGAACAAAAATGCACAATAACTTATTTAAATCGAGTGCATGGAGTCGTGTTGATATAATCCGCAGTGATTTATGTTGGTAGGAAATACTAAACACCTCTTCTAATTCGCCTATTCCTTCGCTCCGGTGTTCATAGGTTAATGTTTGAATGCCAGACTTTTAATATCAAATCAATACGAGACGAACTCATTCACGGATTGGTGTGAACCATCGTGGAAATGTATGCCCTCCAGCCACTCAGGTGAAATGTTTCCCTACTCCTCCCTTTTGCCGCTTACCTAGCTTGACTTTTTATACGCTAATGCATGTATGTCAGAATTGAATTTAAACCAATAAGAGACTGGCTCACCCAGGGCCGGGTGCAACACAAGAGTATAAGAAAAACGATGTAGGAAAGAAGTAACCTCGGCACGTTTCCATATACTCGTAAATTACCTCAGATGGAAATGTATAAACACAAATGGAGAAGAAAGAGATGGAGAAGGGAAGTGCAAGAAAAGGATAAGGCAGTTTAATTAAACGGAAAAGAAGAAATTAAAGGTTCCAGTGTCATCCAGTTAGAAAATATATTTTTAAAAAATTGAAGAAAAATCATCGCCAATATACTTAATGGGGAATGTCACTCTTCTGGCCTCAAGGTCCTCCGGTTCAAAACCCGCATATGTATGTATGCATCTGAATTAGCTCCCAGGAGAAAATTCGTCATCTTAATTGACTCATATATCCTTATTAGAAAAACAGCTGTCAATCTGATTGGCTTCTTAACTGCACTATATATAAAGATGAAATATATTAGTAAATTTTCCTCGAAGATATCTCGGAAGCTACTCATCTAATTTCAACCACTTCTTCAATTAAGATTAGTTTATGCCATTTATATGTAATGCATGCTATCGCTTTGTAACAATATATTATTATTTAAAGCGAAAAAAGTATGTGAATACCACATCTAATTGCTCATGTTTTGCTAGTATTTAGGTTGGCTTCTTTGGAAGTAGTAGATAAACCAGGCCGATTAATTCAATTAAATTCTTATCCCGTTTCTTTAATATGCACTACAACTTCATTAACTGAATGTTTTGGCCTTCTCTACAATTTTCTTCCATTCTCTATGATCTTTGGTCAGTTAAATCCAATTTCTTATCTACATGTTTTTCAGATCATTACTTATATCATCAAACCATCTGTTTTTAATCTTTATTCGAGATGTTTCCATTTATTCTATTATTTTGACAATTCTCTCATCTTGCATTCTATACAAGTGTCCAAACCATCTTAGTCTCTGTATTGTTATAAAATTTATGATGACTTGTTTCAATTAAATTTTCTGTCTCTAAAATGAAACATTGTTTTCTCCTTTTCTTCCCTAAATAGGCTCTTTTGTATACGTGGGGTTTATTTAAAGTACTATTTTATATTTTGCCGCTGCAGCGCTGCAGTTGCAATTATGAGCATGCGCGATCACTTCCTCCATTTATTAGGAAGCAAGACGCAGCTGTAAACGATCGCCACTTTGTGTTTTCCTGTAGTTAGAGCACGTCGAAATGTTCAAAACAATCCAACGACCCGCCGACTGTAAAGCATTTTTAGAAACATATCGGTGTCTGTGTGTGTGTGTGTGTGAGTGTGTCAACAGCATAACTCAAAAATGAAAATTCGGATAAATATCACTCTTGGTATTTAGGTTCAGTACCTTCGAAAGATGCGACACGAAGATTTTCAAGAAAATCCCCAACTTCAACTACCCTTTACATTGAACATTTTAACGTTTTGATTAAAATATAATATGTATGTATATATTAAAATGTATATCTTTAATTTTATGGGAATAGCCTGTGATGTCCTCTTCATTCGAAAAGAATTTTGTATAATCTTGTACAACTGGTGAACGTTAAGAGATAGACGAAAGCGTACCACACAAAAAATCAGATCTCTTTAAAACACACAACTTACATACATAAAATTAGTTCTTCTGTGGCATAAGCCGTCTCTGAGATATCCATTATTAAAAGTTTGACTTGTTCAGTACTAGTCATTCTTTTAAAGTCTCATCGATTTTCAGTTGTTTCTCGCGATTGAATGGAACAGTGTGGAATTTTAAGGCCAGCATATAGCATCCAGTTCTAAAATATTTGACTATCACTGTTCTATTTGTATCTATAATGAAATGTGTAATGTGGCTATTTCTGCAAATGTTCATATGGATTTAAATGTAGTGGGTATAAAAATAAACTTTAGTAAGAATAGTTTGTATACCCACTAATAAAGATAGAGGGTAGAGAAAGGCCTGTGAATGCATCACAGATTTCTTTCTTACAGGTAACTTGATGAAATTGTGTACAAAAGGTGACAATGACGTCATTCCTTAGCAACGATTATAGCACGCATGTCGAAATTAGCCGTTAGGCATGATGTTGAGTGCAATAATACCTACCATCAGTACAAAAATTGCATAAAATATTTTACACACAATCTGCTATTCTGGTACATCTCAGGAACTATTAGTCATCGTATGAGAAAAATAACATTTGCGCCCGGTTTATACCTATATCGAGGAATTGAATATTATGGCGTATTATTATTTTATTTTCATTACCAGACGCACTGTTGTGCTGTATTGTTGCTGCCAGATGTAGCATTATTGTCTCTCTTTAGTTATATTTCGGCTTAACGGTCTTTCCTTTCGGTGCGGATCACCCCAAAGGGAAAGATCTGTTTGAAACTGTCTGGTATGACACCAACCCTGTCTGGTTTTGACTAGACACGGTTGGTTTGGGTTAAGATAGCGTCACTCCAGTGGAAGTGGTCGTTGGAGCCAGACGTGTGTGTGGCCCGTCTATGGTTTGTTGGCATCTCCCTCCATCCTGTTTCCTTTGTTCATTATGTAGAGTCGCCGAACGTTTTGTGAATAAATCCCAGTATGTGAAGGGAATGTGTGTTATGTAATTCTTCAGTGTAATATAAAACCCACGCCTTCCTCTTAATTTAAACACCAAGTTCCCAGACTTCTTGCCGCCAGCGAGATGCGCCAATCCATGTGCGTGTTGGGGTGACCTAAATTAATTGTTTTCTGGGAACGTTTTGCCCTTCAGCCCAACATGTAACAATATTTAAGGATATAACTTATATACCTTGATAAAAGAATTGGTGAACCAGAAGGGTAGTAAATTAAAGAAATTTGCATTAAATTCCACACAAATACTACGTGTATAAAACAAACATATTTGATTTATAATAAGCTGACCTAAACACAATATAAAATAGTATCTTAACTCTATGTGAGAACTATAAAAATTTGGGGTGAGGGAGAAACGGGAACAAATACAATCATTTAGTAACAAACGGGTTTGCATATGCAAATTAGGGTTAACGTGTCATGCATGTCAGTTACAACGTTTAATTGTAAAATTGTATTGCTCTTCTGGTTCAAATAGCTTTTTAAATGTGATTGTTCACTTTTCTGAAACATATTTAGCATTGGAAAAGTGAAACTATGACTGAACTTAGATTTTATAACCCTGCCAATCCGTTTTCTTATGTTTATTGCCAAGTCATGCATAATGTGAAGTTCTACTCACATTTTGATTTATTTAACAGTATGTCTCATATTTGAGAACAGGACACAGCATAATAAATACGAAATTTAGAGAAACATTCGTCTTGAGGCCGCCGAATCCGAGAAAAGGCACTTTTAGAAAAAAAAAAGTCCGAGTGTTTGTGTGTGTGCGTGTGAAAAACTTAACCCAAAAACGAAAAGTACCTTGGTATTTAAATTCAGCATCTTCCAGGGATGCGGCACGAGAGTTTCAAAAAATCGATTACCATCCCAAACTACCCTTTATATGGAAATGTTTTATTATTTCAATTTTCTCAAAAATTGATCTAGCGATTGTGACTAAATACCACGTGTTTAGGATATTTTATAACAAATAATATGTGTATCTTTTCCGATAATAGCCTCTTCATTCTGGATGAGTTTTGTGTTATTAGTAAACTATAAGAGAGAGACAAAATCTACTACACAGAAAATTTAGATCTCGTTAAAACCCACAATTTTGGCAAATAAGTTTTATTTGTAATATTCTTTGTTATTGGTTTGATTTTTGAAATACTTGTACTTTTCTCAAGAGTACAATCACTATTCTTTTTTTCTCGTGGTGATCCAATGGAATATCAGTCACCATATAGCGACCAGCTCTAAAAAGTTCTGTCACTTAAGCCTACTGTGCATGCCCTAATCCCCTTATAGCTACAAGAAACTACCTAATAAATCCATTATGTAAATGTTTATCTTGATTAATGCGAAGTACATAGAAGCATATGCTTTTGTAATAATAATACATTGAAGAATATGTAGAGAATGTCAAGTAAATGTAACACATCAGACATTTATAAAATCGTGTATCTGTGTGTGAGTGCGGGTGTGTATTTAAGCTCAGCAACTTGCAAATATGTGATACGAACATTTTTAAACAAATCATCCCACCCCAAAATAGCCTTTATGTGATGAAGTTTTCGATATTTTTTTGTTTTCTCAAAAATGGCTGTAACCATTTTGATTAAGATACCTATTTGATGCATTTATATGAAACAAAAAACGTATGCTTTGAATTTGCTGGCAATAGACCGTGAGGTCGTCTTCATTTGAATAAAATTTTGTATAATGTTGTAAAACTAGTAAACTAAAGAGCTAGACAAATAGGTGCTGCACAAAAATATATATCTCTTTAAAACATAAGTTATTTCAAATAACTGTTTCGGCACGAACAATTTCCAAGTTATACGTTATTATTAGTTTGAAATTTTCAACGCCTTCTGTAATTTGTCGCTATTCGATTGTTTCTTGCGATATAATGGAAAGAGTATGGAATTTCAAAGCCAGCGTATTGCGCCCCGCTTTTAAACTATGAATATGGATTCTGTTTGCTCTATCCCCCTTGTATCTGTAACGAAATGTGTAAAACAGCTACATATTTCTGCAAAATTGTGTCTCGATTAACACAAAATACATAGAACAAATCTGATGTGTTACATCCACATTACTTTTTCTTGTAGATACAAGGGAAATATGGTAGACCTTAAGCGATAGTCAAATCTTTTAAGAGCTGGTTGCTATGTGGAACAACCCATTCTCTTTGCACGTCCAGGACATTCCCATTTGAGAAAATGTATTTTGGAAAATTCCAACAAATAACAAGAAATATCCCGGAAATGGTTCACTCCACAAAAAATATATATAACAGAAATTATGTTTTAACGGGCTCTACATTTTTATAGAAAATTTTTGTATATTCCTTACGGTTTACCAGTTATGAAAAGCCATTCAGAAAGAAGAGGACTTTTTGGGACATTCCCAGAAAATTCAGGACGTACGTTTTATTTCTTATTAAAATATCTTAAATGTATGCTATTTTAGTAAAGACCGTAGAGCCATTTCTGAGAAAATCAAAAATTTTTAAATATGTTCCATGTAAAGATAGTTTGGGTGGGGGATTTTCTTGAAAAATGTTGTTCGCATCTTTGAAAGATATTGAGCCTAAATACCAAGTTTGGTATTTATCTGACTTTTCGTTTTTGAGTTATGATGTTTACAAACACACACACAAACCATTTTTTGAAAGTGCTTTTTTTTTGGTTTCAGTGGAACTCAAAACATGTATTTCCGGTGAAATCTCGGTGTCGAATTTTTTAGTGGAATGCAATAATTCCCCATCTTATACGTAGTAGAGAAAGTAAAATATGCTTTCATAGTAATATGTAGAATCAGTGTAGATAAATAAACCATAATGGGTAGAGAAAATCATGCGAACTCAAAATATCTTTCTTTTCCATTTAAACTTCTCTTCTGAGCTTGAATTTCCTGGAAACAGTGGTTCGATTTAGGCTCATCGCCGGTATAGCTTAAACCGGATTATTGCTTAGGGAGAAATTGTGCTAATGGGAATATCCATTCTACTGTATCGCGCTTCTATATAATTAACTTGTTCCCGTGTTTCTGTAAAGTATTATCACGTTTAACGCCTAACTTGGGCCGCCCGATAAAGTACTGGACTTAGCCAGTTTGATTAGTGGTAAATTAGTGTCAAATAAGTATAAATTGTTCAGAGACTGCCTTAAGCAACTTGCAGAACACAGCGGTTGTATTGTCTTTCTTCGCACCTGGCTTTAGATCATTATTGTTAACTCAACGTTAATGACCACATGCATGCTCTAAGTGAACAGCCACCAGCTACAAACAAAAAGGACAGCTGGACTATTTCCTCTCACCTAAATGTAGACACCAGACAGCTTAACGTACACTATGAGCGAAAGTTTAGATTTTGTTTACTCATAATTCTCTTACTTCCCACTCGTCAAAATTACCCAAGGAATAAGAAAGATTTAGAGGAGCATAGGCTTTCTCCACCGGTATCGAAAAGAAACGTATTTCGGGCTGTAAGGGCGTAATTCATTGCTATTTCTCCTCTGCAGCTCCCCAGGAGTATCAATTACAACTACCGCACACATCTTCATCGGTAAGCTAGACGTCACCTTTGCATTCTGGCAGCAAGTCTGCCGCGGTCGTAAAAGAATCGTCTGGGAAAATGAAGGGGAGGAATCCCAGCGGACCATGCCTCATAGTCCGTAAAACATTTATCCTTGAAAATAAAACTCAGAGGTACATTTCCTTATTTCCAAATAATTATAATAAATGGAAAAATATGCGTTTTACTTATTTATCCAAGTACTAGTTACTACTGAACCGGTTTTTTTGGTCAATGGTCAATCATAATCCTTCTCTCATCGATAGTGCTACTCGACAAACCGTCCAAGCGTGTCGGAAAGTATGCCACTGGCAATATTTGCTGTACTTAGAAACACTGTAATTTAATACTGCCAATGTGACCCATACCTACCAACCAATTGTGGGTAACAGCCACAGGTAACACAAAATGTTCGAGCTACTTTGCATACTGAAATCCATCTAAATAAAGCGACAGCAACGCCACTACTATTTAACCGAGGCAGTATTTTTAACACTTAAACGATTTCAGTCAAATTATATAATATATAAATTCAATAACAGCCCGCCTTAAAGCCATACTTGTAACAATACATAAAAAGTGTATATTACAGTCATTGTATATGTTTATATTATTGTATCCATGTGTAATAATCTTATGTGAATATATTACGTAACTTAATAATCTAGGAGCTGTGAGAATAATAGGTTAAAAGTTGCTAACAATGAGGTAACAATGAGGTAACTTTGAGGCAATAATGAATTTGAAAGTTTAAATGTTACTAGTCATTATTGGAGCAACAATAATGTAAATTTTGAGACAGTTTAAAAACAGTCAATCAACAGCCAGAAAAAGATTTAGTTAAATGAAGGTATTCCATTGGATTTGGAATAGCCATTCAGAGAATTGAAATACAGAAATTTACAAGTTTAGGCGGTTGAAATCAGTTCAGTTGGTTGCAGACAGCGTTACTAGCCAGACGCAAAAAGTGTCCTCAAGAGATATAATACGATTCGTGTGAGTCGAAAAATAGTTTATGTATTAAAAAGTGCAAGTTTTTAATAAAAACATCTCACAGCTATCTCTCTCCCCCCCTCTCTCTCTCTCTGTCTCTCTCTCTCTCTCTATGAGTGAAGTGTTATTTAAATCGTATCAAGCATTAATACAAGGAGAGAAGTAAAATTACAATCTGTGTAAGCCTACATTCTTGTTGCACCACAACCCTGCTAAGAGAAACGTGTCTCTAAAAATAATACTAACGCAGCTGAGGCAAACATAAATATATAATATTTAATGAATCAGACAAATTACAAAGTTAATATTTTTAAACTTAGAGTGAAGGTTACCGGAAACTGTTTACCATACGTGCGGTTGCAACTACTATAAGTTCGGCTCCCCAACAGTTGAAATATAATACAACTCCTTCAATACGACCTACCTCAAACCGCGATATATGATTGCCAAAAAGTGCAAGTAATGCTGGGACACTTACACTTGATCTCTTTTAAGCTACGATTATATTAATATGGTTGTAATGAAGTAATATTAAAAAACGTTATCACTTCAGAAATCAAAACTATTCTCGTGTTAATCTAACGGTATATAATAAAATTATTTTAATTTTAATATATGCTATTACTAAGTAGAATATATGCTTAAATTTATTGAGATATAACTTTTGTTGCTTTTGTGCAATAGAATGTAAAGTAGTATGCCTTAATCTTCTTTGAATAAACGATTTAGGCAAGTGGTTCTTCAGAAAAATACTTTATTTTAATAAGTCATTTTTCATTACACAAAAATTGCAAGTCTGGTTCACTTCAAATGAATAAAAAGTAAACAGGTAGTAGTAGTAGTAGTAGTAGTACTACATGATCATTCGTAATAAAAAGCCATTTTTGGATGATCAAGTAATCCATATTATCGTGTAGCAATAAACCGGTTACAAATAAGTACAATGTATTTATAAACGAATGTTTTGTTTAGTCTGTTCATTATCACAATGCAGTTTTGACTTTTATTTTAATTTAATTTGAAAACAGGGGTTTAGGTTTAAATAAATGTATAAAAAGATGTAAGGCTTCCCAACCAAACAAAAATTTAAAGGTTAGTTTAGAGAAAGTACCGTACGTTTATAGTCCCGCAGATTATACCTACAAGGAAATAAAAATTAATCTTATATCGTTTGAAAAAGTGACGAGTTTAACAGATGACAGCCACATATTATACCTAGACAAAAAGAACTGCCAGAACACAATGGAGTTGTTCTAGTGATAAAAATAATGCGCTGAAGTAGACAGCATAACCAAACGAAAGCATGAGAGAAAAATCTGATGATACATTCACATGACTTTCTCTACCCCCTACCGCTTATTAGTAGGTATACAAATTACTCTTACTCAAGCTTATACTTATATCTTCTATATTTAAATCCAAATAAACCTTTGCAGAAATAGCTACATTACGCATTTCGTTATAGATACATAGCGAACAGCGATAGTCAAATGTTTAAGAGCAGGGGCGCTATATGCTGACGTTAAAATTCCATACTATTTCCACGCAATCGCGAGAGACAACTGAATGTTGAAAGGACTTTAAGAGAATGACCAAGAAATGAACGATTCCAGCCTTTAATAACGGATATTTCAGAAACGGCTTATGCCACAAAACATATATCTAAGAAACTGTGTGTTTTACACATATTTTGTGTAGTACGATTTCACCTAACGCGTAACCAGTTATACAAGCTTATACAAAATTCCTTCCCAATGAACAGGATTTCTATGGCTATATCCCGAAAATTCAAGATATACGTTTTATTTGTCGCGTAAATATATTTTATATATACATATACAGAGTGTGCCAAAAGACTCCAACCGCCTGCGCGGTGTTTTTCCTGTCCGCCTCCTCGGTGCTCGTTGCCGTCTGCCGCTATCATCGAAAGGCGCGGATGAAACCATACAACATTTTTAAAACTACCTTTAAACGCTTTACTTACCAACTTTACGAAAGGAGCTGCTGAAACTGGCCATCGTCGTTGTCCATACATTTTTGGCACCTCTTTAGGAAACTATCCATCACTCTCCGTAGTTCACGTTGAGAAATTTACTGGCCGATAATTTGTTTTAATTCTTCTAGGGTGTGTGGGTTTGTCTAGTATACTTATGTTTTAAGTTATCCCGGAGGGGTATTTTACGAACAATATTACCGGCTGCGCGGTGTTTTTCCACTGGGCGTGTGGAAATACGATAAAACATGATAACGCAGTGCTGCTATGAACAAAGTTACGCTGTTGTGGATTTGCTGTGCAGTGTGAAGTGCAGGTTTGAGTTGACGGTGACGTGATGTAGTTCAGTTATTACGAGTTATTTATTATTTTGTCCTGTACTTAGTCACAAAGTATATTGTGGCTCAGTATATGTTTTCTACTGCACAGCGTTCGTATATGTTAACTCAGTCAGCTCGCCAAGTGATAGTACGATTTGCAGAAAGATTTCCAGGTGTAAAAGTTCCAGGCCGTACAACAATCCATGAACTTTATAGTAAATTTCAGGCTACAGGAAGTGTTCTGGCTAAGAAATCTAAAAGACGGCGTTCGGTTCTTACCGAAGAAACATTAGACAACATCGGTCATCGTTTGGATCGTTCCATGATGGATAGTTTCCTAAAGAGGTGCCAAAAATGTATGGGCAACGACGGTGGCCAGTTTCAGCATTTCCTTTCATAAAGTTGGTAAGCAAACCTTTAAAAGTAGTTTTAAAAATGTTGTATGGTTTCACCCGTGCCTTTCTAATGATAGCAGCAGACGGCAGCGACCGGTAACGGACGCGGACAAGAAAAACACCGCGCAGGCGGTTCGGAATCTTTTGGCTCATCCTGTGAATACATGTATAGGATATTTTAATCAAAATCGTTAGAGACATTTTTAGAAAATAAAAAATTTCTAAAAATATTCCATGTTAAGTTTTCTTGGGGGTAGAGGGATTTTCTTAAAGATCTTCGTGTAGCATCCTTGGAATATACTGAATAATAATATTAGTCGTGTTTTATTTGGAGGAATTTATGATAGTCATTTTAGGGTCAATTTAATTTTTTTAAATGGGAACCTAAAATTAGGGTCAAATTAAATGTCCTCCAAACGAAACACGACTAACGGCATTTACTTTCCTCCATAATATCAAGGACTTTTACTCAAGACATTTCCTTCTAAACACTTGCCTTTGGAGATATTGTATAGCCTCAACTTAGAGGTCCACCCTGTATATAATACCGAATCGGATAAATTCGTTGGATCTGTTTCAAGCTAATGTGCAAAAAGTGCCTTTGTTAATGTCGATTAAATGCAAAAATTTCCAATACAAAGCCACCGATAAAAACATATGTACTGCTCCCCGAAAACAGAAATCCAAAGCCAATCAATTTTGGATGGAGTTTCCTTTGATTGTGATGTCCAGGAGGCCGGTGCCGGGAAGTCGAAGATAAACAATGATAGGTAGTGCTCTTACCAGTGTAAACACCGGTCGCACTATCGGAAAATAACCAGAACCTTCTGCAAATTTCTTCCCTCCTTCCAAAACGTGTGTCGAAACAGCTCTAGTATGTTCCTTGGAAGATTCCACTGGCTATATAAGCGAGCGTTCTCGCGAGTAAGTTAGTTGAATTAATCATTCGGTGAGCGAGCGAGTTGACAGGAGAGTTTCTGGTGCGACAGTGCAGTCTCCGAACGAGATTGTGGGACTGCTATGGCGTACGCATGCTGCTGCGGAGTGAGTGAAGAGTAGACTATGTCACGAGGAAGTGAAGTGACGGGGAAATTAAACTAGATAAAAACAGAACAGTAACAATAAAAACAGTGACGAGTGACAGTTGAAAAACTGGACAAGGTTTTATACATACTCCAATGGTTTAATTTCTTATCGTTTCTACTCTTGGGTAAACCTCAAAGCTAAAGAAAAGGCAGTCTACTTAAGAGAAGGGATCCTAAAAAAATAGCCTTATAAGGCAGCGAGATAAACCTCTACTTCTAACAAGCGATTAGAGATTTTCTTGTCAAAATGGAAGGATGGTATGGGAAGTATAGAAAAGAGAGAATCCCGGAAACAGAACCAAAAACAAGAATATAATAGCATAGTAGGCACTTCATAAAAGAAAACAACTATGTACAAGTAGGAGATCTCTAAAGAGGAAAGCAAGAAAATAAATGAAAATTAGAAGAGAAGGAAATAAACACAAGAAAATTTGTAAAAGTAAATAGGAATAAAAGAACTGGATTGTAATAAGGGAAATAGGAGCATAAGGAGAAGAGAAAGAAGAAATAAAGAGGAGGATATTTGTTGACATAAAACATGAGCAGTAATCAGGTCAGTTTTTAGCTTGACCGAATGTTCTGTTAATTGCTCCATTAATCCCTTAGATTAGTTGGCTGTTTATTCAGCGAGAAGAGTAGAACTGTGCAGGCAGGTGTTAAGTCTGCTAACTAATTGCAGCTTGCCACTTGGGGAACTGCCCACTACCACGCCCCCTCTTGGATCACTATCGTATACAAGTTATGACCACCCATGTTCATCATGTAAAAATGTTTTGTGATACGTATTAAGAAAAACGCGACCTGTCAGGTACTTCACTTGATAACCTGCCCAGTACTACAGGTGTTAGCTGGTCATGTGCATATCCTATAGACAGCTCATAGTTACTAGCATCATAAAAACTTACTCTTCTACTGTCATTCCCTTCTTTTTATATACTTTTTTATCTTGTATACACTCCAGGCTTGTGTAGAGTTTAACCAGACTTCTACTTATCAAGATTTTTGAAGCTGTTACCTCCTAATAAGGCCGAATTACAAGGAAAAGGCAGTATGATCAAGAATCAAGTCCTTGATTAAAGCGATTGCAAAGTTAGAAAAGTGTAAGATTTATCCAAAGGAACTTGAGTTTAAAAATTTAATAATTCAAGAACAGAAATAATCAATAAAGACGTAATGCGTTGTTAACTGTAACGCTAACACAAATGTGCAATAATTATAATCTGTGTTTAATGGTAATTCCAGTATTTTGTGTTATTAGGTTGCCATATTTCCGCTATCCCAAATTCTATGGAAAAGTAAGGCGAAACTGAAACAAGCACCGTCTCTTCTCTTTCGGCACAAGACTTCTTCCTGGTGTACGGGGCTTCAGTAGATTACGTCAGCCATGTATTCCTTCGACATCACCTCGTAGCAACGAGCAGTAGGAGTGAAAAAGAGATTTCGTTGTCACAGCCCCGCGAATGTCGCCAGTTTGAATACAGGATTATTGCATCAAGATGAAGCGACAATTTGAAGCAAGAACGACGACCGTCACTTTTGAAGCCGATTACTTTGCCTGCTTCGTTGTTGATACTGCTGCCGTGATCTCGTAGCTCGTTCTGTTGTCTCGTGCGCCAGCTGCTCTAGTGGTAAGCTATAAGATCTTTTTCTCAGGATATGCATGAGCGTATTGTTAAGGGATAACACCAGTTTAAACTGATGAGAAATGTGATCTAATACAGGAGCTCTTGAAGCGAGTTGCGAACTGATTTTGAATTGTAGCACTCGAAATTGTAACAACTGAATTATTACACCTGTTAACTTCCGCAGTATCAACTTTACGGTTTGAAATACTGTTTCTGGAATAAAAGAAGCTGGAAGCGTAACTTGCCGTGAGTCGCTAAAATGCTTATCGGCGAGACCTCTCTCAATAGTCGCGAAGTCTTACAGAAGCGCGTCACTGAGCGCTTAAACTATCACACGAACAATACCTACCGAAAATCGGAGTTAGAGTATGCACAACTGTGTGCATGAAGGTGTACACTAACGAATGTAAGTACCTGTGTCAGTACCAGAGAGAGAGAGAGAGAGAGAGAGAGAGAATAACTGTCTAAATTGCACACCTTTACTACTTTTAACTCCGTCTACTTCATTACTACCCATTAACGTTATTTTTCACGCGCAGCCAATGCTTAAAATCCTCTTCATGTAATCTCTTAACTATCATGGGCCTTGGCTAAAATTTCAGTATATAAGTGCCTTTCTGTTTTGAATTCTGCCTACGTGACCCTGCAAGATTCCCAGAATCTTTAAGCTAATGCGTTCGCTACTTCGGCTGATACTAATGACTTTCGCTAACCTGACTTCCTAATAACCTTCATCTTTCCGGACAAACCTTTCAACTCAAGCTTGTTACATTATACATTGATGTAATATACGGAAATTATTTTTTGCAATTATTTTTCTATCTTACTGTTATTTCTTTATTCGATTATTCATATCTGCCCGTGAATAAATACGGTATCAGGGGTTACCATGAAATTTATAATTTTTGACGCTAAGTAATCACGGTTTTATTTGTAGCGGTGACTTGGGTGCTTTTTAAATGTTACATTGTTTTAAATTGTACGCCCAGTTTAACTATCTGCATTAATTTGCTCATTCCTAGAGTTTGTTAATCATTTTACAGGCATCAGCCGAATAAGACAGTTTGGTACACTTAACTCAGAGGGATTTTATGTACATATAAGAAAGTTTAAATTAATGTTCTGTATCATTTTGGTATTCAGAAGTTGAATGAGATGGAGTTTAATTGTATACAAGAAAGTTAATACAGATCGTTCGTTCTTGTAGTGTAGTATTATAATGCTCAATTGTAAAATTCCTGTGCTTAAAAGTGTTCTTTGTTCCCCTTTGAATCTTCAGTTTTATCCTTCGAGGACTTATCTAGTATTATTATACTGCTTTTATGTTGATGTCGGTGTCTGAAACCGTAATCTTTACCCCTAAACCCATCCTTTGAGGAGGTTCTTGCCATGTTTACTCGTAATTCTGCTCTCAGTCAATGAAACAGACTGGGCTTAATGTACGAGCGGGTCGGGGTTGTAGTAACGGTGTACTCCGACTCCACGTCAAGTACACACATAACTGCAGAGAACATCAAAAGGAATGCAATGTCCCGAGCTATAAGTGACAAATGGCTTGGGAACAAAAGCATGTGTAAACTCTATGAGGGCGGCGATATCATTTAGCACATTCCTTAATAATAGATGTGACAATGTTTTGAAGCCCCTGAACTGAAAAAAAAGAAACAGTTTTAGAAAACGTCCGTGTATCTATCTGGTGGGTATGTGCCTGTAAACAGAATACATAACTCTAAAACAAAAGGTCCGATGAATACCAGGTATTTAAGTAAATTTATTCCAAAGATGCGACATGAAGATATTTTATAAAAAAAATCTCCATCTCAAATTACCCTTACTATGGAAAATTTTCAATGTGTTTTGCTTTCTCAAAAATGCTTCTAACGAGTTGTTTCAAATACCAAACATTTAAGATATTTATATCATAAACAACGATTGTATAACACATATACCTTGAATTTTCCTTAAATCGTCTATGACGTCCTCTTTATTTATTGAATTATTTTATATACGCGGGAAACTTAAAATATAAGCGTACTACAGTAAAAATTCGTAGCTCATTAAAGCACATACTTTATGTTTTCAATGTTTCTTTTATTATTGTCGTTAAGAATTTATGTACCATTGCGGATTTTTGGTTGAATTTTTCGCATCTTGAAACGTTAAGCGAATGTTATTTTCCTTCTCATGAGATCTTATAAAGAGAACGTTAAATTAAATTGGGTTTTATTTATGGACGCCCTTTAACTCTTGTGGTCCTTAGCGTTCCATTATATATTGGGAGTAAAAGACCGGAAATTTTGCTCAGAGACTTCTTTGTCAGGCTTGAGGTTCTTTTACGTGCCGTAAATCTACGCGACCTTGGGAACTAGAGGTTAGAATGGTAACCACTACACCACGGAGGAAGACTCTTGCAAAGAGGATGTAACAGTCAACGTAGAATTCGTCGATGGATTAAGTAATTAATTTTCTCAGTCTTCTGCATGCTTTTGGAACCTTCAAGAATACGTATATTAAAACATTTTCAAGGGTATACTTATAATGGTTATTAGGAAATAAATAGAAGAATGCCTTTTATATGAATTATTTATAGAATGCATCTGAAAATAAATCAGACTAGCTAGAGAAAACCGTGTGACTTTTGGAAATTAGATTGTATAAAATACCATATAAAATCTTATAACAAATTAGGTCCCAGAGACGATTAATGCCGAGGAAAAGTTGAGAATTAATGGACATTTGCCTTTGCAGAAACCTTATGCAGCCAACTAGATCCCAACCGAGTTTCGAACTCCCTCCGTACCGCTCTCATCCAACCTGAATGTTACGCATTACTACTTTATAACGTTCGTGACTGTAAACATTTTATTTTGAACACTGATCTCATATCCAAGACTACTTGTAACACTCCAGCCTTGTAGATATGCTAATAGCTTTATTCACGATATATCAGAACTGTCTCCAGGGTTGACATGAAATGCAATGGCGCACAACCGTGTTGAAAATAATTCCTCCCCAAATAACTAATGAATGAATCATGCTTGGCATTGTGTATGCATCTGGCTGTTCGAAACAAGAGTAATTAAATCAACCAACGTCTCATCTAATTTTCTGGCACCACATGATGTTTATATCTTCCAACACTATCTCCCGGTTGGCGTGAAGTAGCAGACGTGCTATGCGTGGGTTGGGGGCTTTTTGCTTCAAAGAAAATTGAAATATAATAACAGTTCGATCAGGAGAAATTATAAAAGCCGCCACACCTGAGGGGCGTTAGGCGAGGACCTCACACGTCGTCCCCTTTCTGAATTAGATGGAGAAATCTTCCCATCCCATTAGAGTTTTGATCATTCGTGCTCCTTCGTGATGATGGTACGTCACTAAGAATATATATACGCAGAAGCCAATGTTTTATTTAACTGGGTTCTTGCACGCGACCGTTTCGTCTCAATTATTTTAGGTGTACTGAACACCCAATCGTTTGTGTAAGAGTGTGTTATTGCCCCCGGGGGCGGATAGGTGGTGTGAAATTTCTTGCCGCCTCGGCTGCTTTTGTTTTTTCGTTTACTTATTTCATGTCTAGCTTCCATGCTTCTTTACTCCGGCTTCACACTAATTCTACGGAGGCTAATTAATGTTGGACCACACAGATTTCCCTGGAATATTAATTCGGTAGCCAGTAGAGGAGAACGGGTATAAAAAGTGGAGATGCTGGCTTATTAAAAGTTGTTTCATCCGTGAGAGGTGCACGAAAAATTGTAAATGGATTTAGATAATCATATGTATTAGATTTGGTGAAATTAACTTCTCTTACTGTTTGGAATGAGCAGGGCTGATCACGCAGATATCAGGTTTTCTTTCCTGCATATCATTATCAGCAGCTACGCTTGTATTTAATTGACCTGTTCTAATTATAAAGAACCTTTATTTGGACCAAAGTTGATCTTTCCCATATGTTAATAGTTCTACTCTTAGTCTTTTTCTCGTCACTTGGAAGAGAGATTCCTTCCTTCTCAAATTTTAGTTTATCTATCGCATTATGTGCAGCTGATATACTTTAATGTAAATCAGAAACAAACATGAAAACCCTTATGTATGCAAATGACCAAATTTAAATCCCTGATAATGAATATAACTTACAGAACTTTATGAATTAACAAGATTGTAACGCATCATAAAAAACATTTCTAGACAGTAAACGAGGCATTTAAACGCAAAGATCTAAAATAAAACTGCAAACTAAATTAATAGAGCAAGTTAAACTCTATTTAAATTTTAGGACAGAACCGAGACTCTTTTATATATTGAGGCAGTATTTTTAACACTTAAATATTTTTCAGCCAAATTATATAAAATGTAAATTCAACAGCCCACCTTGAAGCAATAAGTGTATGTAATAATTTGTAAAATGTATGTAACAGTCATTGCATATGCCTATATTATTGTGTCCATGTGTAATAATGTTATGTGAATATATTACGTAATTTAATAATGTAGGAGCCATGAGAATAATAAGTTAAACGTTGCTAACAATGAGGTAACCTTGAGGCAATAATGAGTTTGAGAGTTTAAATGTTATTTGTGATTATTGGAAGCATTAATGTAATTTTAGTGACAGTTTATAAAAAAATAGCCAATCAACAACCAGAAAAAGCTTTAGTTAAATGCAGGTATCTATTGGAGTAAAAATAGCTAACCAGAGACTTGAAATACAGCAATTTACAAGTTTAGACGGTTGAAATCTAGTCAGTTGCCTGTGGACAGCGTTTGTAACCTGATGCATGATGCGTCCTCGAGAAATTAAATACGTATTCGTGTGAGACGAAAATAGTATACGTATTAAAAAGTGCAAATATTAAATAAAAGAATCTCACAGCTCTCGATATCAGTGAAGTGCTATTTAATTTGTGTCTAGGATTAATAAAAAGGAGTGAATTAAAACTTAAAATCTGTGTAAGCCTACATTCTTGTCGCATCACGCCCTGCCAAGACTTCCATGTCTCTAACAAATACTGACGCAGTCGTGGCAAACATAAATATTAAATAGTTAAAGAAACAGTCAAATTACAAAGCTAATATTTTAAAACTTGAGGCAAAGGCCAGCTGAAAGTACATTTGGGGCGAAGGCTACCGGAAACTGTATACCATACGTGCGGTTGCAACTAGTAAAAGTTCGGCTCCCCCAACAGTTGAAATATAATACAACTCCCTCAATACAAACTACTTCAAATCGGCTTTTCATACGTACCAGCAAAAAACGTAAAGACAATATCTACTTCAATATAAAGCAATGGCTCTGATTATTTCTGTATATAGAAGTGAAATCTGGGTCCTAACCAAAAGATCTGATGTGTTGCATTCACGTGACTTTCCCTACTCTTGTACAAACTATTTTTTACGAACGGCTTATTCTCCACCTACTTCATGTTAATTTTAGTTTTCTGTAGGTATAAGGGAAATATGGCAGCCTTTAAGCGATAGTAGAGCTGGTTACTATGTGGAGCATTTCAACCTCTTTGCATATACAGGACTTAAAAAACGAATAACGAATTCCCATTTGAGAAAAAGTATAAGTATTGGAAAATTCAAACAAATAAGATGGAATATCCGAGAAAAAAATGTATGTGACATAAATTGTGTGTTTTAATGAGATCTACATTTTTTGTGTAGTAAAACTTTGTCTATCTCTTACGGTTTATCGGTTGTGCGAAAGCCATTCAGAATGAGGAGAACTTTTGAGGACATTCTTAGAACATACAAGATACACATTTCATTTGCCATGAAAATATCTTAAACATATGATATTTTAATCAAAATTGTTGTAGCCATTTTGAGAAAATCAAAAATATTTAAAAGTATTCCATCTAAAGGGTACTTTTGGGGTAGGGAGATTTTCTTGAAAACCTTTGTGTGGCATTCTTGGAAGATATTAAACTCAAATACCAAGTTTGGTATTTATCCGACTTTTCATTTTTGAGTTATGCTGTTCACAGACAGATACACACATGACATGTTTCCACAAGTGCTTTATTTGAATTTCGGATATCTCAGAAATGTATTTCTGGGAAATTTTGGTATCGAATGTTTGGTTGGAATGCAATACTTCCCCTACCTACTATACGTAGTAGAGAAAGTAAAAATATGAACGAATAACTCAAACCCAAAAGACGAGTAAGGTGAGTAATAGGAGTAATTAGAAATGATAAAATAAAAAAAATAGTTTAAAATTATGAGAACAGACCTATGCCTGACAAAAAATACACGTTTTATTATACGTTTTGAACCAAGAGGAAAGAGAACTTTGCGCAGGAAATGGAAAGGTCAACTCTAAAGAGCCGCAAAGAGACAAAACTTCTAAGGAATGCAGACGATGATGACATATTTCTGGTATGTTTATATATATTTATTAGTTTATTTATTTAAGCAATCTCAAAATACGACCATAATTTCCAAACGATGTTGTATAAACTAAGTGAACGTTATGTACATATTTCCAATTTAAAATATCCAGTAAATTTGTTATTAGTATCACAAATAGTGCAAAAAGTAATTGAGAATCTCTTCAGCAAGTTAATATTTGTTTATTTACTTGTTCGCAATTTTCAGTTTTGTGAAATTATCGTCACTAGCCAATGCTGGGTCGGATAATTTCCCTTTCATCACTACCTTTCATTTTGTTGGGAAGTAAAGCCTATGTCGTAGATTTACGGCACGTAAAAGAACCTCAAGCCTGATAAAGAGGCCTCTGAGCAAAATTACCGGTCTTTCAAAATTACGCCTAATACAGAATGGGACACTAAGGACCATAGCATTTAAAGAGCGTCCATATGTAAAACTTAATTTAATTTAATTTCGTTCTTCTTCTTCAGCGCCATACCAGGTATTGGACTGGTCACCCATCCTGGATATATGGTATGATCCAGTGTTTGCTTGCTCTTCGACTTGCGGCATTGGCTTGTAAGTCCTTGGGGATGTAAGTCCTACAAAGGGGAGGGTAATCAGTTAAAGAGGAAGAAGATGGAATTCCACACACGTTTTGTCTAATTTTATATACATTAAGCGTATCAGTGAGCACAAATTATAAGAATGGAATAAATGAGAGTTTATTTATGTATCTACTCTTGTGGTTTGTATGATTTTCTGCATAAGTTATCTGAAGTTCTGGGATGCAGTATCGCTGAGAAATACTTTAACTAAAGAGTGACTGTAGTTTAGATTTAAATGTTCAAGATGACCAAAAAAGGCATCCTTTAGCGTGATGGTATAGTATTTGTGTAATAAATAAAAGAATGTTTTTTCGGACTGTTTACATCACGAGAAAATTATTTTTGGAAATGCCAATTCAGTTATAAATGTTGTCCTTCCTGAGAAGATTTGAAAGATTTTTGTCCATATTTAATATAATGAAATACAACAAATTACATGGAGGTTATAGATTTTAATCATTGTAAAACCATTAAACTTATAAAAAAGAATAAAAGTAAGTTACTGATTGTTTTACCTTTGTTTAATACAAATTAAAGTATATACAAAAGAGTCGGTTCACTAAAATAAACTCTCCAAGAATACAGGCGTTTAATTTCGCATCTGACGTCATATAGAGAAAATTCCACATTTTCTCAGCTGACTTGGCTTGTTGGAAAGGGTGATGCAAGTTTTTTGCTAGGCACATTTCCTGGAACGAGTGACTTGGGTTTTCTAAATGCGGTTCATTGAAAACTACCCGAACAGAATATCTGGAAAACCTGGTTCTTTGCTATCTTAAAGTGAGAAATTGTAGATCCTATAAAATATGCAGGAATTTTAAGATTTCATAAAATATGACATATTTTTTGTCACCACAAAATATAAAAAGTTTGATCCCTTAATAATATTAAGGCGTTGTTTAGAATATAAAATTGTATATTCTGCCTGTCTCTGGCAATGAAGTGAACAGAGCTAAGCTTTTGTAGGTTTTAAATCTGTGTTTATTTTTTCCAGAATCAAATACAGAATACGTTCATTTCATGAATCAATATTTATGGTAGAATAAATTTTCAGAACTGCCTGAAAAAGAAACATGTAAAAGATTTGTATGTAAATTTCTCCCCTCTTAAGAGATACAGATATTTGTGAAAGTGTACATTCTGAAGTAACTCTTCTAATGTTGAGGTTAACCTCTGTATTGTTGAACTGATTAAAAAGCTGAGAGTTTTATCTACCGCCCGTGCGACCTTCCGGCGTAGACATAAAAAAGGGCGAGTTAGTTCTGTGTAGAGATTCATTCTACTTGGGCGGTTATCTGGAGAGCCGTCAAAATCTGAAGTAGCTATTAAACTAGAAACTGTCGCAGCAGGTAGAAATCCTTCCCATTCTTTCAGAATTTACATGGTCAAAATGAAAAGCGATGGATCGTTTTAGGCATGGTATCTAATTTCAACAAAGGATTGAGGCGATATCTTGGGCTATTTCAATTCACTTGGTTGTCGGAGCTTTTGATCCCCACTTAATTGGTTACAGGATAATGATCACTGATTTACGAGTTTCTTTCCTTCGCTGGAGTTGACCACAATCTGGTTTATCAAAATCAACCCATTAGTGGTTCATGTTTCGCGAGAAAGAAACTCCGGTTTCTTTTTATCAAGTTTTTAAATAATTTTATAAGCTTGAATTATCCTTATCGAGCAAATATAAATGTGGCGAAATGAGGACACTAAGATAAAAGTCGAAGAAACTTCTAGTTCAAATAGTTAAGTTTAGTTTACTCATCCTTTCTGGTAACCGAAATTATTATATAATAATTACGTTTTAAAATATATTTAAATAACCTACTGCCATTGTCATTATGTACAATGAATTCTGCGTCATTTCAGAGTAAAACGAAACCATAATTCCTACACAATTTAAGGTACTGATGCACTTTAATCCATTTTAGGCGAAAGTTTTCTCCACAAATACTACTGTTAAGTATCGTAGCTTCTTTGTCCCTCTAGCTACGTGATTTCCTTGTTTTTAAATATATGGTATTTTTTTTAAATATCTTTCTCTGTGAATGAAATTTTCTGGTATAGATGACCCATTTTCTCAAACTAAATTAAACTTTAGGATGATAAAAATAAACCGTAAGTGCTGTTTTGGATCTACTTTGTTTTTAATAAGTTTTAATTACTGATCAATTTCAATAGGAAAACAATTGCATTTTCCTTAGTAATTTTTTTGGGATAAAAGTAGATCTGTGTCCTTAAAAGACATGAATCTATATCCTGTAAAAACCTCAATATTAAGTTGGCCCCGTAGCTCAGTCGGAGCACCTGCCTGTTGTGCGAAGGTTCCCGAGTTCAATTCTCGGCTGTGGTGGGAAGTTTTCGCTAGCCAAGTTATTCCCTATCCTCCCCAGACTCATTATATGAATGAGGATGTAAATGTGTGTGTGATATAATATGAATAGAATCCAAAGAAATCTAGAAATCCTACGACATGTGCAAAAGTGTTAACACCATTGCCGATAGAAAATATGTTCCAAAGGTAAAAGCCCCGATACGAACACTGTAGTTAAAGGTGGAGTATAAATCGAATATTAAAAAAAATCAGCAACAGATTTTAAATAGTTTCTGAGCTAATGGGTCGTGAATTTAGCAGACATAACTTGGCTAGATAGGGCTTTTAATCTCTCCAAAGAATTAGGATTATTATTACGCTATGGAGGTGACACCTTGCACCTCGACCCACACAGGGATCTTTTGTGCATACACTCCTGGGAAGAACGAATGAGATGAAGGAACCACAGGTGACGTATAGGCTGCAGGACTGGCCGACGCAAACGATAGAGACGCGCAGAGGTCCTAACAGCTACAAGCTTCACCACCCAAACGGAGAGCGCTCGAGGCAGCCCTCCCAAGCCTTCGGAATGTGGCTCGCAGGTCTCCCGTCCGGCGGAGACCGAGGAAAACGGAGACCCAGCAGCGGAGACTCGAGCGGCCTCCATCTGACGGTACCGGCGAGAAGTTCCAACACGCAGGCTATCTGCGCCATCTGTCCGCAGTCGTCCGACACACAACCCCGGAGCCAACCTGTAATGTGAAAGAGGAAGATGAAATGAGGGAAGAGAAATTCGGGGGAGACAATGGACCTTCCCAGATTCGCGTACTGACTCGGGGAAACTCCCGAAGGTCAGGAAGGCAAGCCGTGGGAATCAAACCCACGAATGCGGGCCACAGAAATAACAATCTAAGCCATCCCGTTTGGTTAATCTTCCATTAAAATGAATACATGTTCTTGTTACGTGTATATGCTTGCTATTTAAAACGATAATTTAAAAGTTACAAAGAAAAACAAAGAATATTCACTAACATATTGATAGCAATAATGTAAACACAAAAAAGGTGTATGCCACACAGCAATGCATTGTGTTGTTTGACTGCATTGAAACAATGATGTGTTCTATAATATTCTTATTAAGCCTAATAATCTTACACTGAAATATAAACTCTGTAACTAAACACGAAATTGATGTTTTCTGTTCTCAAGATTCCTGGTTCGATCTAGTCAAGAACAATGTGCTTAAATGGGACAACCATCTACCTTTTGTTGGCATATGGACAGTTGAGGGGTGAAGTGATATGTTATAAACATTTCATGTTTTATTTAGGGAGAGGTCATTTGTTACTTCAAGACAATTTTCATCATTTTAACTCTTACTGTGTGCTACATTTTAGCCCTCTGGTGAATTATAAAAATAAGAATTATAGTTGGTTAATTATACTGTCCGATAGAACGAAATCTCGAGGTTGGCCTTAAGATCATCAGCCTTCCACGCGTTCGGGATGGTGCAGATGAAAAGACTGAAAGAAACATACTCGTAGAGTGATTAAATCATTCGTACGTAACTATTGTTTATAAATGTTTCTCGTATATATTAAATCAAATTGTTGCATTTATACATAACTTTATTTCACTTTTAAGGCTATAAACTGTAACGGTTCCTTTCTGGTAGGCCCCACTACGTTAATGATGAATGCTGTAATAGTACCTGTAGTCGACTTGATACCCGTACTCTCGTGACGTATCTCGACGTTCTCGTAGACTGGAATCCGATGATCGTATATTTGTATTCTTGTGTGTGTGTTGGTTTATTGTAATTGTTATTTTATTATTGTGCCACGGCTGCTGTATTTGTGTCGGAGAGCACTTGTGTCTTGTCAGGGTTGGGTATGGAGAAGGTTAAAATATTTTGAACACACGTATTCTGTTAATATTTCACTTGTATTTTAGATAAACCACATGCAAAATTTACAATTAACTATCACCTTTGTTATGTTAAAACATGTATAACAGGTAGACTTTAAATACGTAGTTTTAGCGTCTATTAGGAGACGAGTTTATACACGGTCTTCCTGCTTGAAGCCTGACAAGCTTCTGTTAGCGTTCCCTTCAACCGTTTTCTTAGCGTACGTATTTGAATTATAGGCATGTATCCATGCACCTGATTGGTGCTATTATCCAATAACAATTTATGTTACACACAACACACACACACACACACACACACACACACACATATATACATTCAGAATTCCATCGTCTTAATTATGAATCCAAGGTTCGTTAAATTTTTTTCTTGAATTTAAAAGATTTAATTAATAGTTTTAAATATTGTATTATAAATATTAAAAAAACTATTAAATTTATTAAGATAAATTGGTTTATTTAATAGAATAGTGGGTTGATAATGCCCAATTGTTTTTAGAGTTAGTATTGTATTTATATTTTCATCAATTAAATATAAAATTCGTATGCTTACATATATTACTACTGCATTTATCGTAATTTTATATTACTGGTTATAGAGCTAACAGTGACCTTTTCCTCTTGTATTATATTTTACATGTTATTATATATTTGTTCTCTACCATGTATACATTATGAATATGTGTGTTTATAACATTCTCTTAATTATTATACGCACAATAATTGGCAAAAATGTAACAACACGTAAACTTAGAACAAAAATATTAGAGAAATTATTAATGTGTTGATGTTGAGACGTTGTAAATTAGATATTTTATTACATTAATGAGTTATCGTATTAGTTTTTCCGTGGCCAGTACTGTATGTTGCTTCAAAATATATTTTTATTCATAACAATATATAAGTACACTAATTGGAATATTTGTATTCCATTATGTATTTTAAAAGTAAATGAAAATTAAAGCTCCAGTTGCTCTAGTAATCAATTGACTTTTATTAAAGTGAAATATCATTTTGAAAAGCTACAGCAGCTCATCATAAATTAATTTCGGCACATACAGGCTGATGATAGAAATAGGATGGTCAACACAGTCAATGAAATATTACTCACATCAGCGAAGTGGGATTGACTACGCTAAGCAGAGACTTACAGATGCCGTCTCAAGTCCTTAATCTTATTCTTGTTATAATTTTCACGCAACAGCTGTCCTTTTATACAGATAATTATTCATTAGGTACTTAGTAATGAAGTAGCCTCCCAGAGCATGTTTAGGAGTTCTATAACTTCTTGGACGTCAAGCTTACGGAAATGGATTAGCAGCAAATGAAATGAGTCTGCAGTCCTACTTGATCCTCCTTGATCTTGTCATTAATTTGTTTTCTGTACCTTCCCAATTCTTTGGATCAGGCTATGACTAAACATTTTAAAGCAGCTTGGTAATTAAGTGGGCGAGGGATATAAAGCACGAAGTAGAAGCTTGCACTGCCCCACGCAGCAAATATCAGATATGTTCTCTGTTTTTGTGCACCAAGGATATTAAAGTGAGTGCTTTAGTGTCAGAGTACACACTCACGAACATAACATGTAGCTAACAGGAATAAATGACAGTCCACTTTTGAAGCAAAAGTAGCATAACTCTCCAGCAAAGAGGCTGATGTCTAGTAGCACGCCAATTCTACTGCCACCCATAAGCAACCTTGACATATCTGCAGCATAATGAGGGGAGTAAATATCTCTATGAAAATGTTGGATACTACAAATTGCATACATAGAATGTTTATTTTCCCATTTTCATAAAAGAATAAAAATTTCGTTTGTTAAAAAAAAACTAATTGTAAAACCCATCCACAGTCACAAACCGCTGTGATTTCTGCCAATTCTAAATGTATGTTTATTTACTGCTGCAATTTAGTCTATTCCAAGATTATTGGTGTCAAGTTAATTAAAAGTAGGTATTAAAATTTGTTGATTTTAATTTTAAGAAAGAATGCCTAATATTTTAATCAACATATATTTAAATCAATCTAATCTGAATTAAAACTGCATCAGTGGCTGATTGTCTAGTAGCATGCCAATTCTACTGCCACCCATATGCAACCTTGACATGTCTGCAGCATAACGAGGAGAGTTATTATCTCTATGAAAATGTGAATACTATAAATTGCATAATTAGAATGTTTATTTTCCATTTACATAAAAGAATAAAAGTTTCATTTCTTTAAAAAAAATTGTAAAATCCATCTACGGACACAAATCGCTGTAATTTATACCAATTCTAAATGTAATTTATTTACCGTTGCAATTTCGTGTATTTCAAGATTATTGGTATCAAGTTCATTAGAAATAGGTATTAAAGTTTGTTCATTTAAATTTTAAGAAAGAATGCCCATATTTCTAATATGTTAGTCAACATAAACTTAAATCCTCTTGACTTTGGGATTCCACCCATCCACTGACATAAATATTTTCTTTCACGTTCCTTGTTTCTCTGGTTTCAATCATCCCATAAAAAATGAAAAAAAAAATAACAATGTTAGATGTTAATTTTCTCCCTTATTTGTAACTCTGGATGCTTGCACCTAAAATGATGTTCAACTAGTTAGCACCGAGCGGGAGGCTCAGGCGGCAACGTCTGTGGCCTGCATTCGGGAGGTCCCGGGTTTGATTCCCGGCAACAGCCCATCTGACCTATGGGTTTTTTCGGAGATTTTCCGGGTCGTCAAGTGAATGCTGGAATGGTTTCTTTCAGCCTCCGAATTTTCTGTCCCTCCATTTCGTTTCATTCATCATTTTATACATCCTTCATCTCGTTGGTTTCTTTCAGGGTTGGAACTGTAGGCGATGGTGTTTCGGTGCAGGGAAAAGTTCTCTGTAAACTCTCTCCGTCCCTCGACTTTCGGTTGGCTGTCGGGGTATACGAATCCTTGTGGGGCGTGGGACTCTCTCTGTAGGGGGCTGGGTCCCCAATCTGTCTGCCCATCTCCGGGGTGTCTGTATCTGGAAGCTTAGGGACCCTGTCATTGCTGTAGCGTTGCTGCTGAATCAGGCCGCCCGATGTCTCCTCTCGCCTCATTCTTTCTTCCGAGGGTGCCCCCGCGTGAGGCGTAGATAGAATATCCCCTCTGAATCGGTGCCCAGTTCCCTACTTTAAGGCAGATAAGATAATATGCAGGCTTTATTAGTTGCAATATTGCCTCATCCCAATAAAGAAATAAACCAAAGTTTTTTTTCTTAGAGAGAGAAAGTTACATTTAAATTAGCATATAATGAAAAAACTGAGTATTTTCAAAGGAGAAATGTAAGATCATACGTTGATCATTCACGCCTCTAATCTGTTTGTTTAGCACATAAAATAGTTATAAAATTTGTATTGCTGTCTATCTTATTAAAATTGCTTTCATCGCCTTTCTTCGCTCATGTATATATTTAAAAAATTACGTCCCCGAAAAATCTCCGCGGAATTCCGTTATAGTAATGTATATTAGGTAAGCACTATCCATTTGTCAGCATCTAGCACCACAGATTGATACCAAACTGGGAAGATCAGAAGTAAATACGTGACCAATGGGCATTGTTCTTTCTAATATTTCGTTTACAACTATCTTTGGTAGCAAAATGTTTAATACTTTTCACAGTTAAAATAGAAATTTCCATATTTTCAATATTTGTTTCCTTTTGTGTAATACAGAGCGGTCATTTTATGGCCCGGCCCGCATCTCCGCGTACTGTCTGCTATACTGAAGGTTTTGCATTCTACAATTCCCGTGTTAAATACTCAAGAATAACATGCACTATAATGAGGGGTAAGTGGTGTTGAAAGTGGCGTCCATCTATATTGAGACACTACTGGCATTACTTGTCGTCACGAGGTTGTAATTCATGAACAATAGTCACTCAGTACGGTTTCAACTTTAAAAGTTTAGCAGCTGTATGAACAAAGGGTTTTCAATACCCATTTGCTGTGCAACATAGCTTAGAGATTTCTTTGATGTGCCAATTTCGTTAATTTCTTCCTCTCTTCCTAGGTTTAGCGATCCCGTTGTCCTAAACTTATTAACCAGACATCTAACATCTCTTTTTGGAACTGGAATACCAAGAAATGTGTCCTGAAATTGTCTATATACCTGTCTATATGATTCAGTTGTTACGTGCAATGTATCGTACATAAAAATTCATCTTTCAAGTGTAAATTTTTCGTTACGCATTTCAGTGGGCTAATAATACTCGTAAGTCGAGTACAGCAACAATAACAAGAATACTTTAAAGTAATTCACCCACAACACATTTGTTAAATAACTTTTCACTTTTGAGATGCACAATGCTTGTTCTTACAGCATGGGCAAAGGGCAGGAACTGATAGATGAAATTCAAGCCGATAAAGCGTAACCTTGAGCGGATCAAGCACCGCTAGTGAGCTAGTGGAACATACATGCAAGCGAATCACGCATACATGCCATCGTAGCCGAGCCGCAAAACGAGCGCTTGGTAAAGTGTATTCTCAGTTCTTCTACAGTTTTGCAAAATGTGTGTGTGCATATATATATATATATATATTTTAATTCCTACTGATTAGACAAATAAAGGTACTTGAGTTTGAATTTCGTAAACTGATTTTATATTAATAAATCAAAATATTAATTGGTTAATTGGATAATATTGTAATCTTCGTAAATTTGTATTTATTAAGACTATTATAAATAAAATAGCAATTGATATTACTAGGGCAATTAGAATATGATACATACTGAGTAGAAGCTTAAAGGTTCACATGATAAATTAAATTAAATTTTAGTACCCAGTACGTACATTGAGAGGACGTATACTCACTTAGCTGCAGAGGATTATATCAGGATTAGGGGCAAATTTTGAATATGATTTAAAAAAATTATTGCTTTATCAACTCTGAGACATAATAACAGCGCTAAAAGAAATTATTGCCCCTATTGATGATAAAATATTTCATGATGTATAAGCATCGGGGTAATCTGAATATCGTCGAGGTGTGGAGGTTAAGAGGAATGCGTGGGTTTTCACTGTACAAAATCCATAACGCAAAAATACTTGCACATTCCTAGATTTATTTCCCAACCATTTGGGTTTCCTACATTCTTAAATGTGAAAGATGAGGGGAGATGCTCACCGATCCAAAGGCCGGTTTGCACGCGCAATCCGCTTCCCACGGAATCCAAAGTAAGACAGAGGCTATATCCCTACCACTCGTGACTAGCAAAAACTCACAGCCAGGAGTGACGTCATCCCAGACGAAAACAACAATATGTCTGGTAATGACAATTCAGCCCCCACTATATATATATATATATATATATATATATATATATATATATATATGTACGCCACTATATATAAGGTTCTCATGATCAATGTATATGGAACTCGTTTTGTTCACATACAATGTTATCTTATACTCCTGTGTAATTGACTTGATATTTTGTTGCTAACTATAATTAGCAAAAATTGATATCTGCGAGTGTCAGACTGGTTGAAACATTCAAGTCAGCAGATATTAAAGTAAAAAATTTACAGCTTCCAGTGCCATAAACAGCTACCTAGCCCTTATAATGAACATTTGAACAAAAATTCTTAAAAATAGCTCTTTTTCGTTGTATTGTTCCTGAAAATGTTTTAATTTAAATGTGCTCAGTATCTGCATAGTAAACATGTCCAATCCACACAATATACACCGATCTCAATACTTTTTAGAAGTTTCTCAAGGTATATAGCTTAAGTGGACTAAAATGACTGAATTCCTTGGCACTATAGTTTATTATCCACATATTTAAAATAATCTATATAACCTGTTTCTAATTTTATCTCCGTTAGATTATTTTTTAAATGTACCACAATAATCAGTATGTAGCATACTAATATAAAATAAAAATAAGGGAAAAAAAGGAAACTAAGAGAAAGAATATTAAACCTCAGAAGCACCTAGAGAATTTAATTTCAGCAGGATGTTTTATTTTCAATTTTCATTATAAGAGTATCAATGCGTATAAAATCATTGTGGTATCGTCTGCACCTGTAGTGTAGGTTAGAGCTTTTGACCTTATGTTCAGTATCATTAGATGTCGGTGGTAACCAAGAGAATAATGGAAAGCTACTCTTTCTTTCTTTCTTTCTTTCTCTGTCTCTCTCTCTCTCTCTCCATTTCTCTATTATTTTTTTCTCCAGAAAACAATAATTTGAGAAGTACCCGGAATCAAAGTCATAGCTCTCTAAGAATTGAATACGTTTTTCTCCTTTTCTATGAGACAGTATTTTTAACACTTAAATGATTTCAGTCTAATTATATAAATGTAAATTCAATAACAGCTCGCTTTGAAGCAATATGTGTATGTAATAGTCATTGCATATGCTTATATTATTGTATACATGTTCAATAATGTTTAATGAATATATTACGTAATTTAATAATGTAAGAGCTGTGAGAAATAGGTCAAAAGATGCTAACAAAGAGGTAACAATGAGGTAACCTTGAGGCAATAATGAGTTTGAGAGTTTAACAATACTACTTCTGATTCTTGGAAGCAATAATGTAATTTTAGTGACAGTTTATAAAATAGCCAATCACGTAGATTGTTGTTGAATTGTTGACTGCGTGCCCCGTACTCCTAAAAGAATTGTTGCTGTCCTTGGATGCTGTTGATGATTCCGAAGTTCTGAAGTGAAGTCTTGTAGTTTCGTCGATTTCGTTGATCTCTTCTTTTCAGTTGTCACCAATTCCTGTCTCTTCGAGCTCCACGCAGTTGGGCGCCAATGTTATTGTTTCATCTATTAGGATAATGATGATATGGCATAAATAAAGCCAGTGTTGCATTTAATCTCTTATCACCCGCAATATCTCGGACTAAAACCTTTTCACATGTTTTAGTCTTCATATAAGCTTTGTATTAATTTTACTACATGCAGTTCATATATTTCTGTTTGAGTATTTCAGATAAAAATATCGGTTCAATCAGTCCAAATGTTCTCTAAATAGGCAGATTGTAAGTATAGATATCTCTGTCTGAAGTTAAATATATCTTTACATTTTATAAACAATTGCTGTTTTTCTTCTTTATGGATCAGAAACATGAGTAAACAAAACAAAAGATTCAGAATAAAGTACAAGGTGCCGAAATGACATTTTTATTGGGAACAAAGGGATGCACTAAATCTGATCGATTCTGAGATGAAAATATTAGAAAGAAATTACAAATTTTCAGAATGGATGAAAGAATATCGCGACAAGTGGTTCCATTATGTAAACTGAAAGGAGGAACAAAGGCTCCCAAACTTTGTATTTAACCATAGGGTGATTGGGAGAAGAGCTGTAGAAAGGGCGATAGAAAGAGAATCAGTGAAGCCAGAATAGGCAATCTCCTACTCCAAGTAGCGAAGAAGAAGAGGAAGAGAAGGAGAAGTAATTATATCTCTAGGCCATATTCCCACTTTTTTCATGAGTTGCTTTATTGTACATATATTAATTAAAATGGAACGATTTGTGCGAAATACATTGTGTCATTTTGAAATTGCCTTCTCCGCAATATGTGTATTCTTGTGCATATTGATCTTGAAGAAGTTGTGATGTAGGAGGAGCTGTATTGTAGTTCAACTGTTGGGGAGCCAAAAACTTGATGTAGCTTCTTGGAGTATTCGCCCCACGTACGATACAAAGCTTCCGGTGGCCTTCGCCCCAACGTTCAGGAATCAGCTTTGTATTTTTATGTTTCCTTATATATTATATATATTTTTGTTTGCCTCGGCTGCGTCAGTATTAATTTGTAGAAACATGCATCTCTTATCAGGGGGTGATACGGCTAAAGAATGTAGGCTTACACAAATTATAATTTTCACTTCACTCCTTTTATTAATCCTTCACACGATTAAATAACAGTTCACTTATATAGAGAGTTGTGAGATTATTTATTAATTAGTTGCACTTTTTAACACGTAAACTTTATAATATTCTCGCCGTAATGAATTTTCGTTTCACACTTGATACGTACCGAGCGAGTGAACTGCTTAGGTACGTTGCCTTCTAGTGACTGCCGTTTACTGCTTAAATTTGTAAATTTTTCTATTTCACGTCTCTGATTGGCTAATTTTACTGCAATAGTATACTTTTATTTAACTTAAAGTTTTTCTAGTTGTTGATTGGCTAATTATAAATTGTTTTAAATATTACATTATTATTGTTCCAAGAATTACTAGTAGCATTATTAAACTTTCTAATTCATTATTGCCTCAAGGTTACCTCAATGTTAGCATCTTTCGGCCTCTATTCTCACAGCTCCAACATAATTAAATTACTTAATACATTCACATAACATTATTATACATGTGCACAATAATATAAATATAATACAATGACTGCTACATACATTTTATATATTATACTATACATATGTTGCTTTAAGGTGGGCTGTTATTAGTCTTTTATATTATATAATTATACTGAAATCATTTAAGTGTTAAAAATACTGCCTCACTCTTAATAAATTATATTATAAATTTAACATGTGATAAACACTCCCTAGTCTTTGTAAGCTATACACACCGTTTTGTATACGAGTGGTTACGTAAAAACACTCAGCGCCACATTCCCATCTTTTATTTACCCGTTGCTCTTGAAGGAAGAACTGTGAATCTGGTTCCAAAATCTAAAGAAACATAAAGGTAAATATAAACATCAGTTGAAAAAACTAATTCAATAAGACTTTTCAATTGCCAAAATTCCTTACTACGTAAAAGTGTTCCATTATGTATGGAACGACACATTTTTGAAATTCCAAAATGAGAGCCGCTTTTATAGACAGAACAAGGTGGCTGTCTAAAAAGTGCCTGGCAACTGTCTGTACTGACAAAGTTCTCATGAAGGCTGGCCTTCATTGGCGGCTCTTGAATAAAATCGCTATAAATCTCTTATTTGCAAGGTTTGATCTGTCAGGAAACGGGTTTTGAAAGCTGTCCTTGCTGGTGAAATTGCTGATGATTTGATTGATGGATTGTTATCCTTGGTACCGTCTCTTGTGGTTGGTCCCAAAAAAGGAGTAACTACGCATTAAATCTATGGAAAAAGAAACAAAAATAAAGAAGGATAAAATAGAAGAGAAATAGCGTTAATTCTGTATCAAATGAGATAGTAGATAATAAGAATTTGGAGAAAAATATTTTTTGTTTATGTTCTTTACAGCTATACAGAAGCAAGAAGTGATACACTCGTGACCATTACCACTGAGGATTCAAGAAATTCACTGGGTTCAGAAATTGTCCCAGAGACCCACTAGACGAAAAACTTCTTCTTTCTCTGTTTAACCTCCTCTTATGTAGGACTTACACCCCGCAGGACTTACAGGCGGGTGTCTGGGGTCAGAGGCCCGTCGAGGAGCAGACACTCATGGATCAGACAGAATATCCAGGATGGGTGATCAGCCCGATGCCTGGTATGGGAGGAAGGAAGTAGATGAAACGAAATGATGGTGAAATGGATGAAAGGAAAGGTGATGATGGAGCAGTTGGTGGAATGAATGGCGGGGGAAACCGGAGAACCCGGAGAAAACCCGCCCAGACGCCGCTTTGTCCACCACAAATCCGACATGCGGGTCCCAGGGATTGAACCCGGGCAGCCTCGGTGAGAGACGAGCGGTCTAGCCACTCGGCCACGGCGCCGCCCTAGATGAAAAACGCCGAGAGAAAATCGCTCATGAACTGGATACAGAACCATTCTTCAGCGACATCTAGGACTCTGTCATAGTTTGCGAAACGGTGTCCCGCAGAACTTTCTTCACTCACCCGACATAGGTTGAGAGGTTGGGAGGACGTGGTGCAGAACCTCCCATATGGAAACACGATCGTAAATCTTGGCACTTTATTGCCATACGTTGGCAGACGTTCGTACATTACAGATACTTCAACCAACAAATAAATAAATAAAACATGAATATATAAATAAATATAACCTAAATATGCCAACGTGGCACCTTGGTTACTACACTGGGATATACTTTCAAACTTTAAATTTATTCTCACAAACACATTTACATTTTAGATTGTATTAAAAATTTTCAGATAAAGTAACTAAAAACTACACAATGCTATAAAATAATAATATAATAAGAAACAAAAGAAAGAAAATAGAAATTATTAAATTAGAGCAAAGGCGAAAAAAACTTAATTACAATTCTAAATTCTATATTTATCTACACTTGCTGTAAACCAGCAAGCTTAGCAACTCGTAACCTACTTCTTATCTACTCCTATTTAACTATATTCACTGGAAATCAGCAAAAATGTACTGGTAACTAGCACAAAACCTTCTACTAAACCACTAATCATTTTAATAAGTTTATTTATATTTATTTGAAATTGTCATTGATTGATTTTTTATAAAGTTAAAGTTATCTATTTATAACAATCCATTGTTTTCATAGTAATTATTTAATTTGTAGTAGTTCAATATTTTATTTGATTCATTTAAATATTTATTTATACATTTGTGTTTAATTGTTTATTTATTTACCTTATAACATTTTGTTTAATCTCAATAAATGCCAACTCCATCAACAGATTCAGCCATCAAAACTGAATAATTAAGCATTTGGACAAAGGTACTACCGAACCCAGGCCTCCTTCCTCTACACGTACCAACAGCGCACCGACACTTTATTGTCGACGACACCAAATGCCTGCCTTTCTGATATACGGAGAGGCCTATCGCTTCATATGCTACGTGTTCTGTTACTTCGAGCAAGTGTTCTAAACAAGTCCCATTTGGGAAAATTAATGATCCTTTGAATTTGTTATTTCCAATTTGAACTGATTATGGGTGAAAGACCTTAGTTCTTGAACTATGTTCAAATACTCAAATGCTCGTCTATCTTATATGAAATGAACATGGTTCTTGTTTAACGAATGTTTTCAGTAGTGTGTTTTCTTGCAATATCTTAGTGGACATCCATGCATATTTTTAAATGATAGGAGATTAATGCGCTAATGCTAATGCTAATCTGAACTACTAAAAACTATTTGCCTTTCGTTTTAAAACGTCAAACACATTTTGAATATGGCGTTTATCCCTTTAGCTTAGAAGCACCAACTGCTGTACATACTCATAGTACGATGTTAGAAAATTGAAAGTTTGGGTAATTTTGTATTAAAGCTAAGGTACAGGCGGAAAAAGGAGTTGTATTGAAGGAGTTGAATTGTATTTTTATTTTCCCACGCTTCAGGAGCCAATTTGAAGAATGTTTGTTGCTGCTACGTATGGAAAGTCAGTTTGAAGATGATGTATTATAGTTCAACTGTTGGGGAGCCGAACACTTGAAGTTCGTTGCATCCGCACGTATAGTACCCGCTTTGCGGTAGCCTTCGCCCCAAATGTACTTTCCGTTGGCCTTTGCCCCCCAAAATTGTTTAAAAATATTAATTTTGTAATTTGACTGTTTCTTTAAATATTATATATTTATGTTTGTCTCGGCTGCGTCAGTATTTATATATTTTTAGAGACATGAATATCTTAGCAGGGAGCAGTGCGACTGAAGAATGTAGGCTTACACAGATTTTAAGTTTTTCTTCACTCCATTTATTAATGCTTGACACGATTTAAACACCACTTCACTGATACAGAGAGATGTGAGATTCTTTTGTTAATTGCCTGCACTTTTTAACACGTAAACTATTTTCTCACACAAAATACGTATTAAATTTCTCGAGGACACATCTCGCGTCCAGTTATGAGCACTGTCTACAAGCAACGCGTCTAGTTATGAGCGCTGTCTACAAGCAACTGACTTGATTTCAACCGCCTAAATTTGTAAATTTCTGTATTTCAAGTCTCTGATTGGCTATTTCTAATCCAATAGAATACTTTTATTTAACTTAAGCTTTTTTTCTGGTTGTTGATGGTTATTTTATAAACTGTCACAAAAATTACATTATTGTGTTACTCCAATAATGACTAGTAGCATTATTAAACAGTCTTACTCATTATTGCCTCAAGGTTACCTCATTATTACCTCATTGTTAGAAATTTTAACCTATTATTCTCACAGTTCCTACATTATTAAATTACGTAATACATTCACATAACATTATTACATGTATACAATAATATAAACGTATACAATGACTGTTATATACATTTTATATATTGTTACATATACATATTGTTTTAAGGCAGGCTGTTATTATATTTTTATTATATAATATGACTATAAAATCATTTAAGTGTTAAAAATACTGCCTCAAGACGTACAGATGGGCCCCGCAAACGGGGCAGCGCACCGCAAGTAGGCCTCAACGACCCTTTTTGCTTCTACCATGACTCCTGGGGAGAGATCTGAAGTGGGAATAGGTCCGAATGACGACGGGCGCAAGCACGGACGGGAACGTTTCCAGTTCGAAGGTATCTGACTCCGCCCGGGATCACCCACAAGTCTCCGAACCCCCGGCGATCCTTCCTGGTGGGGCCACTCAGAGACGGCTCCTTAAAGAGCACGACACCGGGGAGGAAAATACTACAAAGCGCACAACACCGCCCATTCGCAACCCGCCGAACACTGTCTCCAGGTCCTACAACCCTGTAATAGATGACAAGGAAGAATGAAGGACAGGAAATTCGTGGTAGAAGAGGAACACCCCAGCATTTGCCTGCCGATCCGGGGAAACCACGAAAAACCCATGGGTCAGCGTGACGGTCGCCGGGATCTACCGAATGTAAGTCGCACAAGTTACCGCGACGCCACTTTCCTTGGTAACTTTGGTATTACCCATGCTTAATGGAGATTTGGCAAGTTAAATTTCCTCTAAACTACATTATTCCTATACATGTTCACTTGTAAGGCTTAGAACCAAAAGTAACTCCGCCATATACATAGATTGTGAAGGAATTCTAGAATCAAAAAATGTGTGAACGCCTGATTCAGACAAAGTCCATGAATTTGTATACTAACTCTCCAGATAATTTACACTGAAACCGCTTAGTCAACTTGTCGCTCTGCGATTCGGTCGCTCACTGACCTTCTTGAATCCCAATTTCATGAACCTTATGGTAAAAGTAGCAAGTTGACTTTCAACTACTTCATTTGCTTCAGAATGCAAATAGTAGTAGAAATTGAATATTCCTTGTACGTATTTTAAAGGGCAGCATCGTTTCACCTTTACATCACATACTCTTTATTCGTTTAATCTGCAATGTCCCCAAATATTTATGGGAAAAACACTGTATATATCACAAACAGCAGCCAACACAGCTTGCTTGCTGTGAACAAAGGCGGTAACTTAACAACATGAAATAGTCGAACTTCTGGTATCGACTGTCCCATAATAGAGCGCTGTAAAGCTAATGTAATATTTTGCTTTGTAACTGAATATGTTATTTTCCCTTATTATTAATATATATTCAAGTGTAAATGAGATTTTCTCCACTCACATATAGAACTTAAACTGACAAAATGATTAGGAGAGCCACAAACAAAACAAAACAAAACGTAAAAATGTGATACATTCACATGACTTTGTCTACCCTCTATCGTATATTCGTGGGTATATAAACTATTCTTACCAAATCTTATTTTTCTATCTACTGCATTTTAATCCAAATAAACCTTTGCAGAAATAGCTACATTACACATTTCGTTATAGATACAAAGGGAACAGTTAAATGTTTAAGAACTGGACGCTATATGCTGTCGTTAAACTCCATACTGTTCCAATGAAATCGCGAGAAACAACTGAATTGACAGGAGTTTAAAAGAACGAATTCTAAAAACTCGAATTTTTAATAACGGATATCTCAAAAACAGCTTACACATTTATATTAAATAAATTCTGTGTTTTAAAGAGATATACATTTTTGAGTAGTACGTTTTCGTCTATCGCTTAACGTTTGCCAGTTAAACAGGATTATATATATAATTCCTTCCGAATGAAGGGGACTTCACAGGCTGTTACCAGAAAATTCAAGAAATACATTTTGCTCGTTATGTAAATATCTTTCATATGTGGTATTTTAATCAAAATCATTAAAACCACTTTTTAGAAAATAAAAAATTTCGAAAAATATTCATGTAAAGGGTTATTTGGGGTGGGGGAGTTTCTTGAAAATCTTCGTGTTGCATCTTTGGAAACCACTAAATCTAAATACCAAGATTGGTATTTATTCGTTTTGTTTCTGAGTTTGCTGTTCACAGATCCACAACCACACGCACTTGGACAGTTTCCAAAAATACTTCATTTGGATTCAGTGGGCCTCGAAACATGTATTTCCGGTGAAATCTAGATATCGAATTTTTGAATGAAATGCAATACCTTCTCTACCTACTAGTTACTGAGTACGGAAAGTAAAAATGAATATTTTTGTTACAAATACCTTAGTTTACACACGTTAATAATACCGAAACTGTAATTTCTTTGTTACAACTTCCATTCAAAAACCTCTGACGTGTAGGTAACACCGAGAATTTTTTTTGGATATCATGAATATATAGTAATATGAGCTAGTGATAAAAATAGAGAATCGCACATTTTCAAATATCTCATATAAATGACATAGCAAATAAAAGTTATAATTTTTTGTGGTAAAAAATCATTTACAACGAATATTTTTGAAACTGCTAATGCTAAGAACAAGTCACATGAAATACACTGTATATTTTAGTGACCTGTACATTTTTGCTGTATTTGGTGCAGATCTTTCCCTTGTCTCCATAGAAGTTGCATTTTGTTACTTATCTGAGCTTCCGTTTATGAATTATGCTGTTCTATTTCTCCCTCCCTCTCTCTTTGTTTCTCTGTCAGACACACGGAATACTTTATTTGGACTCAGTAGACTCAAAATGTGCATTTCAGGTGAAACAGGTTATTGAATTTGTGGTTCGAAGACAGTACTTCCTTTATAGTAAACTAAAGAAAATTAAAAGCGAACGCTCTAAAATTAGCGCATTAATGAAGAAGGGAACAGGTTAGAAACCTCCAGCAGTGATGGAGGATCTATAAATGTGAATAATCAATACGACGAATAAAAGTATATTGAAATGAAAAATATCTCAATGTAGATTAGATATTTCAAGGGAATCTCAGCAGAGGAGTGAAAAAAATTAAGCAGTTAATTCAAATAAACCTTATTATATCCAAACTAACAAAAGCTTCGGCAAAATCTTCAGAAGAACGCGTTAATAAATCTCTTTACTACATTAAATGAAAAAACAAACACATGAAAGAAAAGTGAAGCGGAGCGGGTAGATGGCTACTGCTGTCGACTCTCATGTCTACAAAAAGAAAGAATAAAGAACAACACTCCTGTTTAAGGTCTGGGTCACAGCAGCGGAACCAATTTCAGTTTGTGGTACGATAAAACGTGAGTTGGCCGCCATCCATCTTCCCTGCGGGGATTCTTTGGACCGGCATTCACATAATATTAAACTAGTGCTTACGGATTTCACGGTTGCTTCCACCGAGAAAAATAAAGAAGCCCGGGAACATAATGTATACAAGAGCGTTCGGAGGCGTTATCGCGTGAGGTGCAATCACTGTGACCATGTTGGTGTTTCCTTCCGCTTTCAGGGCGATGGACATGGGGTGTGTCCTCGTGCATGTTGTTTTCTGGCACGGTAGCGACCGCGCTGCATCGATCGCCAATATTAGACTTAAGTGCTGCCTGTGGGACAAGAGATAAATGGCCTTGTCTGGTTTACTGATCGAACACGGGCTTTGCTGTTATTATCAAGGGAATGTTGTTCAATTTCTAGCTATGATTTATTTGTGGCCGTAGGAGGAATCGGAGGCTACGTAAGTGTTATTTTGTTTGAAGCGAATTATCAAGTATTTGAAAACGCTAGTCAGATAAAACAGGCACCCAGATTCGCTCCACGGTACCAGTGTGAGGATTTCTGCCATGGAATTCTAGAACAGAGTGCGCTCAGTATCATGGCCAATGGAGACCAGTATAGAACCCTGGGGATCAAGTATGAAGGACCGTAAAATTAGCGACCTGGGAAGAGACAACATGCACCCACCACATTGCATCCTTGGTATTTTGCTCAGTCCATAATTTCTTGTATGGACTAAGGCAGAGGCCTTAGACTACCGTAAGCTGTCACTTACTACAATAAATAGAAGTTCGAATCCGCGGTAAGAAAGGGAACACCGCTATGGTCCAAAGTGGCTAAATTTATACGCTCGAATGCATCGATAATGCAAGCTAGCTCACTTACTGGTGGAATGCTGCATTCATACTCCATCGTCCCTATGTTTTCTTTCTTTTCCTTCATTTAATATTATATCTTTGATTCAAATGTTCATTATATCTGAAGTACATATTAAGTGCTCCGCCCATTTCGTATTCTACAGCATGTAATACAAGTATTTTAAAAGCAAAGGGTTTAATTTTAAGGCTTAACAATTAGAAGTAGCATTTGCAAACACAATATATTTTGGAATAGAAGGCATATGCACTTGCAACTTATTAACTGGCAATAGATTAGCGCATATCACTAATGTTTGGAAGCCTAAAAATATTGTGATATCTTAACAAAACTAAACGTAACAAAGAAACAAAGTTCATGGTGGATTATTTGGCAACTGTTCTCACTATTTTAGAGAAAAGGTTAGTTCTCAACGAAAAGGAGGGTATTGAAATAACTTGATAGAAAAAAGGATTAGGGAAGTGCATAATTTGATACCATATTCAGTATAAAACATAGTAAAGCCATTTTCACAACTACATAACACCCATACTAATAATACAGACTATATTGAACTTCCTCCTGAGAAGGTTCTTCAATATGTATTTATTATTGATCAGGTTATTTTACGACCTGCTTGTAAAGAATAACTGCTATAACTACTTTGGTTGTACACTCTTTTTAATTGTACATACATGTAAGAAATTAAAAAAATATAAGGAAAAACATATAGGGTGGAGCATTTAAGTTGAGACTACAATATCTCCAAAACTAAGCGTTGTATAAGGAAATGTCTTAAATAAAAGTTGCTGGATATTATGGGAGAAAGTAAATGGCAATAGACGTGTTTTATTTAGAGTACGTTGTGATGGGGAATTTAAATTGACCCTAATTATAAGTTCCCATTTAAACAAAATTAAATTTACCCTAAAATGACCATCATAACGTCGTCCTAACAAAACGCGACTGATGGCATTTACTTTCACCATAATATCAAGCGAATTTTATTCAAGACATTTCTTTCTACAACGCTTAATTTTGGAGATATTGTACAGCCTCAACAAATGCTCCACGATGTATAATGTACTTGGTTTACGAGTTCACTAATTTTCATAGTGTAATTCTGTGACAGGTTCAGAAACTTGAAACGTTGTCCTATTTATTACACATCTGCCTGCTGTGTTTGCGCTGCCTGCTACCTGCGAACCTCAACCACTCTCAAAGAATCCTCGCGACAAATGCAGTGCATCATTCCATTTCACCAAAATCAGTAGTTAATGTCCCGGCTATGACAATGAACTTTATCGTTTAACAGATATCTACAATTCTTTGAAGTTTAAGTATGAAGGATACAGAGATAAACGTACTTCAGCTAAATGCTATGATACTGTCAACTTGAATGATAATTTGTTTGTAATATCTTCTAATATCTATTAGTGTCTTTCCAATCTTTTATGGCAATAATTACAAAAGAGAAGCTAGAAAGGAACGCCCAACAGGACGCTGTTCCATGCTTTTTCTGTAGGAAACAAACGTCTCAAACAACATTTCCAGGCAATGAACTCATTACTCACGCAGAAGAATTACGTAAGATTGAAGAAAAATAAAAGAGCGTAGAGCAGCTGGTGGAAGGTTTATACAATCTTGATTGCATTAATTTTACCGAAATTATCAACACAAGGCACGTATCCGCGAAATGGACGCCCAGGCGGACGAGTTTCCAAAACAAATCGAGCGGAAGAATTAAAAACAAGCGGTATCTCGGCGTTTGATTACCGCTCCATGTACAAGAAGATTGAACTCTGCATAGCATTATGGAACAGATTCACCGGAACGCTTACTTGTAACGGATGAACTGAGAGTAATTTAAAGTACATAAAGTAACACTGGACATAGCCCCGAGGTGATTTCCCACTGAGGTGCGAGGGGTGGACGTGGTTTGCCGTGTAATGCGGAAACTAACCGGAACTAATTCGTTGCCCCCGCCATCAGCCCAGAGTACATTTATATGTTAATTTTTATCGATTGCGAAACTGGGACCATGTCCTGGAATAGCTCGATACTAATACAGGTAACTGATTAGACCGGCGCCGATAGTCGAAGTTAGCATGCTCGCCCGAGTGTGTGGTCGAGGTCGGCGAAGCTTTATTGTCCTAGGGTAACCCCCGATTACTGCAGCGCGATGTCGATAAGCGTCTGGAAGTTACGGCTCAAATATCACGCATATATGAGTATGAAGTATGGGGGGAAATTAAATAAGTGCTTTATGATGCAAATTTATTAATTTCGGGTTTGATTAATTAGATATACCCTAGAATATTAAAATGTTACCATAACAATAACAGAACCACTCATATGGAACTTTATGACGTCCCATGCTAGTCTCAATAATAAAGAAAATTGCTGATTAGATTTCAGAGGCACTAGACATTGCCTCTGTAGAATTAGGATCAAAGCTGCATTACAAATTCTCAACATTAATCGGTATGGTGAACATAGTACGTTTTGAAAATTTTGCTAACTTCTTCATACGTTGGTGTTATATTTGTAGTTTCATGAGGTACCCATCTTTCGGGATTCCCTAAATACATTCGCATATGTTGACATAAAGAAAAACAAGAAAACTTAAGAATGCTTACTCGGGACACTCAACATGTTAACTTAATGATTAAGAGCTATTTGATTGTAGACTCGGGCCTCTCCCTGTGAAATACCTTAAATGGATGTGGATAATGATGAACTTTGACATTGGCTTACACCAAATGGGAGATAAAGTGACATCATATACCTCTACTTGAACACATAGAGCCTGCAAAATTCCCTAGTCCATTCGAGAATCGAATCCGATTAACTTTACACGCTAGTCAGGAAAACTGACTACCTTAATCTAAACCCGCATTTTTTATTATGAGTCCAGGTCAGAGAATTCATCAGATAAAAATCTTCGAATAAAGAAACAATCATCCTGAAGATAGTTGTGCTTCGTTTTCATCCTTTTCTTCTGTTCACCTTGTCAGCTGAGTGTTTCGACTACAAAGGCATCATCGCTTCCTTAGGCATACCAAGCTGCATTGTCGTCAATGTTTGGATGCCTCCTTAGAAATAAAATTTGTATTCATTCTTTGGATTTACCTCGCCTTTGTAATGAGACTGGTTTGCTAAATTTGATACTTTATTGTAAATTAAAAATAGCACGACCTCTGGCTGGAGAGAAACAGGTGGTTTGGCCCTCGACGGTCGTTATCACTGATGTTTCCTGTGAATGCCGCATGAAGTTGAAAAGTTCTTACCTGTATGTGGCATGATGAAGTGATCGGCGCTCCGGTTTGGAGGCAGCCCTCTGTCCGACAGGACCCTCGCAATTTCGCTCTGCAACGTCGCACCTGCAACGCAAGATTGATGATGCTATTAGCAGTGAAATAACATTACCACGAGACTTTATAGCTTTTCCTAGGAAAAGGATATGGTGTGTTACCGTAGAACTGGCGACTGGGCTGTTTAGCGTTCCCTTCTGGCGGTATAGAAACTGTAGACCAGAAGATATGGATTGGAAGCGAAGGACAGCATTTGGAAAATGATATAGGGTATCTACTAACAGATTTTCCAGATCATGTTGGAAGTTTATGGAGGAAAGCAGTAAATAATAACAATGTGTTTTAGCATAATCCTGCTAACACAAGAAAATATTGTCTCTACAGAGTCTTTTGAGCCATGGAAGGGGAGATGGAATTCGCGCGATCGACACAGTAGCTACAACAAAGTACAGCCACACAAAACCGAGCTGGCCGTTTGCCAGCGTTTTTACCTTTACTTCTCCATTGGCTCAAAAGACTCTGAACAGACAATACATACATATAGCTTGAAAATAAATCAAGATGGTAGTGTGTGAAATAGTATACATCTTGAAAATGAGGTTTCCTGTATGTTGATGTTCAACAATTTTGGTTAGGGGAAGGTTGAACAAGAAGCCTGGAATCCTTCTAATCATATTTTCTCGCCGTGTAGGGAGGATCATACACTTTTGTGAGTTAACGTTTGCAGATCGCTATTCTGGATGCTTTCTTTTCCAGAGGTACAAATGAAAGCAAAATAAATGAACACTTACCTGTAATAAGGCTGTAATCAACAAAAGAAAAAATTACCGACGAGAGAAAAAAACAAAAATATAACTGAAGTGTAGTAAAATGTTAATAGCTCCTGAATATATGATAAGATGACAAGTACGTATAAAGGTAACACATAGACCTGCAATGAAAGTGATTTAGGTTTAAGTCACCACAGCGTTGGCGGTAGAGAATGAACAATACTTCATAGGATATTTCCAAATGTTGCTGTTGATAGGTAAAACGTATATTGGCAACAAACTTACCATTGATCTTTATTTCCTGGCATAATTGTTTTCTAATATAGTAGATTAAGTTATTAATAAAGACTGATACGGATTATTGCACCAGATTAAGTGCCAGTTTGAAGCACAAACGATGGTCGGCACTTTTGATTTCGTTGATTCTGCTACCGGCTGCTCCAGTGGTTGACCTATGAGTATTTTCCCTCTGGGTATGGTGGATGTATTGTGAAGGATAACATCAGTTTAAATTGACTGAGAAATTTGTTGTAAGCTAGTATTTGATTTATTGCAGTGATTTGCCGACCGTTTGAGATGAATAAATAGACTGCTCTGAATTGTAGCATTCGAAATTTTAACAAGTGAATTATTATATCTGCTAACTTCTGCAGTATCAAAGTTACAGTTGGGAATAACTGTTTCGGCAATAAAGGAAACCAGAAGCGTGACTTGCCGTGAATCGCCAAAATGCTTATCAGTGAGATATCTGCGAGATCTCTCTCAATAGCCGCGAAATCTTATTCACACAAGCGCGTCACTAAGCGTCTAAAATAAATATCACACGAACAATACATACAGATGACGGTGACAGAGTCACAGTAATCTCTGATAAAAAATTACACGCCTTTATTACTTTTAGCTCCGCCTACTTCATTACTCCCTACCAAAGTTATTTTTCACGCGCAGCCAATACTTAAATTTTTTGTTACCAGGGAGCTTGGCTAAAAATCTCAGAATCTAAGTGCCTTTCTCTTTTCTAGAATTCTTCCTACGTGACCCTGAAACGTACTGAGCTTATAACCTTACTGTTATTTACTTATTTAATTATTTATATTTGTTCATCAATAATTACGTATCAAGACACAGTTAGTTTGCTGCCACAGTTTTATACAACCAAAAATTTGATATCGAGATTTCATCCAAAATGACGCTTCTAGGTCCCCTGAAACTATCCCAAAACTATTTTTAGAATATAATACCTGTATGTGGTGTCTGTATGTGTACACGAGAGATAGCGAGAGAGAGAGAGAGAGAAACACAGGTGCGGAAATGGAGAGAATAGCTTAATTAAAAAACGAAGAGTCAAATAAATTCAAACTTGGTATTTAAATCCAGTATCCTACAAGGATGCAACAGCTCAAACTATTCTTTACAAGGAAAACTTTTCTCTACTTTTTATTTTATAAAACATGCTCTTAAAATTTTTATTAAAATATAATAAGCTTGATATCCTGTCGTGAAAAAATAAGGCCAAACGAGATAGAAAAAGTGCATAACTATTAAAATAGACATTTCTGAAAATAATTTTGCATCATTAGCTGATCCCGTAATATACCTTGTTGTATGCTTAATTTTTCCAAGTGGAAGATGGAACGTTTTTAAAACAGTGAGATTTCTTTCGTTGTTTTCCTTTGTATGAGCTCGTTTTCACGACCGATGATATAAATAATTGCTTGTTACTTCCAAATTTTTATTGTAATTACGTCTATATTGCTTAACTGCAAATAATCTTTAAGAAAATATCATGAATAACGTGACGTGGAACGAGCTACTTTTTATATCAAAGAAGCCGTGAAAATTGAAACATATTCTTTGTGAACTTCGAAGTTATGTGTATTTAACAACACTATTTCTTCCACGGAAAGTAAAAAAGTGGTCCATTTCTTGTCACAAGTAAGTTGGTTCCTAGCCATCAAACTTTTATGACTTGCTTATAGCTTGAAAGTTGTTTGTTGAATCTATCGCAGAAGTTACTTTTGCATTCTGAACAGCGAATTCACAGGAAACAGCTGTACACAACAGTATATTGCTGTAGTGGATGTGGGAAGGTATATTACAGAATCGAGAAATAGTGTGAAAAGATGTGACAAATTCAAGTCATTTCTATTTCCGAGATTCTTTTGTGCATTTCACACACTACTGCACACCAACTTAGCATGATCCTGTGGTTTATTGTTTTTAATGGATTAATAAAAAAATCTGATTTCTAATGGTTTACTCGTCACCTCGGATTTCCGGTAAAGCATTGCTGCCAATTCAACAATTATATAATTAATACGAAGGCTTCGTAAGATGCTATAATTTAGGAGACTTTGTCAGTTGTTTCATGGTATAGGGTGCTTGAAAATAATAATGCAGATGGTATTAGAGATACCGTATTTCAAGAAAAAGTTGAAGTCCTAGACTAGGGTTATGAAGACAGATATTGAAGAGAGATTGGGTTGTATTTTACTTCCTGCTAGGGCATATATAATGTACATATATTGTATGTTTTACAACCATCAAATTTATGTTGGTAAACGTTGGTTTCCTTGGAAACGAATTCATATGTTGGAATTTTAAATTTCGTTATGTGTAAATATTATCACTGAGAGGGATAGTTCAGCAGTAACGTCTGTAGCCTGCATACGGGAAGTCCCGAATTCAAATCCCCGGGGCCGATCATCTGACCGAAGATTTTTTTCCCAGTTTTCCTTGGTCGCTAGGCATGGATAATTTGACCCACGAATTTTCCTATCATCCCTTTCATGACCACATTCATTTCCTTCTTCTTCATCACCATAACGTGCATTGGGCTGATCAGCCATCGTAGATATGCTATGGTCTAGAGTTTGCTTGCTCTTCGACAGGATATCGACACGAGGCATTGGCTCATGGGTCCTTAGGGATGTAAGTCCTACAATGAAGAGAGCAATCCTTTGAAGAAGTAGAGGTAAATATCATCTGGAAGACGTAGGAAACACATGATTTTGCAAAAAATCAGTTTAATTCTGCCCACTATTTTCTATAAACAACCAGCAGTACTTCATGTCACTGAATTTTAAAAACACTGAGCTTTCTCTATCCGATGATAAGAAATGTGTTTAAAGATTCATGGTTTGCTTGAAGGAAAAAAAACTGATGTCTGCTGCTTGTTTTTCTGTTTATGGTAAATTATGTAACGGGTGGAGAAGGTCATATAATCAGACTTTTGCAACTTTTAGGATACAATTTATATGTATTTATAGAGATCTAATTGCGTCTTCCTACCAAGAGGTCGCACCAATTTTGATATTGACTGATTTAGGCATATTCCTGAGTTGTATCAGCTTTTATTCACCTGTAAATATAGGCACAACAGCCTTCAAGTTTTCTTGTGTTGCAGTAAACTGCAAGGAGCTTTAAAATAATGAAGTAAGTTCGCTTATCCTCCAAGAAATCTCCGGAAGCAGACACAACATAAGACCCTTAATAGCAGGAGGATAGGGACTGATGATAGACTATGGAAAGTTAAGGAAAGGACTGCAAGTTTAATCTGACAATCAATGACCGCAGCAGGAGGTCCTCCAAGTGCTGCGGTAACCTTTCCTCAGCAGATCCCACCCCATCGAACTTTCTTGGAAGCTATAACCACAACTCTAAATTCGCCTTGGTGTCGAATTAATCAAGATCGGATGCCGCCGAGAGTGGATCTTAATTGTCTTCCTCCACGACAGCCATTGCAGCTCTTCGGCTTTCAGACATAGTCTCATTTGCATAACAAAAGAAGGCTGTTAAAGTTTGCAAAGTGCCGAAACGTAATGGTTGCCCCACACGAACATAATCGAGGGATGATGCGTGTGTGATATCATTATCAAGAGGTGGTAGAACGGAAGAGATGCAAAATACCTCTAATTGAGGACCAACTTTCACGGGAGTATTTCGTGTTACACAGAAGCCAAGCGTGGGAGCTGCGGTTTTCATAGGCATTAGCTTAAATACCATATCTAAAGCTTTTAGAATATTAGTAAATACCAAATACTAATATACTTTAATATGAGGAACCGTTTTGCTTAGCAGGTTTACATTACACAGCCGCATTATAGGTAAAGTTTGTTGCAGTCCTTGATTTTCTTCATTCCAAAATTGCAACACTTTCATTCTTTCAATTCTTGCTATGACCGAAGTTGTGACAGCATTTATTTTAATTATAAGTTGATCTAATAATTTTTCAAGGTGCAATGATAATAATAGCGCGTACTTTTTGCTTTCTCTTATAACTTCTGTAGGTGGAGAAAGTATTGCAAAAATGCATTCAAAAAATTAAATATCGAGATTTTGCCGAAAATAACGTATTTTTGAGGTCCCTAAATAAAAAAGGCATTTCTCGGAAAACATCCGTGTATTTATGTCTGTGAACAGCATAAGTCAAATCCGAAAGGTAATAATAATATTATTAATAATAATAATAATAATAATAATAATAATAATAATAATAATAATAATAATAATAATAATCTCCGTATTTACGTTCAGCGTTTTCAAGGATGATATATTATTTTTAATTTTCTCAAAATTTCTCTCTCGATTTTCAATAAAATATCACATGTTTAAGATATTTACTTGACTAATGAAGTGTAAGTATTGAATTTTCTGCGAATAGCCTATGAATTCCTTTTCATCAGAATTAGTTGTATAATTTTATATAACTACTTGGTAAAAGACTTCGGTATGGGAACGATATTTACATTTGGTGTTATAAGCATGAATTTTGGTTTTACTTTGGTGCATTCTGATAATAGAATATAACCGAAAAGTGGTCATTATGAGCCGTCGTAAGCATCTTAATTCAAACCTTATTTTAAAATATCTTAATATGAGTGAAAATTGGCTAATTTATCCTCTTATCTGTGCAAACGTTTCTTCAATTCAACACTCTGGATTTGAAACAGCACAATTAGATTGACAATTTATTGTTTATGACTATTTATATATGTTAGAATTTATACTGTTTTTAAAGCCACACATTCTGCAGTTCTTGTTCGTTCTTGTGCCGTATGCATATGCCGCAACTTGGTATTTGAAGAAGGTATTTTGTTGTATTGTTATTAGCCCCACGTATGGACGCCAATTTGAAGAAGGTATTTATTATTGCGTTTTTGCACTACGCTTTGGGCGTCAATTTAAGGTAGTTTGTATTGAAGGAGTTGTTTTATATTTCAACTGTTGGGGAGCCGAACTTGTAGTAGTTTGCAACCGCACGTATGGTACCCGGTTTCCGGTAGCCTTCGCCCCAAATGTATTTTCAGGTGGCCTTTGCCCCAAGTTTAAAAAAATATTAACTTTGTAATTAAACTGTTTCTTTAAATATTTAATATTTATGTTTGCCTCGGCTGCGTCAGTATTTATTTTAGAGACACGTTTCTCTTAGCAAGGTTGTGGTGTGACTAAGAATGTAGGCTTACACAGATTATAATTTTACTTCGCTCCTTTTATTAATGCTTGATACGATTTAAATAACACTTCACTGATATAGAGAGCTGTGAGATGTTTTTATTAAATACTTGCACTTTTTAATACGTAAACTATTTTCGTCTCACACGAAAACATATAAAATTTCTGGAGTACGCATCACGCATCCGTTACAATCACTGTCTGCAGGCAACTGAATTGATTCGAACCGTCTAAACTTGTAAATTTCTGTATTTCACGTCTTTGATTGGCTAATCCTACCTGCATTTAACTATTCTGGTTGTTGATTGGCTGTTTTTAAACTGGCTCAAAGTTACATTATTGTTACTCCAAGAAACACAAGTAGTACTGTTAAACTTTCTTACTCATTGCCTCAAGGTTACCTCATTGTTAGCAACTTTTGACCTATTTCTCACAGCTCCTACACTATTAAATTACGTAATGCATTCACATAACATTATTGAACATGTTTATAATACTATAAGCATATGCAATGACTGTTACATACATGTTACAAATTATTACATATACATATTGCTTCAAGGTGGGCTGTTATTGAATTTACATATTATATAATTTGACTGAAATCATTTAAGTGTTAATAATACTGCCTCATATTTCATGTCTAGGAACAGGATGTTATTGAAAATCATGTTTCTTCTCTGATGTCAGGAAGTATGCCCACTTGATACGTGAGTTCATTACTGGATTTCCAATAATATAAAGAGCATTTTATGTTACATGTAATGCATATTTTGCCTGTTTTGTTAATAATCTCAATACTTCAACTAACACAAATTAGATATGTAAAAGGTAAAGGTAAAGATACGCATCACGGAGGGGTCCCTAAAACGGGGGCAGAGCACCTCACGCAGGCCAGTTGCCCATTTGTGCTTCCAACGTGACCCCTGAGAGGGAGGGATGAGGGGAGAGAACCAAAGGGCAATTAGATCTGTTTCTTGACAGGCGCAAGCATGGCTAGGATCTCTAACGTTTCCAGATAAAAGGCATCCGACACCGCACGGTCTCTGCCCACAGGGCACCAACCTCCAGGGTCCCCTGGAGAGGAACCCCACGCTGAGGAAAGACCTAACTGAGCGGTACCGCAGCAACGCCAGGGAAGAAACTTTACAGAGCGCAATCCACCGCCCTGCCGCAAGCCGCCAAACACCATTGCCTGGTCCTACAACCCTGAAACAGATGATTAAATGAAATGAGAGAAAGGAGAGTCGTGGTAGAAAATGAACCACCCCAGCATTCCCCATGGGCCAGAGTGGGCGTTCACCGGAGATCGATTCCGGGACCTCCCGAATGCTGAATTAGATATGTACTCATACATTCGGCTCTTTGTATCAAAATATGATAAACTTTGTACGTGGTAACGACGATTTGTATAATATTTTACCCAAAGCCCTTCTGTTTTTTTCCTCTCAAAGAAACATTACTTTCGAATTGAATTTTAACATATTTTCCTCTTAGCATTGCAATATGTTGTACATTTTTAAAATTCTTACATAGAACTTATTCAAAAATTATTTTCAAAGCCGGAATTAAAAGTGGTAAACATTAAAAACGAATGACAACCGAAAAGCTAAGATGTTTCATTTCTGACAGATGCATTTTCGTAGAGCAGAAAATTAGAAACACAAATTACTTCGCATTTCATTTATGTTCTGCCATCATTGTCAGCCTAAAACGTGTTAAGTTGCCCAAAGCAGGAGCGAGCTATTTGGTTCCGCGGTAATGTGTGAGGCTCGCATTCGGGAGATCGCGAGTTCGATTCTCGTCGACCGCCCACTCTGCCCTTGCGTTTTTCGCGGTTTTCCGTGGTTGGAGGTGAATGCTGAGTTGGTTTCTCATTTACCGCTATTTCGTTTCTCTCAATCGGTTTTCTTCCCTTCTAGCTTGTTGTGGTGTGTGGCAGTGTCGGAAGGTCGCGGATGCCTGCTCAACGGTTAGCGTATTCCCCATGAGGGCTGCTTGGTTGGGCGAGTCGTTTATCGCCCTCTCTGGGCAACTCCAGTAGTGGGAGCCAGGAGCTCTTAGGGACTTCCGCGCGTCTCTGTGCCCAGTCTGCTTGTGACCTGCAGCCTTCTGTGGTTCCTTCACTTCATCTCTCCCCCCTGGGGAATGGTAGCGCGAGATATCCCCTCTGTTGTATCCCTATACCTAAAAGAGGGAGGAGGAAAAGGGGGGATTATGACTATGTAAAACAACGTGTTAGCAGTTTGCATCTACTTCCAATAACCAAGGCCAGATACTTCTAATTCAGCAGATAGGTGAGAAGTTGATACCAAAGAATTGTACGCAGATTAACAGCTTTAATGATCTTGTTGCTTTTGCTGCACCACGCCACATTTTAAATTAATTATTGCCCCTTGAGTGCAACGCCCTGGCGGCATGGGATGGTACAAAACGCATGGGGTATCAATTTACAACGAGCTTGACGCGGTTCGTTCCTTCCTCAGGCACGATAATAAAACGCAAATGTGTAAAAAATGGTGAAATCCAGTTTGGCTCTCCCTACTTACATATGCATTTCGCTAATAAATAGCCACCATTAAGGCAGTAAAGGTGTTGGCTAAATATTTTTATGATGCCTTCTCTGAAACCATTCCCGTGTTCGGGTGATACAAAGCGGCCATGAGATTCCGGTTTGCTGTTCAAATGATGCTGTGAAGCTTGGCTGTATTGCAAGCATATGAACAGAAAGGCTACTGAATAGAAATAGCATCCACGACAGCTTTTATCTTAGAATGACCGCCTCGAAATTTGTGATTATGCATACAAATGATAGAAAACTAAGTGCTCCAAATGCTTAAATTTTATTTGGTGCTTCAACACAGAAAACTAGATCATATAGATGCATTTAAGACTCTTCTGGTCAATACTTAAGTCAGTTTGTTTTGGTGATTCAGGGAGCAATACAGGATGAAAATGACACAAGATGGAAATATATCTGTCCATTAAAAGTCCTTACGCGTATTGTTCTCTTACAACGCAGGTTTCGTCAGGGCCTGGATGTAATTTAATTTACATTTAAATGCCTAGGGGTATTAAATAACAGCATTTATTTTTCTATACTTGTGTTTTTCTGCGTTTACTCGCATTCAAATGCTATCCAGTCCTACAATGTTTACCTACTCTACCACGTAAATTCCTTACCACCCAAAGTTTCGTTATCGAGATTTCACCGGAAATAACAGGTTTTGAGACCTCTGAATAAAAAAAAAGCATTTTTAGAAAAACATCCGCGCACGCGCGTGTGTGTGCGGACAACATAACTAAAAAATTTGATGTGTTACACTCGCATGACTTTCTCTACTCTTGTACAAACTATTTTTACAAAATCTTACTCTCCATCTATTTTATATTAATCGAGATAAACATTTGCAGAAACGATCTTTTGACATGCAAAGAGAATTACATTTTACACATATCGACCAGTTCTAAAAATATTTGACTATCACTTAAGGCGTACTATGTTCCCCTTGTTTTGTATTTGCAACGGCAATATAAAAATACAGTAGCCTTTAAGCATATACATATCTCTTAATAGATGGTTGCTATGAGCAGCTACATTCCTTTGCTACAGATTAATACTCTTTGCATATCCAAGACAAAAAAATGAATAACCAATTCCAATTTGAGAAAATAAGTATTGAAAAATTTAAGGGAATAGCAAGCAATATCTCTAAAATGGTTCACTCAACAAAAAACATGTATATGACATAAATTGTGTATTTTAACGCGATCTTCATTCTTTGTGTAGTAAAATTTTGTCTATCTCTTATGGTTTACCAGTTATGCAAAAGTCGTTCAAATGAACACTTTTGGAGACATTCCCAGAAAATTCAAGATATACATTTTATTTGTCATGAAAATATCTTGAACATATGATATTTTAATCAAAATCGTTAAAGCCATTTTTGAGAAAATTAAAATTTTCAAAAAATGTTCCATGTAAAGGCTAATCTGTGGTGGGGGGATTTTCTTGAAAACCTTCGTATCGCATTTCTGGAAGATACTTAACCTAAATACCAAGTTTGGGTTTTATCCGACTGTTCGTTTTTGAGTTACGCTGTTCACAGACACACAGACGGACATGTTTCCAAAAATGCTTTTTTTGGGTTCAAGGGGACTCAAAACATATATTTCCGGTGAAATCTCGGAATCGAATTTTTGGGTGGAATTTGGGTGATTCGTTTTTTGAATGCGAGAAAAGTTGCGGCAGCAAACATTCATCGCCAATTGAGTGAGGTTTATGAGGAAACAATAATGAGTGACAATGCCCGGCCACACACAGCCAAACAAACTCAAGATCTGATCGCATCATTTGCTTAGGAACAATTCGACCACCCAGCAATTATCACCAAGCAATTTTCATCTGTTTCTTTATCCGAAGAAATTCCTTTGTGGGAAACATTTCAGCGACGATGATGCTGAGAAATAAGAAGTGCAGACTTGACCTTAATTACAGGCGGCATCATTCTTTGATGAAGGCATATAAACGTTACGAGAAGGGCCTGAAAAATAGCGGTGACTGCCGAGAAGTAGTGTAGGGTTTAAGTAATAAAGCATTTGGAAAATAATGTTTTGTTGTTTTTAAAAAAATATCAGTATTTACTTTAAAAGACACACCTCGTAGAATTAAATGAGAAAAGAAATGCTTTCGTTTAAATGCATAAATACTACTAAATAAAAAAGTTAATGTGTTACATTCACAACTCTCTCTATTTACTATCGTTTGTTTTTGTACAGCTTTTACAAACTATTCTTCCAAATGCCTATTTTTCCATCTTATTAGTGCTAATGGAGATAAGCGTTTTGCAGAAATAATTCAATTTACATATTTCATTGTAGATACAAAGAGCACACAAGGGCTTGAAGAGATAATGAAGTCTCTAAAACATGGGTCGCTATATGCTGGCATTAAAGTGTCATACTTTTTCCATGATATCGCAAGAAATAACTGAATGGCGACAGCACCTCAAGAAATTACAAAGCATTGAGAAATTTAAATCAATATCATGTATATCTCGGAAATATCTGAAAACACAAAGTTATTTGAAATAAATTGTGTATTTTAAAGAGATCTACGTTTTTTTGTGCTAAGTTTCTGTCTCTTAGCTTTACCAGTTAGACAAAAATATTTTTATTACAAATAACATGTATATAATGAATTTTCTGTAAATAGCCTGTGAACCTTTTTATTCTGAATTCATTTTATCCACTGGTAAACCGTAGGAGGTAAAACTTATCACAAAAATAAACTCCCCTTTTACCTGCAACAAAACCTGAAGTGATTCTATTTTCGCAAATGTTTATCTTGATTAACATGACGGAAAAGTATTAGCAGGGATACTTGTAGAAGAGGGATAAAAATAAACGATAGTCTGTAGAGAAAGTCATGAAACTTAATACAAGAAACATAAATAATATTTTTATTATAAGAAGTGTTTTCTTTTTCCTTTGCAAATACCCATGTTTTACCTTTGAAAAATCTTACTTAGTACCTTAGAATATTCCTTGTTATTTGCTGGGGAGATTGGGAACAAAAGTTTACTAATAAATTAAAATCCTATTGATAATGGGAGTGTAAATAAAAACGCAGATTTTGAACAAATGCACAACTTTGAAAAATTGTATGTGAGCGTACCGATTCCATTAAACTCATCAACGCTTCTCTCACATGTTATTTCTAAATGATTCCTATATTTCAGTCCATGAAAAATACTGCAGGAAGCAAAGTGTAAAGCTTGAGCTGGATTCACCCGGTCGAGAAAAGACGGTTGTGTCATCCTGAAATAGTTGGACACTAAATATATGTTACTAGTTGTGCACATACCACACTTGGTCTCTCATGTGTAACATGGCGCTGAGGATCCCAGGCCTGCTGTTGGGGAACTTCTCGGTGATGTTATCACTTGGGGATTACACGACCCATGTTTCCGGTACATGAAGCATTTTTCTGTTTTACCGCGCTTTTGTGCTAGTGGTTGTCAGCGGTGTAGTTTGCGCTTCACGGAGTTGAGGAAGGTTAAGTTGTGAGCAGCGTCGAGAATGTGTAACAGAGTGACAGCTTTGAAACGAATAGAATGAAATGCTTACCAAAATACCTTATCACAACGATTTTTGAGAATACATCGGACACTTTTGGATGAAAATGCATACATAGGTAACCTCCCGCCAGTTTCAATTTGATGGAAAATACTCGTAAACATCAATTAAAAGTTAATATACACTTTCCTTTTGCCACAATTATGATGCGAGGCATGACAGTCATGTGTGTGTGTGTGTGTGTGTGTGTGTGTGTGTGTGTGTGCGCGCGCGCCTCAGGGAAGAAACATTGATACATAAACGTTCAACTTGGATTTCTCTCTTCCATGCTTCCAAGTTCGTTATTATATCAATATCTATTTCCGCTTTACTAGGACGGACTTAAAAAAATCGTCAAGATGTACATCGCTTCTTTGCATTTTTATTGTCGAATTGACTAATTACTCACCGGAGGAGTAATGCTCTACTTCATGTCAGGATACACCCCAACATGAAATACAGACATAAATAATCACAGGAACAACTCTTCTATTATACTCTGCCCCACCGCTGCATTTTACCTATACTACATACGTATTACAAATATACTACATGTATGTATTACTATTTACCACCACTGCATGCTAGCACACTGCAGATTGCATTAAACCTTAGATACACACCCATTCACTCACACCCCCACATAAATACCTTTCTTCTGTCATCACCATGAGTGCTGCACAGACTCCCGTATGTGCTGTGCCCAGGCCGCACGCACGCGCTCGCATGCAATGCATGTTAGCTATGTATAAGCATTTACTAACCGGGCTGCTAAAGCGGAACCCGTCCACTAACTAAATGTACTGCTTACTAACGTCAGCATTGCACGCTTAGTTTACTAACCGAATGAGCATGGGGAGGTGATGTAGCCTTTGAGGATGAGCGTCATTGGGGGCGGTGAGTGTGGGGAATGATCATAATCGATTTTGGCAGTCATGAAGCAGAGTTAATCTGTACAATTACTGTTAGAAAGACAGTAAATGCAAACTATAAATAAAAAGGGAAGGAACTGGTGACATGTATAAATAAACGGGATGTATAGGTTACATATGTGCAATACCTAACGAGGTAAATATCATGCCGAAAAACACTCCGAAATGTTGGTCCTATTTCAAACGAATTATAGTATATCTATAGATTACCCACTTAAACTATAAGAGAGTAATATTTGTTTTACTGATTTAACTGGTCGTCTGTGAGTGCCTGCTTGAAATCCGCACTGGAGGTGAGAGAAGAGAATGAATATTAGGTTATTACAGTCTCGTCATCAATTCAGGCAGAGGTACTCATTTACATAGCAAACTGCTCTGCTGTTGCAGAATTTCGAGAGATTACATATGAAACTGGCAATTAATGCTTTGGATGTGGTCTTATCTCAAATTTCTCTGAGAGGACTTTGCAGTATAGATTTCAGCTTTAAGGGCTTCATGTTTCCCTTATAAGTTCGATATCAATTACACTGCAATTCGTATCATATACGTCCTCAAACTGAATTCAAAATTGGAAAGGATTATCAGTATAAAAGTGTCCTAAAGACAAAAAATATCGAAATAAAATATGGTCCTTCCTTATGCCAAGTGTCATTCACTTTTATTTGCATGTTAACCCTGTAATGCAATTCCTAAGAACTCAAAATACGCGCATCCTTTAGTGACTGAAAGTAAACTGTTTCGCTAAGTAATGGTTCTAACTGCCCATTTGGTGCATTATCGAAAACTGGCTGGTTACGAAAATGATGAAACCATCTACAGCATTGGTACAGCTACAGTGGATAAAGGGAATATCGTTGCGGTACGTTTAACAGGTGAACTTGTGCGATGTCTCGATCATAGAGGTATGCAGTAATTTTCATTTCATATAATATCTTTACATGCTTGCAATATGTGGCCGTGGTTATCTGATACGCATTAGGTAGCCACCGTTTGGTCTGTTCATCAAACACTTGTAACCGATTGCACTGACGCTTAGAATATTTGACATTTGGACAACATACTCATTCACATGAAGCTCAACTCTCTAGCAATTACGATCTCTTATCAGTACATCGACGTTTCAGTTCAAGGAACCAGTGCGAGAACACCTGGCAACCATAGACGCTTAGGGTAGGATGCTTAAGTTTATCGCTGTGCTCGAACAAAATAATGCCTTACTGGAGAACCTTCGTTGACGAGGACGCAGAAGCTATCGACATAATAGAGAGGATAGCTTCTTTCATTTCTTTCATGCATTGCTCAACCAAGAGCTGTTTAATGTAGGTAATTTTTACAGATAGCAATAACACGATACCCAAATCTTTACATCTTCACATCTAACAGAAAATCCTTTGGGAATAGTTGTTGAGTCAGTAAATACAGTAAAACGATTATGAAAGAAATGCATCATTACAGCTTTCTGTTGCTTGGGTCATTAACACCTCTATTCTCTTAAATGGAAAATTAGCTCCTCTAGCGAAATGCAGAGTGTTTTATATTTATTTTTCTTTTACTTAATGCTTTAAAAGTTTCCTTAATAGACTTCATCGTCCATTCTTAAACAATTAGAGACAATATATGGAAATGGTGTAAATTCTGTTCATACTTCTGCATAATATCCAAGTTATGAATTTGTACACGTACCTACATTTATAATTGAAGGAAATGATATCCAATGTTTGGTGTTTTCCCTTGCCGACATCAAATATGAAAACAGAATATAATAAATTTAAAATAATAGCATTTATGGTGTACAACCTCATTTTACATTCAATGTTGCTAATGTTTGTCACGAATTGGCTTTAAGAGAAGTCTGCATTACGCAAATGTGTGAAATGTTTATTTATTTGTGCGGAGTTATGCACACATTCCGGGTCTGTTAGGATTTGCCCTGGCCACTTGTTCCCCAGACCTCCGGTATTACATTCTGTATTATATCTCTTACATTCTTAAATTCTATAATCTTACCCCTCGCCGCCTTTTCACATACTACCTTATTTTTAACTTCTCTTAACTTCCCATTTCAATTTCCTTCAAATATTCCACAAATATTCTTCTAAACCTCTTATCCGAGACCGATTAAAAACATTTTATTTACTTTCACAGTGCTTTTATTTTTTAGCCCTTTCTCTCTAATAAATCTTTTCCTGCATTTATTTGTTCGTTTACATACATCAGAAAGGTATTCCAACTTCCATTACCTCCGGGTCCCTTAAGTTTCCATACCCCTAGCATAAACCATGCAATTGCTTCGCTTTCCTTTTTATTTCAAATTACTGTGTCTCTTTATCATTTGTTAAAATAACAATGTCCTCATTACGTTACTCCTTGCCCTCAAATCTTATTTATCAATGTCCTAATATCTTTTTCTGGAAATTTTCTAGAATCCCTGTATCATTTCATGTCTTTGTTCCCATATATCACCTAGCCCTACTCTCGCTGAGAGCTCTTTAAACATGAAACGTGGTACATATATTATTTGATACAACTTACACGATAGCCACCATTATTTGATGAATGGCATTGAAGAAAAAAGAGACTTAAAGCAGTTCCAAAAATTGTAACACGCAAGGAAAGTTTCAAGGTTATAATCGAATTCCTCTAGTACAAGTCTAGATTAGAACTGAGGACCCAGTGATTTTAAGGTACAAAGAGCTGAACGGTATCATGTGTCTTTTAGTGTTACGAAATAACAGCATGTACTCAAAACTTAAATAATAGCTTAAATTGTTGAACCTTTTAAATTACTTTGGCTTGGTATTGAATATTTCTGAATGAAATATTATATTAAGTTCCATGAGTTAAGGCTTTTAAGCGTGGTCCGAAAGCATTAAAGCTTGTCTTTTATATTGTTCTTATCTGCACACTTGAGAAAGATTTAATTTCAAACAAATAAAATTGACGCTAGAGGAGCCACAACCAATCCGCTTGCCGCGGTGCCTATGCTTGAATACGGCACTGTGCTGACTCAGTGCGTGTTTCGCAGTGGGAGCAGTCAGTTCGTCCTCCGTAGCAGTGGTGGTCAGTACAAATGCGTGCGGCATCTAGGATTGCAATGTTTGCTTCGACCTACGTATGCGAAGCCTTATTTTCAACTATGAAACGTAATGAACGCTCTCAGAGAATCGACATCAGTGATCGTAACTTAAGGTTTGCATTAAGGCCTCAGAGTTGTTTAATTCTCTCCAAACGTGGCGAATATTTTGAATACCAAAAGGTGTCAGAAAGCAAGAGTGTCTATCGAGAAGAACTGAATGTATCAAATTCTTACCTGAAACATGCATTCACTACACAGTTTATAAGCGTTTAATTTTAAGTCATCTTAGTAATATTACCACTGCATAATAAGTTTATTTTGTTGTTTTATATTTGTGTAAGTTTTCTAATTTCCACTTACAAATAACTGTTACGTTCTTAAAGTAAAATTTATTGCATGTGTGGGCTATCTTTTGGTTGTATAAGACTAAAGGCTATAATTGATTTGTATTGGGTTGTTTTATATATAATTTAGTACTAAGCACAAGAGGAATACTAAACCGTGTATAACACGGTTTGTGACTGATTCCTTCTCTACTATCCTGTTCTTAATATTTCATTATTATTTCATTGCGTGAAGTGATTGACTCATAGGCGTTTACCTCAACGACACAGATCAGTGACCTTTAGCACCGTGAGCACAGTGTAGACACGGCGTGCTTGTGAGTTGGTTGTTCCTGCTCCAGAGCATTTAAGTATAGTAAAGTATATTTATAATTCACACCAGCGTAATTAGCACTTGGGTTAACCACTTTGACTCGTGTTAAAAAGGAATAAAAATGAATATTTAGTTTATACCACAAATGTACATAATTTTTTTTCCAAACTTTTCTTTCATTCTAAAAAGGCGACCCATAAACTCCGAGCACCATCGTCAAACATGGGCTCCATGTACGACCCGCGTGTTATAACAATAAGGACACATGTATAAGGGGACCAACCTATAAAGTTTGAATATGCTATACTTCTTAAGAAATTAGTTGGATATTTTACCAGATGTTTATGAATATATCCCGCAACAAATTACAATATTTTCAGATCAATTCCTTGAGTAGCTTGTCTTAGTACACGCTCTCTAAAACAGCTGCTTGTCGGACTGTTGACACGCCGAAAAATAGTACTTTAGCAGCCTGGGAAACCTGTAGTGGAGTAATAAAAAAAAACAAAAAAACAGCCACTCAAATCAACTTCAAAGTGTTTTAAACAAAACACTTGATCATAAAATGAGAAATATAGGTCAACATTGTTTTTATATTAATCTTAACCAGTCTTTAAATACAATGTATTCCTTCTCATACTGCTGCCGAGATTTTGCTGGCAGCAGATCCGATTCAATATTTCTGGCTCGGTTAGAAATTTCCTTGGGGATTTTCACCCATATCAGTCACAAGCTTGTTTTTTAGAAACGAGCGTTCAGAATAAGTATTGCCATCTACGTCGTATCTCGTATTATTACGGTTAACGCTTCCTAGGAGGCATTGGTGCGATTCATAGCGTAGGATTCAGGGGGCTATGAGAATATGCCAACAAATGACTCAATATGCCTTCTATATTTATACAGTACTTATATTACATTTATTTGTTTTATTTTGTATAATTTAGAGAGCTTTTACAAAAAACTATTGTATGCACCACGTTCCCAAAAGTGTTAACGGGCTCATCCAATTAACGATCTCGGGAAATTATTCTTTCTGTGCAGTATTTACAATCTTTGAAATAAATTTCAATATTCCGTTCCAAGTATATATATATATATATATATATATTATCTTACAAACTTTTTACATATGATGCTACTAAAACATGAACTACTTTAGAAAACAAATTCGAAAGTATATACTTCTTGACTTCTACGCCATTTAATTAATAAAATGATAATTAATGACATGTACTTCATAATTTTTACTTTCCTGAAATTTTCCTGCAATACATTTTAATTAATATCACCTTAAGAGTCCTTATTGAAATTTTTCAAACCAATAAGCTAAGGTTTGCACCGCAAGAAGTATTTGAATAATAACGAGCGCTCAAATGAAAGAATAATGGAGAAAAGAGAGTACTTTTAAGACTATAGTACGATTTTAGACTTTAAAACTGCGCTCATGTGTTGGATGAGGCTTTAATGATTTTACTGTCTGCATCATTATACAGGTGGACCATTTAAGTTGAGACTGTGCGATATCTCCAAAACTAAAAGTTGTAGAAAGAAATGTCTTTGATAAAAGTTGCTTGATATTATGGGAGCAAGTAAATGCCATTAGTGGTGTTTTGTTTGGAGGACCTTATGATAGTCTTAGGTCCAATTTAATATTTTTTAAATGGGAACCTACATTTTGTATTTTGTTTTCTCATTAGAAATGTTTAAAAAGATGTTTATTTTGTGATGAATAAGGAAAAAAAATAAAAAATGTTGGTTCTCAAATACGAAACGTAGCTTGACCCTCAAATAACTATCCATGAATGGTCCAATCATTCACTGTGCTCTTCGAACACAGCCATTCAGAATTTTATTTGTTATTTACGTTGTTTTAAGAACAATTGCAAAGTGCTTTATACAAATGTTTGTTTAGTTTTCTATGAGGAGTGAGAAAACAACATAAAAAGGTAGGTTCCCATTTAAAAAAATAAATTGACTCTAAATGTCCGTCATAAAGTCCTACAGATAAAACACGACTGATAAATATACGGCAGCCTTTATTCACGACATTTCTTTCTAAAACACTTAGTTTCGGAGATATTGTACATTTTCAACTTAAATGGTTCAGCCTGTAAATCCATCCCTCTTGAAAACACTAAGTTTACAACTGCATTAAATCTAAATTTTTCAAAATGTTGAAACAACTTTCGCCCTTAACAAGATTTGAACATCTTAAATAATTTTTTTTTTATTTTAGGCGTGTAAAATGTTGTAGTTAATTCACTAAAATTCCATTGTTTTATTCAAATGTATTGCCTTAGCCAGCTAATTCAACGATAAAATAAAATGTGGAGACCAAAATAAGTTAACCAACTTTAGCCACGAAAACACAAAACACTATTTTTAGAAATACAGCCTGAAAAGATTGCAGCCCAGAGTTAAAGGAAGGCGCTACCTTAAAATTGGTACCTAGTATATTCTCTTTTTAAGCAACATAACTTGTAAACAAATTAAGTTTTTACTGTCGCACTGTGTGCAAAATCCCTCTTTTGTGTCCCTTGCCGACCCTAAACTATTTGATCGACAATACATTTCGAGACGGCAAATATTGTTACATGCTGCGTAAAGGCCTAAAGCTTCACATGAAAAATTAAATTAATTTCTAGTACCTAGGACGTACATGGAGGGGACTATACTCACTTGGTCGCGGAGGACCGAAAAGTGGTGTGGGTTTTAGAGGAAGGCGTGGATTTTTCACTGTACAAAATCCATAAAACAAATCTACTTACACATTCCTAGGTTTATTTCCCAACCGTTTGGGGTTCCTATATTATTGAATATGAAAGATGATGGAAGATGTCCACCGATCCAAAAGCCGGCTTGCATGCCCGATCCGCTTCTCTCGGAATCCTAAGTAAGACAGACGCTATATCCCCACCACTCGTGGCTAGCAAAAACTCCCAGCCAAGAGTGACGTCATCCCAGTCATCATGAAAGTAAACAACAGTATGTTTGGTAATAACAATGCAAAGTAACAATATATCTGGTAATGACAATGAATCCTCCAAATTATTAATACGCCACATCATGCTGTGGTTCTTTGTTTTACCTCGGTGCTCTTCATTATTATTATGATTATTATTATTTATTATATATTTATATATTCTTTATAGTCGTTTCAACTTTAAAATCATATCGGGACTACTTTGGAATGCAGAACATGATTATAATAGAAATACAATATTTTAAACAGTAATAGTACATACGGCATTAAATTGTCTGGATAGGTGTGATATACATTGTTATACAATTTTGTCGCTTTCATAAAGTTTAAAGTTCTTTGTTGTGCTGAATTTAGGGCGTCTGGTAGGCTGTTGGCTATGTCAGATCCTTTTCGTGTTGTACCATACATAGCGACGGCTGGCTGTAAGGAGATGAACTGTGAGGTTAGATCTGCAGAGGTTGCACACATGAGGAAGGTCACGGTTGAGGAGGTGTTTGTGCGTTATAGAAGTATGTCCAACTTGGTCTTTGCGCTTGAAATGATAGTGTTAAAGTTTGGACTCGGAAATGTAGTAGACATCGTGTAACTTGCTTCTATATGTGGCCTTGCTCTTGTTAATTGGAAATTCGACAGAAGCTGGGAGACGTATAATGGTATCGATGATTGAAAGTCTGTGAGCTCAGTTTATTTGAGGCACGAGGCGGTGGTAGTCGTGCTACCTACTGTCTGGAGTTAAGTGAGCGAGTTGTATATTGCAAAAGAAGAAAGGAAAGGAAAAAACGAGTCGTAACGGACGAACGTACCGTTAATGTTTCTTATGGCTGAGATTTTGTAATCGGAAGAAGAAATAAACGTCAAATATTACGAAGGGAATCGTTTATTTCTCTGTGTCTGCTTTTCTGAAGGATGATTGCCCCAAAGCTATTGAAGACATTTGAGCAAGCTATCTGTCATCTTAAGTCTTTATTTCTAGGTTCTTGCTATTCAGATAAAACTAATGACGTATGTACTTTGCTCGAGCAATTTTGTTTCCACCATTCATTCTGTTTTCTGGATAACTTCTTGATTATGCACTCTCTCAACTTACTGCGAGGTGGAACTGGACCTCCTGCAGAGTGAGTAATTCGTGAGGCAAATTCAGCCACTATAATGATGGTAATGTTGGCTTTGAGCTCCTGCTTCTAGAGAGAAGCAGTTGTCGTTAAGAAGGCGGGCATTATGGTACAAGTCGCCTAGACAGCATTAATAACAGTTATAGCTCTTCCATTAGAGCCACGTTTTTACAAAGACATACTAAATCTCTAATTTAGGCTGGCAGTTTGAGTTTGCATATCGCAGTAACTTCAATACAGTGGCAGGTATCTTAGTAAAATCAAGCTGATTGCTACTTGTAACTTTAAAATAATCGTTATATTAGTCAGCTTTCTAGTTCTTGGGAGAAACGCCCACTTATGTGAAATAATGAGCAGCGGGCCTATCCAATAATCCGAAAATCCAGAATTCCAATATCGGCTGGAGTATCTGATTAAGGACCTTTTCCCACTCACTCACTCACTCACTCACTCACTCACTCACTCACTCACTCACTCACTCACTCACTCACTCACTCACTCACTCACTCACTCACTCACTCTTCTCTTGCGAAGGAAGACGGGTGATTCTTAACTACTTGGACCTGAACTGTAGACTAAAATATCCCAAGGGATGTTAAGTTGTTAAAAATAAGTTAGAAATAATTACAGGAATACCAAAAGCTTAAGGCCACCCAATCTATAAATGAAAAGGTTATAAATTATACACCTCCCAAACTTAGACCTACATAGATCCATTGCGGCTACCACCTTCCAGCAGAAGAAGAGACAGTAGAAGGCTACAGGCCACAGGCATACAGGCCACAGAGACGCGCAGAAGTCCCTAACAATTCCAGGCTCGAACTGCTGGAACTGCCCAGAGAGGGCGGACCCGCCGACCAAACTGTCCTCTGGAAGCAGTCTTTCCTTTGAGCAAGCATCCGCGCCATCTGTCTGGCACCGCCACACTGAAAGCACACCTGAAAGATGAGAAGATGACGAAATGAAAGGGAAATAATGGAAAGAGAATCGAAATAGATAGCACCCCAGCATTTGCCTCCGACCAAGGAAAACCACAACAAATCCAAGGTCAAGGGTGGTCGGCGGGAATCGAACCCGGGACCTCCCGAATACGAGCCTCACACGTTACCGCGGAGACATCTTGTTCGGTCCTATGAATGCCGTCCTTTGAGGCAGTATTTTAGCACTTAAATGATTTCAGTCAAATTATATAATATACAAATTCAATAACAGCCCACCTTAAAGCAATATGTGTATGTAACAAGATATAAAAAGTGTATATTACGGTTATTGATATGTTTATATTGTTGTAGACATGTGTAATAATGTTATGTGAATGTATTACGTAATTTAATAATGTAGGAGCTGTGAGAAAAATAGGTTAAAAGTTGCTAACAATGAGGTAACAATGAGGTAACCTTCAGGCAATAATGAATTAGAAAGTTTAAATGATACTGGTAATTCTTGGAGCAACAATAATGTAATTTTTGTGACAGTTTATCAAATAGGCAATCAACAACCAGAAAAAGCTTTGGTTAAATGAAGATATTCTATTGGACTAGGATTAGCCAATCAGAAACTAAAATGGAGCAAAATTCACAAATTCAGCGGTCAGTTTCTTGTAGACAGTGTTCCTAACCGGACGCGAGATGTGTCCTCGAGAAGTTTAATACGTATTCAGTGTGAGACGAAAATAGTTTACGTGTTAAAAAGTGCAAGTAATTAACAAAAGAATCTCACAGCTCTCTATATCAGTGAAGTGTTATTTAAATCGTGTCAAACATTAATAAATAGAGTGAAGAAAAACTTAAAATCTGTGTAAGCCTACATTCTTCAGTCGCACCACTTCCTGCTAAGACATTCATGTGTCTAAAAAAAATATAAATACTGACGCAGCCGAGGTAAACATAAATATATAATATTTAAAGAAACAGTCAAAATCACAAAGTTAATATTTTTAAACTTGAAGCAAAGGCCACCGGAAAGTACATTATTTGGGGCGAAGGCTACCGGAAACTTTTTACCATACGTGCGGTTGTAACTACTTCAAGTTTGGCTCCCCAACAGTCGAAATATAATACATCATCTTCAAACTGGCTTTCCATACGTAGTAGCAACAAAACGTCTTCAAATTGGCTCCCAAAGCGTGGGGCAAATAACAATACAACAAAAATACTTCACCTTGTGTATTTGTTTGTTAGAATACGCATAAACAAGGAAAATGCTATCGTGACGTAAAAACTGAAGTTAGGTTTAAAAAGGCGTCATGCGTAACATTCCCAATACAGTCGCCACGAGGGTAGTTTGAGGGTAGTATAGATAAACCTTATCAAGGTACTCACGATTGAAAAGGCAGTCATGTGGTAAACTTGTGCTGTACGTATGAATAATCACTTAATATGCCTCTTCTATCACTTAACTTCGAGTTTCAATGCGTAGTACCATGTTACTCTAGTAATGAATTTCTAGTGGAGCTGACATAAACATGACGTGCTTTCCAGTGATCGGCCGCGAAGCTCTTATTGGACGATGAAGGCATTACTTCCATACTGTTAGTGTAGGCCAATAGTTACCAAGTTGTACTTGTCATTTCGCCAAAACATTACACCACCTTTTCGTCGTGTTTGTTTGGATTAAGGCCTGTGTGGAAAACAATACCTCCAGTCCCTTACCTCCCAGCTCAGGTATGCTGTTCTGTGTACGTCCGGAAGTTGGTTTTCACACTAACCTACCTAACAACGTTACCTATGTTTCCAACCATATTTCATCTGCAAAGCGGTGTTCGAAACATGATTAATTATTTCAAAATCCTGTATGAAGTCACATAGTTACTACTGAAACTACATCAGAAATAGGTTTATCTAACTATCTTATAAATAACAAATTATTAGCTTCATACATTCTCCTGGAATAAACTATTTAGTTTGAAAAAACACCTTTTTTTTAAAACGGTGAACTTAAAACAAAATGCTATTATACTTTTGTGGTTCCTCTATGAAGTACATAAATTCCCTTCCATGCGGTGTATATACACATTGAATTGTCTAAAAATATCCTTCGAAGCAGGCCTTAAAATACAGAATTTAATCCAATAATAATTTTTATTTCAATAAAAAATTCTGAAACATACGATGGGTTTATTTGTTTTCCTCTCATTGAATCATGGTTAGGGATTCATAGTGTAGACAGAACTTCTGTTTTACTCGGACTACAGTATGCGTATTTCGCTGCCATTAGTTAAAACCATTTCTTATGTGTATCATGATTAATAGGAATTAGGTAGAAATGGGCTATTTTGTGAATCATTTGTAGAAAAGCTATTAAAGTACATTACACACGATACAAAAAGTAAAATTTAAGAGAGTAGAAGTGGGATAACAGAGAAGGCAGGGATAAAGAATCACGTGCCAATCAGTACTTGCTGTGTTTAAGGGCTGGCATAATATCACCTTCTTTGCTATGATGCAGGAAAACGTGAAGACCAAAGGAAGCGATAACTCAAATACCTACTGAAGCAGTACATGGAGATGAAAACGCTTAAGTCGATCAGAGCTAAACAAAACCAAGAAAATCTTTCGTGGTAGATCAATTAGCTTCAGAACTTGGACACACAGTTTTGCGGATACCGGTACATCACTACAATAGTTGTGAATTTAAACGAAACGTAAAATATAGGATGGCTTTTGGGCGCAAAGGCGTTACTGAAGTTCTTGATTTGATAATGAATTCATTAGAAAACAGGAAGCATTAAGCTAATTATATCAGAAATGTACTTACAATACAGGAATAATACCGAAGTATGGAAACTGTACTATAGTGATTTCAATAAGAAGCAATGAAGAAAATTAACTCGGAATAAGTATTATTACTGAAAATATATAGCACATTTAATACGAATTAATACTGTACTTGGATACAGTAATCAACAATATATGTCATATTGTTGCCAAACTAATTAAAATACACGTGTATTTAGAAAACTACACTATAGAAAAAGCATGCATGATTTAATAATTTAATGATTTTCACGGTGAAGTAAAAAGACAGGGTCAGATCATTAAAATGCAAACTTATCTTGCTTGCGTATAATATGTTTACAGTAGCTTTCTACCTGCTTATCCCCACTATCCGAATTATGCGCTATAGTGAAACCTGTTTACACGCTGACTTACTTCTGGTTTTGAAAGGGAGAGTCCCACTCCCATTACTAGCTACCTGTCGCTACCAGCTACACACTGCGACGTTGCCAGCGTGTTTCCGAAAAACTTAAAATATCTGCGCAGAAAATGGTTACAGAAAGATTCAAAATATGTTCCAAATAATGAGATCTTTAACTGGTTTAAGTTAATGTACGACTTCCCTTCCACCCGTATATATAATATACGCATGTGCGTGTGGGTGTGTATGTTGTCTCATCAATATTTCAAACAAACTATATTTTAACCAATATCATATTGAAATCAGTTATATAAAAGCTTATATTTAGTATAGGGAAAACTAGCACTAGCATTAACAATATAATAAATAAGTATTACTGTTTGTTTTTCATTTGTACATCTGGTGAACAATTTTGAGCTGTAGTCATAGAAACTTCCTTAAAATTAATTTTAAGTGTGTATTTGCAGACATCTTAGTAATTCTACGCGTTACAGTTATCAGAATGATGTTTTATTGGTCAATACTTAATAGGACGTCATAAGTTCTTAAACTCCTAAGTTTATAACTTAAATGATTGAAGTGAAAAAGAAGTAAAGGGAAAAGAATAAAGATTGAAGAGAAAAGTACTTTTCTAAAGTATGGGTTGGATTTACCTCGACAGCTATTGCCTGCAGCATATTAATCAAATAAGAAAACTGAACTTCCTAGAAGGATAACTTGATACAATATTTCGTAACAATGTTTGAAAAATAGCTACAAATGTTAGCTTTCTTCGTGAAAACACCAAGCTAGGTTTTTTATTTAAACATAAAGACTGCATACATTTTGGAACATCTGTCGTATTCAAGTCTCTAGAAGACAGAAAAACTCCGATGTAGAAAGCTTTAGCTCCTCAAGCTACGTTTCATGTGCTTGAACAAATGAATGTCTGTCAAAAGAAATACCATGTTTTTACAGAAACAAGCCCAGAATTTCAAGCAGGCATGTAAACTGTCAGGAAACATTAATTATCTCAAACAGTAGCCGATGGTTATTCTCAAAACAGCTCGAGATGTAACAACTCAATACAACCCTGAAGCAATCTTATATTTTGTGGGTACTCCCTCGCCGATGTTAAACATGCACCCAACGGGATCTAACACCGCAGGCACCGGGGTATACATGGGAGCTAAGGGATGTAATAGCTCTTAATGAATGGAGATGCAAACCAATGCTTTCCACTGATGTATGGGTGCGATATCCCAGGGCGACGGTAATGACGGCCGACCAAAGCATGTCTTATGTATCTTTATTATTGGTCAACTGACATAGTAATGAATACCCCTTACTATTTTGGCGAGCACTTCTTGCTAATGATCGATTCTCTTAAAAGGTATAACTACGCGAGTAGTTTGTAGAACCGCTGCTTTGATGCAGTTTGGAGGCAGTGCAGCATTTGAATTTTACTCAGAAGTAAAGCAGCATGGGACATAACCTGGCAAACAAGCCTGCAGAGCTTTGTGCAAGCTGCACTTGAATCAATCAAAGAAATCAACTGGTGTTTTAAGAGAAACCTCCAGAGGCCTGCTTTCTATGGATACGAAAATTGCTGCTTCTGGTTCTCCAGCCACCGGTCTCCCAGGTTTAGTGGGTTTTGAAGCTGACATTTCCTTCAATTCATATATTTCTGGTTTTTTCTGAAGTTTTAAAAGATGTTTTACGCGTAATAATGATAGAATTTCATAGGTGTTATTCTGTCTTATGATGTAAATGACGTACTTAACCAGGTATCCAATTGAAAAGAGAAAGTAGTTTGGAATAAAGAACTTACTTTATTATAAAGATCCTGGTTTTGAAAGACTTTCGAAACAATCTAGCTACTAAGCAATATTTGATCACAGGTACGCTGGCTTTGAAAGGCTGTCGAAACAGTGGAAGATCATGAGTCTCTCGAAGAAGATAAGTTACCACAGCATCTGATACATCAGCTGTGACTTTGACAAATCTGGCATATCTAACCAAAAGAAGGTTTCGAAATTATAATAGAAAAGATGCAAAACGGTGATATTTGTGCCCATGAGTGCAGAAAATTACTAAGCAAAAGGCCTGAAGTGACGAATTCATGATTATCTGGTTTATAGAATAACCATGTTCAGGCCGGAAAGTTTCTGAAGGAAGGTAACAAAGCAATATTCCTATTTAAAGATAGTTCGCAGTCCTGGGTTGCAAAGACCGTTTCTTCTGTTTGTGTATTTATTTTGTAACATTTACAGAGAGAAAACGTTTTACTCAGAGTGAGAAGATATCAAAAGAAACTATAAGAATAATGATCGATCTATATATACTTAATATTTATTATAAATCCTCAGTTATACTGCAATTTTTGGAGAACTATTTTATATGTGTGCAGAGAAAATATACAAGGAACCACAAAGAATGTACATACAAACTTTTTTGAGGGGGCAGATAGAATCAGACGATTGAAAAATTCAATGCTATCGCCGGGATTTGAACCACGGATCTCCCGGTTTCCGTCCGGTTGCTCTAACCACCGGGCTACCATGGCAACATACCGGTACGAAATTAAATTCCCCAACTCATTCGCATATTTTCCGGTAAACTACAACAAGATCTCAAATTGTATTGAGACGACATGCCCCAATGGCGACTTACAATGTTGTAAGTACTTAAGTCACGGGCTTCATAATTTCGACCACTATTAGGTCAATTAATTCAATTGTTTTCCTACAAAACTTTGTCAGGTGCATTATCCGTCCACTAATAACCTTAAGCACAATAATAATCATAATAATAATAACTAATAATAAATATAGTACTGATCTCAGCCACTTTAAATACATGGAACAACTCCTAGCATTTTTAATGTATCAGACAGTCAGTCAATATTACTGTGCATTCGTTAAAATGGCTCAATTCAAACACTTACTTTGTTCACATCCCGCACCCATTCAAGTAATGGGAGTCCGAAAACCAATTCGTAACAAAACTTACTGACAGAAACATCTAAAGACAAGTCTGAGAACTTTAGTAACCTACGATGTAACAGACTGGTTCCCTAGCTTAGTCGTTAGAACAATTACCTGCTGTGTGAGGGGTCCGTGGTTCGATTAACAGCTGGGCTTGGGATTTTTTTTAAAAAAGAAAAGTTTGATATGTCCATCTGAGTGTACTAGTGTCTGTTATCGGTTATTTAATAATCAATTCGCAAATAAACAGAGATTTCAGGATTGCCAAAATCTAAAATCTGAGCACATGTGCCAATTCATACAATTATGAAGAAACACAACCATATGGCACTATGACATAAAGTTAAAAGAAACAATAAAATATTTTTTTCAACCTCTGTCATCCCTGAAATGAGGTAAAGAAACACTTTTAACACCCGTTATACAACTAATTCAAGAGATGCGAAATATTTGATTACCTTAGAGCAGTGTTTCCCAAACTTATTGGCTATGCAACACTTTTTCATTTTAAGGAAATACATATATACGCGGAACGTTCATACTCACAGTGAAAAATTACAACCTTCTTTGCGATAGCTTAAACTAAATGTTATGCATAGTTTTAGAAACACGCTCTAGTTTTTTACTTAATAAGAATTGTTTTATATGACCTAACATTTTTTAAGTAACAAAAAGAATAAATTCATTTTAATTGTACTGTCCCAAAGACATCTGAGACCATTACTTAACACTTACACATGCCTTCACGGAACACAGTTTGGGAAAATGTTCCTTAGAGTCAGATGTATTTGTGGTTAGTTTCAAATTATTATTATTGTTCATAAGAAAGTAACCCAACAGTCCTTTTTCCTACATTTGTTTAATACTATGCCACAGAAAGTATTGTATACTTAAATAGAATGTTTATTTAGTTCAAATGGATAGCCCCCAGTACAAGGTTGTAACCCTAATTTCTTCCAAAGTTGAATTTTACACGGAAAAAAGTTGTTAATGGTGTTTGGGAAGATAAGGACAGAGACATAATTGGAAATTTCAGAGAGCATTGGTAGAACAGATTCAATACCATTAACAGCTTTCTTTCATGTAAAAGTCAGCTTTGGAAGAAATGAGGGCTACATCCTTGTTCTGGGCAAGCTATTCAAATGGAATAAATGCACAATTCTACGACTACTGTAATTGCATTGTCAAATTGAAAATAAAGTTCTTACGTCTTCCACATTAAAATAAAAGCTACATATTATTGATTACGAAACTGTTGATCATACAAAAGAGCTCCACTGTTATATGACTCCTACATAAACGGTGTTTTAACGACAACCCTCAGTAAGCAAGCAACTTTAGGATACACCATACAGCAATGAGTTAATGGCCACTGCTAAAAGATGATTATGCTAATAATGCTTGATCACCTCCTTATTTAGTATCGCTGAATTTTTTTAAATAACAGCAGAATCATTGATTCATGAGGATATATTTTAAAAATAAAACCCAGCGCAACTAAGATTCACACTGTACCGTAGCATATTCTTCATTTAAATGTAAAAGTTCATTGAACAGGCGTTTTAGTTTTTACTACACTAGTAAATGATGTTAAATGACGCACTGCAGGCGGTATGAAAATTAACCCTACCAAACTGCGGCGCTATCGGCAAGACTAGAAGCAGTTAATTAGAGCTCTTTGATACCATGTAACCTAAAATTTCAAGATGTTTCGGTTGAGGATCAAACAAACCTTTTTAATGATAATACCTTGAGTATCTCTGGAAATATAACTACACTATACGTTTCTGTTGTACTGTTAACAATTCGATGAGCTTTCTAGATATGTCTTATGTTTAGATGAACAAAATCAAGAAGTTAAAATATAAAATCGTTACTGAATATTTATATATCTTCTTATGAGGTTGAAGGTGTCATAAAATATCTCTTGCACCACACCAATAGCGGGTATATAAATGGAGTAAAATAAACGCATTTTGGTTTAAATAACGAAGTTTTGGGTTACAGGATAAATTCTGGAATAATATTACTAAACATTTCGAAGTAAAAATGTTAAAGCAGGTATTCGGAAACGGACTCGGAACGCGAACGACAAAGCTAAAATGTAAGGTAGTATTTTTTTATCCCTTAACTGCTATCAATTTAATGATGTAATATAAAAATAATAGACCCCCTATAAACAATCAGTAATTATTATAAAGTGTATATTACAGCCATTGTGTTATATATACTTATTGTATATGTGTGTATAATATTATGTGAATGTAATTCTTAGTTTAGAATTAGGAGCTGTGAGGGTAGAAGCAAGCTGTTTTCTGTAGCAAACAGTGTCATAAAGTGGAAAGGAGAGGGTGGCTAACAATGATTTGTAATCTTAGCATAACAATAACTTAGACAGCCAAGGAAGGCCACAAACAGTCGTTGGAAAATTACTGATGTAACGTCAAAAGCTTTGCAAAAATGGGTGTAAAAAGCCAATAAAAGTCAAACTAAAAGCATTCTGCTAGAGTAAGCTTAGCCATTCAGAAAATAGAAACATTAAATTTCAAATTTTAAGCTGTGGACGCTATGAGGTAGCGTATCTAAGCCAAGTCAGTTTAGTAAATGAAGATCAGAGTGTGCAGATGTGAAATATTAGTGCAGTGCGCAGAAGATAAATTTTGACCTCTAAAAAATGTACTTAGGAACAGACAATTACTAGAATCATAAAATGCATTTCATTATATATTCGCAGTGTGTGTAATAAACTTTATTACACACACACGCAAAAACATAAGAGACACTACTGCAAGTGCATGTTCAATATGTGGGTTCACTAACCCGTTAAGTGCTATAAAATGTTTTAATTATCTATTTTAAATATCTATGGTTTACTTTTATGCATATGTATTATGATATTAAGGATTCATTAAAAAGACAAAACAAATGCTCTCTGTCTGGATGACAATTAAATCGGGATTCCCAACTGTTATTATGGCCGTTCTTATGTAAAATTAGTAACCATTAAATTTATCCAACTCTGTACTTTATTGATAAAGATGTGATAAATAGAAATTCCGGTCAACTTGTAACAAACTTTGAGCCTCACTTTGTAAATACCAGGAACTTTTCCTTCCCAAATTACCTTTCCCAATTATCATTTCATTTCATTTGTCATCAGTGTCCACAGTCTGTAGTACTGTATGTAGTAAGAGCGGCAGTTGAACACTACTCAAAAAATCTGATATTTTACACTCACGTGACTTCTCTACTCTTGTATAAACTATTATTACAAACGCTCATTCTCCATATGCTTCATGTTAATCGAGATATCGAGATGTTAATCTTATTGCTAATTTTCTTGTAGATGCAAGGGGAATTGGTAGGCTTTAAGCGATAGTCAAATATTTTAAGAGCTGGTTGCTATGTCGAGTATTCCATTCTCTTTGCATTACCGGAACAAAAAAAAGAAAGAAAAATGAATAACGAATTTCCATTTGAGAAAAAGTATTGGAAAATTTAAGGGAACAACAAGCAATAGCTTGAAAATGGTTCACTCAACAAAAAAAATGTTTATGACATAAATTTTGTATTTTAACCGATCTACTTTTTTGTGTAGTAAACTTTTGTCTATCTCTTATGGTTTACCAGTTATGCAAAAGTCGTTCACAATGAAGAATACTTTTGGAGACATTCCCAGAAAACTCAAGATATACATTTTATTTGTCATTAAAATATCTTAAACATATGATATTTTAATCAAACTCGTTACAGCCATTTTTGAGAAAATTAAATTTTCGAAAAGTGTTCCATGTAAAGGGTAATCTGGGGTGGGGGGATTTTCTTGAAAACCTTCGTGTCGCATCTCTGGAAGATACTGAACCTAAATACCAAGTTTGGTGTTTATCCAACTGTTCGTTTCTGAGTTATGCTGTTCACAGACAGACAGACACACACACAGACACACACGGACATGTTTCCAAAAATGCTTTTTTTTGGATTCAGGGGCTCTCAAAACATATATTTCGGGTGAAATCTTGGTATTGAATTTTTGGGGGGAATACAATACTTCCCCTACTTACTATATGTAGTAGAGAAAGTAAAAACTCGTTTCTGATACATTTATGTGCCTTTCTCTACCCTCTATCGTTTATTAGTAGGTATATAATCTATTCTTACTAAAGATTATTATTCTATCTGCTTCATTTTAATACAAATAAAACTTTGTGGAAATAGCTGTATCACACGTTTCGTTATGAACACAAAGGGAGCAGTATTAAATGTTTAAGAACTGGCGCTAAACGCTGGCCTTAAAATTCTTTTCTGTTTCTATGCAATCGCGAGAAACAACTGAATGTTGGTAGGATTTTAAAAGGATGACCAAGTAATGAGTAAATCGAACCATTAATAAAGAATATCTCCGATAATATGCCACAAAAAGTTATATAGAATAAATTGTGTGTTTTAAAGGAATTTACGTTTTTGTGTAGCACTTTTTGCTTATTTCTTAACGTTTACCAGTTATACAAGATTTTACAAAATTCCTTCCGAATGTTGAGGATTTCATAGGCTATTGCCAGAAAATTCTAGGTATGCATTTTTTCTGTCATGTAAATATCTTTAATACACGATTTTTAATAAAAATCGTTTGTCAGTTTTTTTATAAAATCAGAACTTTCAAAAAATGTTCCATGTAAAGTGTAGTTGTGGTGGTGGGGGGGGGGGTTTCCTTGAAAACCTTTGTGTCGCATGTTTGAAACGCATTGAAATTAAGGACCAGTTTTGGTATTTATCCGACTTTCTTTTTTGAATTAGGCTGTTCACAGACACACACACAGACTTTTTTTTCTAAATTTCTTCTCTTTTTGGGTTCAGGGGGCCTCAAAACATATTTCCGGTGAAATCTCGATATCAAATACAATACTTTCCCTACTTACTATGCGTAGTAAAGTAAAAAGTTGTATCATATCGATAATCACTTGTCCCACATTCTTTTTAATTTTATTTTCTGATTTTATGGGGATATTACTGATAACACATCAATTACAAAGCCTCGATACTGTAAAATATAAAGTACTTAATGTCTAATGGAACCCGAGGAAGTTCGAATATAGCTTTAAATTGAGGATACCCTTGGAAACTGCTACAAATAACAAAGATTTTTAGTGAATTTTTAGTGACATTCTCGTATCAAGAATAGTTTAGCACAGAAATTATGTTGCAGCATTTTGACAGGATTTGTGTCTGATTATGTATAATACAAACGTGTGTTTATATCTTACCTTCACTGAGACGGAGAGGCAGAAAAAACCAGATGGTTTCGGTAGCAGGATTTTCTGGCTCGACGCTTGATTATATTGGAGAGAAAATGCCAGGGTTGGTCCTAGTAATCATCTCTACCAAGCTTCATTATCGTCCTTGCTTCTCGCTTTTATGGCAAGTATTTGAAGAAAATGCTTGTTCATTTAGAGGAAAGTAGTCAGAAGTCACATAAACGTGAAGCGTATAATGAATTTCCAGCATAAATTAATGCACGGTACCACAATGAAACGGGTTAATGATATGAATTAGACGTTATGCCATAACAGGAGTTTCTCCAGAGTAGGTTACAAGTCGTGAAGGACGGTAGTGGGCTTCTTAAACAACAGTGTGTTAATTCAGTTTTTATTCATTAAAATGAGGAAAACGCTTGTAATCTTACTAAAATAATTTACAAATTCAACCGATTCATAAATTTAGAGAAGCTTTTAATAAAGTCATTTTGTTTGCCGAGGAGTTTTAGCAAAAGAACTTTCGAAACTTTAGTAAATGAGTTACCAAATTGTGTTAGCCTGATCTACGATTGGTTCTAAGGACATAAAAGCACATTATACAACATGAGTTATGTTTTTAGCAGATCAACTTTCAAATGGAAGCCAGACTGGGCCATTAAAATATCAAGCAAACTCCACATAGTCAGGAAAGGCTCCACAAAACCCTGCACATTGCAGACTCTAAAAAGAAAAGATCAACTGATTATATCACGTTTACGAATAGGTCATTCACGCCTATCCCATACCTTCTTACTCGCCAAAGAAAATGTTTCTCACTGCAAGACCTGTGTGGCACGTCACAATGCTGCATTCATCGACAGAGAAAGTAACATCTAAAGTTTCGAACAATATATCGCCATGAGTGACGTAATACATCGCCTCACTATGTAAAGCATCATGGACAAATCATCATTGCCTGGGTTGCGACACACCACTGACGCCAACGATATCATGCTTGTCGCAGTTTCCAGCAACTCCTGGGCAGGCAGGCACCAATAGTCGCTCTTTGGCCAGGGATCGAGCCGGGAACAACTAGATATCGTGACAGCGAGCTTTCTGGCACAATAGCAAAAGTCATTCCTTCGGCCTTTCCAAATTATCTTTAAATTTTGTTCGGTAAGCTTTTTTAAATTCAACTTTTAATTCTTGGTGGTTTTCTAAATTCTTGTACGGTGAAGCATTTATATTTTTGCATTTCATGTAACTTTATTGTATTCGTTGCTCTTCTATAAAATCTTTAAATTCAGATGGCAACCTTAAATGTAGAAAAGCGAAAGAGAATATCGCATTATATTTGAGCATATTATTTTGTAAAACAAAATGGTAAAGCAAGTTGAATAAAGCATTGTTAACGGATATATCACTTTAAAATAAAATGTTAATTTATGTGTTGGTTAGTGTTTGCAAATTCCCTAGCTTCTACGCAATAGTCCCTTTTCACGGTAACTTTCCCCTCTGAGAAAACAAACTAGTGGTGCACCTGCAATTGCCGTCAAACACTCATCACCAAATTCAGAAGTTATATCATGGAGTAAAGATATATTTTTAGCTTTAAACAACCCTACTCATTTCAAAAACATTTTTTTCTTGAAAGACCAGACTGTATAACAAGGTTTAAATATAACACATCAAATAAAAATTTATAATAAGCAGTAGGTTATACTGTTCTAGCTGTGTTCAAGAGTTAATAATCTAAAATATATTTGCAACAATGTATTACAATTTTTGTATTGTTTAATCAATGTAAAGTATACAATGTATTATTATTGTACTCGTATGTACGGATATATGTAACTCGCGATACGACCTAGTAGTCAAAGCGAGTATAAATAAAAAAATAACAACATCTTGTTTTCTTGGCACAGAGTAATACCAAAGATCTAAGCAGTAACATATCCAGGTCTGATCATAGACACACGATTAACGTGGAAGACACATATTGCGAATTTAGTCCAAAAACTAAGAAACACAATTCACCAGGTAAAATTCTTAACACACGGAAAGTCTCGGCTCCGTCTGCAACTCAAGAAAATGTCTACTATGCCACAATTAGTGCGATTTGGACCTATGCCTGCAGTATATGGGCCTCTGCAGAAAATGCAAATACAAATAAAATGGAAACAATCCAAAATCGTTGGATTGTTCATCTTAAGAATGTCAATTCTTCAAAATATCGCCCAAATATAACTACAATAGCCCATGATGTTATCCAAATAATTAAAAGGAAGCTCTACCAACAGTGCAAGATAGGATGGCTTGACTCGACGAGAAGCAAACTCCGTGATATAATATCGAGTTTTTCGACACATCTTCACAGTAATTCTCTTTCCAGACAAAATCAAAAACACACAATCGTGGAATGTACACAACACGATCAATGGAGACAATACTATCAGATACCCAATGATTTACAAGCAGCACTCAACTATTCGATGTACTCTAAGATAGTTGAATTTTTTTAAAAGCATAAATTTATATAAAGGTATATAATGTTCAATAATTTGATTAGTTATGCTGTAACAATTTTATACTAGTTCGTTGTAATGGTTCAAAACTGCCAGTATCTTAAATAAACTTATTGTTTTATTGTTCAATATTTATTTTATAAAAAGTTGTAAAAGTCGTGATATTACTAATATGATAAAGCGACTATAAGCTATCAAAATAAAAAAATATATATATCAAGTCAAGCATACATAAGACATCCAAATTCTTTTTAAACAGTCAGTCGTACTAGCATCCCATATGCTTCTATGCAGCTACAGAAAAATGTATGATGAGCATATATCATGATTACCAAAAAGTAGAAAAATAATTTTACGAATATTTTGCTGAATAGACATGAAAATAAGACAGGTGGAGAGATTCGTGTGATTGTAACACTCAGATGTTGACTTTCTCTAGCACCAACATAAGAGTAGGTAGACGAAAGATTGCATTTGACACAAAAAATTGATATCGAGGTTGTATAAAAATACATGTTTTGAAGTCCACTTAATTAAAACACCATTATAGAAAAAGTTTGGATAGGTGTCAAATTTGGTTCAGCATTTTCAAGGATGCCGCATGAAATTTATAAGAAAGCTACCTCAATTTACTCTTCACAAGCACCATTTTCCAACGTGTTTTATTTTCTTTAAATTAGTCTAACGATTTTTGTAGAATCATCATGTTTAAGATATCTGCATTTTTAATACAATGAATATCTTGAATTTTCTGGGAATAGCTTATGAAGTCTCCTTGTTACTGACTATAGTTTTATGTAGCCAAATTTCGTATAGCCAATAAAATCATAAGAGATAGTCAGAAACCTACTGCAGGAAACATGTTTCAAATGAAGTTTTGGATAGCGTTAGTCATTTTCGAAATGTTGCAAGTTGACACTTTCAGAAGTACATCATCTGACGGTGAGGTAGTATTTTTAACACTTAAATGATTTCAGTCTAATTATATAATATAAATTCAATAACAGCCTGCCTTAAAGCAATATATGCATGTAACAATATATAAAATGTATGTGACAGTCATTGTATTATGTTTATATTATTACGTATATTTTTAATAATGTTATGTAAATGTATTAAGTAATTTAACAATACAGGAGCTGTGATAATATACGTCAAAAGTTGCTAACAATGAGGTAACCTAGAGGCAATAATGAATTAGAAAGTTTAATAATGTTACTAGTAATTCTTGCAAACAATAATTTAATATTTTTAAAACAGTTTATAAATAGCCAATCAACAACCAGAAAACCTGAAATAAATAAATAAAAGTTAAATAAAAGTATTCTATTGGAGTAAAATTAGCGAATCAGAGATTCGAAATAGATAAAATTTGCCAATTCAGGCGATAGAAGTCAGTTGCTAGTAGACAGTGTTCCTAACCGGACGCGAGACGCTTTCCCGAGCATTTAAATACGTATTCAGTGTGAGACATATAAAATTCATAACGGTGAGTATATTATAAAGTTTATGTGTTTAAAAAAGTACAAGTAATTAATAAAAGAATCTCACAGATCTCTATATAAGTGAAGTGTTATTTAATCGTGTGAAGGACTAATAAATGGAGTGAAGTAAAAATTATAATTTGTGTAAGGCTACATTCTTTAGCCGTATCACTCCCTGCAAAGTGATACATGTCTCTACAAATTATTACTGACGTAGCCGAGGCAATATATATATATATATATATATATATATATATATATATATATATATATATAAAGAAAACATAAAAATACAAAGTTGATTTTTAAACTTGGGGCGAAGGCCACTGGAAAGTAAACTTGGGGGGAAGGCCACCGTAAACTTTGTACCATATGTGCGGCAGTTACTTCATCATCATCAAGTTCGGCTCCCCAACAGTTGAACTACAGTACAACTCCTAAAATAAAACCTTCTTCAACGGGCATGCTTGAAAGTTTGTGATTCTTTTTTCTTTTCATTGCAAAAGCTGATCAGGTTACTAGGACTAAACATTTGAATGCTGGTTCCGCATGTTTTATTTAACTCAGTACTTACCTATTTTGAAATCAGTCTTGGGCAAAAACGTATCATGAATAACATAACATATAGGGGGTGCATGTGAATTTAACTTGGGAGAGAACTTTGTATGTGAGTGTGTGGAAAAAAAGAAGCTTTTGGAAATTATGGAATAATTTGAGCTATATCAGCTATTGGTTTTTTAGATTTTGTTGTATGAGGTCATCATATATTTACAGTTGGAGATTTATCATTAAATCGATTTATTTTTTTAGTTTTAATATTTGTATTGTCAATAATGTTTTTAATTATTTTTACTTCATCTTATATTGACAAGTAATTAATTCACATAAAATTCATATTTAACCAAGGAATTTAAACTTTCATCGATTTTTGTTCCTCTATTTTTATTCCAATGTCCAGAACTTCTCCAGCCACCTTTCATTTCACGTTTCCAGAATACTTCGAGTAGTGGCCATCGTAGCTCTGAAAGCCATTCTTCCTTCCATCCAGCCAATTTAAACAACAGCAACAACAATTTTCTACCACATTATTACAATGTTGTATATTCATTCTCTACAACTGGCTCCACAAACATTGTTTCACTTATTCATGCCATATGGTCGACGCTGCAGAACCAGAAAATTAAATTAAATTAGTTTTATTTATGGACGCTCTTAAACTACTATGGTTCTTAGCGTCCCATTCTATATTGGGCGTGAAAGATTATAAATGTTGCTGAGTAACCTCTATCAGGCTTGAGGTTCTTTTACGTGCCGTAAACCTACGACACAAGACCACCGGCGTTACTTCCCTTCCGAAGGAAGCCAGGCTAAGAATTTTTACTTCCGAAAAAAATCCATCGCCCTCCCCGGGTTTGGACCCGCGACCTCGGAAACTAGAAGCTAGTATGGTACCCCTAGACCACAGAGACGACCTGGTGAGCCAGGAATCTTTAGCTAAAGGACTAGAGGAAAACTTCATTATGCCTATTTTTAGAAGACTATAATTTCTTGCTTTTTGAAAAATAATGCAAGGTATATCCCACATATACGAAACAAAGCTATATTTACATGTGACACTTATTGACAAAATATTACTACAATAACATATTCCGAAGTTATTAACCTTGAAAGTAGGCCTTTCATGTCACACTATATGAAAAAGTAGATCCAAACTTGTTCACAAAATTCTGTAATAATTCAACTGCTATATTAGCTATAATAAAAAGGAAGTGATGGCGACTCGAAAGCTGTTTTGTGTCAGTCGATATGCAGTATCGATTGATCTTCACAATTTTGCTTTTAGCTTAAATGGTAGAGTATTTATTGATGAAATATTAGAACAAGTAAAACAACGAATCCTCTGCTTGAAAATAGCTGCTGGCCGCAAGGTTAGCTGTCATTTAATTCTTCTAGCGAGGAAATGGGATAAATAGTCGATTTATCTCTGTAAGGCTAAACTCTGCTAAGTCTCTGCAATGTTTAAATCCAGTATACACTCAAGGAGTATGAAATTTTTTAACGAAAGAAACAGTGGAATCGATTCTTGAGATATTTTTTAACAATTTAAATCGTGGCTTAAGTCAAAAGTCTTTAGAAATTGACATAACTTTGAATTTCCCATTTCACGGCTTCGTCATGTCAGAAAATTCACACAAGCTAAGGATATATCACATTAAATGCTGACTATTTAACCATGAATTCTTTATACTTCAGTAATACAATTAAAGAACCTAGACAGTATGTTTCTTTATTTCCCAAAATGTTTTCAAACAAATGTTCCTTATTTGTCAACCAGTTCATTTATACCAAAGGAGTAACAGACAAAAAGGTCTGATGTGTTATAATCACATAACTTTCTCTATCCATTACAAACTTTATATATAACGTTCATTAAAAATCATTATTTTATTTATGTTGCTCGCAATATGTTTTGTCTAGAAAGGATATCAAAATAAGAAAATGTAGTTATCTTCGAAAGAAGGGAGAAATAAATTAAGAAGTCCTAGTAACACACCCTTACAAAGAAGAAGAATTGGAAACTTGAAAGCTCTTCCTTTAATGCACTTACAAAATATGTATTTTTTTTAGACTGGAAGGCTGAAGGGCACAAAAAATGACTGACATTTCTGGCAGGAGAATCTGCCCATTCTGTCGTTTGGGTGAAGACTGGTTACATATTTTGGAGTAATTCCTACGTTAGGGGAACCAGCGAACTATTAAACTCAAAGAAAAATTCTTAAATCCTGCTAGAAGGAGATTGGCATGTTAGGATCTACCAGAAAACTGCCAAAACATGCGCAATTTCCTGGTTAAATTGCGCGGAGCCGGGTCAAATTTTTTCAGTTAATCGAAGGCAATTTATCTCTTATTTTTTATTTTTGTTTTTCTTTTGTTTCTTTTTCTTACCTTTAATGTAATATATATATATATATATGTATGTACGTAAATGACCAATTCACTAAGTATTTATGTAATAACTTCAATAATTTGACACCAATAAAAATATCTACCATATGTATCCATCCTTCCATTCATCCATTTGTCTTTGTGTTTATGTGGTAATTGCATAAAATTGAATATGCACACTTTATTATTCATTCAAATACCTCGTAGTATAATGGATTGAAGGACCAGGCGACGACGTTTGGCGCATTGCGGCTGGGCGGTGGAGGTGCGCTTTGGGAAGGTTTCTCGCTGGCGTCGGTTGGACTGCTGATGGACCCGCCTTCTGGAGCGGCATCTCTGGGATTTAGGGGCCCTCAGGAGCTCGGGGCTTGTGTACACGGCGACGGCATCAGATGCGTTCAATTTGGAATGTTTAGAGACCCGTCCATGCTTGCGCACATCGTCGTCCGGATTTGGACGGCCATTGGATCTGCTCCTCATCCTCCTTTGAGCCCTCTTCCAGGGGTCACTTTAGAAGCACAAAGGGCTACACGTGTGGCGCTCTGCCCCGGTTTCCGGGGGCCCTCTGTGATATGTACCTATTCCTACCCCTACATTTAAAATTAAAACGTGTAATAAATGTATTTAGGTACAAATCCCTCTTCCTTTAGAAGAGGCCTAGAACATTCAGAGAATCAGTCAAAAATTTCGTAGTTAGGAGGCCAAAATACAAACAGCCAGGCACAAAGATCCTTGGTTCATCTTAGCCGTTACCCGTATTTTTTAACGTTTTGAAAGTTGTTACCGGAAAGAGCACCACTTGTGGGAAACAGTTGCTTCTGACAGTATGACAGGCGTCAGAAAACGCGTAACAATTTCTGAATTCAAAACCTTGAGCTGCTAGACGCTCATAGTTCAGATAAGGAAGACGAATGTTTACAAGTTTGATCTATCGCGAAACATGGAAAATTTGCAGCAGGTACACCGTTGGTAATTAAAGTACTTCCGGCTCTTGCTTGAGCAGTACGTCAACGAGATAATTTCATCAAAGTCAGCTGCGCAGTAAATTAACTAACATACCACGTACATAAGCTCCTACTTGAATTTATTTAAACCTCGATCACTGTGTAATTTTCTATTAAAGTTTTAGGAAACCGCTTTAAATTTTAAGAGGAGGATTCCCATTATCAAGTACAAATTTCAATAAAAGTTTTAACTTCCGCATCAGCTTTAAACGAGTTTGTAATCGTCCTTCTTGCTCCTGATGTTCACCTGTTTATCAAGGAGTGGGGGAGAGGTAACAACCCACAGACCGGATCTACCTTGGTATCACGAACTTGATCAAAATCGGCATCGATGTTCCGATCCTTCTCTTTTCCTTGCTTTAAAGAAGGCGCACGAGACAACAAAACCAAAAAACCTGATATTACATTCCCATTACTTCCTCTAGATAGTTTCGTTTATTTTTATATATTTATTCTTACAAACGCTTATTACTGTATTCCACCCAAAATTCGATGTCGATATTTCAACGGAAACGTTTGTTTTGAGGGCCCCTGAACCCAAAAACAATTTTAAAAAAGAATCTGTGTGTGCGCGCTTGTGTGTCTGTGAACAGCATAACTCAAAAACTTGGTGCTTAAGTTAGGCATCTCCCAAAGATGGGACACGAAGATTTTTAAAAAAATTCCCCCACAGCAACCTGCACTTTACATGGAACATTTTTCGCAATTTTTCTAACGATTTTGATGAAAATACCATATATTCAAATATTTACATGACAATCAAAATATTTATTTTAATTTTCTGGGAATTGCCTGTAAAGCCTTCTTCATTGGGAAGGAATTTTATATAACTTGTATAACTCTTAAACGTTAAGCGGTAGATGAAAACGTACTACACAAAAAAATGTAAATCTCCTTAAATAAACACAATTTATTTCAAATAATCTTTTTGTAGCATCAGTCATTTTCGAGAATATCCGTCATTAATTGTATTCGAATTAAATACTTTGCCATTCCTTTCTAAGTCTTGTCGATTTTCGCTTGTTTCTTGTGATGACACGGAAAGAGTATGGAATTTTAAGGCCAGCTTATCTAAAACGTTTCACTATCGCTATTCCCTTTGCATCTATAACGAAACGTGTAATACAGGTATGGCTGACCTCGAAGCTCAGTCCGCAAAGCCCTGCCTACTGCGCGGGAGGTTCCAGGTTCGATTCTCGGCAGGGGTGAGCATTTTTCTCTTTCCAAGGTTATTCGCTATCCTTCTCAGAGTCTGGAAATATGAATGAAAGTGTGAATGTGTGTGTGTGAGATCTAATGATTAAAACCCAAAGCTTACTGGATATTCAACAACAAGCAAATACAAGTTAACACCATTGCTTATTGGTAACAATACCTCCAAAGGAAGGACCGCCGATAAGACAATCGTAGCTAAAGACTGCGTATAAATAAAACGAAAAAAGATGCAATAGATAGAAAAATAAAGTTTCGTAAGAATAATTTGTGTACCCAATAATAATATATAGATAAAGAAAATGATGTGAATGTTTTTCCTGTGTAGTTCATATTAATCGAAACAAACATTTACGGAAACACCTTATTACACATTTCGTTGTACGTACAAGAGGGATACAGCAGGCTGAAGCGAAAGTCAAATCTTCAAAAAGCAGGCCACAATGTGAAAGCTTGACATTATACACTCCTTGCATGACATCACAAGAAATAAGAGAATGACGGCAGTACTTAAAAAAACATTATGAAGTATTCGAAAATTCAAACCAATAACAACGAATAGTCTGGAAATAGTTAATGCTACAAAATTTTTGTTTGATATAAATTTTGTGCTTTAACGAGATCTACATTTGTCTTATAGTAAGTTTTCGCCAATCTCCTATGGTTACTAATTAATCAAAATTATATATAGATAATCCACTATTAAGAGGTTAAAGCAGAACTATTCATGGAAAATTCAGCATATTTATTATTTTTATAAATGTACTTTTTTATTATTCTTTTGGAGGGTGTTGAATTTAGATGCCAAGATGGATATTTATCTGAGGTTCGTCTTCGAGTTATGTTGTTACACACGAACACAGGACCTTTTTCTAAATTTGCTTCCTTTTTTTCGATTTAGTACACCGCAGAACGTGTATTTCCGTGAAGTGCAGGTATGCAATTTTTGGGCGGAACGAATTTATTGATTAATAGGTATACCTAGTTTAATGTTCATTAAACAATAAATTTCAATTGCAATTGAGAGACTAATGGCTGATTTCTTCCCGTCATAACGCTTGCGCTCAAGTGTTCATTAAGTTATAACTTTTTTTGGAATATAATGTTATGGTTTACCTACCTTAAACCCAATGTTTACTTCCAGACACATGGTAACGGAAAATCCCTTATCGATGAGTTTCTTCGGAAAAGAAATCTTAGAAATCCTGTATTTATAAATTATTATAAAGTAAAAGTAATTTCTAGCATAAAATTTCTTAATTTATAGGAACTTTCGTTCAAGATAGGTTAAAGAAGTAATAAAAATTATTTTATGAAAGAAAGAAACAATAGAATATACCATAGACAGGAGCAATACATCTATAACACTTCTGAATGGTATTCAGTAGTTGCGTGATGGTAAATTTTTTTTCCATGTGTGTGTGTTCAATTCACCACTAGACACACTTATTTGATTTTAGTTTATATACATATACCGGGTGAGTCTTCTCAGCCTGCGAATTGAGAAGTTATGTAGTCCCGGCGTTGTACAGGCTATGCCTTAAACACTGTCCATTGCATCGCGTCATATCAATTTCCTCCGAAATGACTGTTTTCGTAGCGCGTTGGCCTGCAGGGGTGAAGGTCCCCTTGAAGGTAGTTTTGATGTTTAGTAAATTTAACGAGAACTGATAGTTTGGCATGGAAATGACGTTTTAATTAATTAGTTTATCTGAATTTCATTAAAACACATTGTTGAACATCATAAAGAAATGAATAACAAAAACCAGCATTTATTGCGGCGTGATTTGAACTTCCGACCTTCATCAGGACTTTCCAGTATGTTAACCATTACTCTACTAAAGCACGTTAGCAATGAGCACCCTCATAGACCTAAACAGCGGGCGGTGAATGCAGTGTCAGCACCTGCATTTCGCATCGTCTGTAAAATGCAGGTTTGCCTAGCTACCAATCCGCAGGATGAGAAGACTCACGCGGTGTGTGTGTGTCACATCAAGTGACCAGGACGCCAGTATATTGCAGTTTTAAACAATAATTACCCTCTCTCCGCACTACCGACGGACAGGTGCCTAAACACACCACCGGTCATTCCATGAGACTCAAAGATAAAAAAAATAAAGAAAAATACGGAAGTCATTTTAAGGGAGAGAAAATACTCTTTTCGTATGGAAAAAGAACAAAAGATGTTTATTTTCCTCAAAGCTTTTATTTTAATCCTTTATAATTTGTTTAATTTTCGCCTGATTTTCAACGTTTTATGCGTAGTGTTTGCAACATTATTTTATATGCGTTTAATAGAATAATCTTTTATATAATACCTGACACTGCCATTGACTATAATATAAAAGAAATAAATTTATGAAGTAGTTAAAACTGAGGCGGTAATAACGAAGTTTAGTAAAACGCTGATAAGTCACGCTTTGAAGACACCAATTAGCAAAATTAAAAATATTGAAGAACTCCAGGACAAGTTAACAGCAATACCCTATGTTCTTTGTGCATATTACAAATTAGTATTTTCTCTCGTTGATTTAGTTGCTATAACTTCTTGCTTTCCCTACTACGTACTTACGGTAAGTATTGCATTTCAAATGATACCGCAATTATTCACAGGAAGATATAAATAATTAAATAAAGAAATAATAGTAAAATATAGAAATAAGTTCCATATATTAAACGATGTATAATGTAATAAGATTCAGTTGAAAAGATTTGTCCGGAAAACAAGATAATTAGCAAGCCACGTTAAGAAAAGTCATTAGCAATAGCGTGAGTAGCGAAAGCATTAGGCATAAAGATTCTTGGAATGCAGTTAAGGTTTGGGTTCAGTACGTTTCCAAAGTTGTAGATAGAATTCAGTAAAAGCAAAAGGTGAGGGAAATTCTTATATTAGGGGTTTGAGATTAGAGTTTTGAGATTGGATCACATATGAAGTAACGTTAGTGAAGGTAGTGATAGGTAACCGGAATTTAAATTAATAAATAAGCGTGTATTGATAAAATTAGCGTCTTATATTTATTTTCTTTCGTGTACAGCCTTAGTGGCTTACAGTCTTTTACGGTGATCGGCAGTTCGTAACGGCTAAGACCGCGCTGGGTTATCAGTTACTTAGCGGTAGCCACGAGGGAAAAATTAAATCGAGTTTTATTTATGAATGCTCTTCAACTACTGTGGTTCTTTATGTTCCCATTCTATATTGGGCGTGAAATACCGGAATTTTTATTCAGAGACTCTTTATCAGGCTAGAGGTTCTTTTACGTGCTGTAAATCTACGACGCGGGATCACCGGCTTTACTTCCCTTCAGAAGGAAGTCATGGTAAGGATTTTTACGACCGAAAAGATCCATCGCCCTCTACCGGGTTTGAACCCGTGACTTCGGGAACTAGAGGCTGGCATGGTACCCCTAGATTACGGTGATCGGCAGCCGCAAGGAGTTTCGCTGGTAAGCATTTTTGCAGCTCACGGAAAGTTACGCTTCTAGTTTCTTTTATTGCGGAAACAATTATTTCAAAACGTTGAACTGCTACTACAGAAGTCAGCAGGTATAATAAGTCAACAATTTTTACAGTTTCGAGTGCCATGATTCATAATCAGTATCATCCTTTATCTTCAAATAGTCAGCAACTCACTTCAATAGCTCAAGTATTAGATCACGTTAAATTTCTCGGTGATATCCTTTCAAAACACGCCCACGCATACCCTGAGAGAAAGATCTCATAACCAAGCACTGTAGCAGCCGGCAGCGGAATCAACAACAGCTATTGAAGCAAAGGGTACGGCTTCAAAAAGTGACGACCTCGACCGGCTTTACAACTATAAGTTCTGTGTCGATATTTCAACGGAAATACATGTTTTGAGCCCCCTGAACCCCCAAAAAGTTTAGAAAATAGTCCTGTGTGCCTGTGTGTGTGTCTATGAACTTTAAATAAGTCAAAAAGTAAAAGTCTGTTAAAAGAAAACTTGGCATTAAGTTCTGGATCTTTGAAGGGTGCAACACAAAGAGTTTGAAATTTCCCATTTGGATTGAAATACATGTTAAGCCATTTTCAATACAAATAAAATTTATATCTTGAATTACCTGGGAATAGGCTGTGAAGTCTTGTATTACTGGTAAACCGTAAGAAAGGTAGAATTTTATTACACGAAAACCATAGATCTCGTTAAAGTACACAGTGTATGTCAAATAACAATTAATGTGGTGTTAACCATTTCCAAGATATTTTTAATTATTGATTTGAATTTATACGTTTAAAGACTTTATACGTCATAAACTGCAAATTGCCAATCTTTTTTTTCTCTCTCTCTTTATTTTTCGTATTCATTCAAAATAATAAAATTTCAAAGACTTTAAAAATATTTTAATATCGCTTTAGCTTATTGTATTCCTCTTACATCTACAACGAAATGTTTAAATGAAGAATGAAGGTTTATCTGAGAGACTGAGTTTTATTTATGGACGCTCTTTAACTGCAATGATCCTTAGTGTCCCATTCTATATTTGACATGAGAAACCGGAAAGTTTGCTCACAGGCCTGTTTGAGGTTCTTTTACGTGCCGTAAATCTACGACATGGGACAACAAGTTTTAATTCCTTCCGAAGGATTTTTACGACCGAAAGGAAAATGCATTGTCCTCCACCGGGTTTGAACCCGCGACCTCGGGAACTAGAGGCTAGCATAATACTCCTAGACCACGGAGGATGAAGGTATAATTGTAGTAATAGGAAGTAAACATAAGAATAAGGTTTTATAAGAATTTGCAGAAGTGTGAGTAGAGAAAGTCAGGTTAATGCAATACATCAATTTTTCTAAAAGTGGAGAGGAATGCTTTACGAAGACAGTGTATAGTTATGACACTCGTATATACTGGTGCCGCTCGTATTTCTAAAGCTAGTGTTTCCTGATACATGAGCATAGGGTCGGGCATTTTTACTTCTTTGTACCCATAATATAAGTTTCATACAAATCATTAAGTAAAAGCTGCAATTCAAGATTGGAATAACAATTCTGAGATTCCTGGTGTTAGTGGCATGTATTTCTATACGTCTTGTGTTAGGAAGTTCTTTAGACGGCTTTTTCTATTTCCAAGAAATCCTGGAATGTATCTGAATAATGTGTGTCAATATAAATTTAATGGCGGACTAAATGGCGAAAGTTTGAAAACAATTGTCTTTTAAATTAGTGTGCTATGTTATTAATTGGAATTACCTCTGTATTTTGACAATATGATACACACATATACCAAGTGTCCCGAAAAAAAAGGTTCCAAAACTTACAGAGGAGGTTATAAGCAACAACAATAACAACAAACTAAACGTTAGTCGTAAACCAAATATCTTCTGATTTATGACCTTGTTCTGTACGAGGAGCATATCTTGCACTCCGAAGCGTTTTGGCACGAAACGAATGAGAACACATTGTACACACCACATCGTGTAGTCATGTAGTGTATCAAGCAAGATCAGAACACAAGAGTAGTCAACCTACAGTATTCCACTGCGTGCTACATATGTATTGCTCTATCAGTCAGGTATGTTATTTACGACTGGTATAGGGTAGTGTTCAAATGGTGCATGTGACACTGCAACACTGTAATTTGCTTTCTCATCCTTCTATGGACCTACGCACAGACTCATTTTCATTATAGGTTTAGGCAACAGCTAACACGAGTCTTTCATGTGTGATGGATTGGTCAGGGAGGGCCAATACCTTGGCCTTCCCGATCCCCTGATCTTAACGCATTAGATTTTTGGCTTTGGTGACATTTAATAACCATGGTGTATGCAGTACCCATAAATGATGTGCAGACACTATGAGAACGAATGATAAATGTCTGTGAAATCATCCGGTAACAACAAGAAGTGCTCCAAAGAATACGTGATTCCATGAGACGCAGGGTGGAAGGCTTCATTACAATGGACTGCGACCACATCGAGCACTTCTTGTGAATAGTAGATTAAATACATGGTAATCATTGGTTGTAGTGTTGTAGATCATAACTCAGCAGATATTAGGTTTACGAAATGTTTATAGAAACCGTTTTTCTTCTTCTGTTGCATACTGCCTCCTCGTAAATATTGGAACATTTTCCCGACATTCTGTATATATATATAATTTATTTATATTTATATTATCATTTAGGCACAATACTTATATTTTAAACACATTTTAAATGGCACTGTATCTGCTATTAAGTCTGCATAACTCCTACACACCTTATAGTAGAGAGATAAACTTAAGCCCATCTTTTAGCGGAAGTGTTGCTCTACAAATTGGTACTACTGTTAAGTATGGCAGTTTCTGAGTGGTTTTCTTCTTTGCAAATATATATGAGTTGTTTTATTCGTTTTTGCTTTGAACACCCCCTTCTGTGGATGACATTTTCTGGTATAAAAGGCCCATTTTCTCAAACTATTGAAGATAACATAATTAACGTTTAGTATGTTAAAAGCAACTTCTAAATGCTGTTGTGGATCTAATTTAGTGTTAATAACATGGATGGTTAATTTTTTAAAAAAATAATTGATTATAAGTTGTAATCAAAGTTATAGCTAAGGAAATAATCTTATTTTCAATGAATACACATACTGGTATATTAGTGAACTTGGATGGTATGGATCTACATCTGTAAAATGTTCATTCTGAAATCATAAATATTTTCTGATATAATAAGTCATGAATTTGGCAGCTTTAACTTTGGCGGGATAGGGATTTTAGATACATTTGGTTTATTGTGAAAAAGTCTTTGACATCTTTGACATCTTTAGCTGTTGTATAAAAACTTCAGATGTATGCCGTATTTTTTAGTTGTCTCTCTTAATGATTTTATTACATATCTAATGTAAAAAATATTATGTTAGTTGCACTCTGCTGCATGACACCCTAAGGATTTTAATTCATTAACATTCATTATTTGCCATTTTATACGCAACAGTCTGTAGTAAATCGCGAAGTGGGTTACATCATATGTAATTTTCGGAACCATTAAACCAATCTGGCAGCATTAAATAGTTAATTTGCATAGTGATCAATATTTATGTACAGAATTATATTTAATTGCATTATAATACGAATATGGTAATCAAAGAAGAGCAAAGTATCGGTGATGATGTATTAAAATGATTGATACATTAATTTCCTTGGCATAAAGGAATGCATACATTAAACTCAGCAGCCCATAATCATAACCTTGCAGCTACCAGAATTAAATATATGGGGTACTTCCAAAAGTGAATTTCAGTCATGTGCCTTTGAATTTTCGAAAAGTCGATTTTAGGATTACATTTGAGTAATGTTTGAAGTTGATGGTTATTGTCTTTACGTTATTTATTACCACCACGCTTTGGGAGCCAATTTGAAGAAGATAGTTTCTGTACGTTGTTTGCACCACGGATGGACGTCAATTTGAAGTAGGTAGTTGCTGCTACGTATTGCAAGTCAGTTTGTAGATGCTGTATTATATTTCAACTGTTGGAGAGCCGAACATGAAGTTGGTTGCAACCGCACGTATAGTACCCAGTAGCCTTCGTTAAAAAATTTAATAAAAATATTAATTTTGTAATTTGACTATTTCTTTAAATATTTAATATTTATGTATGCCTCGGTTGTGTCAGTATTTGTTAGAGACTCGTTTCTCTTAGCAGGTTTTTGGTGCGACAAGAATGTAGGTTTACAAAGATTATAATTTTACTTCACTCCTTTTATTACTACTTGACACGATTTAAATAACACTGATATAGAGAGAGTGAGATTCTTTTTATTAATTAATTACACTTTTTAACATATAAACTATTTTTCGTTTCACACGAATACGTATTAAATCTCTCGAGGACGCCCAACCAACGCATCCAGTTATGAGCACTGTCTGCAGGCAACTGAACTGATTTAAACTGTCTAAACTTGTAAATTTCTGTATTTCAAGTCTCTTATTGGCTAATCCTACTCCAATAGAATACCTGCATTTAACTAAAGATTTTTCTGGTTGTTTATTGGCGATTTTTAAACTGTCTCAAAATTTACATTATTGCTGCTCTAATAATGATTAGTAGCATTTAAACTTCCTTACTCATTATTGTCTCAAGGTTACCTCATTGTTAGCAACTTTAAACTTATTACTCTCACAGCTCCTACATTATTAAATTACGTAATGCATTCACATAACATTATTGAATATTTTTACAATAATATAAGCATATGCAATGACTGTTATATACAATTTACAAACTATTACATACACATATTGCTTCAAGGTGGGCTGTTATTGAATTTACTTATTGTATACTTTGACTAAAATCATTTAAGTGTTAAAAATACTGCCTCATGTTTTATCTACCTGTTATTTATTTATCTCGAGGTATCTTGTTAATTTATCTCGAGTAATTTTTCGTTATGAATATACCAGGAGGGTCCTACCCCGGGGCGATGTGGGCTAGAGCATAGAGCTCTGGTTTCCAGCCAAGGAATGCTCCCGCGTTAATCCCACCCATGGGGATGCGGATGTTTAAGTCCAGGGTATAAGGCCGGTGCCCACACAGCATCGTGAGGAAAGTGAGAAGCTGCGATAGGCAGCGATCCCGGACACGAAGGTCAACATTTTAGCTCGGAGATGCTTGATGTTGGCCACGTTACCTCCCCATATCGGTTGGATGATCTACCACTTCTGCCATGCGTAGGTGGGCATGAGATGTGGTCAAGTAGATGTACCTTGGGTGGGTCTTCGTTGCCCACTTATCAACTCATGCACATTTAGAAGGAATAAGTCTCCAAACACAGAGAAAAAGTGGTTAAAGGACACGAAGTACTTTCGTGAAGTCCATCTCTAAAACATACTACTATTCTACCGAACGTTGCATTAATTTTCTAGTATATTTTATCAACGTTTATATCCATTAAGCTTTGGTACAAACCTCCGAAAATTCACAGTGAAGGAACCATCCACATGTGTCAAAATCAGTCGATAGGAAAGTCAATTCAATACAAAACGGATTGCTACGGCCAATTGAGACTCACGTAAACCTACAAATGACTGTTATATAGCCAGGTCGCATGGAAAATAAATTAAAATTTGAATAGTAGCATGATCTACGGCATGTAGTTTGACACCATCCATAATAAATTGTGTCATTTGATTCATAACGTTAAATGTGTAACAGAGTCGCTAGTACAACGATAGATTTCATTCAAAACACACTAAGCCTCAAGCTTCAAAATTGGCTAAATGGTATCACGGTGTCAATGTTATTGACTTCCATCCTGCAGAGTAGTATAGGTTTTATTTCAATTTTTCCAAAGTATAATTTGGGAAAATGGAATATAATTTGGATAATTTACAAATACGTTATACAGTTAGTATGTATAAGGTTGATCAGAAGTATTAAAATTAACAGTTAAGTAATTGTGAAACAATTAACATTTAATAAATAAACCAGATATAAAGTCATTACGATATAAATTAGAAATTATGCGCTCATAATATTTGTACTATTTCTATGTTTACGTAACAAGGAATTATAACAAGGAATTACAATTGATAAACGAAGAAGAAAATAAAGAAGGATCTCACAGTGCTATGTTTAAATAATCAATATTTGGGCCTTCATCGATACTTTCAGCTCGGCTACATGAAACTTAACAGGAGACTATATACAAGGAAACATTTCTGTATTATCTTGATTTCAGATCTCATAATATATATTTATTTTTAAAGGGTTTTGGATTCTTTTGCATTTGAGAAACATTTAATATACAGGGTGCACCATTAAGTTGAGACTGTACAATATCTCCAAAACTAAGCGTTGTAGAAAGAACTGTCTTTAATAAAAGTTATTTGTACGTTGTTTTCTCATTAGAAAATGATTTATAAAAAGCTGGTTTTTTGTGATAATGAATAAGGAAACAAAATATAAAATGTTGGTTCCCAAATGTAACTTGACCCTCAAATGATCATTCATTGCACTCTTTGTATACAGCCATTCAGAATTTTTGTTCTTATTAACGTTGGTGTAAGAACAATTGCGAAGTGCTTTAGGCTCCCCTTAGTAGGCTCTCATTTAAAAAAATATATTGACCATCACAATATCCTCCAAATTAAGCACGACTAATGGCATTTACTTTCCCCCATAATATCAAGAAACTTTTATTCAGACTTTCTTTCTACAACGCTTAGTTTTGGAGATATTGTACAGTCCCAACTTAAAATGGGCCACCCCGTATAATATTGGTTAGACGCAGGAACGCACAAATATGTTTTGATAAGCATAGTGCGGAGAAACTACTGTTGAAAGCGGAGATTATTTCAATTAAAACAATTCATGGGTTATACCAACATGAATGGAGAGAGGCTAATTCTCCTTGGAATGTAATGTGGCGTATGCAGAGATTACAGGACATACGTCTCTCTGGTCACCGGGATTTGAGATGGCATTTGGTTTGGAGTAGGGGGAACTAGGCACTTTAGGAGGGGATGAGTTTGTTTAGCGTCACTGACGCTTGAGGATGGCGTGGCTTGAGAAAGAGAGTCAGGAGGTAACCTTCGAGCTGTAAGGGTGTGCAACTGCTTTCTCCGTGCCAAGGCATGATGGCCTTGCCGACAGACATTGGGCTGAGAGTGTAAGCACTAGGTTATCTATCTTTATACAATAAATTCAGTAGCCATCCATTTTCGGAAAGTTTTAATTATGTTAGTGTAGAGTCCTTTCCTTCCTTTAAGCCATGTAACATTTCGAATTAGTAATATTTTCGGTATTTTCTTTAGCTGCGTCCCTCGTCGTAGCCTCGCCGCGTAAGAAGCTTGATTAATTTCCCGGTACATTCTCTTACAAGCGAGTAGCTCCCATCATTTTTGAGCAAATATAAGAAGAGGCTACGACAGTATGTTTGTACTAACAAGGGGTTATTGTTACATTGATGTTGCATAACAAGCTTGGATTTGTTTAAATGAAAGTAGATGGAAAATAAATATATTTACAAATTAGAATGTTTCTCTGATAATATCTAATGCCTTGCATATATCGGTGTTTCTAAAGAATTAAACGAGTGAGCTTATAAAACTGCAATTTTTATTTCTTGAGTTTTTTTCTTAGAGGCTGGGGAAAAAAAATGAAACGTAACTGCGGCGGATTTTGTCTTCACCACATGAAATCTTGGTTGTAAATTATCTTTAGTTCGGTCTTGTGTACAAGATACTTGTAGCTTCGGTGCAGGGAAAAGTTTATTATTACGTCCCATCCGTTGTGCTGATGCATTGATGAAGGAATGTAGAATTTTCTTTGCATTAGTTGTATGTCTCCAAGCAGTGTGGTGTATGGTAATTCTGTCTAAAACTAATTGGGGATTAAACGCATTAATTATAAATCCAACTACTGGAACGTCTGAATGTTATGTATATGTCAATTCAGTAATACTCTCTTTCTTTATAAGGACGTAATCTAAAAATGTGTGTAGACTTGTTTCTCATATAAACTATATTTGAAATAAGAATGTGTTAAAGTTTGGAGCAATGTGAAAAGTATTTACAATAAAGTCCTTATGTTCAAATTTTGCCGATGTTATCATGTTAAAACTGCTTAAGCATGCATAATACAGGGTGATTTATGATGAACTGACACATTTGTTTCTTTAATTATTCTGTTCGATATACACTCAGGGCACCAATTTTAGCACCAAATTAAGCAGAATGTTCTGGAGTTTGGCGGCGGCGTGGCCGAGTGGTTAGACCGCTCGCCTCTCACCGAGGCGGCCCGGGTTCAATCCCAGGGACCCGCATGTGGGATTTGTGGTGGACGAAGCGACTCTGGGCGGCTTTTCTCCGGGTTCTCCGATTTCCCCCGCCATTCATTCCACCGACTGCTCCATCATCACCTTTCCTTTCATCCATTTTGCAGTCATTTCGTTTCATCTACTTCCTTCATCCCATACCAGGCATCGGACTGATCATCCATCCTGGACATTATGTCTGCTCCATGAGAGTGTTTGCTCCTCGACGGGCCTCTGCCCACAGGCATCCGCTCGTAAGTCGTGGGAGTGTAAGTCCTACATCAGATGAGGTTAAACAGTGAATGAATGAATGTTCTGGAGTTTCGATTGCCTGTCACTAGATGCGCGGATGTTCATGTTTTATTCGTTATGTTAGTTTCATTGTCGGCAACTGTTTTTGAGATTTTGTTCTAGTCAACGTGAAAATGGAGCACGCATTAAATAAACGACTGTTCCTTGTAAAGCAATACTGGATTACGAATTCAATTCCAGCTACTCAAAGAGCATAACAGAGAGAATTTGGTGTTCGGAATCCTCCCCAAAGAAACACAATACTGGGACTGGTAAATAAGTTGGAAACAACTGGATCTCTGGTGAGTGAAAAAGACAAAACTCGTTCATCTAGGTTTCCCACGGTTGTTGACGTAAGAGCACGACAGGATTAGTCACCCAAAAAGTCATTAAGACCTTTGTCGCAAGGTACAGTTACTCAATGTGTCAGAGAGCTGTGAAAAGTGCAGGCCTAAAGCCGTATAGGATTACGACTGAATTATTGTCTTTGGTTTCAGTGGTTCATTGTGCAAAATCCTGTCATATGCTTCACAGATGAAGCATGATTCCATTTATCCGGCTATGTGAACTCAAATAATTCACGCTATTCGGCCAGCGAAAATCCACATGTTATTCATGGAGCACCTATGCACCCGGTTAAAATCGAAGTTTGGTGCAATATCCTCACAGAGGACCAATTTTATTTTTATTTTTAAAGCAATGTGAACACTTTCATTGAGTTTGCTGAGCAACTAGACGATGTAGACCTGAGTCAAGGATATTTTCAGGACAGCGATACATGCCATACAACAAATGAATCCATGGCACTAATTGCAAGTTTCTTTGACGACCGGATAATTTTCAAGAACCTGTGGCCACCGAGATCTCGGTATTTGACATCGCCGGACTTCATTCTATGGGATTACTTAAAAGACAGGGTTTATACCACACGTCCACATACATTGGGCGATCTGAAGCACAGCATTACACAGAAGATTCAAGCTATTGACAACAGAGTCATCGAACGAGTGGCCAATAACATGGAACGACTGTTGAGTTGTGCCTTATGATGGTGGAGGACATTTTCAGCATTTGCTATAGAGGTAAGTGATCTACCAAACTTCCTCTGCATTTCAGGTATAATAGGTTGTCGCTAGCATAACTCATTTTGAAACAATTAAAAAAATAAATGTGTCAGTTCTTCATAAATCACCCTGAATTATATTTTAATTAATGTGTATTACGCATTTCACTTGTCAGTTACGAACTCAATATTCCGATTCTTGAAATTACGACCTAAATGTTTTCTTGTGACAATCTTGCATACATGTATTTACACACAAACTGACATAGTACCAGGCAGCTGATCGTTGAGCGGAACACAGACCTAAATCAGCCGTTACCACTTAAAACTTCATAATGTTTTCCCAGCGAATAGGGAACTTATGGGGGAGAAAGCCGAGATAGGGATTTTTGTGTTCAATGTGTTTTCACTATAAAAATCGCAGCTCAATCTGCGATATCAGTGTGACAATGGCCTCTTTGAGACCGAACTGCCCCAATCGCCTTGACCGGGAATGAAGCATTACTGTACACGACTGTACATGATGGTGCGTGTCCGAACCATAAAATCGAACTCTATGCTGAAATATTTAGCCACTGTACCGCAGCTAAAGGATTATTCACGCGGTAATGTACGAGTTGGGAATTCTTGTAAGGTAGCCACGATAAAACACTGAGGCAATGTCTCAATCTCGTCCCTAGAAACAAAAAGTAAAAGCGTTACACTCGCCAAGGCATAAAAAAAGGAAACAGGTAACTGTTCACGCCCTTGGGCATTTCGTTATTTTAATTTATTTTTAAAAGTATCTCCATAGAGATTATAAAATTAATTTTTACATCACAGTAATCTTACTAAGAACCAAAATATTATAATTATTTTCGATGCTGTTGTTAGAAACTTTAAACAAATGTAGGACCGTGGTTCAGTGTTAATAAAATATATTTATCATTTCTAGGATAAGTGCAGTAGGCTTAGGATTATGCTACAGAGGGGACACTTAGCACCTCGACCTGCACATGGGTCTTTTGTGCAGGTGACGTACGGATTGCAGGAGCGGCCGACGCAAGCGACAGAGACGCGCAGAGGTCCGTAACAGTTACAAGCTTGACCACCTAGGAGGAGAGCCCGCTAGACAGCTCTCCCAAGCCACAGGCTACCCTCCAGCGGAGACCGGGCAATGCCCGACCCAACAGCAGAGACTCGAGCCGTCTCCATCTGATGGGCCGAGGAGAAGTTCCAACACGCAAGCCATCTGTCCGAAGTCGTCCGACACACAGTCCCGGAGTTAACCTGTAACTTGAAAGATGAGGATGAAATGAGGGAGAATGAGGAAAGTAAAATTCCGTGAAGTCAATGTCACAGTGTTCAAATCCCGGCTGTCATTGAATTTTTCATTTGACTTTATATTAACATTTATTTATGTATCAAGTATGCAAAATAAAGCTTTAGCGAACGAATTACTTAAGCCGCGTCCAAAATGCTCCAGGAGTCCGCTAAAACTTTTGCAAACTAGTCCATAAAATAGCGTTTAGTAAAGCTATCTAAATTAATACTACATTTATTCATTTTATATAATCACTGTATAAATAAATATAAAAGGCTAGTCAGTTATTTGTTGACATATTCTCACAGACGCATGAATCCTACGCTATGAACCGTACCAACGCCTCCTAGGAAGCGTTGGCTGTAACACTACGAGGATGTAGATGGCAGTACTTATTCTGAGCGCTCGTTTCTAAACAAAAACTTGTGACTGAAAATATGGTTGAAAATCCCGAAGAAGTTACAATCTGAGCCAGAAGCACTGAGCCAGTAAAACCTCTGCAGCAGTATGAGAAGGAATACGTTGCATTTAAATATTGGTAAGGTAAGCAGGGGGTAAGCGTAAACTAAAAGATAAATTTCCCTCAGAAATATATCAAGTCTGAAAGTGTTATATTACTCATTTTAGGAGGAATCTGTATGCTTTTTATCACCGCATCTCACAAAGGAAGCTCATATGCATTCTTCTCTGCATTTTTTGTTGTTTTTAAACAATCTAGAAGATACATCACCGCAATATTTCTCTGTCATTCCATTTAATTCAATAATGTTTTGTTGGAAAGCGATAATAACTGGTTTGAAGTGCTTCAGCACATGCTGTAACATGGAATTATTACATTAATTGATTAAAACACCATATTTTGTTTGAATCCATAGTAATTACTGCTTGTACCAGGAAGCTGTCAATGTGAGTTTCGTTAACGCAACACAAGCAAAAATTTCGACTGATATTATCTGTAGTAATATCAATGTAAAACGCAGCAAGTTCCACTAAGAGATCTGGCTTAGCGATTAATGTTTCAGTTTTTCCCCCACACTGTTGAGCAAAATTTGCGTGTCGATTGGGTAACCAGATATTAACCCTTGTTGTTCTTATTTAAATTACTGATGACCGTGTTGGACAAGTTCTGGAGAATAATCATTACTCCTGAACTGCGTACGGTGCGTAATAGGATAATTAAAAACTACAGCGGTACGAGGGTTACAGCCTACTCCAGGTTTTCTGTGTACTGTGAACTGATGAATAAGCAAGTACGCAGTTATCAATTAAAGCCTTGGTTCCAATTTAGTGGAAAATATTGCTGCAAAATGTCTTGTTACTTTCTTTACCACGTATATAGTAGGTACAGAAGATATTGCATTTCCCCAAAAATTCAGTAGCGAGATTTCACCTAAAATACATGTTTTGAAGCACTTGGATCACAAAACTAAAAAGTTTTAGAAAAATATTCGCATGTGTGTATGCAGCATAACTCAAAAATGAAAAGCTGTATAAATACAACGCTTAGTATTTAGGTTCAGTACCTTCCAAAGATGCGACACAAAGTTTTTCAAGAGAACCCTCCACTCCAAACTACCTTTTATATGAAACATTTCTCGAACTGTTTGATTTTCCAAAAATGGCTCTAATAATTTCGATTAAAAATACCATATGTTAAAGTATTTACATGACAAATAAAATGTATATCTTGAATTATCTGGGAATAACTTTTGAAGTCTTCATTCAGAAGGAATTTTATATAGTCCTGTATAACTGGTAAACGTTAAGCGATAGACATAAACGAACAACATAAAAATGTAGATCTCTTTAAAACACACAATTTATTTGAAATAAGTTTTTTGTGTCATTATCCATTTCCGAGATATCTGTTATTAATGGTTCGAATTGGTCAATAGTGGCTGCCATAGAATGTCCAGTTCTTAAACATTTGACTGTCACTATTCCCTTTGTATCTATAACGAAATGTGTAATGCAGTTATTTTCGGTAAGGTTTTACTCGATTAAAATGATTTAGATAGGAAAATGAACTTTATTAAGTATTTTTATACCCGCTAATAGGCCACAGAGGCTAGAGAAAATCATGTAAATATAACACATATTTTCTGATTGCCTAGAAATCTGGGTTTGATTCCCTGGCTGAAAGAATTTCTCCTCAACTAGGATTGCTTCCGTACAGTCTGAAAGTATGAAATCGTGTGAATGTCCGTGTAATTCAGGGCTTAAAACAATGTTATATGTTATAACCATACAATTTTCCTTCCTACTATAATTTTCTTTCGTTCCAATTCTGCAAATCATTCGTAAAAAACGAGCTTGTTTTTCTACTCCTTATTAATCATATACATTTTGTTGTAGCTACATAGACCCTTATAGGAGGCCAGTGAGGCAGTCAAATCCATAAAAAAATCTTATGTGACTTCCTCTACTGATGTGACTCACATGACTTTCTCTACTCTTGTACAAACTATTTTTACAAACGTTTATTCTCCACATGTTTCATGTTAATCGAGATATCGAGATGTTAATCTTATTGCTAGATTTCTTGTAGATGCAAGGGGAATTGGTAGGTTTTAAGCGACAGTCAAATATTTTAAGACCTGGTTGCTATGTGGAGTATTCCATTCTCTTTGCATTGCCAGGACAAAAAAATGAATAACGAATATGAGAAAAAGTATAACTATTGGAAAATTTAAGGGAATAACAAGCAATATTTGAAAATGGTTCACTCAACAAAAAAATGTATATGGCATAAATTGTGTATTTTAACGAGATCTACATTTTTGTGCAGTAAAATTTTGTCTATCTCTTATGGGTTACCAGTTATGCAAAAGTCGTTTACAATGAGGAATACTTTTGGAGACATTCCCAGAAAATTCGAGATATACATTTCATTTGTCCTGAAAATATCTTAAACATGTGACATTTTAATCAAACTTGTTAGAACCATTTTTGAGCAAATTACAATTTTTCGAAAAATGCTCCATCTAAAGGGTAATCTGGGGTGGGGGGATTTTCTTGAAAACCTTCGTGTCGCATCTCTGGAAGATACTGAGCCTAAATACCAAATTTGGTGTTTATCCGACTGTTCGTTTCTGAGTTATGCTGTTCACAGACACACACACGAACATGTTTCCAAAAATGCTTTTTTGGATTTAGGGGCCTCAAAACATATATTTCCGGTGAAATCTCGGTATCGAATTTTTGGGTGGAATACAATACTTGCCCTACTTACTATACGTAGTAGCGAAAGTAAAAAATCCCTATATGTATGCTGGATTTCGAATACTCTTTGAATGTGCATAACATTTAAAATTTTGAAATACTATCCCTTCCCCAAAAATGATGCAACACATTGCGTATTTTAATAACGTTTTGTCTACATATCTCTTGCGGTTTCATATATTCATAACTGAACCAGTTTAGTAATTTAAAACCAGGTTATTGGCAGAAGATTCACGACATGCATGTTATTTCTCACGTTAGTACGTCACAATTTGCATACAATCAACATTATTACAATGTATTTTGAGAAAAGCGGTGTAAAGCTTAATTTGGGGTGAGGATTTTCTAGAATAACTTCGTGCCGCATCCCTGGAAGATGATGAAATTCAATACCAAGTTTGGTATTCATCCAAATTTTCGTTTTTGAGTTAAGCTGTTTACACGTGCGCGCGTGTATACTTACACTGAAAGAGATAGATAGATCTGTGGTTTCTTATGGTTTTTTTTAAGTTTTATTTAGCGTCGTTTTAACCTTCCTAGGTTTTATCACGACCTTTCATGTACAGTTGTTTACATTATTGGATTACAGTATATTACTTAAACATTATGTATACATACAGGTTACAATTTGGTTAAATTTAATGATGGATATTAATTAATTTAAGAAAAATAATTACTTTCTGGATGAAAGCTGCATCATTGAGTGCTGCAGAAATATTTCTGAGCATACCAACCTGAATACGTTGATTTTCAAATTTTGAACATGTTACTATGTACTACTGTTAATGCTGTTTTACATGTTTCACAAATTGGTGGAGAACTTCCATTTAACAAATAAGAGAGTTCAGTTTGGTATGTCCAATTCGTAGTCGGGATATTACAATTTGGTTTCGCCGCTGTAGCTGTCTTATTGAATATTCTTGAATTGAAGTTACACGTACATCATGAAGTTTACGTGCAGAATTGTTCATCCAGCTGGTCAGCCATTCTTTGTGTATTTTCTTCTTAAAATGCGTGACTGCATCTTGGAGCAGCACTATCTTGTGTTTGTAGTTCTGTGGCTTGTTTTGCTGCAGTATCGCTCTTTCATTATCGGGTATGTTTTTATGAGATGGTATCCACATGAAATTCAGTGAATTTTTTGTGTTCCAGGTTCTTCAAAACGTAAAACATCTGTAACTGCTATTTGTAAGCGGCACAAAATGTTGAAGCTAACTGCATGAAAATAGATGTAAGAACCATGAGACGTAAACTGATTATCATAAAAGAATACATTATACGCAGATGCTATTGGCTACGTATGAATGAGTGTTCATTCAAATTTAAGTACAGAGACATCGTTCCTTAAAAGTCGCACAGGTCCAACAGCCCGTAGGGATTTAATACACGGAGTAACAAAGAATGGCAGAAAGAAAATAACTTCACTACAATAAACCACCACTGTAGTAAACAGAGTAAGATAAATAAAGTCGAGTATAGCAGCCCAAATAGGAAGAAAACACAAAACACCACTAACATGTCGTCCTCTGTGGACTAGCGGTACCGTGCTAGCCTCTAGTTACCAAGGTCGCGGGGTTCAAACCTGGCAGAGGGCGATGGATTTTTTCGGGCGTAAAAACTCTTGGCATGGCTTCCTTCGCAAGGGAAGTAAAGCCGGTGGTCCCGTGTCATAGATTTATGGCACTATAAGAACCTCAAGCCTGATAAATGGGCATCTGAGCAAAATTCCCGGTCTTCCACGCCCAATATAGAATGAGACGCTAAGGACCAAAGCATTTAAAGAGCGTCCATAAATAAAACTAAATTTATTTAACCACTAACATTATTGCAGTGTATTGTAGTGGTATAGTTCCATCCGTAGTATAAATACAACATGAAGCTGTATAAGTGTTATTATTATTATTTTCTCTACTGCTTTAGTAAGTAGAGGAAGTATTATATTCCACCCAAAATTCTATACCGAGATTTCACCGCAAATACACGTTTTGAGTCTCCCTGAAACTAAATTTTAGAAAAAGGCCGTGAATCTGTCTGTATGTGAAGAGCATAACTCACAAACATAACTCGGTTCAATATCAAACTTGGCATTCTAGTTCTAGTCTTTCAAAGGTACGACACCAAAATTTTAAAGATAATCCCCCACCCAATACTACCTTTATATGGAAAAAGTTTAATTATTTATGATTTTCTCAAAAATGAGTAACATTTTTATTTAGATATTTGCTGACAAATAAAATTCCCATCTTGAATTCTCTCTAAATAGCCATTCTGAATTACTTTTGCACGAGTATAACTGGTAAACTGTACCGTACACAAAATCTGACTACACAAAAATGTAGATATCCCTAAAGAACGCAATTTTTGTCAAATATTTTTGTTGTATTAACCATTTCCAAGATATTCGTTGTTATTGATTTGAATTTTCAAATACATGTCTTTTTTCAAGCGGTAAATCGCTATTTTTTTGTGTGGCAAGGAATTGTAATTTCAAATCCATTACATAGCGATTCTTTTAAACTCTGACTATCGTTTTAGCTTACTGTATCCTCCCTATATTTACAACGAAATGTGTAAATTTGCAACGTAAGTTTATATCCTGATTAGCAGTAGATAGAAGAATAAGCTAGTATCCAGAAGAGTAGTAGAGAAGGTCATGTGAGTGCAATATATCAGATTTTATTACTTTCTGTACTTTGTCCTGAATCCAAAAACAGCATTTTTAGAAAAAGATCTGTATGTGTGGCTGTGTTTGTGAACAGGATAACTCAAAAAGGAATTGTCGGATAAATACCAAACTAGTATTTAGGTTCAATACCACCCAAAAATGTGATACGAAGATTTTCAAGAAAACCTCCATACCCCAAACCACCTTTTACATTGAAGAGTTTTCGAAATTTTTTATTTTCTAAAAAATTACTTTATGGATTTATATTAAAATGCAGTATATTAAATATATTTACACGACAAAATTTTTTTCTGGTAATAGCCTGTAACGTCCACTTCATGTATAAGAAATTTTGCATAATCTTGTATAACTGTAAACGTTAAGCGACAGATGAAAACGTACTACACTAAACAATGTAGATCTCTTTAAAACACACAATTTATTTAAAATAAGTTTTTTGTGGTATAAGCCGTTTCAGAGATATCCGTTATTAAAGGTTGGAATTTTTCATTTCTTGGTCATTCTTTTAAGGCCTATCAACATTTACTTGTTTCTTGCATGGAAACAGTATGGGATTTTAAAGCCAGCATATAGCGTCCGGTACTTAAACATTTGACTATCGTTGTTCCCTGTATGTATAACGAAATGTGTAATGTAGCTATTTCTGCAAAGGTTTATTTGGATTAAAATGTAGTAGATATAGAAATAAGTTTGTGTAAGAATCATTTGTATACCCACTAATAAACAATAGAGAGTAGAGAATGTCATGTGGTTGTATCACATAAGAGTTTTTTCGTTATTTTCTTCATATGTGAATTAAAATAGGCGTAAACAGTTATTACTTCCCGAATACAAAAAAATCGTGTTGCCAAGAATAAAGAAAACTCCTTGTGGGATTTAAATGCAGCTCTCGTTCACTGGCGTGTGTATTAGCATCAAGATCTGTAACGTGTTGCCGGAAAGTCGCTATTAAGTAGGGACTATCACACAATCGCATTAACCTGATGGAATCATAGGGCACCGTTTGCCTCTTGACACTAAACGTGCAGCTTAAACTCGAATGTCCATTCCTCTTATGGTAATGTGCGATGGGAGGGAAGAAATCTGTCTGATAAGTGGCTCTTAGAATGAAAATTATACCCGCTAATTGACTCGAAGCCCTTCCTTTCTTTACGAAGCTGAAGAAGGGTAATGAATATTAATTGCCGCTGCGCCGCGGCCGAAAATGCAGATGAGGTCGGAAGGAAGTGGGCAAGGATTTCTTTGCCGCACGTGTTAGAGATCTTATAACCTGCTGTCTCTGCTGGGCACGAGGTGTCTGCCAGGTTTTCGCCAGGCACTTCGCCGGGGTAAAGGGAAAGTCAACCCTTTACACCGTAACTGTTATCCAACATGCAAACCGACAGTGCATTTCATTTGCATTAATTTCAATACATTATGCAAATTTGCGCGAATGAATGGCCTTTTACACGGTTACGCACGGGGTCAGGTAGGGTTGCAGAGGGGGAGGGGACCTTTAAACCCTTAGCGTGTGTGTATGTATGTGTGTGATTCCGTGGTGAATGAGTCCATGCATAACTTAAAGCCCACACCGGATCGCGACGGACACTTTCGACCTCGTCTTCCTGAATTTGAGGTCTTCATATGAGAGGTTATTTTAACTCTACTGTTTACATTATCTGTATGTCTATTCAGCTAATATTTCTGGTACTGGAGGCAGATCAACCCTAAGAGAACCTAATTGTAATAATCGTAGTCTTTGAAAGGCAGAATCAAATGACTGAAAAAATCATTGCCATAGCCAGGATTTGATCACGAATCTCCCGGTCTCCGTCCGGTTGCTCTAACCACTGAGCTACCATGGCAAAATGCCGGCACGACATTAAATTCTCCAGCTGATTCGCATTTTTATCCGGTAACCACAAGGAGATCTCAATTTGTATTGAGATGACATACCCAAATGGCGACTTACAACGTTGTAAGTACCTTGTCCAACACACGGCTTGTGTGGAAGAACAATTAATTCTATTAACTGACCTAATAGTGGTTGAAACTACGAAGCTCGGGACTTAAAGTACTTGTGCCGGTACGTTTCCGCGTATAGAACACCTATATCTCAGTTTCTCTCTTGTTTTTGACCAGGCTACATAAAGGCAGTATTGACAAGCTTTCCCGGAAACGCAGTAATAATAAATATTTAATCAGGATTATTCCTTAACCTCTTTAAAGTCTGGAACTGTGAATGAGAGTATAAATTTATGTGTAGATGATGTAATGTGTAAATGAAACTCATGTATTAATATAAACCGTAAATTAATAAACGTCATTGCCATTGAGCAAAGCTTCAAAGAGGCAGATGTAATCTAAAATGTTAAAGATGGCAGAAATGGAGCGACTAAAAGTAATTATAATCGTAATAACATGATAATAATTTGAGTGTTATTGAGGCTAACCTACAAAATGCCGGTGACCATTAAATAGCATAATTACAAATATTTATGTGTTATGGGTGCAGTGTATTCTTTGCTAGCTCTCGGAAGAAACCATATGCGGATGTGTCAATGCATGGTAACCGCTGGTTACTGCTGAAACCCCGCTTCCTGACCGCGTGCTGTAGCCAGTTGACACTGCTGGAGTATTTAGCATGGTAGAACATGAATGTGAATCTGGAGTATTAGTTAAAACTGGACATATAAGTAAAGGAAAATCATATTGTTTGATTTCATTTGACTGATGTGAATGCTGTTATACTGTTTTGGCTTTAGTCGAGAGATATACATAGATACTACAGACTTGATCTGTATCAACACAACTCGAAAACGTTCATTAAATGAAGCTATCATTGATGCTGCTTCTTTAGTTTATGACAACATTCAGTGTCCTTTATGTGCTTCCTTCCCTGTCTTCCTGAGAGGTCTGACAACAGTACATGCAAGAGAGCAAACGTAGGTTCCTCCATTCCTTTCTAAGATTTGTCTGAAATCAAATGTGGTTAAACCTATCTACAATTCCCCACTCTCCCCGTGCCTGACGAAGTAAATTAAGGCACTCTTCTTCTGCACTTCAGGGATTAGGCATTTTTGCGTGTTCCGGCTTCAAAACGTGTCTAACCATTGTTTCCTTGGTCTACCCGGTTGTCTTTTCCTTTAGACCTATAGTACAACACTTTTCTTGGCATTCTCCCTTTCGGCATTCTATCAACTTAGTGCTGTCTCCATTCATTTGTATAATTTATAATTTTCTCTTCCAAAGAGTTTATTTCTAAGTTTTCCGTTATTTTTTCATTTTAATTTAGTCCAAAAGTGTAAATCCCTTTACCGTTCTCAGGAATCCATCTCGGCATCCTGTATCGTACTTTTATCAACTCTTAGTTGTCGTCCATCCGTCTCGTTTTTATGAAGCTTTTTAGTAACAAAATCTTGCTTGATAGGGTTACAAACACAGTCTGTGGTAGGATTTTTAATTGAGGTTTCTCCCCTAGAGAAGCTGCCTTCACTGAACTATCGAACCTTCTCTGACCATCTTCAGCCTCAACTCTGGGACAGACCCTCCATACTTAAAACCCCTGGAGAAAGCGTGTCTCAGCATTTTAAAGCCCCAGGAACTGGTCCACAGGATCTTATTAATTACTTATCCCTACCACCCCACCATATCTTGTGTGATCCCTCACCTACCACCCTAAGAACGCGCCCGATAGGGGTTACAAGGTCCCCCATAAGTTTTAAGGTATTCTGAAAGTATTCAACCGATAAATACTAATTTTTCACCATCTTGTTCGATTTGTAGCAATGTTTTCAATAAAAATGGCTTGGTGCCCATTTTAAGTGCCAAACGAGCAAAATCACTGTTGCATTCTGGTCTTATTATGTTTGAGGATGTTTTCTATAACAAATTTTGGAAATGTCAAGTATTCACTGTCGAGTATCCTTTAAAACAGTTTTGCAACGTAAATGTTCCCTGTTACTCTTTTTTAGCCAACGCCATACAGTTGTCATATTGGCTCCGTGGTAAAGTATTAATTCTTGTTCGGGAGGTCAGGGTTAGATCTCGTCAACCGTCCACTCTGACCTTAGGTTTTTCGTGGTTTTCCCTAGTCAGTAGGTAAGTGTAGAGGTGGTTTCTCATCTACCACGATTTCCGTTTCATTTTTCCCTTTCATTCAGGTGTGCTTCTAGGTTTTATCCACTAGTGGGACGAGTCAAGTCAGGAAATGTTAGGGACTTTCGCGCGTCTCTGTGGCCTGTCCGTTCCTTCAACTCATCCTTTCCTCCCAAGGGGTGTAGCCCAATAGATCTCACGTAGGTCAGTGCGGGAGGTGTTCCCATTTGTATACCTTAATATTGTCATATTACATGCTCTAGTAGATTTATCCAGCATGTTAACAGATATTTACAAATTACTTACTGAATTAGTAGCAAAGCTTCATTGTCAGCAGATAAAATTACATTCATATCTGAATTTATAATTTTAAAATTTATTGTTGAAACTTTTCCCACTCTTTGATTACCTCATCAATAGTTATAAATACATGAATAATGTTGGAAACAGAGGATAGTGTGCATTGAGATGTAGTTAGTTGCTGCTACGTATTGAAAGTCAGTTTGTAGATGCTGTATTATATTTCAACTGGGGGAGCCGAACATGAAGTTGTTGCAACCGCACGTATAGTAAACAGTTTCTGGTAGCCTTCGCCCCAAAATGTACTTTCAGGTGGCCTTTGCCCCAAGTTTAAAAAAATATTAACTTTGTAATTAAACTGTTTCTTTAAATATTATATATTTATGTTTGCCTCGGCTGCGTCAGTATTATTTTAGAGACATGGATATCTTGGCAGGGCGTGATGCGACAAGAATGTAGGCTTACACAGATTAAATAGCACTTCACTGATATCGAGAGCTGTGAGATTCTTTTATTTAATACTTGCACTTTTTAACAATATACTATTTTCGTCTCACACAAATACGTAATTAATTTCTCGAAGATACATCTCGCGTCTGGTTATGAGCACTGTTTGGAGGCAACTGAATAGATTTCAACCGTCTAAACTTGTAAATTTCTGTATTTCAAGTCTCTGATTGGCTATTTTTACTACAATAGAATACCTGCATTTAACTAAAGCTTTTTCTGCTTGTTGATTGGCTATTTTTTATAAACTGTCACTAAAATTACATTAATGCTTCCAATAATCACAAATAACATTTAAACTCTCAAACTCATTATTGTCTCAAGGTAACCTCATTGTTAGTAACGTTTAACTTATTATTCTCACAGTTCCTACATTATTAAATTACGTAATGCATTCACATAACATTATTGAACATGTTTATAATAATACAAGCATATGGAATGACTGTTACATACATTTTACAAATTATGACATACACATATTGCTTCAAGGTGGACTGTTATTCAAATATATATTTATATAATTTGACTGAAATCATTTGTGTTAAAAATACTGCCTCAGCATCTGAGAGTAAACGAATAAAATAACAGTGAATATGGTATTATTGGCAAAATATAAAAACTACAGACACCTAATTTAAATGTGGTGAAACAATTCAATACTCCATCATGCCTACAAAATAAATGAGTAGGACGACTTTCGGTATCACAGTTATCCGAACAGCCTATGACACTAATGTTTTTAGATTCAGACTGAAAACAGGTTCTTTGGTCCAAGATCCACTTTCTAGAATTCTGGTTGAGTGTGATGTGTGGGTTAACGATTGTTTCTCCCAGTCTTTTTGGTTTTTGCGGAGAAATATACAGCCTCAAGGTCGAGTTAGCGATGATGTAACTAGTTTTTGTGTGTTAGGTCTGAGCACCAGTTCGCCCGAGGGATGGTCAGCTAGGAAGGTTTAATGACATTTGTGGAGATGCAGTAGTAGCTTCCATCCAAAGAGATGGCTACAAATGAATGGGTTGTTCACAACAAAACCTGCCGCGTCAAGTATATTACCCAGAAAAAAAAGGTTTGTTGTAGGAGGACTGCTGCATCTTCAACTTCGCTTACAAATATCAACAGCTTGGAGTGATTGTACTGTGCAGATGTCTGGTCCAAACCTCCAACTTAACATGCGAACGTTATGCATTTACAATGGCATTACTAGCTACCTAGGTAATTCTGTTAGTAGTGTTTAACGATCCTTCTTTCTACATACGGCATCACAAGTGGTGAACTCTGATGATACATGCAATCAAACGTCATTTGGGAAAAGAAGTTTGGGAAGGAAACGTTCCAAAATTATATTTTGGGCACTTCCCCGGCATTTGCCAATCATGAGGACTGAGGAAAACCTGGAAAAATCCTCAGTCAGGGATTCGAACCGCAGAACTCACGAATACAAGCCTCTTATTTCTAGATAAACGACAACTAAATAGTATATTATATAATTAGTTACAAAATACACCTTTATTAACTAAACCATTTGGTTAGAAACACTGCCAAATGGAATTTTCTGATATACATGTGTTCATTTTGTAATGTTGCATCTATGCAATATTTAAGTTTCATTTTGCCTCTCTTTTCCTCTTCTTTATCAGTTCTTATTATTTACTCATCACCAATTTTATTTGACAGATATATTTTACACACATTTCAATTTTCATTGGTTGCCTTTTATTCCTTTTATTCAATTCGACAAGACCTTTTGACCTGCCATTCGTGCTGTAATAAAGAGTGAAATAAACTACCATGCTCATATATTGTTTTATTAACGTTAATGCCAATGTATAATACGTATCTGTGAAATCTGGGTATGGAAAGTTTAGATCGAATGTAATGCTTTTTTCTATCTTGGTACCCAAGCGGGTGCAGGAATTAAACAAAAAAATGTGACTTTGCATCAACACTTATGAGATAGATGAAAGTCTTATAATATATTTTAAAAAAATTTGCTGTGTTACACTCACATGACTTTGTCTACTCTTGTACAAACTATTTTTACAAACGCTTATTCTCCATATGCTTCATGTTAATCGAGATATCGAGATGTCAATTTTATTGCTAATTTTCTTGTAGATGCAAGGGGAATTGGTAGATTTTAAGCTATAGTCAAATATTTTAAGAGCTGGTAGCTATGTGGCGCTTTCCATTCTCTTTGCATTACCAGGACAAAAAAAATGAATATCGAATTTCCATTTGAGAAAAACATGTTTTGAAAAATTTAAGGGAATAAAAAGCAATATCTCGAAAATGGTTCACTCTACAAAAAAAAACTATATATGACATAAATTGTGTATTTTCACGCGATCTATATTTTTTGTAGTAAAATTTTGTCTATCTCTTATGGTTTACCAGTTATGCAAAAGTCGTTCACAATGAAGAATACCTCTGGAGACATTTCCAGAAAATTCTAGATACACATTTCATTTGTCATAAAAATATCTTAAAACATATGATATTTGAATCAAAATCGTTAGAGCCATTTTTGATAAAATTAAAATTTTCGAAAAATCTTAAACTGAATCTTAAACCTCAAAATATCAAATGCTAAGAGTTTCGTGTTAATTTTACGTTACAGCTATTTTCTTATCTATTTAACCACCCCACTCCATCCAATGGATACCTACAAAGAAAATATAAACGTCATTAATCTAACATTGTTTTTAAACTTATGAAATCTCGCCCTTCTCCCTCTGTCACTCTTTGATTTAAAATATTAATATATTAATCATATATTTAGCCAGTTGAAGCAGTAGACCGAAAGAAAGGAAAGGCGCGACACCCCCCCCCCTTTGAGCTTTCGCCATGTACAGTTTTATTCAAAAAGAAGCAACAGACTTTAAATATTTGTTTCTAATGAACGACAATAGATACATCACTGTATTTTATGTGTTCAAAATAAGCACCATTTGCTATGCGAGGACGACCAGTGCTTTTCCGTTTGCATACGCAAACATCTTCTACGAATTTATTGTATCAATTGTAAATTTTTTATGACGAGGCATGTCTACTGCAGCACATAAAACGACTTTTCCTGTGGCGTTGCCATTTTCTGTAAACAAACCCAGCGCCGCTGTAGGCACTGAATGGAATTAATAGGTGGGGGTTTAAAACTCTGAATTTTTCTATATTCAATGATGTGTCTATGTGTTGCTATCTATTGTCGTTCATTAAAAATGAACATTTCAAATCTATTCCTTCTTTTTGAATAACGCTGTATTTGCTTGAACCACTATATCAGGTAGACAGTATGCGGCGGTGGCTTATCAAGAAAAAAATAAAGACTAAAAGCCGTTACACATTTTGTATACTTTTGTAACTAGCTAGAAGAAGGCAAGTGAATTGTCGCTAAATTAGACTTCCTATTTTACCGTAAAATTATTCGTAATCAAACAATAAATTCTCTGTGATAAGAAGAATATACGGAGATTTTCGCGTGGTCTTTAAGTTGAAATCAGTACAGTATGCATTATTTCTTAATGTTTACCGGAAGCTCAACATAGTTGAATAAAATGTTAAAGCTAAAATATTGAATTTTAATTCATTGGATAAATCATATCGTTAAGTCCCTCGATTCTTAAGCATAAAGAAAAACAAACGAAAGAATCAAAGACGGTAACAAGAGCTGAAAAAGAGCAACGGCCCCTTTATGATGCTACGAAGAGCAAGAAAACGTATGTGCCATAAATCCAGAAAGAAAACCGAGAAATATAAAAAGAACGTGAGGACTACGAATGAAGAGATAATAAAGACCGTTCACAAAAAGAGGACTAAACGAGAATGAATGACCAGATAACAAGAATGACATTTGGAATGCGAGAGTGGTTACAACAAACCTGCTCATATGGAAGGCATTATTTGTTTAGCTCGAGATACGGACCTCCCAGCTGTAAGCTGTTGATCGGTGTTCGACCGTGTCCGCAAATACTGTTCCAACCTGATGTTACAAGAGCTGCGGTTTTGATATCTTTAAAAGACCTACAAGTTTATGACCAAGTTCTTTGTACGGACATTTCCTTCGGATTAGTAATAATTTAATAAAAAAGGTAGCTTTTTCGAATGCTAATGTTTCAATTACGATTATTTTATAGAACTGGTTTACATTCAAGATTTAAAAATAAATAGGTTGTATTGCAATGTTATGACTGTTTCAACTTAATCTTCTTGCAACAGCTTATTCTTCTGAAATTAATTATTCTTCAAACAAGCCGTGTGTTGGATAAGGCTGGAAAGGTAGAATCAGATGACTGAAAAGTTCAAAGCCAACGCCGGGGTATGAACCGATGGCGATGGCATTGAATTTTTCAGTCGTCTGATTCTAACTTTCCAACGTTATTCTCTAGTTCTTGTAAATAGAGATGGACCTTCATTAAAGATTTACACATTCCATTGTAGGTATAAGAAGATTTCAGTAAGTTAAAGCCAAATTTTTAAAAGAGGATCCCAATGTGATCACTTTGAAAATCCATGCTCTTTGCATGACCACGAGGAAAAACAAATAGCAACCTAGAAAAGTTCAGTATTTGAAAAGATTATCTCGGTAATGGTTAACGCAAAAAAAACTGCTATTTGACGTACTTTGTGGCTTTAACGAGAGTTTTTGTAGTAAGATTCTCGTATCTCTAACAAATTGTACACCCGTGGACAAAATACGAGTAATGTCTGGAACACAAGTTTTTCTAAGTCCTGCACAGCGCCTTGTTTACACTATACACAATGCAGCTGTGTAGCCACTGCAGCAATTTGTTGTACGACTTATTAAACATGCTACCTTCCATGTGTCTTCTCCGTAGCATTGTGGCAAAACGTAGGGTACTTCTGTGGCTAAGCCCGCAGGTTCGCATGTAGCAGACACTTTCTTTTTCTTCTGTTAATAATGTTTAATCAACATATTTAACACCTCAAAATGAAACTCCGGAACTACTAATAAATTTATTGTAACCGTACATAAGGCAGTAGAGTATATTTGATTTCTGTAGAAGCTATTAAAGTATTAAATGCTGCCGAGTCGCAAATTCATTTGTCCGATCCATATTGTCCACTAATATTTCTTCTCATATCGCTAGGATCTCAAAACTCATTAAGAGCCATCAAAGGAACCACAAAGTTTCCGGCGAATAAAAGATGAGCTCCCTGGGCTGCAATGTGCATAAGGGCCCATTCACAATGAAATTTAAGCGAAGGGGTAGTACTAGCGCAAGACTTTGCATTCCATGTTATTTGATGGAAGCATTCACATAGAATCACATAACGCGCTACGCAACACAAGAGTTTGCAAAACTGCAAACTTTATGCTTGCCTTGCGTGCATAAAGGAAGAATTCTGCATTTCTTCCTCTTTGCATTGCCTACTGTTCAACAGCAGACGATCGCGATGCGAGACTTTAGCCGTCAAATGTACATGCGTGCATTCTTCCATTAGGCCGTGCCACACAAATTGTGGGTCACCGTCTCTCGTTTCTCTCAAGAGGTTATGGTAGTCTCCTTACTGAATCCTCTTTCATTTAGTGGATGAACCCGGCATCTGTGCCTAGATTTCTTGGCTCACAAATCATAAGGCGCAAACATATAATGAACTTTGCATTAATATAACTTGTGCAGCTGTATAATCACACATAACTTGCTGCAGTTTCCGCATATCATTCCGTATGCGGAAGGAGGTATGAAATTTTAAGAAACTTACGGAACCGGGGTTTCTTAATACGCAGAGATTGTGTACTATCCGGGTTCTTAAATTGTGTAGGGGTTGTTGCTTTATAGAAAATATTGGGCTCTTCTTGGCGACCGCTTAGCTTCTGCGGAAATGTCAGAAGATATTCGAACGTGATGAAAAAATCTGATGTGTTACACTCACATGACTTTCTCTACTCATGTACAAACTATTTTTACAAACGCTTATTCTCCATATGCTTCATGTTAATCGAGATATTAATCTTATTGCTAATTTTCTTGTAGATGCAAGGGGAAATGGTAGGTTTTAAGCGATAGTCACATATTTTAACGCTGGTTGCTATGTGGCGCATTCCATTCTCTTTGCATGTCCAGGACATAAAAAAATGAATAACGAATTTGAGAAAAAGTATAAGTATTGGAAAATTTAAGGAAATAACAAGCAATATCTCGAAAACGGTTCACTCAACAAAAAAAATGTATATGATATAAGTTGTGTATTTTAACGCGATCTACATTTTTTGTGTAGTAAAATTTTGTCTATCTCTTATGGTTTATCAGTTATGCAAAAGTCGTTTATAATGAAGAATACTTTTGGAGACATTCCCAGAAATTTCGAGATATACATTTCATTACTCATGACATTATCTTAAACATATGATATTTTCATCAAAATCGTTAGAGCCATTTTTGAGAAAATTAAAATTTTCGAAAAATGTTCCATGTAAAGGGTAGTCTGGGGTGGGGGGATTTTCTTGAAAGCCTTCGTGTCGCATCTCTGGAAGATACTGAACGTAAATACCAAGTTTGGTGTTTATCCGACTGTTAGTTTTTGAGTTATGCTGTTCACAGACACACACACAGACACACACACACACACAGACACACACACACAGACACACACACGGACATGTTTCCAAAAATGCTTTTTTTGGATTCAGGAGGTCTCAAAACATGTATTTCCGGTGAAATCTCGGTATCGAATTTTTGGGTGGAATGCAATACTTCTCCTACTTACTATACGTAGTAGAGAAAGTAAAAAAATATGGCTAACGGAATGTCGCGAAGCTAGGAAAATGTAACTAAAGGGATCATTGGAATTTAGACGCGCAGATCCAACGGCTAAGCCCTGTGGCCGCAGCTATTCCACTTCTCCCCTTCTAAAAACATTACATGTTGATAGCGAAAGTGCTCACTACCCACATACGGAATAATGGCCTCGTGGATAGTTTCCATAGTACTTCCACAACTACTTCCAAAGTTTTGGTCAAATAGTCGTGATGTCACTAAAGCTACGGTGGATGTTGGGTGTATTTATTTTTTTGTTTTGGTGACCTACTTATTTATAAAATATTGAGTGAACTTTCTTGTTGGGCATTGTTGGTTATATTATTCAATTTGAAACTTACGGTGCACTCGGAACATTTCTGCAATTAGTTTAAGGATCTAGAAGCCCGTGCAAACTTTTTGCGTTACGCCTACGGCTGCATTGCGAATGGTGTTCCCTCACGCCTGCGCTTATGTACGAGGGCTGATCAATAAAGACTGAGACTGATTTTTTTCACAGATATTTATTACTCCATTTCAATGTTGGCATGATCTTTTTCAAGTTAGTCCCCTCCTAACTGAATGCACTTTTTATACCGCCTCTGCCAGTCCTCGATCACATGGTGCAGGTCATTCTTTGTCAGGTCTTTGAGAATCGCCTCACTTTTCTTTAGCACTGCTTCAGTGCTCTCAAATCGAATGCCCCGGGGCTTTGCCTTTAGTAATGGGAATAAAAAAAATCAAAGGCGGTAAGACCGGGGCTTTAAGGCGGATGCGGCACACAGGTAATGTTGAATTTAGTCAAAAATTCCTGGACTTGATTTGCGACGTGAGGCCGCGCGTTGTCGTGATGAAGTTGCCACCCATTCCGATGATGTTCTGGACGTTTCCTTGTAATGTGCTTCCTCAGTGTAGCCAATACTGACGTGTAGTAGCTGCTGTAACAGTAGTGTGAGGGGGGAACTGCATGCTGGTAAATCATTCCACTCCGAAACACCAGGCCCACCTTGCTTAGCACAGAGGACTCGCCCTTCTTTGAAGTCCTTGAACCACCTAAACACCGTTGCACGAGGTAGTGCATCTTCACCGTATGCTTGCTTCAGCTTTTCGAAAGTTTCAAGACTGTATGATTTAAACGAAAATAAAATTTTATTGCGCTGTATTGCTCCTCTCGTGTCACCTCCATTTTGTGGTATGCAAAATTCAAGTAGGGTCAACAATATACAGCATTACTAACAACCTACCGTTAGGAGAGTGCTGTCGCTTATGGACATTATACATGAAACCCTGCTCTTTTCAAGTATTTGTGCTAGAGACATAAAACTATCAAGGAAACTACAGAAAAAAATCAGTCTCAGTCTTTATTGATCAGCCCTCGTACATTACGTTAGCGCTTACATTTCATTGTAAATATAGCCTAAGCATTTCGGTTTCTCCGATCATAGGGCCATGCATATATCGAGAAACACATCAGCATCCTTTCTAAAGTCCAAGTCTTTCCTTCTGTCATTTTCTTACGAAAAAGGACATTCGTGGACATTGGCTTGAACTATATGTGGAAGTATGTCAATGGGTAAGAAGCCTATAGCTTCTATTTCAACGGGTGGGCCTGCTAAAGGTTAACTGCATTAACAGTTAGGAAATTCACTTTTCAGTACCATTAAACCTTAAGGTTCAGTGACACCTTCTGGTGGTTCAGCTTTTTTTATTAGATTGTCCCCCATGACATGATTAATAATTTCCAGTTTTTATAAAATAGCAGTGTACCGTTTTAATATAACTGTTTACACTTCGTTTATCATTTAGAAAAACCTGTCGAAGTAGAGGCCATAAATCTTAACTAGCACGCAACATCAATTAGGCAAGGGATCAACAAACCATGCGCAAGCCGATCCTTAAAAATCAGCGTTGTCAGTTTTTGGTTTATGGAAACAACTGTTAAATAGAAATAGCTACTCCAGGAGAGAGGGTCGGGATTAGGAAGGAACATATTTACCCCTAAGGTTACTGTCACTTCGTTGTGGGGTGAAGGGGTAAGGCAAAGCTTTCTACTAGTGAAGTGAACAGTAAAGTAGGTGTTAATCACTAAACCTGAAAATCATTCCAAATATTGTATAGCAATTGGGAAAACAGGTGTAAAATACATGTGGCTTTTGAAGTGTTCAAAGTATACGCAATGTTTATTTCCTTGAATCGCCTTTTTCTTTTAATTCAGAATAAGACAGCCTATATTACGAACAATCTAAAGCAAAATGTAAACTTGCATAGCCGATCTTATCATTATTTGATTTAGGTAACTCAGTTTTTCTACTAACTCTTAATAAATAATAAATAATAATTTTTCTTTTCCGTGTCTAACCAGCTCTCACATAATATCGATTGTTGACATACCACTAATGTCCCGGAGTATAATTACAGATTCTTTAATGATACAGCAGTTGTACAACCGATGATCTGTAACAAGGAACCTATGTGCGTCACGAAACGCAAGTAGATTTTTATTAATGGATTTCACCATCATAATATGGGCGTTAACGCAGTTTTCTGATAAAACCCGTTCAAGGAATAATAAATACGGTTCCTTAATTATGTGTTTACAAAATGTCAGGAAATACTTTTAACCACAATCAAAATTATTTGCAAAATTGTGTGGCAATGTCTTACAAGGCAGGATTGGTGTGATAGATACATTTTCAAAACAATAATTGTGTAACACACGTGATTTCCTTTGTTTTGGGGGGAATTTTTTCATTAATTTAAAACTTCACGTTTCATCAAAAAAAAAAAAAAAGAAAAAAGAATTACTTCCGGGAAATTAAACAATTTTTGTAGTATCCACCACTTACCTGTGTTAGTTACAGGAAATTTTGCATTTCAACCCCAAAATTCATTTCGAGTTTCACCAGAGATACACCTTTTAAGGTTCACTGAATTAAAAAAGAATATGCATTTAGAAAAGGGCCAGTGTATGTGTGTGTGTGTGCGCCGCGCGCGTGCGCATGCTTTTGAACAGCATAAATAAAAAACAAAATGTCCGATAAATACCAAATTTGGTGTTCAAATATTATTTATGGATGAGACACGAGGATATTCGAGAAAATCCACACTCCTGATATTTATATAGAAAGTTTCATAATTTTTTTATTTAAAGATGTCACTGAATTTATTGATTAAAATACCAAATGTTTTAAGATATTTGCAAGACAAGTGAAATGTAAATCTTGAATTTCCTGTGGATAGCCTATGAAATCCTTTTATTCTGAACTGAACTTGGTATGTTTTTATTTAACTAGTAAACTATTTAGAGATAGACAAACACTTACGACAGAAAAGCTGTAGATGCACAATTTATATAACATAATATTTTTCGCGACATTGCCATTTCCAAATTCGTTCTTATTGGTTTAAATAACTCATTTCAGTGCTTAGTCGCCATTCGTTTGTTTCTTGTGGTCATCATGCAAAGAGTACAATTTCAAAGTCAGTGCGTTATGATCCACTGTTTTAAAGATCTGACTTAGCCCAACGAAATGTTTAATGAAACTATTTCTACAAATATTTATTTGGATTAACATGAAGTACATTGAAAAATAACCTTATGAAGGTCGAATTTAAGTAACATGAGACTCCTGACACTTTTTGGAGGGGTATGTTTCCTCTATCGTTGCTCTAGCCAATTTTCCCTTCGCTTACAAGCCGAACTTGAGGGCGACGTTGTCAGGAGTCTCAGGTTGTTTAAATGCTGTAATATGCTGTCAATGAGTTGATAGCGAAAGGCATGTGAATGTAACACATAAGAGTGGTTTTTCTTAATGTGGTCAACTGTTATTCCGCGTTATCTCTATCTATAATCGTAAGTCTGTTTTGCATATTATTAATATTTTATAAAAAATACTTGACCAATTGCTTCTTTAAAAATCGCGGAAGGACACCACAGAATTGAAAGTATTTGTATCAAAGTGTTTATTGTAGTTATAGAGAATACACGCTTAAATGAATAAATATTCCGAGAAATCCATATTAAATATAAGGGAAGAAGATCAGTGACTGTTACACACCATTACCTAATCAGTTGTAATAAGGATTCTTCGGTTAGAATGCTTTTCCTTCCTTCTTTCCTTCCTTCAAAAGAAGAATTGTTGAACACTTTCGAGACATTTGACTCCGAACATTTTAAACAAATTTAACTACCAGCTAAAGTTTCTATAAAAGTGGCTTTAAACCAATAATTGTGAATAACAAGAGAGATTGATTAAGTATTTTGTTGAGATTCAGTTTACAGTAACTCGTGTAATCGAAATGACATGGCGTAGTAGAATACTGTGTAAACATATGTTTTTTCTTTAACAAAATCTGATGTGCTACATTCACATAACTTTCTCTACCATTTATCGCTTATTGGTGGGTATACAAATTATTCTTATGGAAGTTTTTACTTTCTCTACTACGTATAGGGGAAGTATTGTATTCCACCCAAAAATTCGATACCGAGATTTCACCGGAAATACATGTTTTGAGACCCCCTGAATCCAAAAAAAGCATTTTTGGAAACATGTCCGTGTGTGTGTGTGTGTGTCTGTCTGTGAACAGCATAACTCAGAAACGAAGTCGGATAAACACCAAACTTGGTATTTAGGTTTAGTATCTTCCAGAGATGCGACACGAAGGTTTTCAAGAAAATCCCCCCACCCGAGATTACCCTTTACATGGAAGATTTTTCGAAAATTTTAATTTTCTCAAAAATGGCTCTAACGATTTTGATTAAAATATCATATGTTTAAGATATTTTTATGACAAATAAAATGTATATCTTGAATTTCCTGGGAATGTCCCCAAAAGTATTCTTCATTGTGAACGACTTTTGCATAACTGGTAAACCATAAGAGATACTCAAAAGTTTACTCACAAAAAATGTGGATCGCGTTAAAATACACGATTTATGTCATATACATTTTTTTTTTGTTGAGTGAACCATTTTCGAGATATTACTTGTTATTCCCTTAAATTTTTCAATACTTATTTTCTCGAATGGGAATTCGTTATTCATTTTTTTGTCTTGGATATGCAAAGAGTATTAATCTGTGGGAAAGGGAATGGTGCTGCACCTAGCAACCAGCTATTAAGAGATATGTATGTGCTTAAAGGCTACTGTATTTCCAAATTGCCCTTGTAAATATATATTCCCCTTACATCTACAAGAAAATTAGCAATAAGATAGACTCTGCAAATGTTTATCTCGATTAACATGAAGTAGATGGAGAGTAAGCGTTTGTATAAATAGTTTGTACAATAGTAGAGAAAGTCATGTGAGTGTAACACATCAGATTTTTTCCTATCCAATTCATTTAAATGAGATAAACCTTTCCGGAAACAGCCAACTTATACATTTCATTACAGATAAAAAAGGAATAGCTGAAGTCAAATCTTTTAGATCTGGTCTTAAGTTCCATACTCTTTCCATGACATCGCGAGAAACAACCGAATATCGACAGGACATTAAAAGAATGACAAGTATTGAACAATTAGAACCATTAATAACGAATGTCTCGAAAATGGTTGATACCACAAAAACGATCTATTTGAAATAAATTGTGTGTTTTAAAGCCTTTTGCTTAATGTTCACCAGTTATACAATTATATATCAGTTTTCTTCCGAATGAAGTGGACTTCACAAGCTATTATAGAAAATTCAAGATATACATTTTATTTCTCATGTAAATATCTTTGGTTTATGGTGTTTTAATCAAAATCGTTAGAGCCATTTTTAGAATATAAAAACATTCGAAAAATGTTCCATGTAAATGTAGCTTGCGGTCGGGAAATTTATTGAAAATCCACACGTCCCATCTTTCGAAGGTATTGAACTTAAATACCAAATTACATTTCGTTTTTTAGTTCGTTGCTGTTCACGCACAGAGATACACATATACACACAGGCATTTGTCTAAAAGTGCATTTTTACTTTCTCTACTACGTATAGTAAGTAGGGGAAGTACTGCATTCCACCCAAAAATTCGATACCGAGATTTCACCGAAAATACACGTTTTGAGACCTCCTGAATCCAAAAAAAGCATTTTTGGAAACATGTCCGTGTGTGTGTCTGTGTGTGTGTGTGTGTCTGTGTGTGTGTGTGTCTGTGTGTGTGTGTGTGTGTGTGTGTCTGTGTGTCTGTGAACAGCATAACTCAAAAACGAACAATCGGATAAGCACCAAACTTGGTATTTAGGTTCAGTATCTTCCAGAGATGCGACACGAAGGTTTTCAAGAAAATCCCCCCACCCCAGACTACCCTTTACATGGAAGATTTTTCGAAAATTTTAATTTTCTCAAAAATGGCTCTAACGATTTTGATGAAAATATCATATGTTTAGGGTAATGTCATGAGAAATGAAATGTTTATCTCGAATTTTCTGGGAATGTCTCCAAAAGTATTCTTCATTGTGAACGACTTTTGCATAACTTGTAAACCATAAGAGATAGACAAAATTTTACTACACAAAAAATGTAGATCGCGTTAAAATACACAACTTATGTCATATACATTTCTTTTGTTGAGTGAACCGTTTTCGAGATATTGCTTGTTATTTCCTTAAATTTTCCAATACTTATACTTTTTCTCAAATGCGTTATTCATTTTTTTTTTATGTCCTGGACATGCAAAGAGAATGGAATGCGTCACATAGCAACCAGCGTTAAAATATTTGACTATCGCTTAAAAGCTACCATATTTTCCTTGCATCTACAAGAAAATTACCAATAAGATTGACATCTCGATATCTCGATAACATGAAGCATATGGAGAATAGGCGTTTGTAAAATTAGGTTGTACAAGAGTAGAGAAAGTCATGTGAGTGTAATACATCAGATTTTTTTTATGTCCTGGAAATGCAAAGAGAATGGAATGCGCCACATAGCAACCAGCGTTAAAATATTTGACTATCGCTTAAAAGCTACCATATTTCCCTTGCATCTACAAGAAAATTACCAATAAGATTGACATCTCGATATCTCGATTAACATGAAGCATATGGAGAATAGGCGTTTGTAAAAATAGTGTGTACAAGAGTAGAGAAAGTCATGTGAGTGTAACACATCAGATTTTTTTTATTCAGAAGGGCCTAAAAGCATGTACCCGGTGAAACATCGATATCGAATTTTTAGAAAAAAATGTAATATGTTCTCTACCTTCTATGTAACGTGGTAGTGAAAGTAAAAATACTACTTATGTTTTAACATTGCCTTTAAAGACTGACTGGCCTTTAAGAATGGAAGTAATATGATGGCTGCCCACATCGACATCCAGGAAAACGCTTGTAAATGCGTAATGTGCTTCGTGGAAGCATCAAATTCCTAAAATATATCCTAAAATACATTTTGGAATATTAAACATAAAAGCGCTTAAATTCTAAACCGTAATAATATTATCTAATTCTTTATTTAGATCTGGCAAATATCTGGGATAGTGTGACATAGAAATAAAAGAATGGGTCTGTAGTTTTATTTTGGCTCTTCTTTACATTTAAACACAAATGAATATATTCAGCTACAAGAGAATAAAGCTTTGATTTATTTTCTGCTGTCCTTTTTTTACTTCCTCTACTACGTATAGTAAGTAGGGGAAGTATTGCATTCCACCCAAAAATTCGATACTGAGATTTCACCAGAAATACATGTTTTGAGACCTCCTGAATCCAAAAAAAGCATTTTTGGAAACATGTCCGTGTGTGTGTCTGTGTGTGTGTGTCTGTGTGTGTGTGTGTCTGTGTGTGTGTCTGTGAACAGCATAACTCAAAAACGAACAGTCGGATAAATACCAAACTTGGTATTTAGGTTCAGTATCTTCCAGAGATGCGACACGAAGGTTTTCAAGAAAATCCCCCCACCCCAGACTACCCTTTACATGGAACATTTTTCGAAAATTTTAATTTTCTCAAAAATGGCTCTAACGATTTTGATGAAAATATCATATGTTTAAGATAATGTCATGAGAAATTAAATGTATATCTCGAATTTTCTGGGAATGTCTCCAAAAGTATTCTTCATTGTGAACGACTTTTGCATAACTGGTAAACCATAAGAGATAGACAACATTTTACTACACAAAAAATGTAGATCGCGTTAAAATACACAATTTATGTCATATACATTTCTTTTGTTGAGTGAACCGTTTTCGAGATATTGCTAGTTATTTCCTTAAATTTTTCAATACTTATACTTTTTCTCAAATTCGTTATTCATTTTTTTTATGTCCTGGATATGCAAAGAGAATGGAATGCTCCACATAGCAACCAGCGATAAAATATTTGACTATCGCTTAAAAGCTACCATATTCCCCTTCCATCTACAAGAAAATTACCAATAAGATTGACATCTCGATATCTCGATTAACATGAAGCATATGGAGAATAGGCGTTTGTAAAATTAGATGGTACAAGAGTAGAGAAAGTCATGTGAGTGTAACACATCAGATTTTTTCTGCAGCACTTAAACTTATTTCAAAAATTTTACATTATGAAATTTCTTTTAAATGTTACATGCACGTTTTATGACAAATATTTTGTTGCTGTCAGTTCTAAAGTTACTGAATTATGTTAACAGCATCGAAGTTTAATATGATAGACACGTTTGTGATCAGAAATATGGAAATTCAAAAATAAATTTTATCTTAGAAGCCTTCTTCTCGGGAACGAATCAAATACTTAATGCTTGTATTGGTAATAAATATATCTACTCCTCTACAAATCATTTTACAAAGGCGTATTCTTCTGTTTCCTTCATGTTAATCGAGTTGTAGAAATGGTTTTATAACACGTTTCTTTCAGAAAAGAAATGTGTTATATGTAGGAAGTAGTTAATGCCACAAAAATGCCACTGTATACTTTAATGAGATCTACATTTTATGTGTTACAAGTGATGCAGTAATTTGTATCACAAATTATTTAAATGTAAAGAATGATTATAGTAAGAATATGCATTTTTGTGTGACATTAATTTAAGATGTTTGTTGATTGTAATTATTGTTGAGAAGTGGGTTTATACTGCCTTACTGAAACTGACAATAATAGCGTGCAATAATGCAGCGAGGGGGTGAGCTGTTTATCATTATTAGAGACGAGGAAGTTACATAATGTTGGCGCGTTTTTCTTTAGAATGTGCTGGAACATTTTTCCTAGAGCATATGTATTCATAATTTTCATTGGATATAAAAATAGACGCCAATGTTGGTGCGTTTTATTAGCCAATAGCAACTCAGTTATAATCTTTAGGCATATCGGGGTGTAGGAGTATAAAAAGGGCTAGATTAGAGGTAGACCCTGTCAGTTCATTAAAAATCTTTGTACATTACACGTCGTTTTCACGTCAGTTCGTCGAAAACATTTGTACGTTACACGTCGCCTTCAGTCCAGCAGAAATATTTACTATCGATTCGCAAGTTACGCGTAGCAGAGTTATGAAAAATCTAAAGTGTTGTAAAGTTAATTATACAAAAGGTTGAAGTACGCGAATTAAAAGTGATCAGTAATGAAGTTATTATAACAGTTTCAGTTTGGCGAGTGTCAAGATCAATGTGTAAAGGTGATAGTGAATGTGTTCGACAATAAAAAGTGTAAAACAAATTCTTTCATCAGTGTTATCTTTGGATAAAAGACTCCTTTCCGTTTACACATCCTGTATAAAGAGAAGTGCTCGACCAAAAAGATCATAGCTAGCCGGAGGACAGTGAACTAAAATTAAATAAAATAACAGTAGCATTCTTTCAAACAAAAACTAATACTGCCGCAAATTGCTAACACCAGATAGAGCTAACGAACCTAACAAAGAATCACGTCACAAAAATGGCTTCACCACGTGGAGTAAACACAAATACACAAACAACATTAATAATACCGTCGCAAATTGGCTCCCAAACGTGGGGCTCAACAAATTAAATAAAAATAACAAGTAAAACACTATCACAAGCTTTTGTCTCCCTTGTGGTTCACCAGTTATAAAAACAGTGTACAAAACTCTTTCGGAATGAAAAGGTTTTATCAGGTTATTCGCAGAAGGTTCAAGATAATTTTATTTATAATTCTAAGATACAAAATATAATATGGTACCTTAATCAAAATTTTTAAGATCCATTTTTCAAAAAATAAAAATGTAATGTTAAAATTTCCACACACACACACATGGTAGTTACGGGTGGGGAATTTCCTTGAAAATCTTTCCGTCTCATCGTTTCACATTTACAAAGGGGTATACACACACACACACACACACACACACGTACACATACGTGAAACGTTTTCTAAAAAGGTTTTTTCGTAAGCAAGTGATCTCAAAATGTGTGTTTTTTGGCGAAATCTCAAAGCATTTCTGTTCCAGATAGATCAAATAATACACAAATGAAATGGTCGTTGTAAATTCTGTATTTGCAATAGTTCATATAATTTTAAATTTCCTGTTTTGTGTTGCTTTTCAGCTATAAGCCTAATAATTATATCTTTTACTGCATATTTCTTAGTCGATAAAAAAATTACAGCCGAAAAGCTGCTTTTATAAAACAAGCAAACACATAAAAAATAACGAAGCTTTTTGTTTTGGAATAAAGGTTTATCTCATGTGGGAGACATTCCACGAAGAAATTAATTTTGTTTACATAGAAAACGATAAATAAATACCAAAACCTAAACACGCGTACACCTACAAACATATTGTTACAACGAACATACCTTTTTTTGCTTTCTCTACTACGTATATTAAGGGAAGTATTGCATTCCACCCAAAAATTCAATACCGAGATTTTATCGGAAATACGTTTTTGAGAGCCCCTGAACGAAAAAAGCATTTTTACAAAAAGGCCCGCGTATGCCTGTGAACAACATAACTCAATAAAATCTCATGTGTTACACTCACATGACTTTCTCTACTCTTGTACAAACTATTTTTACAAATGCTTATTTTCCATATGCTTCATGTTAATCGAGATATCGACATGTTAATGTTATTGCTAATTTTCTTGTAGATGCAAGAGGAATACGCTAGACTTTAAGCGACAGTCAAATAATTTAAGAGCTGATTGCTATGTGCAGTATTCCATTCTCTTTGCATGTCCAGGATATATAAAAAAATCTTATGTGTTACACTCACATGACTTTCTCTACTCTTGTACAAACTATTTTTAGAAATAATTATTCTCCATATGCTTCATGTTAATCGCGATATCGAGATGTTAATCTTATTGCTAATTTTCTTGTAGGTGCAAGGGGAATATGGTAGGCTTTAAGCGATAGCCAAATCTTCTAAGAGCTGGTTGCTATGTGGTGCATTCCATTCTCTTTGTATATCCCGGACATTAAAAAAGTGATTAAGGAATTCCCATTTGAGAAAACGTATTGGAAAATTTAAGGGAATAACAAGCAATGTTTCGAAAATGGTTCACTCAGCAAAAAAAAAAATGTATATGACACAAATTGTGTATTTTAATTCGATCTACATTTCTTGTGTAATAAAATTTTGTCTATCTCTTATGGTTTACCAGTTATGCAAAAGTCGTTCACAATGAAGAATACTTTTGGAGACATTCCCAGAAAATTCGAGATATACATTTCATTTTTCATGAAAATATCTTAAACATGTAATATTTTAATCAAAATCGTTGAAGCCATTCTTGAAAACCTTCGTGTCGCATCTCTGGAAGATACTAAACCTAAATACCTTGTTTGGTGTTTATCCGACTGTTCGTTTCTGAGTTATGCTGTTCACAGACACACACACACACACACACACGGACATGTTTCTAAAAATGCTTTTTTTGATTCAGGGGGTCTCAAAACATATATTTCCGGTGAAATCTCGGTATCGAATTTTTGGGTGGAATACAATACTTTCCCTACTTAATACACGTAGTAAAAACGAAAAGTTGGATAAATACTAAATCTGGTACTTAGGTTCAGTATTTTTCAAAGATGCGACACAAAGATTTTCAATAAAATCCCCCCACTCCAGACTACCGTTTACATGGAACATTTTTTGAAAATTTTGATTTTCCCAAAAATGGCTCTTAACGATTTTTATTAACCTATCATATCTATCTTCAAAATATTTTCATGACAAATGAAATGCATATCTTGATTTTTCTGGGAATGTTCCCAAAAGCCCTCTTCAATGTGAATGACTTGCACAACTGGTAAACAGTAAGAGGTAGATAAAGATTTTGTACATAAAAATATAGATCTCGTTAAAACACACAATTTGTCATATACACCTTTTATTTTCTTTTTTTATATCCTGGACATGCAAAGAGAATGAATGCTCCACATAGCAACCAGCTCTTGAAAGTTTTAACTATCGCTTAAAGCCTGCCATATTTCCCTTGCACCTACAAGAAAATTAGCAATAAGATGAACATCTCGATATCTCGATTAACATGAAGTATATGGAGAATAAGCGTTTGCAAAATAGTTTGTACAAGAGTAGAGAAATTCATGTGAGTGCACCACATCAGATTTTTTCTAAAAGCGTTTTTCCTTAACACAATAACTGTAGGTATGTATTTCTGGCCGAATCTTGATTGTTAAGTTTTAGAGTTGCCTCTAACCTGAGCATGAACGCAATGATGTTGAAATGCAATGGAATAGAATCGGAAACCTTTAGCGAATGAAGGTACGTTGTCGGAAAGCCATGTGAGATCATTCTTAATTCTGATATGTTTATGTTTGAACCTCCCGTATTTTTGGAAGCAAACAACTGTGTGTTGTTGTTTTTTTTTTTTTTTTTTTTTTTTTTGTTCTTAGCTAGTGCAATTTTAAACGTTACCTGTACGTATCAAAAACTTCCAGTGTTATCGAGCTTGAGTTTTATTTTTTGATTGTGGTAGGTATGTTTTGTTTTTTTTCATTGTGGTTTTGTATACGATTGCAACTGTACCACCAGTTTCTTTGTAACAAATACAATTTTCCATCGGCTGAACAATTTCAAACAGTATATTTTTCAAAACCAATACAACGCTTTTATTTTATATTAAAATAAATTGTCCGAGAATGAGAAATGTGGTGATATTTATATTCATGGGTTTGCTTGAATAGGTACCGTTAAGAACAATATCCTCATTACGCATTCATGCTGCTGAAGAATCGAATTAAGACAAACCTTTAGCTTGGAGAAATAAATTGCGACCATAAATTATAACCATGTTTAATTTCTGTGGTGAATTTATTGCAAAAGTACAAAACTGGTGATAAACAATTGTGCGTATATCCGTTCTGTTCTTCTTGTTAATATTTTCCAAAATGGTTACATTTATATGAAAGTACTGTAGTATACATTCTACAGCTTTAATTCTTTCAAAAGCAGATCAATATAGCACGCTTTGCGAGAACTGATAAGAAACAAAAGAACGTTCAAACTTCAAAATGCATTGCGTAAAACATAAAAAAAATGTACAAAAGAACTGAGAGTATTTTGGAGACAGTTAATACACATCGTACTTTATTTGGCATAATTTGTAAGTATATTTCATCCAGATCTAAGTTTTTGAAATAATAAAAATTTCCTATGTTTTATGTTTCCCAGTTACAGAAAATGACAGAAATAAGAGCGCCCCATTGGCTATTTACAGGAAATTCGAGATGCATAGTTTGTTTGCAATACCTATGTTTCAGAATTATTACATCGTAATTAAAATGGGTAGCGACATTTTTGAGAAAATAAATAATTGCGAAAATTCTTCTACATAAACAGTTAGGTATTCTGGGGAGAATTTCTCAAAAAACTTCGCCTTGTATTCTTAAAATCACACGAGTCAAATACGGAGTTTAATGATCTCACACACACACACACACACACACACACACACACACACACACACACACACACACTTAGAGACATGATCGAATGCAATCTTTTAGAGTACCTATGAAATAAATGACAGAGAAAATAGGAGTTTTATAGGTGAAAACACAATCGTGATGTCAACAAGTAGGGTTTATGTTCAAAAACGTTTCTAACAAGAGGACTTGTGCTGTTGGCAGCCCTGTTTCTACTACCTTAAAAGCTTCCAAACTGGTAAATTGTAATAACTGCTGCATTCGTAGTTATGAGTAAGGAGATGGATAAAGTAAAAAAAAAAAAATTTAAAAAATCTGATGCGTTTCATTCACAAGACCTTCTCTACCCATTCTTCTACAAAATATTCTTACAAAAGCTTGCTATTCTGAACACTACTTTTAATCCAGAGAAACCCATCAATTCATTTACACATTTCGTTGTCCTATTCAGCAGGCAAGCGATAGTCACTTATTTAAAGGGGTGTCACTATATGATGTCTTTAAAATTCCATGCTCTTTTATGACCACGAGAAAAAAAATTAAAAACGACTTCTTATTTGAGAAAAGTATAAGTATTTGAAAATTAGATCCATTAACAAGCAATATATCGAAATGGTTAACTGCACAAAGGGAATGTTTTGACATAAATTGTGTGCTTTAGCGATATTTTCTACATTTTTGTGTAGGAAGATTTTGTTTATTTATCATTTATGGAAAAATTCCAGAATATGCAAGACTTACCTGCATTTCATTTGTCATGCAAATATCTTAAACATTAGTGTAGTCCAAAACATTAGAAATATTTTTAAGAAAATCAGTTTTCGAAAATTTTCCATATAGAGGTTAGTTTGGACTGGAGGGATTTTCTTAAATATCTTAATGCTGCATCCTTTGGAAGATGCTGAGCAATACCAAGTTTGGTATTTAGAGGACTTTTCATTTTTGAGTTACGCTATTCACACAAACACACATACACGGGAATATTTTTTAAAAATGCCTTTTTTGGCTTCAGGGAATATCAAAACGTGTATTTGGATGATATCTTCTTATACATTTTTAGTAGAATAGAATAGGTACCTACTTAATCTACTTACTACAGGTAAACAGAGAAGTAAAGTAAAAGCGAATGACCCTTCCCATGTCAAAACCAATAACAAGGAATATTTCAGAAATCGTTAACTCCAAAAATAGCTTGTTCGATCTAAACTGTGTGCTTTAACGAGATATAAATTTTTTATATACTTAGATTTTGTCTATCTCTTTACCAATTATACAAAATTAATTCAGAAAGAAGAGCACTCCAAAGACTATTCCCAGAAAATTCAATATATACATTTTATTACTTTCACTAATACGTATAGTAAGCGGGATAAGTTTTGTATTCCACCCAAAAATTGAATACAGAGATTCCACCGGCAATCCACATTTTGAGGCCCCCTGAATCCAGATAAAGCATTTTTGGATAGATAAATACCAAACTTGGTATTTGGGTTAATTACCTACCAAAGATGCAACACGAAGATTTTCAAGAAAATCCCCCCACGCTATACTACCCTTTACATGAAAGATTTTACGAAATTCTTAATTTTATAATGAAATGTCTCAAGCGATTTTGATTAAAATACCGTATATTAAAGATATTTACATGAGAAATAAACTGTTTATATTGAACCATCTGGGAATAGCCTGTGAACTCCACTTTATTTGGAAGAAATTTTATATAATCTTGTATAACTGATAAACGTTAAGCGATAGACGAAAACACACTACACAAAAAGTGTAGAGCTCTTTAAAACACGCAATTTGTTTCAAATAAGCTCTTTTGTGGCATAAGGCATTTCAGAGGTATCTGTCTTAAAGTTTCGAATTGTTCATTTCTTGGCCATTCTTTTGTAAAGTCAACATTCAGTTGTTTCTTGCGATTGCATGGAAACAGTATGGAATTTTAAGGGCAGGGTATAGCATCCAGTTGTTAAACATCAGACATCGCTGCTATCTTTTTATCTGTAATGGAATGTGTAATGTAGTAATTTCTGCAATGGATTATTTGTATTAAAATGTAGTACGCAGAAGAATGAGCTTTAGTAACATAGTTTGTATACTTACAAATAAGTGATAGAGGCAGAGAAAGTCGTGTGTATGTATCATATTCGAAAATGCTTCCATGTAAAGGGTCGTTTGGGGTGGGGGAATTTTCTTGAAAATCTACGAGTTGCATCTTTGGAAGATGTTGAACTTGAAGATCAAGTTTGTTACTTAACCGACTTTATCACACGCACAAACACACCCACACTCATTCACTCATGCACACACACACGCGCGGTTTTTCTAAAAAAACGTCTTTTGGATTCAGGGAGGCTCAAAATGTGTATTTCCGTTGAGATCTGGGTATTGAATTTTTGGGTGGATTGCAATACTTCCTCTAATTATTATAGGTAATAGTAAAGAAAGTAATTATGGAACTCGTAACGTTGATTGGCGACGATGAAAACTTCACAGCAATTTGAAAGATTACGTTGTTGTTGGAGTGTTTCTGAGGATGGTTTATCGCAGTCAAACATACTGGTAAGCAAGGAATGCGTTACCTGTAGTGGACCAGAAGATAGCGGAACCGCTGCTGAAGCTGTTGAAGGCCGTATAACGGCGTGTGCCGCTCCACCAATCCGTCGCGTGTCCTGGACGCCGCGATCGCACGCTTACACTGCCACAAATACTCTTGCTCCGTCGAAAAAAGAGGGGCAGTTATCGACGGCGTCACCGCACAAAACACTTGCCGTACGCTATGCGGGGGTTGACAGCTGTACCTATAGCGCAGGGAGGGGGAGGAAGAACACACATAGCATCCTCTCTCACACATCCACACGCACACGTCCGCATGGGACCTGACGCACGAGGCACTAGCGTGCACCTTCCGCTGCCTGCACGGGGGATGAACTTGGAGGGGAACTGGAGAAGGGAGAGCTTCGATAATCCGGCCAATAACAGGTGGCACGGAAGCATCTTCGACGCGATGGTTAACCAATGGGGAAGCACCGTAGGCGTGACTCCCGACGACCAATGAGTGTTGTTGGTGGTGATAATCGATTCCTTAAAATTTTCACGTTTTGCCATGCTCGATGCTACCACGGCTAATGATCGCAGCTGTGGAAAGATGGATGGAAAGCTTTGCGGCACGCGCCCGACGCGCGCGCATCCTCCCCTACCATACCCCACCTTCTTTTTTATTTATTTACGCCTGCATCACGATTCCTCCGGCTAACGCTTGTCTGTAAAACAAAGATTCCTCAACCTTAGGCTTTTTAATAAAAAGAGGAGGAAAGGCGACCAGTAAACAAAACAACAAGAAGCAAGGGAACACCTGCTGCTGACGGTTTTGGGGATCGATTAAGCTGGAACTGTCTGTCTTTTCCTTTAATTATGGCCTTATCCCGAGCGTTATTTCCGTTATCGTTGTGTTGCAGAACTACAAGGGAAAAACGAAAGCGAAATAGTAACCGTCAACCAGTAGGAGATTTGTTTTTCTTGCAACTTTGAAAACATAAAAGCTACCTTTTCCAAGTTTAACTTGTTTTATTTATTGATGCGACTGTACATTAAAGAAGCTCTGGCCTTTATTTCACTAATGCTTACGTAATTAGTAGAGGAGGAATTGTAGGTATTCCATCCAAAAATCAAAGATTCGATATCGAATTTTCACCAGACTCCCCGGACAACCTCAACCCCCCAAAAAACAGCAAAAAGCAGTTTTAGAAAAAGGCCTTTCTGTGAATAGCATATCTCAGTAACAAAAGCGGTTATATACCAAGCTTAGTATTTAACTTCATCTTCCACGAATAAAATAAAATATAGTATCAAAGCTTAATACGCCATTCCGTCATATAGTTCCCTATAACGGAAGAGTAGTGCAGACTTATTATTTAACACATTTTCATTTTTATAATACATCATAATTTTGTAGATGTTGCTTATATAATAATAACTAACAGAAAATAAGAACCAAAGTAATACAATAAAAGTAGAAAGAAAAAATAATAAATCCCCCAAAGCTATATTATTACGGTTACTGGAAGTCAGCAATTTACATAACTAGTAACCAGTTATTTATTCACTACCTTTACTACAAACACATTTTTAACAATACTTATCAACAGCAAATATCCAATATATAAAAGCAACGATCAAACCTACACCACTGGTATCCAGCAGAAACTGCACTGGTATTCAGCACACAATTATTTTACTGTTTCCTCATTATTTAATCTATATTTTAAACCTTACTAAATTCCAATTATAGTGAATTGTAATAACTATTTCATGTATTACTTAATTCAAATACTTAATTTTCCCTTCCAAAATAATTTTTAAAATCTTAATTTAATAAGTTAACATGTATTTAAAACTCGATTATCATTTAGTTTCATTTGATATCACTCTGCTTTTATCTAAAAATTCCCTTATTTCCCCTCTGATAGATATTTGCCTTCGAACTTTTAACTATTGTTACTCTTAGGTATAAATACATCTTCCATATCTACATAGGTATCCTTAAGTTTTACCTATTATAACTTTTACACTCACTGGTTTGCACCAACATTATATAGGTAAGCTTTTCACTTAATGCTCTTGCTATCTCACTTATTTCCATTGGATTTCCAAGGATGCGACAAGAAGATTTTCAAGGAAATCCCCCTACCCCAAACTTGGAAAACTTTTCCAAAAGTTTTGATTTTTTCAAAAATAGCTTTAACGATTTTGATTAAAATACCATTTCTTTAAGACATTTTCATTATTAATGAAATATACACATATTTTGAGTTTTCTCTGAATAACTTCTTAAATACTTAAAATTTGAGTTGGTAGGTATATGTTAATTCCTCCTACGGTAACAACTAACGCCTTTATGTGATGTGAATTAAGTGAATTAAAATGTACCAACTCAAATTTTAAATATCATATAACATCACAATAAGAAATACTTCTGGTTTATTATAAAAAAAGCCTCTTAATTCTTCTTCATTCTGATTTACATAATTGGTGAACTGTAAGAGATAAGATAAAATCTTAATACCTACACAAAGCACACAATTTTGTTAAAGCACACAATTTATGCCCAATAAGCCTGTTTTCCTTCTTTTTCTTTGGTAGAATTAACCGTTTCTGAGGTATTCCTTTCATTGGTTTGAATTTTCAAATGCTTATAATTTCCTTAAATGGGAAGTCATTATTCTTTTTTTTTCTTTCTTTCTTTCTTTCTTTCTTTCTTTCTTTCTTTCTTTCTTTCTTTCTTTCTTTCTTTCTTTCTTTCATCATGCAAAGAGCATGGAATTTCAAAGCCATTATATATCTCCACGCAGTTGAGACAGTATTTTTAACACTGAAATGATTTCAGTCAAATTATATAATATAAAATATAACAACAGCCCGCCTTAAAGAAAAATGTGTATAATATAATTTATAAAATGCATGTAACAGTGTTTGTATGAATGTTTATATTATGTACAGGTTCAATAATGCTATGTGAATGTATTGCGTAATTTAATAATGTAGAAGCTGTGAGAATAATAGGTTAAAAGTTGCTAACAATAAGGTAACAATGAGGTAACCTTGAGGCAATAATGAATTAGAAAGTTTAATAATGCTACCGGTAATTCTTGAAGCAGTAATAATGTAATTTTTGAGACAGTTTATAAATAGCCAAAGCTTTGGATAAATGAAGTTATTCTATTGGATTAGGATTAGCCAATCAGAAACTGAAATAAGCAAAATTTACAAATTTAGAGTTCAGTTGGTTGTAGACAGTGTTCCTAATCGGATGTGAGATGTGTCCTCGAGAAATTTAATACGTATTTTGTGTGAGACAAAAATAGTTTACGTGTTAAAAAGTGTAAGTATTTAATAAAAGAATCTTACAGCTCTCTATATCAGTGAAGTGTTATTTAAATCGTGTCAAGCATTAATAAAAGAAGTGAAATAAAATTATAATCTGTGTAAGCCTACATTCTTCAGTCGCACCATACCCTGCTAAGACATTCATGTCTCTAAAAATAAATACTGACGCAGCCGAGGCAAACATAAATATATAATATTTAAAGAAACAGTCAAGTTACAAAGTTAATATTTTTAAACTTGGGGCGAAGGCTTCCGGAAACCGGGTACTATACGTGCGGTTGCAACCAACTTCAAGTTCGGCTGCGCAACAGTTGAACTACAATACAACTCCTACAACAAAATAACTTCTTCAAATTGACGCCCAAAAAGTTCTGGGGCAAAATAACGTGAAGATACTATCTACTTCACCTTTTAAAATAAGTATTACAATCGGAAACGGTTGCTTGCCTATCAGAAACCGAAGGATGTCGCTTCGCTGTAACGTGTGCGAATCGCATTCGGGAGGTCACGGTTTCGATCCTTGGCGACCACCCATGGGGTTTACGTGATTTCCCGGGTCGGCAGACGAATGCTGGGGTGGTTCATCTTCTACCAGGACTTCCTCCTCCTTTCCTATACCCATCATCAACCCTTGTTTCAGGGTTGTAGGACCAGGCGATGGTATTCGGCGGGTTGTGAATGCGCGGTGGGTGTACACTCTGCAGACGCTTCTTCCCTGGCGTCGTTGCGGACTGCTCAGTTAGACCCGCCTCCGGGTGCTCTCGGGCGGCTGTGCCTTTCGGGGGAACCCCGAAGTTTAGGTGTTTCCGGTCTTCCCCTCATTCCCAGGAATTACGGTAGAAGCAAAAACGGCCATTGTGGCCTATTTGCGGTGCTCTCCTTGGTTTCGAAGGCCCCTCCATTCGCCGTACCTTGCTTATCAAAAAAGGGAACGCCTGCGATATATTAAATGTTATTTTTCTGATTTTTGATAGTATTTAACGCCCGTTTTATTATGTACTGTACCACAGGAGGGACAGTGATAATACATGAAATGATAATTGGGAAACTAAATATGGGAAGGAAACTTTCCAGGCCTAAGTTTACCTGTCCTCCATTTGCCAATCGGGACTGAGGAAAACCTGAAAAAAAACCTGAAACTCCTGGCGTGATATTAGCCGCAGAACTACCTTTGAGGAGTCTGTGCTTTGACAACCTCGGCTACCTGTGTCGGTAACTTTGATGTTGAAAGGCAATGTATAAATGGTAGGTATATATAAATAACAAAATATTTATATGGCAGGAGCGGCTGTGGCCCAAGGTTATTGAAGGTCGGCGGCGGACAGTCGGAATAGCCAAACATAAATACCGCTCACCAGCGTAAACACCGGCCGCGCTATCGATAAGCAGAATCTTCTAAAGTTCCCTCCTCCCTCCAGAATGTGTCGAAATGGTTAATAGAAGATTCCACCGCCTGTATAAGCGAGCGTTCTCGCGAGAGTAGTGAGTTGCGTCGAACGAGTTGGCGGGTGAGATTTCCGCGCGACAGCAGGTGCGATTCTCCGAGCGAGTTTGTAGCGACTGCTGTGACATGGAACGGGTTCTGCTGCGGAGCGAGGGATTGTGGAGGTCTCATGTTTGACCAGGGAGTGAACAGCGAGGCCACGTCACGAAGGAAGTGAAGTGCGGAGAATTGAACTAGTTCATCTTAGTGAAGTGACAAAGTGAAGTGAACTCCCAGGGAATTAACTAGATAAAAACAAAACAGTGATAGTGAGAACTGAGAGAGTAATCATTAAAAAGCTGGACACAGTCACAATATGGTTCAGAAAATTATGTTAATAAAAATATTTTAAATGTAATCCATGGAATATTGTTTTACTCTACACTATTAAATGAATTAACCACGTACACTTACGAAATCTAAGGAGAATCAAGGAGGCGTATCATTGAGTAATATTAAGCTTTAAGAAGACCTTTAAAATGTAGAGGTTATTGTGAGTAACGGTATACATTACTCAGCTCTAAATTATACTACTGTGTTCGTGATGTTCGGATCATAGATTGCCTTTCACAGAAGATTTTATATTTTGGTGCAAGGTTTGGCGTTTCCATGGACAATAAATGCTGGCTTCACTCACTTTATGTAATTAATACGACAAAGCAAAACATGAATTCTCAGACATAAACAAAACTGCTGTGTGAAGTGGTGAGAGAAACAGACTCTCACATGAAAAAAATGATGATATGCAATAACGCTAGCGGAAGTGCTGGTACTTATAGTCTATAATTATTATATATCAGGTATTAACCAGGAAATCGATTTAGAAATTCTTAATCTTCTATGCATCCCTAACACAAATTTTGAAAGCTCAAACATCCACGTACTTAAATAATACGGGGAAAATTATAGCAATGTACTCTAAGCAAATTAAAAGATAGAAAATTTAGTTATAAGGGGCAAACCAGTAAGATCAAAATTATATGTAAATATAGAGCAGCTGAACAGTCCAATTTAATTGTTGATTTAACTGCTCACACTTAGGAGAGGTGGAAATAGGACACAAATTTGAACGTCTTATTAGAATGTGTCGAAGGAAAATAAGAACGAAGCTAGGAAAAATATAATGTCCAGATTTTATAACATATTGGACATACCCTTATACCTCTATGACAATGAAAACTAGACATCGAAAAACAAATATATGTGAGTTGCCTGCCATTAGGTATTTTTGAATTTACACAACGTGCTAAGCGACATATGTACTTAGGTCTATCTTGAACGTCTTCTAAGGCTCATTTGCATAACGTTTGAGATAGCGTAATTATTGACGGGAACATATATATATTAGTATATATATATAAAGAAATAATAGTAAGATAGAAAAATACTTGCAACAAATAATTTTCGTATATTAAATCAATGTATAATGTGCACCGTGTTAGCGTCTAGTTCTTAAGGTCGCGGGATCAAACCCGGCGGAGGGCGATGGATTTTTTTGGGCGTAAAAATCCTTAGGATGGCTTCCTTTGGAAGGGAAGTAAAGCCGGTGGTCTCGTGTCGTACATTTATGGCACGTAAAAGAACCTCCAGCCTGATAAAGAGGCCTCTGAGCAAAATTACCTGTATTTCACGCCCACTATACAATGGGACGCTAAGGACCATAGTAGTTAGAGCGTCCATAAATAAAACTCAATTTAATTTTAATGTCTAATATATTAAGCCTGAGTTGAAAAGATTTGTCCAGAAAGAAGAAGGTAATTAGCAAGCCATGCTAATCAAATTCATTAGCGACAGCCGAAGTTGCGAACACGTTAGCACAAGGATTCCTGGAACGCAGTTAAGGGGTGAATTCAGACATTCTGAAAAAGAGAAGTGAAAGTTATTTCCGAGTGTTTAGCTAGGCCAGCATGGAGTTAAAGAACTCGCATGAAGGTAGTTGAACATTGGCTCGGAGGTGAATTGACATTGGTGAGAGTAGTTCTTATGAAAGCCGAGCTTAAGTAAAAATGGCGTGTAATTCTAAATCAGAGAGTTACTCTGGTACCGTCACCGGTGCTTACTGCTCGCGCGATATTTTAAGGCTTAATGACGCGCTTGCGTGAGTAAGATTTCGCGGCTATCGCGAGGGATCTTTCCGAGCAGCATTTTATCGATTCACGGCAAGTTACGCATCTAGTTTATTTTATTGCGGAAACAGCTATTTCAAACCGGGAAGTTGATACAACAGGTTTAATAAGTTAATTGTTAGAGCTTCGAGTGCTATGATTCATAATCAGTTTCATTATTTATTGTCAAACGGTCGGCAACTCGCTTCAATAGCTCAAGTATTACTTCACATCAAATCTCACATTCAATTGAGCTGGGTCATCCTTCACATTACACACGCACACCCTGAGAAAGTGCTCTTAGCTCTACCACTGGGGCAGCTGGCGGCATAGACAACAGAACAAGCTATAAAATAACGACGATAACATCAGAAGCAGGTAAAGTATACGGAATAAAATGTAACGTACATCGTTCTGACTTCATACTTTATAGAGGAGGGATAGACAAGGCACTGCATAGGTGTTGTATGTATGGCACTTTCAAAAACATCACAGCCTGACACTGGGAGCTTTAGCAGCACTTTTAGTTGATTTTACAAACGTTTATTCTTTAACATACATACGTAAACACCTATGAAAACACCACTGAAAAAAATAGCCTATCACATGCACATATTGTAAAAATATTTGAAAACAAAATGACAGTTCCACGTAATGCAGAAAGTGATATGCTTACACCAAATTGGGCAATACATTAAAAAACTAAGAAAATTCTCATTGACAGAACAACCTGTTGACAAAATTATTTGAAGATAAAATGAACAGATCTAAGCAATGAGACAATTGGAGGCAAGCCTTTCGCCAAAGCATGAGCATTGTATAACCACGTGAATAAATTCTAAGTGTATTAGGCAGGTATTTTACATTCTGGCATAAGCTGTTACAGCTTGTAGAGTAGGCGTAATGACTGATGCAATTAATTATTAGAGTCATAACTATCATAATGGGTTTTAAATGTCCTCCAGATCTACAAAACGCGTGTAAACATTTGAGGTGAAAAATATATTCTCCCATTGTTTATTCTGTGCAGGAACATTAGCTTTAGAGGTAGCAGGGGTCTTTTAAGCTATTTTAGTAGTGACCGAGTGCATTATGATGGTTCCTTCATCACTGTGCCGCTTTAAATCGCGTTCAAATCCTTTGTGTTAAGCTTAATTTTTATAATTTTTGCTTTATTTCTTTGAGCCTATAATTTAATATGATTACAACAATTAATAATGCACAAAATAGAATAAAGTTCCACGTTTTCGCTTGCAGGTGGATATATACTTATATTTTCTTGTGAAATTATTACTTCTTAATAAATATTTTCCAGTGGGATTATTCTTGACACATTCAAACAAGTTACCAACACCTCAGACATATAAATGGCTTTTGCTATTTGCGCCTGCGTCAATGTTTGGCGTGACAACCCTCTGTGATCTACTCGGTATTTTAAACCTTTCTATGAGACACGGTTATCATTCAGACATAACTATGTATTGAAACGACGAGGGTGTTGATATGCTATTGATCTATGGAGAAGCATGTTAGCAAGGCGCCTGTGTGAAGAATGTCCAGGAGGGGATGGCGTCTCTCATAGGGTTGAGAGACGCCATCGTGAAATAAGGTCATTGGAAGAGTACTTCCTCCTCGCGATGCTCCAGTATCCTCTGCAGACAACGAGGAAGCTATGCAAAACGCAGTTGGAAACAATCTACATACATTGCCGGGGCCATAGCACAATATCTCAACATCAGATATCAGTGAAGGGCACATTGCATTACAATAAATTTCATCCGTACCATCTACCAGGCTCTCCATGGACGCGACTATCAAGCACGAGTTATTTTTACAGTGGCTACTGCAGCTAACGCAAATGGATGCAGACTTTTTAGGAGATATTCTCTTAGAGTTGAAGCCACATTCCACAACAATGGAACTACTATCCGCTGTAACGTGCATAATTGGAGTATAGGCAATCCTCATTAGATAAGAGAAGCTACATTTCAGGTACACTGGAGCATCAATGTCTGGTGTGATACATTAGAGACAAGCTAATTGGTCCGCACTTTTTTCAAGGCAACCTCACAGGACCGCGATACCTTGAATTTCTGCAAGAAGAGTTGCCATTGCTACTTGAAGTGCCACTAGTAAAAAGGACACGAAGATGTAGTTCCAGCATGTGGGGCTCCACCACACAGGTCACTGATTATAAGGAATCGCTTGGATAGGACATGTCCGCAAAAGTGGATTGGCCGAAGGGGCCACATTGCATGGCCCGCTAGATCATCTGAACTCGCTACAATGATTTATTTCTGTGGGGTTATCTAGCTAAGGGAATGGGTCTGCGCGCAAGAATCACAAAGTCCAAATCATGATTACACCGCGCATGCTACGCCACGATAGAGTGCCTCTATCCAAATGCGCATTAATGAAGGCAGTCGCCAGTTTGAGCAGTTATTTCGTCGAAGCAGTCAGTGTCTTTTAAGAATTGCGTTTTCATTCTTAGTCTGCACTTAAGGAGATTTACAACTTATTTTATGGCAGTAGAATAATTGAAACAGATGCATTAAATATGAAATATAGCCGGTTACAAAAATTTTAGATTTTCGACATACACACAAAAGAATGACAACTAAATAAGTAACACAATGTACACAACAACTACGGTACAGTACAATAGATCTCGTCAAGCTAAATATGATACACAGTTATTCATTGCAATTGATTGTATCTGTGGCTTACAGGAGAGCCAAAAATAATTCAATCATATGTTTTTGCAGTATTAAGCACACTTTATTCTAGAGAAGTAAATTAATATCCTTATTTACATTTGTTTAATTGAAACCAAATAAACATATTATAAGTAAGAAGCAAATCCATTGTAATCAGAATAAACATATTAAAAAGTAAAGACAAAAAGAAAAAAAGAACATGCTTTTGAAATAAAATACAGATGATTTTTACAGGCATGCCGAAGGGTAGCTGATTTACAGCACTATGCTAGTTCGACCAAAAAACTGTAACTGTGTCAACGATCGACTCCAGAATGTTAATAATGGATGAGTGGTGACTAGGTTTCCAGCTCGACCACTATCTGCGTAGCCTACATACATTTACTTGCAAAATAGTACTCCATTTTACTACATCGCAATAGTGTTTTACTTCAGTAACATTTCCAAAGCTGTCCAACATCGGATTCCACCTAGCACTTCTCTCTAAGATTGACTTAAAATAAATTCCAAGAAATAAGCACTAAAGAGCGATAACTTAATTCGATGTGAAACAATACTGGGTCAGTAACAGCCTGTTTTAATAAATTTTACTAAGATTGGTGTAAGCAATATGGACTAGACTCGTGTAATACTCGGATTTTGGAGAGAGGTGGTTGAGAAATGAGTTCCCTGTAGATTTATAATAGACATAAGCCAAAATACAATCACACGTTTCCTCTGATGTAGACATGGAAATGAAACCTAAAATTATTGCCGCTATCAACTAGGGATGTAACATGCAAAAACTGCTAAATTGTCTGATGAATCTCAAAGCACCGAAATCCGTTGTAGAAAAATGATTAAGAATGGAGTTGTATTATCATCATTATCAATATCTACAATTATTGTTGTCATTGTAGTTGTGTAACAGTTATGTCATTCTTGTAATCAAAATAGCATGATATATAAATGGAATATTATCGTCACCCTTATTATCTTTCTCAGGCATAGGAATTCTTAAGCAGCTGGCTTCGAGTTATCTACAGTCGAACCATACATCAATAAAAGAACGTAAACAAAAGTGGCCAAGGTAGCTGACAGGCAGATAAAGCGGTCTGATGAGCGCTGTCTGCAAACGCGAAAAGATTATACGAGGGATGGGAGATGGTTTGCTTACCTGCCAAATCTACGCTAGATTCACTCTTAGGTTGATCCGCGGCAAAACAAACCCACGTGGTCAGTGCACCATGGCGCAACACGGTAGCAATGCGCCCAGGAAAGTAGTCCATGCTAATCTCTGAATTTTAGAATGAATTTATCCTTAAATAGTATAATATTCTATGCAAATACCTAAGGTTTTATTTAACGCTGATTTATTCCGCAAAACAGAGCTACAAGTCCCATGACGCAATTTGTATGAGTCACCTGACATCCGTCCCCCCAGGGACTCACCTTATGTGAGTACTGGTTTATGTGAGTACCCGGGGGTTCCCGAGCCACACATCGCCATCTTCATCACTTCATCCCCGTCCGGTCGAGGTGGGTTCGTTCTCGTGACCGGGGGACTCAAGGTAGGCTCTCGTGCGTTCTGTGCATTTCACCCCATGTCGCCTCTCGCCATCGTTTCTTTCTTCTCTTCTACTTATGCACATTTCGCCCCACGCCCATTCATTTACGCATCTCTTTTACTTCTTCGCCGGCCTACCTTGCGTGCGAAACGCCCACACACTTTTAGTTTCTTTTATCCTTTTATTTCAATCCTCCGTGGACACAGCCTGACGGATACCCGCGCACTGGGTGCGCAGCTGCGTGAGGGGTAATGGCGTCATCCCCACCACCCGGGGTCGTCATGTAGGGTATGTGTTCGTATCCACTGTTCAACCGCAGTCCCGCGGGGGGGCCATTGCATGAGCTGCTGACTTCTGACGGCGATTGGGTCCTTCTGCCTATGTTCTGGGAGGTGTGACCCTGGGGTGAGATAGGTATAGATCCACTCACCCAAGCCGGGGTAACGCCCGGGAAGTCAGAGCCCGAGGTCGGAGACGGTTGCAATGGTGGAGGATTTATTTCGCTATGGAGCACCCTTTCTCCATTAATACCAACAAGCGCCGAAAAGTTTATGTAACAGAAGTGACACCACCGACAACTAGTTGTTACTTGGTCATTTCACGAACCGAAGAAGGGCAAAGTTTTGAGAAGGTGAACCCTTTCATCATTCAAAAGGGCATTGATGCTATTGCTGGTGCGGTTCAGTCCTGCACTCGTCTACGGAATGGTTCCTTATTAGCACAAACGAAGTCCGATCAGCAAAGTAAGACCTTGTTGCGCGCTACGCTTCTCCACGGCTGTCCTATCCGTGTGGAGAAGCACCGCACATTGAATTCCTGTCGAGGCGTCATTACCACCCATAGCCTCAATGGTATGTCGAACGATGAACTCGTAGAATATCTTTCAGACCAAAAGGTGACAGCAGTGCATCGAGTGCAGGCCAAACGCGACGGAGTATTGGTACCCTGTTTATAACATTTGATGGCGTCGATCTGCCCTCGAGCATTTCCGCAGGGTACGAACGGATTGCGGTGAGGCCCTATATTCCTCGACCTCTGCGTTGTTTTAAATGCCAACGTTTTGGGCATGCGCACGTCTCCTGTAAGAGTGCCGTTACCATCTGTGCCTCATGTAGCCAGCCGTCGCACGAAGATACCTGTTCCACAGCCCCCGTCTGCGTAAACTGCAAAGGGTCTCATTCTGTGTCATTTGCCACCTGTCCGCGGTACTTGGACGAGAAGGCGATCCAGGTAAAGGAGAAACTCTCCTTCGCCGAGGCCCGGAGGCGTTACCATGCGCGCCAACCTTCTCTCCTGCGATCTGGTACATTTTGTTCTGTTGTTGCCTCGCCAGTACCACGAGTAGATGCCGAAACTCAGACATGGACCATGACTGCATTAACCGCCACTACCATTTCTGGTATAGTTAGCAAGCCATATAAAGCTGGTCCCAAGTCAATGAAGTCGCAAGCCGCTGAAAACAAACAAAAGCAGAAACTTCGTAGTGAAGATTTTCTGAAGAACCCTCCGCGTGCGCGCGGTAAGAAAAGTTCACCTTCTCCTCCTCGGAGGTCGCAGTCCCAGGACGCTCCTGGGACAAGCCGTGCTCAGCGGCACCCCTCACCATCGCCACCCAGAACCGATTCTCGGCGCTTCAATCGGTTTCTGGCTCTGAGTGCGTGGGCCCTCCCTTCGAGGAGGCTATGGAATCTGACCAACTCCATACCAAAAGCCCGAGCCCAAAGATTAAGCACAAGGTAATTTTGAGCCGCCTTCTAAGTAAGAAGTTTATCCCTTTCTTTATGGCTATCCTGACCTGGAATTTACGTGGTGTACGATCGCATAGGACGGAATTGCAACTTTTATTGCGTTCCCCTTCACCCATGGTAGTGTGTGCAGGAGACTAAGCTTCGCCCTCATGATCCTTTTGATCTCCGAGGGTATACTCCGGTTCGCTACGATCTTGAGCCGGAGGAGGGTACTCCTGCCCATGGAGGTATCATGATATTAGTGCGTAGCGACGTTCATTTTCAAACTCTCGCTCTTACATCCGAATTGCAAGCTGTTGCCGTAACTGTTCAATTACCCGGCTTTTACTTTTCTGTTTGCTCTGTCTATTCACCTCCATCGTCTCCCCTCGCTCCCGCGGACATTCGGGCTCTCTTGTCCACTCTCCCAACACCATTTCTTCTGTTGGGAGATTATAATGTCCATCACCCCCTGTGGGGTTCGCCAAGGGCTTGTGCGAGGGGGACACTTCTTTCCGACATTTTTTACCAATTCAATCTCTCCATCCTCAATACAGGTGAACCTACTTTTATTTCTGATTCTTCTGGTACATTCTCTCACCTGGACCTAGCCGTTTGCTCACTCCAGCTTGCTCGTCGTCTGCAGTGGAACGTCGCCGCTGACACCTACTCCAGCGACCATTACCCCTGCGTCGTTTCTCTCCTATCTCACCACGTCCAGCTTTCCACAGTACCTACCTGGATATTCAGAAAAGCCGATTGGAGATTGTATTCCAGCCTCGTGTCTTTTGCGGACCAGCCCTTCACTGACGTTAACCAAATGGTGCAGCACATTTCGTCTACGATTCTATCTGCTGCCGAACGCACAATTCCCCGATCATCCTCTCTCCCTCGGCGTATTCCTGTTCTGTGGTGGAACGAGCATTGTCGGGACGCTGTTCGTGCTCGTAGGACTGCGCTTAGGGTGTTTCGGCGCCACCCTACACTTGGGAATTTGGTTAATTTTAAACAATCGCGCGCCTGGGCTCGTCGCATTATTCAGGATAGCAAGAAGGCATCTTGGACTCGTTTTGCCGAGTCTTTTAATCGCTTTACGCCTTCATCTGTTGTTTGGGATAAACTTCGTCGCTTCTCAGGTAAAGTGTCGCATTGTACTGTTTCTGGCCTTCAGGTTCCCAATGCCACCATAGTAGATCCGGCTGCCATCGCTAATACTCTGGTGCTGCCACTGGCTTTCGCTCTACCGGCTGGACTCCGACACCTTAATTTTCGGTCTGCTAATAATGAGTGTTATAATGACCTTTTCACAATGAGGGACGCTCTTCATTGCTCTAGGCACTCCGCCCCTGTGCCGGACGGCATTCATGTCCTGATGTTAAAGAACGTTTGAGCTGACAGTAAACTCTTTCTCTTACAGGTCTATAACCGTATTTGGCAAGACGGCTTCTTTCCTTCCCTTTGGCGCGAAGCCACCATTGTCCCTATACTTAAGCCTGGGAAGGATCGTCAACTACCTTCCAGCTACCGCCCTATCTCCCTCACCAGTTGCATTTGCAAGGTGATGGAGCGCATGATCAGCGGGCGGTTGACATGGTGGCTTGAGTCTCAGAAACTTCTAGCGAACGCACAGTGCGGATTTCGTCGCTATCGCTCTACCGTCGACCACCTGGTGTCCCTGTCGACGCATATTATGAATGGATTTCTGAGAAAGTGTCAAACCGTAGCTGTGTATTTTGACCTGGAGAAAGCTTACGACACTTGTTGGAGGGGCGGCATTTTACGTACACTGCACGCATGGAATATCCGCGGTCATCTTCCCATATTTCTTCGGGAGTTTATGACGGACCGCGTCTTTCGTGTACGTGTGGGCTCGGTTTTATCTAGTCTTTTTATTCAAGAGAACGGAGTACCGCAGGGCTCTGTACTCAATGTCACACTTTTTGCAATTGCTATCAACCCCATTGTTGATTGTATTCCACCTAACATTTCATCGTCCCTTTTTGTTGACGATTTTGCCATTTATTGCAGTTCGCGGCGGATCTGTCTACTCGAACGCCGTCTCCAGGGCTGTATTGACCGTCTCTACGCCTGGAGTAACGCCAACGGCTTCAATTTCTCCGCCGAAAAATCCGTCTGTATCAATTTCTGGTGCCGAAAGACTTTCCCTCCGCCCTCTCTCCAGCTTGGGCCAGGGATACTTCCGTTTGCAGACGAGGCGAAATTTTTGGGGTTGATCTTTGATAGGAAGCTGAGCTGGATTTCGCACATTTCGTTTTTAAAAGCAAAGTGTGACCGTTCTCTTAATCTTTTACGTGTTTTAAGTGGCACATCCTGGGGAGCTGATCGGACCGTCCTTCTACATCTTTATCGCTCTTTGGTCTGATCCAAGCTTGATTACGGGTGCATTGTCTATTCGTCGGCGCGTCCATCTGTATTACGTTGATTGAATGCCATTCACCATCGTGACATAAGAGTCGCTACGGGGGCCTTTCCAACCAGCCCTGTACGCAGTCTGTATGCTGAAGCTGCAGAGCCTCCGCTGTCCTTCCGGCGTGAGATGTTTTTGTGCAGCTATGCCTGTCGACTCTCGCTTACCTGACCACCCGTCTTTCGAGGTATTTTACGAAGATTCGCTTGATCGGCAATATTTCGTTAGCTCCTCTGCCTTGCTCCCTCCAGGGGTTCGATTTCGAAAGCTTCTTCAGCATTTAGACTTCACGCCAGCGCCGGCCCTTCCCAGGGGGGGAAACGCGCTTTCCTCCATGGTTGCGCGCTGAGGCCCAGTGTCACCTTGGGTTGACATCAATGTCGAAGATTGCGACCCCTTCTTCAGTTCTTAGATCGGCCTTTTTAGAACTTCAGGCGCAGTTCGGAGACTTTCGTTTTTATATGGGTCTAAGACTGATGTTGGAGTAGGGTGTGCCTTTGTTGATGGTAATCGTAGTTTTACATTTCGTTTACCCGGCAATGTTCGATTTTTACCGCCGAACTTTCTAGTATTTGTCAGTCACTTTTATACGTCCTGCGGTACGACTTACGGCACTGTTTTATTTGTTCAGACTCCCTGAGTGCTCTTCAAAGTATTCGCGCACAGTACAATTGCCACCCCCTCGTACAGCGCATACATGACCTGATCCACTCGATTGGTGCCTCTGGCATCCGCGTCTCCTTCATGTGGATTCCAGGTCATGTGGGCATCTCAGGGAACGAGTCTGTCGACGCCGCTGCCGAATCGGCGATTTTATTACCCAGATTGTTTACCTCTGTTGTTCCCTCGTCAGATTCGTGTGTTATTTTACGTCGCCGCATCCTCTCGCTTTGGCGCGATGAGTGGACGGCCCTCAGGGGGAACAAGTTGCGGGAGGTTAAACCTCTCCCGTTAGTCTGGGCTACCTCTTCCCGTGCTTCTCGTCGGGAAGAGGTAATTTTAACACGCCTTCGTATCGGACATTGCATTTTTAGTCATAGGTATTTGCTTAGTGGTGACCCCGCACCACTCTGTGGGCAGTGTGATACGCCCTTAACGGTGCGTCACGTTTTAGAGGAGTGTCAGGTTTTAGCTGCATTGCGTGTTCGTGTGGGTCTCCTGTTGGCCTAGCCAACGTTTTGGCAGACGACGCGCGTGCTGTAGAATGTGTTTTACGTTTTATTCGTGACAGTGATTTTTATCTGCGCATTTGATGCGTTGAGCGTCCTTTAGCTTTGTAATTTTATTCTGTCTGTTTTAATGGAGACTGTACTCCCCAGTGGACATATGGCGCTCATGTCCCTCGCATTCTACGGTTCTTGACACGTTTTAATCTTTTATTGCCTATTCTTTTAGTGTGTTAGTTTTTGGGATTGTTGTATTGTTGTTTTTAGTTTTTTGGACATCGCGGGTTTGTGTCCCGTTTTTTATTTATGCGGTTCTTTTACTCGTCTTTTATATTTTTGACTTTATATTTTATACATTGTATAAAATTAGCAGTTTAGCGCCCTTTAACCGCATCTCATCATCATCACAACACCTGACATCCGGGTAGGCGCAGAATATTGTTTACAGCCAGATACCAGCAGTCGTGTTTAGTATCATGGCGGACGGTGAATTTGCTCTTGTGTTTTCGTCGAATTAGTAAAGCATTAGCATTGACTAGTGGTGAAAAAACAATAGAGTTGAATCTTTATTATAAGTTATGTGAGAAATGTCCAACACTTTCCGCGAAAGAAATGGTGCAATTAACTTCTGAGTTCACCGGTGTTTCGAGTACAAGTATAAACAGTGCTTGTGCAGAAAAATCTGAAACGAGAAAAGTGGTTATACCCGGAAAAAAGAAAGCATATGAAATACGCGATGCAAGACAGTAGTGATTTTAAGAATAATGCAATTCGCGTAACAGTGCATAATTTCTTTTTTTAAAATGAGCCGCCGACGTTAATAAAGTGCCGCTTCCAGAGAGCGAATAAATTAGGTTATCGCATACCTGTTACTGTATTTTTCGCTCATTTATTTTAGAATTAACTATCATTATTATATGTGCAAACGTTTATTTGTTTGCAACTATCCATCTTATCACCTTCAATCCTTAACAGAATATGCTAGTCACCGTTTCAATTGTCGAAATAAGGACTCTGTTCTTTTTTGTACTACGTGCCGCTTGTACTCACCACGTGGTCTGAAAGTGTGACAGTACTTCTCTTGCGAATGGCGGAAGGATACATTACAGCGGTGCACTGGTCACCTGGGGTTTGTTTTGACGCGGATCAACCTAAGAGTGAATATAGAGTAGTCTAAACTCCAGTAATAGTTAATGCCTACTTCTTTTAGTGCCAACTTCAATGCCTAGGAATTCCTATGCTGATCATTACTATTAGGTATGTTAACTCAATGGTGCTCACTCAACTAGCAAAAACACATACAACTTATAGACAGTTTCACCCTCCGCCCACGCTTTAGGATTACGTAAGCAGCTGGTGAGTCATACGACAATTAGGCAAATTATGCAAGAGTGGAGTTAGAAAGCAGACACTAGGAGAGGGTGGAGCTGCAGATTTCCTTCCTAAGTTAAATAGGTTTTGTAAGAATAGACTGCAGAGTACCTTAATCGTCAAATTATTACATTTATTACACACATACTTAGTGCAAGGGCCGTTGACCATAAAACGTATTTAACATACATTAAAAGGTAACAAAATGAAAAAAAAATAAAACAAAGAAAGACAAAAATAAGGGTAAATTGCTTCTAACTGAAAAATTTTATCTGGCTTCGCACACTTTGGCCAGGAAATGCCCAGTTCTTCTGGTAAGCGAATAGATCCCAACATGCCTATCTCTTTCTAAGAAAACTTAAGAAATTTTCTCTAAATTTTATTGTATGCAAGTTCTCCCACTGTGAGCATACCGCCAAAATATGTCCCAGTCTTCATCCAAACCACAGAATGCTCCTTTCTCCTGTGAGAATCGTGTCATTTTCTGTGCCTTCCAGAACAGGTGTGTGTGTGAACAGCATAACCCCTTAACGAAATATCTGACGAATACCAAGCTCGGTATTTAGGAGCAGTATCTATCAAAGATGCGACACGAAGATTTTCAAGAAAATAACACCCCCACACTAAGTTTTACTTGGAAGATTTTTCGAAAGTTTCAATTTTCTCAAAAATGGCTAACGGTTTTGATCAAAATGGCATATAACTATGTTTAGGATATCTATTTCCATGACAAATAAAGAATATATACACGATATATGTACATACATACGATATATTCCATACAGAATGTTTCCAAAAATAGATGGCATAATTTCAGGTATGTAGACAAAGAAAAGTCCATTACAACATGTTTCAGGAAATGTTTGCTTTCTGAGTTATAGCCTTCAAAACAATGATATTCACTGGAACGTATTTCTTACCGCAGGTAGTTTTCTTTGCAGAAGTTGTTCAAAGTGTCCACTCTTGCTTGAATACAGGCCCTCACATCGACATCTAATGGCCGAGCGATCACGATCCCAAATTCCAGAAGTATTGCATATTTCTTTTCACAGAAGCACAATTCGATTCTGAAGAGATTCCATGTTAGGCACCAACGCTTTTAAATGGCTCCACAAGTAGAAATCGACAGGGTTCAAATCAGATGAATTGGTAGCCAAACAATTGAGCCACCTCTACCTACCCATCGATCAAGAAACCTTCGATTCAAGTATCCGCGAACGGTACGACGGAAGTGTGCAGGGGCGCCAACATGCAAGAAGTGAGCTTGTTGACGAATGTTAAGTGGACTGTCTTCATACACATGAGGTGTGGTGTTTTCCAGGAAATTTGTGTACACCTGCCCCGTAAGTCTGTTTACTCGTATAAGTACACGGGTCCAACTAACCGATCACCAATGATATCGGCCCACATGTTGAGAGTTAACCGCATCTGATGATGAGATCGAACAATTGCGTGTAGGTTTTCATATGCCCATACATATGGAAACTGGTAATGCCATCTCGTGTGAACAGTGCTTCGTCTGTAAATAATATTAAGGCAGGAAAGTTCGGATTTGTAACACACTGCTGCACGAACCACTGCTCTCGCAACAGTCTCCAGACAGTCGTATGAGGAACATTCACTTGCAACGTTAACCTTCGTGTACGGATAGAAGGTGTCGTGTGCACAGATCCTCTACATCTGGAGTTTTAGATCTAGGTCGTCCCCTCTCCAAACCGAGAAATGTAAAGTTCCCATGAGTGAACAGACGGCGATGGAGACGTTCAAATGTCTTCCGATCTGGATATCTTTGCTGTAGGTATCTCTCTTGGTACAAACAACGAGCCAGTACAGCATTGTCGTCCACCTTACCGTACATGAAGTGCATTTCTGCCAGCCCCCGATTTGAGAACATTTCGCCCAGTCGAATGCCAAACACAACATTCAATGTACCCTTCGCTCGGAATGAGCTGTCAGAGTGTCGTGCTAATATATTGTGTCACGGCAACTGCCTGCGCGACGAAAAATGTTCCGAGAATATCACTGTTTTGAAGGACATAACTCAGAAACCAAGCATTTCCGGATACTAGTTGTAATGGACTTTTTTATTGTTTACACTTGAGAAATACATATCTGAATTTACAGTATACAGGTTGAATCACCCAAAACGTGCACCGCAAATATTTCGGAAATGTAAAATGCTATTGATGTGGAGTTTTCACAGTATTGATTGGTATTCAGGGGCTCGTACATTTAGCCTATAAACAGATTTTAATAACACTGAGAAAGTGTATTTTTTGAGCAAACATACAATTTTTTAAATGGAACAATGCCTAGTTACAACAACAGGATAAAGGTAGGGCAAATTATAAAGTCAGTGGCGTTTGTTGCAAAATTCTAGTGCAAGTGGTTTACTAGAAATCTTATTTTGAAACTTTTACGCACCGACACGTGTACAACCTTGGTAGCACAAACTAAAGAAAAACAAAAGGGAATTACAATACTTCTGTGGATTCTTACAAGTAAAGAGAACATAGCCCTTCAAAGGTTGTATTCAAAATGACCACCAGCAGCTTCAATACACGCTTCCAGTCTGCTATGGAAGACTGCTGCAAACGTCCTAGCATTTGAACGAAAATTTCAGAGCAGACAGCAGTAATACGTCGTTTCATATCGTCTGGCGTAGTTGGTACATCCTTGTAGATAGTGTCTTTCAGCCTTCCCCGCAGAAAAAAGTCTAAAGGGATCAGATTCGGTGAACGGGCGGCCAAGATACAGGTCCTCTTCGTCCGATCCTACGATTTGGAAACAATCCGTTAAGACAAGCTGTAGTACTTCGTGCACTATGGGCTAGACAGCCATTGTGTTGGTACCAATGTTCCTCCTAGTCTGCAAAGGAACGTCTTCTAGCATCTGTGACAGATGGTGTGTCAGGAGGCTGCGATACTTGTGTGAGTTCAGTGTTCCTTCTATGAACAAAGGACCTATGAGCTGATGGTTCTAACCCACACCACACGTTTAAACTCCAAAGACGCTGACGTTCCACCTGACGAAGCCAACGGGGATTGTCAACAGACCAATAATGCATGTTTCTGCGGTTTACCTGGACATAATTAGTAAATGTTGCCTCATCACGAAACAAGATACACAATGAATCTGGAGTATCATGTCTTAATGCCTATGTACAAAAGTTAACACAATTCTCAAAATCGTTTCCATGCAGCTCTTGATGGAGGGAGATGTGATAGGGATGGAACCTATGTCGATGGAGAATGCGGAGTACACTTGCCTGACTTATGCCACTTCCACGTGCGATTGCGCGGGGACTAATTTGCGGATCTACTGCAATGGCAGCCAATACATTAATTTCTGTCTCTTCTCGAGTCACTTGTTTGTTTCTGTTTCGTTTTCTAGGTGTTACAGTACCACTTTCACGTAATTGGTTGCAGAGGTTGATAAATAATTGCCGAGATTGTTGACGTCTATTGGGATACGTTTCCGCATACACCGTACAGAAACGAACTGCATTCTTCCTACACTCTCCAAACATCATTTTCTGCATTAGTAAATCCCATCTTCCAATCACGATTTACTGCTTGAACTGTTACAAACTAACTAACTAAAAAGTCGCAATTCAATCAATGAACAGAAAACATAATGCAAACAAACATAACAACATCGTACTTAGCAACTAAGCAGGTTGAATGCGACAAACAATTGTTGGGGTGGAAACTTTTCAAAATATGATTTCTCGTAAACCACTTGCACCAGAATCTTGCAACAAATGCCACTGACATTCTAATTTACCTACCTTTATTCTGTTGATTTAACTAGGCATTGTTAAAAAATTGTATGTATGTTCAAAAAATACACTTTCTCAGTATTATTAAAATATGTTTACAGGTTAAATGTACGAGCCCCTGACTATCAACCATTGCTGTGAAAACTGCAGTTCAATAGCACTTTCCATTTCCCAAATATTTGCGGTGCAAGTTTTAGGTAATTCACCCTGTATATGAGAATTATTTTTATAATTTTGTATAACTGGTAAACCGTAAGTGATAGACAAAAGCATACTACGTAACAAATGTAAACTTCTTTAAAAAGTGAAATTTATTTCAAATACATTTTTGTGACATCAGTCATTGTTAAACTGCTGTCGCCATTCCGTCGTTTCTTGCGACTTCATGGAAAGCGTATGGAATTTCAAGGCTAGCATTTAACCACCCAATTTTTAAACTTCTGACAATCGATCCTTTAATCACCTTATAGCTGCAAGGAAATGTGTAATGAAGCTATTTCTGCAAAGGCTTATCTCGATTAACATGAAGTAGATATAAAAATACACTTTCTTAAGAGTTGGTAGAACTATATAAAAGTAAATAGTACGTAGAGGAAGGCGTGTGAATGTAACCCGGTGGATTAAAATATCTACTATATATTTAGTACATATAATTATTAGTATAACTAAAACCCCTGTGTCAGTCTTTACTGTTGAATATGTAAGCGGACGTTTTGTGTCCTTTTTTAAGAAAATATTTCAATATTTTATTTATAAAAATATTTTTACTTTCTCTACTACCTATACTAAGTAGCTGGAGTATTGTATTCCACCCAAAAATTCGATACCGAGATTTAACCGGAAATATACGCTTTGAGACCCCCTGAATCCAAAAAAAAAGCATTTTTGGAAACATGTCCGTGTGTGTGTCTGTGAACAGCATAACTCAGAAACGAACAGTCGGATAAACACCAAACTTGGTATTTAGGTTCAGTATCTTCAGAGATGCGACACGAAGGTTTTCAAGAAAATCCCCCACCCCAGATTACCCTTTATATGGAACATTTTTTGAAAATTTTAATTTTCTCAAAAATGGCTCTAACGATTTTGATTAAAATACAACATGTTTAAGATATTTTCATGACAAATGAAATGTATATCTCGAATTTTCTGGGAATGTCTCCAAAAGTGTTCTTCGTTGTGAACGACTTTTGCATAACTGGTAAACCATAAGAGATAGACAAAATTTTACTACGCAAAAATGTATATCGCGTTCAAATACACAATTTATGCCATATTTATTTTTTTGTTGTTGAGTGAACCATTTTCGAGATATTGCTTGTTATTCCCTTAAATTTTCCAATAATTATACTTTTTCTCAAATGGGAATTCGTTATTCATTTTTTTGTTCTGGACATACAAAGAGAATGGAATGCGCCACATAGCAACCAGCTCTTAAAAGATTTGACTATCGCTTAAAGCCTACCATATTCCCCTTGCACCTACAAGAAAATTAGCAATAAGATTAACACCTCGATTAACATGAAGCATAAGGAGAATAAGCGTTTGTAAAAATAGTTGGTACAAGAGTAGAGAAAGTCATGTGAGTGTAACATCAGATTTTTCTCGTATGAACGAATTTTCTTAGTAGTTTAAAGCTGAACACTTCCTCCCACTTTGTATATGTGCGTTTGTTTGCAGAGGATGTACTTCATACGCTTAACAAAGTAGAACATAACGCAATTTTTTGCCACACGTGCTGCTGGTGTCGGGGGGAAGAAAGCACATATAAATTAAAAGTGATGTATAAGTGACGAGATATGGCTGCCCTAAAAACATCACAATTTGTCTGTTTAGGTCGTAAAAACAACATGAAATGTTAGCAGGTAGCTTAAGAGTAAACATTAAAACTTAATGCCGGAAGCTTCCAAAGGCTTTTAAGCAATATTGCTGGCAACTGCTGTGAGGCTCTTCGCAAAAATAATTCTTTGGAGCGTTGATGTCCATTGGTACTTCTGCGTTTTAGCAGAGAGAGGGGCAACTCCTTGCACCTGCCCCATTAGGAGCTTCTTGAGTGAAAACTACCTGGTAGCGACTGCCTGCAGGAACATCATTAGACAACGGCTGAAACGTGATTTGTTACACAGCTTCAGGGTTCCAGACAGAAATGTTCAAGAAATAAAGCATTCTATCGGACCTACGCAGTGAAATAGTAGTATCCGCTAGTAATTGATACACAGAATAAAAAGTAAATATGTGTAAGTAATTATGAGAAACAGCAACTCAGAATAAGAATGGTCATAACAGGAAAGAAAATACTTAATGCTAATAATAATACATTATATGCCTGCAGCAATTAAAGTAATTGTATAACAATTCTTGTTTAAATCTGCAAATAATATTTTATGTAAGAACTGGAATAGAAAAGCTGGAAACTTAATATTTTGGTAAACGGAAAGTAATTAGCGGCTCGAGACTGGGATCAGCTATTACCGAAGTCCAAGGCGAGGATTCTACTCAGGAATTTACTTGGAAGATATTCCACCTATACGCAACTAGATTATTTATTATTTATTTATTTACTGTGGCAGAGCTAAGGCCTCTTCCGATCAACCACATAGAACAAACCTAAATACAGAGAAACTAAGTTAATAGTAATGAATATCTTAAAAATATGGCATACATACACTATATATACATATATTTACATATATATACAATTAAAATTATATTTCTTCTAAGCTAATAATTGCTTTTAACTAAAATCTGAAACCTGTGACGAAAAGCATATAAAGTATGACAGTCCCTGACATCTTTTTTTTATTTATTTAAAGTCGCGCTAACTGCATAATCATATGCGACTCATTAATTAATTACATTAATTCATAATTATAAAAATAGTTACATGTTCACAAAGAAAACATAGAAAGAACACATAAAGAGAACATAAATTATAATGGAATTACAGCGTTAATTTTAACATGGTCAAATAAATATTAAGATTGGTATTCAAGTATGAACGAGAAAATATAAAATATTATATTTAAAGATTTTATACTGAGACCGATATTCTGCAGGAATTTCTTTAGTTTTTCATAGGCCACTTGAGTATCTATTGTAGTGTGAAGGTAGGAGGAAATTTTTTTTCAGTTCTGCGACACTTATCATATTGTTGGCATTTGCACAGTAGATGTTCAACAGTGAGTCTTGTAGTACATAAACAACATCGAGGAGGTGGTTCTTTGGTGAGGAGGTAGAGATGAGTGAGATTTGTATGTCCGATTCGTAATCTAGCAGCAATTGTTTGGTCTTGGCGGTTCAAGGCAGTATATGGGAAGGGACTGGTGTTTGAAGTAGAATGTGCCTCACGTATGGGTGCCAATTTGAAGTAGATATTGACTTTACGTTGGAGTGGTTTATTTATTTAGCTTCACACTTGGAAAACCAATTTGAGAAAGTGTTCTGTTGTTGAAGTTTGCAACACGCTTTGGTAAGCCAATTTGAAGTATATTTGTTTGTTATGTAATATGCTGCTGCGTATGCGAAGTCGATTTGAAGATGACGTATTTTTGTTGTTACGCTCCAAGTTTAAAAAAATAAATATTAACTTTGTTATTAAACTGCTTCTATAGATATTATTTATGTTTATGTTTGCCTCGGCTGCGTCAGTATTGTTTTAGAATCACGTATCTCTTAGATAGGGTGTAGTGTGACAATAATGTAGGCTTACACAGATTTTGAGTTTAAAGTCACTTCTTTTTATTAATCCTTGACACAAATTAGATGGCACTACACTGATATCAAGAGCTGTGAGATTCTTTTATTTAATACTTGCACTTTGTTAACGCGTATATTTAATTTTACGATTCACACGAATACGTAAAATTTCTTTAGAGAACACATCTTCCATCCACTACCAAGGTCTGCAGGCAACTGAACATATTTCAACTGTCCAAACCCGTAAGCTTCTGTATTTCAAGTCTCTGAATGGCTAATCCTAGTCCAATAGAATACCTGCATTTAATTAAAGCTTTTCCTGGCTGTTGATTGGCTATTTTTAAACTGTCACAAAATTTACATTATTGCTGCCCTAATCATAACTAGTAGCATTCAAACTCTCAAAATCATTATTGCCTCAAGGTTACCTCATTGTTACCTCATTATTAGCAACGTTAAACTTAATATTCCCACAGCTTTTGCATTATTAAATTATGTAACGCATTTACATAACATTATTAAACATGTTTACAATAATATAAGCATATGCAATGACTGTTACATACATTTTTAAAAATTATTACATACATATTGCTTCAAGGTGGGCTGTTATTGAATTTACATATTATATCATTTAATTGAAATTATTCAAGTGTTAAAAATACTGCCTCATGTTTTCCTGTCTGGTAGCATGCAGCTTACTGTTTGAGATTTGGGTCCATTGATGCTTCCAAAGGCTGTGGATCTTCTTTTAAAGTGTGATGCAGCATTCTGACACGGAATTTTGATGGATTTGTCAACTAATGAAAGGCAAGAGGCTTCTTTAGCTGCTAAGTCAGCTTGTTCATTTCCTTTAATGCCGATGTGTGCTGGGATCCAGACAAGAGTTACAGTGCGATCTTCTGTTAGAATAGATTGAAGAGTATGCTGAATGTCACGTACCACTGGGTGAGATGTGGATCTATCTTGAAGAGCTTGGAGTGCACTTTTGGAATCGGTAAATATTATGAAACGATTACTATCTGTTGAACGAATTAGTGTTATTGCCTTCTGAATTGCCATTAATTCACAAGAAAAATTGGAATACATATCTGGCAAACGGAAAGAAGCCGTTTGATTTGTATTTGTAACAAGTGCATATCCACATCTGCCTTTGATCCATCGGTGAATATATGATTTTTAGTTTGATAAAAAGCAGTAAGTTCATGATATAACTGCAAATATATTGTTGTATTAGTATCTGACTTCAGATTTTTGTTGAGATCTAAATTTATATGAGGAAGTTGGATTCTCCATGGTGGAAAATCGTAGATTCCTGACATTTTGTGGAAGTTAATTCCAGAGCCTAGCAATCTTCACAGTAAAAGATGACTATAGAGATGTTCGATGAAGTTGTATTGAAAGTATGAGACGATTTTCTGAGCGTGTATGAAGGTTGTGAGACAAGGCCAAACTTTTAAAACGAGAAGCTAGGTATGTAGGGGAAGAAGTGTAAATAAGTTTAAAGAGAAGTAAAAGACAATGAATGTTTCTACGGTCAACTAGATGGAACCATGACAACTCGTGGTTAGATGGTGTTATATGACCGTTGATTAGAGTTTATGAGAATTAGTCAGCAATTGTAGCAGATTTGGCATCACTTAACTAGGAGAAAAGAATAATTTGGAGAAGGATAAATTTAAATAACAAGCCCTAATATTGTGTGAAGTTAATAAGTCAATAAATGTGTACTGTAAAGACAGAAAAACTAAACCGAGAGGCGGAACATAATGAAATAAAAAGTAATGTGTCTCGGCGCCTTTTCATTCATTCATGCTTTTAGCATTCAGGATGCAGCTGTCATAATTCAGCACTCAGATAGTTCGGCGATGTAAACCGCTATAAGTGTTCTTGGGTCAACGATATTAATTGCTTGAAAGTAAAGACCGCAATAGGAAAATGTTTATTTGGGTAACGCGGTAATAGCATGGCTTTACGTGACGTAATTTAATATTTTGCTTTACTGTACTCCGCCAAATAAATAAAAATTCTTACGCTAAAGACAATGAAAGTGTTATCATTTCAAAATCACTGTACTGACAAGCCCTCGAGTTTAGTCCGAAGTAAACGACAACGCCGATATTGTATAACTTCGGGTAATGTAACAACAGCGCGTTACAGCAAATTAATGTTGCTGGATGACTTTGGGAATGGGGTATTATTAATAATATTACAGTACTTATTCAACACTTTCTATAATTATGCTCTCCATAGAGCATATTGGTTTCCATAAGAATGAATACACACCTACTGCCTCGCGTAGCCATCTTCACCATATAAATATGAGAATATAGGCTGATAGGAATAGAGACGTTTGCCTTTGAACTACAAAGAGAAACCCTCCAAATTAACAAAAAAAAACGTGTAGCCTTTGTTCTATCTCCAGTATTTATACAAAAGTACATCATGCGCTGTGAACGACTGAAGCGTGCGTGCTCTTGAGATAGATCGTAACTGGTGAAAGCTGGCAGTATACTCGATAATTCGACCCAGCGTTCCGCCACCCCACCCTGGTTTCTTACTCACAGAATCACTTAACATACCAACTAGGCATGTCAAAGAGAATGTATTTACTATTATCACAATTCCAAGAAGTGTAATTGTTGCGCATCCACGGTCTCCACAAAACTCGCAAAACCATAAGATCCACATAACCCTTTACTCCAAGCCCCCTTCACTACGTTACTAAACCATACATATGAATAAGGATATTTTCTTAGAGGAAATCTGTAATTTGTTAATGCTCCTAAAACAGCACCATGACAATAATTACTTTATCTATTTTTCCCCCTTATTCGCGCTTAGATGTTATTATATCAGCTTCGGCTACAGAATCCATTCTCTTTCTACGAGGTTTTGGATCTACTTTGCTATCTGCTGTTGCTATAAGGCAGTGAATTTACCGCGTATCCGTTGAACAACAGTTATTCAAATACCTGCAGAGCTTTTGCTTGCAAATTTAGCTTAATAAAGTTTCAACTGCATCTGTGGCGCTGCATCCTCGCTTCTAGTCAAGTTAAATTGCTTCTTCTTCCAATAAATTAAATTAAGCTTTTCATTTATTGTTAATGCGCCTCTCTAACCAACTGCTTTGAATCATTTACTGTCGGCTGCTGTGAACCGAGTCGAGAATATATCCCTTTGTGGCGAACTTTACGATTTGGCGGAAAACTTTGAACGTCAATTCTGTAAAACTCATAGCATTTTGATTTGCTGAGAAGCAATGAAAAGAAAAAATCTGATTTGATAGAATCCTATGACTTTCTCTACCCTTTATCGTTTATTAGTGGGTAAGAAATTATTCTTACACAAGCTTATTTTTCTTTCTACTACATTATAATCCAAATAAAGCGTTGCAGAAATGGCTACCTTACATATTTTCCTTATAGATACAAAGAAAACAGCGAGTGTCAAACGTTTAAGTCTTGGACACTATGAGCTGGCCTTAAAATTCCATACTGTTTCCACGTAATTGCGAGAAACAAGTGAAAGTTAAAGGACTTCAGGAGAATGACCAAGAAATGAACAATTCGAGCCTTTAATAAGGGATACCTCAGAAAAGTTTTATACACAAAAAAACCTATTCTAAATAAAGTGTGTGTTTTTTTCTATATTTTTGTGTAGTACATTTTTGTCTGTCGTTTAACGTTTACCAGTTATACAAGATTATACAAAATTTCTTCCGAATGAAGTGGACTTCACAGGCTATTCCCAGAAAATTCAATATATCCATTTCATTTGTGATGTAAATATATTTAATATATGGTATTTTAATCAAAATCTTCGAAAGATGCAAAGGATGGTCTCGGGTGAGGGGATTTTCTTGAAAATCTTCGTGTCGCATCTTTAGAAGATGCTAAACTTAAGTACCACGCTTGGTGTTGATCCGACTTTTCGTTTTTGACTTATGTTGTTATAGACGCATGCGCACACACATACACGGAACTTTTTCTAAAAATGCTTTTTTTGGATTCAGGGAGTCTCAAAACGTATATTTCCGGTGAAATTTCGATATAGAATTGCTGGGTGGAATAAATACTTCCCCTAATTACTACAAGTAGTAGGGAAAGTAAAAAAGAAAAAGAGAGAGGGAGGGAGAGAAAAAAGTGCAGATAAGCTATCTTTTCAGTTTCTTTTAAACTGTCCATAGCCTTCAGCACTTTTGATGCTTAAAATCACAACATAAAGACGGGATGAAATTTAGATACAAATTACTTTTTGTTTCCGAATTCTGAAAACTGCATTTGATTATATACACACTCAGGTTTATAGTACATTGTCACCCCTTCGGCTGCAAGGCTACCATGTAAACGGTAGCTAAACTCATCCCGCACTCGACGAAATTCTTGCGTCACTGAATTAAATGCAACTGTGGTACCTTAGGTTATTAAGATTTGTTGAAAAGGGAAAATTCGCAGTGTGAGATCAGCAGATCAGGATGACCATAGCTGACGCTCCAGGTCTTCATTTCTGATGCAACCTATCCATCGTCGAGATAGGTATTCATTTAGGAAACGTCGAAGATTCCGGTAGCAATGGAGTGGTGCTTCATCGTGATGGAAAATGTAGTCTTCTGGATCTTTATTTCATTTAGCAATTCGTTCACTTCATCAGAATTTGTTTCTACATGTTTTTGCAGCAAGTTTTTAATGATTATCACTTCATTAAAATGTATAAAGAAAAATGCTTATGCTTAATCAATTCCATTACCAAACACTATTTTTCCCGTTCCATGTTTATAGTATTTCTGATTTCCAATTATTTTTTCTCTTTATATGGAGGTTATGATGTATACTGAAAGGTGCTCCGTACTAATTTCCTTTTACTCTACCAAGGTTGCTGGTTGGAATTTAAAAGAACGAGGAGGAAAGTACGTGTTTACGTCAGGCCCGAATTTTGGTTCAAACGTGCTATTCTTGCGGCGCAAGAACGCGACCACTTCTCAGGTTGTCCTTGGAGGTTTCACTGCTCCTGGGAGCAGTGTTCTCCCACTTGTATCTGTGCTTCCATCGCTGACCTACTCACATTTTCCGCCACCATCCAAGTGGATCTTCACTCTCAACCAACACCTTGAGGCGTTTCAGCTATGAGCCAGTAAGCGATTCGCGCCTGTAGAAGCAACATAACGTATCAGCATCAAGTCATCTCATCAAGCTCAATACATCTGTTAATCAACTTGCTATCAAAACTTTGAGGAAGCCACCAATACATCAGACAACATCATAGAGAAAGGCGACGACCTACTCGCACGACTGAGTACTGTGGTTGACTCAGTATAATGCTTTTCCTTGAACTGCAAGCGTGCAATGGACTGGGAAGCTTCTTGCAAATAGTGAAACACCAGCAGTTCAAAAGTACTGACGACAAGTGGAGTTTCACATATGCATGGTCATAAATTATATTGTTTTACATGTATGCAGGTTTTGCAAGCTTACTTATTGAATGTACGATCACAATTTTTTTGATGTGGTAATATAATGTATTACTGAGGCTACTTCGTGTAATATTTATTGTTTCGGTAAAGAAAGGATAAGTATCTTTGGGTATAAAACAGTGGAGCGAGAGGGAAGAACCATACAATGCTGGCTCAAGTTCACTTGCGTGAACCACAAGGTCATAGCTAAACTCCTGAGGCCTCAATCGCTGAGCTTCCAGAACTGTACAACCAGACATATACAACCAGACATATACGGACATAACCGCTCTCCTTGGACAGCTACATGCCAGCCATCGCAAGCTCGATGAAGGCTGCATCCTTGTCAGGAACTTCATTGAGCAATACGCCCTGATGATTCCACCGCCAGCTCCCAACAGACATCGTAACAACCGCCATTGACAACCCAACTATCTCATTTAAATAAGTTATGACACTAACATTACAAATAAATAAACACACCTTAACTTTACAATCTAGGAGGTGCTATAGAAATGAGGTTGGGGATGAAGTTTTACATAGTTTTTTGTATTGCAATTTTGATGTTAGTTTACTGTCCTAGCACAAGTCTAGGGTTCATGGCGTTTCCCGGGGTCAATGTTATACTCCCCGAGGCAAAGGAGTTGTTTGTTTGGGAGTCTGGAATAGAAGTTCTAGTATATGTAAAGGATGTAATTTCTGAGGGGAGGTATGTTTAAGTCGAAGTATTCTAAATGTTTCTGCGTCATTATTTCTGCAGTTCCAAGTAGAAGCACAGTTCGTATTACAGTTCTGCTTTCTACCGATATTACAGCTTCTGTTTAGTTAGCGGCTGGATTCAACTTTACCGACACTCCATTCTATTCGATGTTCGATTTCATCTTTGTTTTCGTCACTGAATAACAATACTAGAACGTCAGCGTATCACACATTTGTCGTTTCCTCTGGCATATTTAGTTTCAATACTCCATCACAGTAAAATGTGTTCTAGAGTGTTGGTCTCAACACTGACCTCTGTGGTACCCCGCATAGCATGTCCATATGTTCATTTTCCCCTGTGATGGCGATTCCTGTCCTCCACAGAATATAGGTCCATGATGCGCCACTACGATTTTATTATTTTATGAGTAGCCAGTATTGTTTTAGCCATGATAACGCCACTATATGATGGAAGTATCACATGGATCGGAAACATGGAAACGAACGCTCTTGGTCAGAACCGTGAAAGCGAGCTGTCACAATTCATGCATTCAGCTTCAGCTTACGTAATTTCTAGCAGGTGTTTAATTCTTTAAATATCGCGACATAGTGAAGAGGAATTCTTAGTTATTTCATAATTTGACAACGTTAGAACAATTATAAGTCGTGAAAAGGAGACTATTTAAATACAATCCAGATCCGAGTACAACAGTATAACTAATTTGCGTTAGCAAAATTCGTCATCCTGATAAGAAGTATCATTTTAATTGATTGACTATGCTTACGTAGAAGTAGCACGTGAAATTATTACACAATAAAGGCAATAAGATATGTTTAATTTTCACGTATAAAAGAAAGCGAAAGTACATTCGTCGGAAAAGTACGCGAATAAGGAAAGACAACGAATATTAGAGGCAATCACAGTTAGAAATTAAATAAAATTAGTTAATTAGTTCAAAAGAACTACGGCTCTACTCACTATTTGCTTAAGACACCACAACCTCTAAAGTAAGAAAACGTTCAAGGTGAATTTATCTACTGTGCAGCTGGAGCTGCAAGCAAGATCAAGAAAGGTCAGCTAGAGAGGGGCAGAGCACACCAGACCTCTAACCATTCATGTCCTTCGCCTTCTATTTCACATTATATTATTTATACTAAAACCGGTTCTTTTATCCACTTTATCATAACTACCTTCTGGCCTAGAAATGATTTAAAATTAGTTATACCTAAGTTATATCTACTCCATAAGTGGTTACATTCAAGATAGGGAATCGATAGTTAATTGTTTTATTATAAACAATTTCGCTCTTGTTATGAACTCGTGTCGAAAAATGCAGAATCCTGTGAGCGTAAGCTTTCAAAAATAGCAGTCAGCTTAATTCCAGGAAACTTAAACTTAAAATAACGAAGTTTTGGAAAGACAAATGTTGCAAATTAATAAGCTTTACATTTTTTTCTTTAACATACTTTAATGAACTATACAGGTAATGCGAATAAAATTCAAGACGAACATTTTATTTTTCATTTCTATATCATTAATTCCGCTTTTGAGAAAACAACGTTCTGTACAGGACGGTTTGAGAAACAGATTTCGTGCAAATCTTAGATTGGCATCCTTAAATGATACCAGACTTAAATACAAAGTGTAGTTTATTATCCGACTCGTTTTTCGTGTTACTCTGCACAAACACACACACAAACACACACACACACACACACACGCACGCTTCTTCTTTTCTACTTCATAAATTAGGCACTTTAACCGTTCCTGCTTCACAGCAATTCTCTCCAAGGTCGTCCTCGATCTCTTTTTCGTCTCGGCATGTAATCCAATGCTGCATTGGTAAATCTATAGTTTTCCATTCTTAGTAAACGTACTTCCAATCTAATCTATTACCCTATATTTTCTTGTATACTGAATCGATATTTAGTCTTCCTTAACTTCTTAATTTTTACTTTCTTTACAACGTACAGTCGAGTGCAAAAAAAAAAAAAAAAACAATGTGCCGAGGGCTTTTGTTTACTTTTAGTGTTTTCCGTTCTTGAATGTTAGCAGAATCTCATCATTTGTGTTTTGTGGCTGCCTTAGGTGAGCTATCATCTAATTGATTTTAGCTGAAGTCCGATACGCTAGCATTACCCTATGAAGAAAGTTCAGGTCTAGTTGGGCGATGAAAGTGGTGAAGAATCGATATGTCACCTGAATGGTTGAAACAATATGCTTACAAAGACTGTCCATACTAGCCTCTGAATGATTCCGGCTCTTATTGGTTCGTTATTCAAGCATTAACCTCTGTAACCGAATAAGGGATGGAAGGCGCGGCAGAGGCGTGCTGATCATTGATTGACAACTTAAACCGCAGTTCCTCATATCGGCATGTTTTTTTTTTCACCGGACTGTACTGCTAGGTTGAGAACATATTACATTCCACCCAAAAAATTCCATACCGAGATTTCACCAGAAATACGTATTTTGGATCTTCCTGAATATAAAATATTCTGATGTGTTACACTCACATGACTTTCTCTACTCTTGTACAAACTATTTTTACAAACGCTTATTCTTCATATGCTTCATGTTAATCGAGATATCGAGATGTTAATCTTATTGCTAATTTTCTTGAGATGCAAGGGGAATTGGTAGGCTTTAAGCTATAGTCAAATATTTTAAGAGGTGGTTGCTATGTGGAGTATTCCATTCTTTTGCATTATCAGGACAAAAAAAATGAATAACGAATTTGAGAAAAAGTATAAGTATTGCAAAATTTAAGGGAATAACAAGCAATATCCCGAGAATGGTTCACTCAACAAAAAAAATGTATATGATATAAATTGTGTATTTTAACGCGATCTACATTTTTTGTGTAGTAAAATTTTATCTATCTCTTATGGATTACCAGTTATGCAAGTCGTTCACAATGACGAATACTTTTGGAGACATTCCCAGAAAATTCGAGATATGCATTTCATTTGTCATGAAAATGTCTTAAACTTATGATATTTTAATCAAAATCGTTGGAGCCATTTTTGAGAAAATTAAAATTTTCGAAAAATGTTCCATGTAAAGGGTAGTCTGGGGTGATGGTATTTTCTTGAAAACCTTCGTGTCGTATCTCTGGAAGATACTGAACCTAAATACCAAGTTTGGTGTTTATGAGACTGTTCGTTTCTGAGTTATGCTATTCAAAGACACACACACACACAAACACACAGACACACACACAAACATACACACACGGACATGTTTCCAAAAATGCTTTTTTGGATTCAGGGGGTCTCAAAACATGTATTTCCTGTGAAATATCGGTATCGAATTTTTGGGTGGAATACAATACTTCCCCTACTTACTGTACGTAGGAGAGAAAGTAAAATTTTTAGAAAAAATCTGATGTGTTACACTCACATGACTTTCTCTACTCTTGTAAAAACTATTTTTTATAAACTCTTATTCTGCATCTATTTCATATTAATCGAGATAAACATTTGCAGAAACGATCTTTTGATATGCAAAGAGAATTACATTTTACACATAGCGACCAGTTCTAAAAATATTTGACTCTCGCTTAAGGCGTACTATGTTCCCCTTGTCTTGTATTTGCAAGGGCAATATAGAAATACAGTAGCCTTTAAGCATAGGCATATCTCTTAATAGCTGGTTGCTAGGTGCAGCACCATTCTCTTTGCCACAGATTAATACTCTTTGCATATCCAAGACACAAAAATGAATAATGAATTCCCATTTGAGAAAATAATTATTGAAAAATTTAAGGGAATAACAAGCATTATCTCGAAAATGGTTCACTCAACAAAAAAATGTATAGGACATAAATTGTGTATTTTAACGCGATCTACATTTTTTGTGTAGTAAAATTTTGTCTATCTCTTATGGTTTACCAGTTACGCAAAAGTCGTTCACAATGAAGAATACTTTTGGAGACATTCCCAGAAAATTCGAGATATACATTTTATTTGTCATGAAAATGTCTTAAGCATATGATATTTTAAGCATATTGCAGAATTAAAATTTTCGAAAAATGTTCCATGTAAAGGGTAATCTGAGTTGGGGGTATTTTCTTGAAAACCTTCGTGTGGCATCTCTGGAAGATACTGAATCTAAGTACCAAGTTTGGTGTTTATCCGACTGCTCGTTTCTGAGTTATGCTGTTCACAGACACACACACAAACACACACACGGACATGTTTCCAAAAATCCTTTTTTTGGATTCGGGGGTCTCAAAACATGTATTTCCGGTGAAATCTCGGTATCAAATTTTTGGGTGGAATACAATACTTCCCCTACTTACTCTACGTAGTAGAGAAAGTAAACGTTTTCGAAAAAAGGTGTATTTGAACAGTATAACTCAAAAACAAAAACTCGGTTAAACATCAAACTTGGTATTTGGGTTCAGTACCTTCTAAAGATGTGACACAAGGGTTTTCAAGAAAATCCCCCCACGCCAAACTACCCCATATGGAATATTTGTTCGAAATTGTTTATTTTTTAAAAAATAACTCTTAACGATTTTGATTAAAATACCATATATTAATGATACTTACATGACAAATAAAATGTATATCTTGAATTCTCTGGGAATTGCCTTTGAAGTCCAACCATTAATAACGGATATCTCGGAAATGGATAAGCCACAGAAAAGTTATTTGAAATCAATTTAGTGTTTTAAATAGATCTACATTTCTTGTGTAGTACGTTTTCATCTATCCCTTAACGTTGATTTTTAATTTAATTTCTTGTTCCTTCAAACAGTATGGAATTTTAAGGCAGCGCATATCATTCAGTTCTTAAACATTTGACTACTGCTTTTCTCTTCGTATCCACAACGAGATTGTAAGGGTTTCTGCAAAGGTTTACTTGGACTAAAATGAAGTAGTTATAAAAATAAGCTTTAGTAAGAATATTTTGTACAACTACTAATAAGTGATAGGTTAGAAAAGTCATGTGAATGTAGCACATCAGATTTTTTGTCCTATTTTTCCTCGTACATCCTTTTACACTCCTTAGGAATATCATTTCTGCAGACTGGATTTTGCTCAGTTGTTTTTGAGTCGGTATCCAGGCTTCACTGCCATAAGGCAATATGGGTAAAGCCATTACTTTATAAAACTTATTTTAGTTTCCTTTCTAACTTTGTTGTTAAAGGTTCCTTGGATGGTTCCAAATACTGCTTGATACTAATTTTTGTTCAATGTCCTTGTCATTATAAAAGCTTATGTCAGGCCTAAATATTTCAAATTTTATACTTTTCTAAAATGTTGTTTTCCGGTACAGTCTTTGATATTGTGGCGTATTATTAATTGTATTATCATTGTTGTGCTGTAATGTTGGTACCAAACGTAGCATTGTTGTGTTTCTTTAGTAACATTTCGGCTTAACGGTGTTTCCTTTCAGTAAGGACCACGCCAAAGGGAAAGATCTTTTTGAAGTTGTCTGGTATGACGTCAACCCTGTCTGGATTCGGCTAGACACGGTTGATGGGGATAACATAGCATCACTCTAGTGGAAGTGTTCGTTGGAGCCAGACGTGTTGTGAATAAATTCCAGGTATGTAAAGGTAATGTAATTTTTCAGTATAGCACAAAACCCACGCCTTCCCCTTAATTCCACACCAAAGTCCCGGTCCTTCGCTGCCAGCGAGTTAACGCCACCCGCAATGTGAATTTTGGGACGATCTAAATTAATTCCTTTTCTGTAACCTTTTGGCCTTCACACCAACATGTAACAACATAATGGATTCTTATTTTCGTTTAGTACACACACACACACACACACACACACACACAAACACACACACACACAACGACTTTATCTAAAAATGATTTTCTTGGTTTCAGGGAGATTCAAGATGGATTTTCAGTGAAATCTGAAAATAAATTTTTCGGTGGAACACAGTACATCCTATACCTACTACAGGTAAGAAGTAGAAAGTAAAAGTGTTCAGGTTTAATACCTACTCGTTTTAGAGGTGAATACACCTGAAATTTTGCAAACCGGCGTCGCATGTCAGCCTTTCTGCGTACACCTGCCCTTCAAGGTCATTTCTTAATTGTACTAATTCTCTTAGGTTATAAACAACCTCCCCCCTCTGTACATCTGGAAATTACCTAGTAGCTGCATTTCGTATTTTCACTGCTTCTGCAATGTCTGCTATTTATTACCTGGTACACGTTAATAAACCCTAATATATATGCACTTACTTTTAAGTAGATTCACTATAGTTATCTTAATAGAAATAGATAATTGAATCGATCGCAGTATAAAACTGCAGGAAATTCGTTCAGTATAAAACAGCTGTACGGTGAGAGCCTGACAACAGAAACTGGACATATAAGGCGAGGCTAAAACAAAAACCTTTGCTCTCAATTAAAATGCAGTAAAATTGCAGCTCTTTCGTGTTTTAAGTGCAGTTCGGGTACCAGCTGCAATTTCCCTGCATACAGGTAGCAACGGTTGAAGTTTTGTGATTATCAGGACTGGAATATATAATTCAGGAATTAGAAAAAGAATTTGGTATTGTCAAAACAGCAGCAGCTGCACAACAGCTTGTTTCGCTCAGCTCTTATAGCATTTATCATTGCACTTGATTCCTGTAATTACAGTTCAGCAAATGCATGTCGACAGCTTTGGCTCACAATCTAAATCAGTAATATGAGCGACATTATAGGTAAAATTAATTCTGCAACTGCTATATTGCTTGGCTAATTAAAGGTTTATTCAATTGCACGGTATAGTGCCGTTATATTGCAACATTGTAAGTAAAATTAATTCTGTAACTGCTATATGTTTGGCTAATTAAAAGGTTTATTCAATTGCACGGAATAGTACCTTATATTGCAACATTGTAGGTAAAACTAATTTTTAACTGCTTTATATCTTGATTAATTAAACGTTTTATCCAATTGCATGGAATCGTGCTGATGTAATACGATACTGTAGGTAAAATTAATGTTGTAATTGCTATAGTAATTGGTTAGTTAAACGTTTTAACCAATTACATGGAATCGTTGTGTTATAATGCAACATTGTAGGTAAAATTAGTTTTGTAACGGCTATATTGCTTGATTAGCTGAAAGTTTTCTCCAATTGCATGGAATCGTACCGTTGTAATGCGACGTTGTAAGTAAAATTAATTTTGTAACTGCTATATTGCTTGGCTAGTTAAAGGTTTCATCCATTGCATAGAATCGTGCTGTTGTAATGCGATATTTTTATGCGATTGCATGGAATCTTACAAATGTAATGTTTCTCCTCTATATGATAGCAGAAGCTCATTTTATTTCTACACCAGCCTTTTGATGAACCATTGCATTATGGTCAGAAGTAGAATCCAACAAACCAACTCAAACAGGAAGAGGAAGAAATACTATATTAGTCGTAGAAAGACACTGCTTTCTAAGCGTTGTTCTCCATACTAAAACATTATGTTTCACGAATGAAACTTCTATAGTATAGCTCTTATTCAACAAGGGATCTTTTAATCAGATTTCAAGGTCAAACTATAATGATTTTATTTTCCTACAAAATAGAACTTCAGTAGTTACTGTCTTAATTTTTGGTTCCTGAAGTCGCGGTTTCAAATTTGGATGACAACACTTTAATTTTTCGTACACAGAGCACCAACGAAAATCTTTGGCGGATTTTCTGTCGTTTTCTGGGGTCTTTTGAGGCGTGTCCTTTACTTTATAAGGGGGAAAAGAGGGGAGGATGATGCCTTTGCTTTTTCTGCTGTTATTGAAACCAAAACATGTTTATTGTTTCAGAAACAGTCATGCCGTATACTAGCTACTCGTGGACGTATTGTGGGTATCTGGGAGGCTGGTCACACTGTTACAGCAATTGTAATGGCAGTGCATAAGTGCTTTTATAGTAAATTACTTCAGGAAAGTGGGGAAGACGGTCTACATACTCGTCAGAAAGTGGGCACTACCGTAAAACATCAGCAGATGTTATTCATTTACTAAATGCAAATTACTTTTTTTAATTGACTCATTATGTTTGGAAACTAGAGATAAATATGTATATGTGTATAGTTTACCGAATATGTCATACATATTATGGCAACAAAATTGGGTTACATTTTTGTCTATAATCCTGTTGTATTCCTGTGATAAGCAATATGTTAGTAGAGGTATAGTAAGCAATTATACTTTGAATCAGAGGGAAAACATGCTGCTTTATTTATTTATTATTTAGTTACGTTTGCTTCTATGCAGCAACAAGCATTGATATCACTGTGAGAATACAGTTCTGTTCATTTTTTGTTATAAAGTGTTGCCTTGCTATGTATTTAATGAATACCATTCAAGATTTAATTTGCAACCCCTGAAAACCTTCTCACACTACACATCCTACATTTCCCTAACCTGGGCGTTCATCAAGTTTTCCACTTAACTTTTAACCCTTTCAAAGGCATGTCCTGCACTAGCCGATAAGGTATGGACTACCAATCACGAAAAGAGGTCTGTATGACAAACTCAATACACATATTTCGTTTCTACGCCATTTTGTAAACTTTGTTGTAGTTAATGGTGTAACTATGCAGAAGGAGAGATGCACCCTTGCACCGTGACCTAAAGCAACTAATGAAATTGCAATGCCTTCGCAAGGAACGTTCAACGATAAATAATGTGGCATAGACGCGAGGGGAGTGAGATTTTCTTTGGTGCTTTTTGTACGCTGACTGTATCGGTTTGTGCACGCGCACGTCGATATATTATTCCTTTGTCTCCGCTTGTGGATGTTTGACCGTTAACACTCCAGTGAGTGTTGCATTGCTGCATAAACATTGCTGCACCCCTCACCCTTTGCACCAAAGAAGAACTGCGTGCGGTTATCCGTTTTTTGTCGTCTGAAGGTGTACCAGGAGACGAAATCCATTGAAGACTTTCGCACCATATGGGGACATCGTTTTACCTCTTAGGAATATGTACGAATGGATTGAAAAGTTCAAAAAAGGAGGAGGAAAGAGCAGAACGCCCATCCATATCCACTAGTGACGCCAACAATGAGCAAGTCCGATTCGTGATTTTAGAGAACCGAAAATTCACTGTCGATGAAGTGGCAAACCATATATTTTTTTTTGGTGAGCTTAAAAATGCCTTAAAGAGCCGTCGATTCACCACAGACCAAGAAGTGAAAGAAGCGGTGTGTACATGGCTTGCTGCTCAGACGAAAAGAAGTTTCTTTCAGAGGGCATCAGAAAGCTTGTGAATGATGGACGATGTGCACTGAGAAGCAAGGGAACTGCGTTGAAAAATGATGTAATTGTAAGTTTCTATTGTTATAATAAACTTAAAGGATTATGTGGGGATGCTTATTGAGTTACCCTCGTAAGCGTGTATTACTTTGTAACCACCGTTTAAAAGAGCATTCTGTTTGTATTTTCTTCCGTTGGTGGCTTTAGTCCGTGTGTGGTCATGTGTACTTATTTCGCTGTATCGTAATTATCGTGTTTGGGTACATAAGCTTATGACTTGATTGACTTTAATTGAAGACAAAACTGCAGTAAATTTTGGTTTGCTTACAGATCAAGAGAAAACTTAATTGCTCTATCAGCAGAAGAAAATAAGAAGATCGGGGACTTGATACAAATTATGCAGCCGGTGTACGTATTAGCGCTGCAGAACGTAAGCATCTGAACCATTTGGTTCTGAAATTAGGCTTCACATAATACTGTCGCAGGCGCTACATTCAACACAGTTCCACATTTTGCGTCTATAGCAACCTACTTTCATGAAAAATAAATTTAGCAAATAACATGCTATGGATTTCATAAACAAAGCCTCAAAGAATGAATTAAGGAGTTTGACAATGTTGCTTAAAAATATCGCAGGTCTAAGAGACCATAGCGGTTTTATAATTACAGGATAATAAAAGAAGCAAGAAAAGAATCACTACAAGGAAACATTATTACTATAAAATAGTAAGCTAAACATAATCAGGTATAGCAGCTTAAATAAGAACAAAATACAAATCATTGGAAAATATTATTACGATGCATTGTTGTGCCCTATTATATAGGTGATTGAATGGAGAGGGACACCTCGCGCTGAACAGATCTATTGCGACAACCATCCCTCAGGAGGTTACGGGCCGCAGGCAGACAGGTCACAGAGACGCGCGGAAGTCCCTAACATTTCCAAGCTTGCAGATCTCCACTGCTGGAGCCACCGAGGAAGGGCGATGAGCAATCCACCAACTAAGCAGCCCTATGGTGTTCACGGAGAGTATTCTTTCCACTGAGCATGCATTCGCTCCATCTGTCCAGCACTGCGATACGGTACGAAATAGAAGCATACCTGAAAGATGAGAAGGAAGCTGAACGAAAAGGAAATTATGGAAAGGAAATCATGGTGGAAAAGAAACCACCCCAGCATTCGCCTGCCGACCTCGAGGAAACCACAAAAAACTCGTGGGTTAGAGTGAGCAGTCGCCGAGGATCAAACCCGGGACCTCGCGAATACAATTTGCACACCTCACCTTGGTGCTACCTCGCTCGGTTGTGCCCTATTATATTAGCTAAAGTTTGTTCAAGAAATATAAGTAAATACAACACAATATCTGAGTAATGTTATAAAATAGCATAAAAATGAATCGCCAAAACCATAAGTATACGTTTAGCTCTTGTTTACACCCCTCCCCTAAATCAGCTTTCTCAGACTTCGACCGTCTCTCCTTAAGCAGAAATTGAACTAACCCGTTTTCGCTTCTTCTCTCTCTGCATTAGCGCCTAACATGACCTTAACCCTCCTTTTGAGGTGCTAAAGGACGTGCTAACTATTATCTCTCTATTTCTTTGTATCCTTACAGCGTGCCAGGATATGCACCCAGCATTCTCCCTCCTTGAAAATCGAGTAGATTCCCGTACCATTCCAATCAGTAATATTTATTATCCGCCATGTAGCAAGTCTAAGCCATGCGAGAGTGCAGAGTGCAATAATTGTAGTCTTGTCGATATGCCAAAAGTGGTTCTCCACACACTCCTTCTATTTCCCTGATCCGCCACTCAAATGTAGTCCATTCTTATGGATCCAAAGCGTTCTTCAGTTTTGATGCAAAATTCTCTCACATTCTTCTTACCATGTTCATGATATTAGGTCGCTCTAATTATAGATGGCCATTAACAATAATTAACATCCAATATTTAACTGTTCTGGTGTTGCTCTCTGTCGTCTCATTCTGACCTCCCGTTCGCGATTATGCCAAACGTGGCCGGTCATTCTGACCAACGGCTCTGGTGTGTTCTTCCCTGGTCGCTAGGCAAATGCTGCAAATTTTCGCACCCCTTATTCTCTCTCATTTCAGGGTTACAAAAATGGATGTGGTGGATGCGATCTGAAGGAAACTTTTCTATTTTTATGTCTGGCTTTGAATACACTGCCCAACCTTGTCCTTAGGAATAAAGCAGCCGGCTACGGGATGCTGCATCTAGAAACGTGACCGCGGTAGTAAGCGGGTATGGTGGTGAATGTGTGCTTGAGGGAACGCTTGTTAGAACCTCCTTTACGAGAAAAGGAGAGGCATTGAGATTGGACCGCCACGGCTGGACAAGGCCTTAAGACAAGGACTCTTGATCGGGAAGTCCCTCCAGGACCGTCTTCTCTAACTGAGGAGTATTTCAGTTTTCTCTTAGTCTTCATAACTGGGAAATACCGGGTAGTTGCCTTAACCTTTGGCCTGAGACGCTTGCTTCCCAAATTTTCTTTCCTAATCATCATTTCATGTATCATCAGCATCCACTGCCTCTGGTAGCGTATGCAGTAAGAACGGGCGTTAAATACTACCAATAATTCAGATGGGGGCTGTGGATGCCATATTAGAAATGTTAGGGCCCCGCCTAAGTTGTGACTGGCACTGCCAGACCTAAGCGCCCTGTGTACTACTTCATCCCATTCCTCCCTGCCGACGTCACAAGATGTAGATCTCAATACAAATTAATGACTCATAGTCAATAGACTGCAGTACTGAAGTCTTCCTCCATCTTCAACCTATACTGTGCCTACATCCAGAAAAAACAACTTATAAATATTTCATGAGAATTTCTAAGTAATTCAACAGCTATGTTGTAGTAATAAACAACTTTTTTGTTGCAATCAGTTGAACATTTGGTGTTTTTGAATTTCGTTGGAGCAGATGTAACCGCACAATAATCCACAATAGGAAATTTTTGTTTACTATCCAAAGGTGAGTAAATATTTGACATTTATGTGAAATTATAACACCGGATTAAGTCAGGGAGTCAAAATATTAAGTGAGAGCTTAAAAAACTCCTATCGGTGAAAAAAGTGTAGGTTTATCTCAATAAAATAACGCCTAAAGCAGAATTATTGCACAAAATCAAAACATAAACCACGATATTAACATCTTAATGAATTTGCCCACCTCTGAGTGAAATGAGTCGCTTATATTTACAAGAGTTTTTAGTTAGTTTCATATATCAATGGGATTAAAAAAACAAATAGTGCATCTCCATTTTGGCAAGTAATGGGCTTGTCGAAATTTAAACGCCACCTTGTATTTTGTGAAGCACCCTATGCATTCGGCTCCTTCACAACATAAGGTCTATATTACGTGCTGTTGGTATATAAATCCTAAAACCCTCGTGTGTACAAGAACCCCCCTATCGCCTAGCCACTCCCTAAATGAGACGGAAATTCCTAACAGAACGTAGGCTTGTAGGTTCTTTTAATAACTTCTTTTTATAATTACTTAGAAGGATGTTCCCTAACGTAATCTGGCAGTGATTGCTACTCCATTTTAACCATAATTGGCTTGAAAAATAAAGTCATTATCTTTATAGGGAAATTCTAAAAGCAGGTAAAAGAGCCCTCGCAGAATTGACAAGACCTGAATTGTTTAATTACGTGCAAAGGATTCCCACAACCTCATTCTCTCAAAATTGTGCTTAATAAAGCAATGCTATTTGTACTAATAACTATGGAACGCTTCTAAGTTAAAGATTATACGGAGCTACGATTTAATTGCAAGGGAACATATGTTTATGATGTTATCTGATAGCATTTTATATGTGGAGGGTCTATAACGAGCGGAGTAACTCGGGTGGCATCGGAATATCGTCACGTCCGTATAATGCTATGCTTGTTTTTCCTCTTAATAATGACCTTTATTAAGTATAATGCTAATCTGCTGTTGTTTGCACAGGATACTGTGGTTTCGTTGGCAAAATGTTCCTAGTTCCCATACATTAACGCTCTTTCGTGGAAGCGGTTCCTGTTTCATTTCTTGGAACCTGTAGAATCTTAAATCTTTCTAAAATGATATAACCTCGTTTTGACGTGGAACAGAAAATTATGCTTCTGTTCCCAAAAGCAGAATAGGATCTCGCCCTTCTTTGGAACATAATTCAATAATTGTTGGATGAACGAACTGCTCAACTGTAATAGTTGGAGAAACACAAAACTAAATGCTCTTATATCAATATTGATCTATATTTCAACGACTTTAATCCGAAATTCGAGGCTCTACGCTGTGAAATTTATATACAGAGCCTTCACTTGGACGCGTGGCCGGCTTAACTGCAATTTTCTTGCTACCGGGAAGCAGGCTGTTTGCAGGGACAGTAAGATATTTGTAGCCCCTTAAATTCAAGTGAATAGATCTCTCATGCAAATCATGACTACAATAACCATGTGTCTTCGTCATGGAAGAAATGATATCCTTGGGCCGCTACACATCCATCACATCTTTTAAGAAAAGTTGCATTAACACTCATTAATTTTTCATGGCCATCTAAATGAAACCATGCCTCGTTAAAAAAAAAACGCCCAACTGCACAAACTAACTCTACTTATATTATCGCGTGGTTGCAGTTCCTGAATTAAATTAGCATATGGGGTTATAATTTTAAAAGTTTGGTGGTATTCTAAGGTTTGCTAAATTTGTGATTCCTGTGCAAGCTTTCTCAGGAATTTCTTTGGACTTCGTTCTAATTTTTCTCCGATGTTTTCCAGTCTATAAGAACACGGTGATTTATTTTATATTCTTATCAAGAATAGATCCCTTTTACCTAAATCAATTCACAAGCTTACGAACCGTTTTTCTCAGACCCACGAACATCAGGGAATCTGTCTAAATTATTGTCTCACTTCTCTAGAAGAGTTTGTCAAATAAGAATCACCCGTTAAATTATAGAGATCTTTGTCATCATAAACTCACTAACGTACATAACACTGAAACATTTACCTCACAACGTATCAAGCTCAGTAAAGAGACTTCGCGTCATCTGATTAGCCGGCGCACGGAGCGGATGGAAAATGGAGAGGGAACGGAACAGATTGGAAATACTCAGTGTAGAGCAAGTAATTCCTGTAACACACCACGCGTCCAAACGAAGGCTCTTTATAATAATATAAGTAGAATATTTTCAACCAGTGCAATAAATGTTTAACATTTTGAGCTTATTTGATTCTCTTAAATAACATAAGATTCTAGTTGTCTAATCAGCGTTGCACGGAAGTATTGAAGTATGGTTGAAAATGATGATAGAGATTTTTATGAAATTCGTGAGTAGGTTACGAATTGTTAGCCGTACCCTAAACACAAAGTTTGGTCCAGATTAGTCAAATGTTGCGAATGTGCATATAAGGGGTTAAAAATATGAGTAAGAATATCTTTTGAAGTTGTAAGGTAGCCTATAATTTTCATCAAGTCTTCAAGTGCCTAACTTTATGTCCTGTTTGGTCAAACTAAGGTTTAAAGTAAAGGGTAAGGGCAGCTTTTAAAATGCAGAGGTACTATATGAATGAAAACAAAGATTGGGTATTTTTGGGGGGTTATTAGCTACCCTATAATTTTTGTCAGATCCAATAATATAGTTGTACAATATTTTGATCTGATGAGTTACATAGTGCAGACTTCTACACAAGGAGTGGAATATATTGTAAATATTGTTTTGAGAGTTGTAAGGTGGCCTAAACTTTCTTGAGGGACCTATTGCATCAGTGCACAAAGGTTTGTCTAGATAGAGCAAAGTGTTGATTTGTATGTCAGGGATTGGAAATGGGGGTAGCGGAAGCTTTTGAAAGTATTGGATTAGATTATAATTTTTTTCCAGATTCTATAACCCAATTAAAAATAGCATCATAAACACCCCATGGCAGCAACGTTCAGGAAATTAGAGGAAAATTAAATTAAATTGAGTTTTGTTAATGGAAGATCTTTAACTGCTATGGTCCTTCCATCCCATCCTATTTTGCTCAGAGGCCTCTTTATAAGGCTTGAGGTTGAGGCAGTATTATTAACATTTAAATTATTTCAGTCTAATTATATAATATATAAATTCAATAACAGCCCTCCTTAAAGCAATATGTGTATAATATAATATATAAAATGTATGTAACAGTCATTGTATTAATGTTTATATTATGGTATACATGTATAATAATGTTATGTGAATGTATTACGAAATTTAATAATGTAGAAGCTGTGAGAATATAGATCAAAAGTTGCTAACAATGAGGTAACGATGAGGTAACCTTCAGGCAATAATGAATTGGAAAGTTTAATAATGCTACTAGTAATTCTTGGAGCAACCATAATGTAATTTTTGAGACAGTTTATAAATAGCCAATCAACAACCAGAAAAAGCTTAAGTTAAATGAAGGTATTCTATTGGAGTAGGATTAGCCAATCAGAAACTGAAATAGAGCAAATTGTATAAATTCAGAAGTCAGTTGCTAGTAGACAGCGTTACTAACCGGACGCTACGCCAGACGCGTACATATCCAGTGTGAGACAAAAATTCAGTACGGCGAGAATATTATAAAGTTTACGTGTTTAAAAGTGCAATTAATAAATAATCTCACAGCTCTCTACATAAGTGAAGTGTTATTTAATCGTGTAAAGGATTAATAAATGGAGTGAAGTAAAATTTATAATTTGTGTAAGCCTATATTCTTTAGCTGTATCACACCCTGCTAAGAGAAACGTTTCTACAAAATTAATACTGACGCAGCCGAGGCAAACGTAAATATATATAATATTTAAAGAAACATTAAAATACAAAGTTGAAAGTAAAGTTGGGCGAAGGCCTCCGAAAAGTAAAGCTGGGGCGAAGGCCACCGGAAAGTGAACATTGAGGTGAAGACCACCGAAAACTTTGTACCATACGTGGGGCAGTTACTTCATCAAGTTTGGTTCCCCAACAGTTGAACTACAATACAACTCCTAAAAAACCTACTTCAAGGTTCCTTTACGTGCCGTAAATCTACGACACGGGACCACCGGCTTTACTTCCCTTCCGAAGGAAGCCATGCTAAAGATGGCAAATTCATTGCCATCCGCCGGATTTGAACTCGCGGCCTCGGAAACTAGAGGCCAGTATGTAACCACTACACCACGGAGGACGTCAAATGCAAATGCAAATAATATAAATATAATATGCACTCCTCCAGTAAGTCAACCTTAAAGGTTTCAAAGCTTCCCTTTGGATAAATCTGCCACGTCTGCAATATAGTGCCAAAAATATCCTCTTGAATGAGGGACGAAATGGATTTTTGGTAAAATGAGCATGAAACCCTCAGTTTAAAATGTTTGTAATGCTTTTCAGTGATGAAATAATTACGAAAACCAATTTAGTTGTTTTCGAGATTACATACAAGCACACACATTTTCTTTCTGTATAAAATTAGTATACATATCTCTTGCGGCACTGAATATAGTAGCTCTCAAGTGGATATCTGGTCATAAATGTATCACAGGAAATCTGAAGACAGGCCAATGGGCGGAAACAAATTCCTTCATGCATTTCATGGACCAGATCTTAGCTGTGGTGTTTCTAAGGTTGACTGTTCGGCTAGGGAAATACGTGACAGATGGTTGAAGTTCCTTGAAAAAATTGTATTGCACTCATGTGATTTTCATTACTCACTCTTCTACAGACTATTCTTACAAACGCTTATTCTTCTATCTACTTCATTTTAATCGTGATAAACATTTGTAGAAATTCATTTATTGCATATTTTCTTATAGTTACAAGGGGATTAGGGAGAATTCTGTAGGTTTAAGCAATAGTCCTTTTAAGAGCGGGTCGCTATGTGACAGCTTTGAAACTCGCTTCTCTTTGCATAAGCAAGAGGAGAGAGAGAGCGAGAGAGAGAGAGAGAGGGAGAGCGAGAGAGAATTGAATAACGACTTCTCATCTGAGAAAATGTAAGTATTTGAACGTTTAAATCAATAACAAGAAATATCTCAGAAATGGTTAACTCGCCCCCCCCAAAAAAGACAAATGGTGTGGTTTAATGAGATCTAGATACTTTGTGTCGTAAGATTTTGTCTATCTCTTACGATTTACCAGTTACGCAAAAGCCATTCATAATGAAGGACTTTAGAGCTATTCCCAGAAAATTCTAGATAGCTATACATTTCATTCGATACTAAAATATCTTAAGCGTATGATATTTTAATCAAAATCATTAGAGCGATTTGCGGCTCTATAATTTTTAATAATGAGTGGCGTTTGTGCGGTGTTTTTTTAGCGAAAGGAGATTCTTATCTACAGGATGTGGTAGCAGGAGAACAATATTTTCCACGAAGTTTTGAATTCAACTAAATTTTATTAGACACTTCGTAGCAAATATATACAGGGTGGACCATTTAAGTTGAGTTGAGACTGTACAATATCTCCAAAACCCGGCGTTGGAGAAAGAAATTTCTTGAATAAAAGTTGTTTGATATTATGGGGGAAAGTAAATGCCATTAGTCGTGTTTTAGTTGGAGGACATTGTGATAGTCATTTTAGGGTCAATTTAATTTGAACCTAATTGTAGGTTCCCAATTAAAAATTGCATTGACCCTAAAATGACTATCATAACGTCCTCCAAACAAAACACGAGTAGTGTCGTTTACTTTCCCTCATAATATTAAGCAACATTTATTAGGCACTTCTTGTTATAACGCTTAGTTTTGGAGATATTGTACAGTCTGAAATTAAATGGTCTACCTTGTGTATATATTCGCATTGTTTATTAGTATACTATTGCGTTACCATACTATTCTACGCCGCGATTTCTCCTTTCTATGCGTCAGCGATTTTTTTTACGTATAAGCACCGCTATCTCCGGAAGAGTAGTGAAGAAAAGTTTCTTGTATCTATGGATGTATAATTTGTTGCGTTGCCACCATTCCCATTGTTCCGCTTTGTTTAATATTGCTTCTCCGGTGACGTATTTAAAAAAATCTGATGTGTTACACTCACATGACTTTCTCTACTCTTGTAAAACTATTTTTACCAACGCTTATTCTCCATATCCTTATGTTAATCGAGATATTAATCTTATTGCTAATTTTCTGTGTGTGCTAAATTTAAGCGATAGTCAAATCTTTTAAGAGCTGGTTGCTATGTGGCACATTCCATTCTCTTTGTATGTCCAGGACATAAAAAAATGAATGACGAATTCCCATTTGAGAAAAAGTATTGGAAAATTTAAAGGAATAACAGTCAATATCTCGAAAATGATTCACTCAACAAAAAAGCTATATGACATAAATTGTGTATTTTAACGGAATCTACATTTTTTGCGTAGTAAAATTTTGTCTATCTCTTATAGTTTACCAGTTATGCAAAAGTCGTTCACAATGAAGAATACTTTTGGAGACATTCCCAGAAAATTCGAGATATACATTTCATTTGTCATGAAAATATCTTAAACATATGATATTTTAATCAAAATCGTTAGAGCCATTTTTGAGAAAAATAAAATTTTCGAAAAATGTTCCATATAAAGTGTAATCTGGGGTGGGGGGATTTTCTTGAAAACCTTCGTGTCGCATCTCAAGAAGTTACTGAACCTAAATACCAAGTTTGGTGTTTATCCGAATGTTCGTTTCTGAGTTATGCTGTTCACAGACACACACACTCGGACATGTTTCTAAAAATGCGTTTTTTGCATTCAAGAAGGGGTCTCAAAACATATATTTCCGGTGAAATCGCAGTATCGAGTTTTTGGGTGGAATGCAATAGTTCCCCTACTTACTATACGTAGTAGAGAAAGTAAAAAAAAAGAAAACTCGAGTCATTTAAATATTGGTTATTCATTAATGATGACCAATTTCACTGAATCTAAAACAATGTACATTTAATCGAAATTAAGCTTTCGCTATACCGTGTTAACACAATAGGTAGCTATTACATAAAAGCTATAATTAACAATAAAATAATTAACATTAATCATGTTAATAAATTAATAACATTAACAAACAAATATACTAATGATCACTTTGAAATTAAATACCCCTACAATCTGACTTACATTTTAGAGAAAATAAAAAAATAACGAAAATATTTCCATGTAAAGGGAAGTTTGGGTTGTTTTCATTTAACCTTCATTTTAAATAGAATATCTCGAAATGGTTAACACTACAAAATAAATTTGACATGAACTGTTAGCTTTAACGAGATCTAGATTTTTTGTGCAATAAGAGTTCGCCTCTCTTACGGTACACCAGTTAAACTGAGGCAGTATTTATAACACTGAAATGACTTCAGTCTAATTATATAATATATAAATTCAATAACAGCAACCGGAGAAACCGGAGAACCCGCCCAGACGCCGCTTCGTCCACCACAAATCCCACATGCAGGTCCCTGGGATTGATCGGTGGGAGGCGAGCGGTCTAACCACTCGGCCACGGCGCCGCCATGTGTATGTAACAAGATATAAAAATTGTATATTAGTCATTTTATATGTTTATATTATTGTATAAATGTAATAATGTTATCTGAATGTATTACGTGATTTAATAATGTAGGAGCTGTGAGAAGTAGGTCAAAAGTTGCTAACAATGAGGTAATAATGAGGTAACCTTGAGGCAATCATGAATTTAAAAGTTTAATAATGCTACTTGTGATTCTTGAAAGCAATAATGTAATTTTTGTGACAGTTTATAAACTAGCCAATCAACAACCAGAAAAAGCTTTAGTTAAATGAAGGTATTCTATTGGACTAGGATTAGCCAATCAGAAACTAAAATGGAGCAAAATTTTCAAATTCAGAAGTCAGTTGCTTGTAGACAATGTTCCTAACCGGAAGCGAGATGCGTCCTCGAGAAATTTAATACGTATTCGTGTGAAACATTAATAGTTTACATGTTAAAAAGTGCAAGTAATTAATAAAAAAAATCTCACAGCTCTCTATATCAGTGAAGTGTTATTTAAATCGTGTCAAGCATAAATAAAAGGAGTGAAGAAAAACTTAAAATCTGTGTAAGTCTACATTCTTCAGTCTCACCAGTTCCTGCTAAGACATTCATGTCTGTAAAAAATGTAAATACTGGCGGAGCCGAGGCAAACATAAATATGTAATACTCAAAGAAACAGTCAAATTACTAAGTTAATATTTTTAAACATTTGGGGCAAAGGCCACCGGAAAGTACATTTTTGGGCGAAAGCTACCGGGAACTTTTTACCATACGTGCGGTTGCAACTACTTCAAGTTCGGCTCCCCAACAGTCGAAATGCAATACAACACCACCATAACATATCTTTACTTCAAATTGGGTCCCAAAGCGTGGGGCAAATAACAATACAAAATAACCTTCTTCAAAACAAAAGCCGTTTAGAATGAAAAGGATTTCAAAGACTATTCCCAGAAAATTCAAGATATAATTTTCTTTCCCATGTAAAGTTGTAGGTTAATGAAAATGGTTAGCCATTTTTTAGAAAATAAAAAAATAATAAGAACGTTTCCATATAATGGGTAGTTTGGGTTGAGGCATTTTCTTGAAAATCTTCGTGTCGCTTGCTTTGAAAATGCTGAATTTAAATACCAACTTTGCTGTCCGCACATATGGACTTATTTCTAAAACTGTGTTTTTTATGAAGAGGATCTTAAAACATATTTCCACTGAAATCTCTATATGAATTTTTGAATGGAATAGAATACCATTAAGTAATAAGTAACCGAAAAAGTAAAAATTGAAATATCTTGTTATTATTAATTTCCTTAAATGTTACGCAGAATTTAATAAGGATTACTTTCTGACAAGTTTTATTGTTGAATGAATATTCAAGACAATGCATCGGTAAAATTTGGTAAAAAAGCAAACATTTCAATTTGTTTTTACTTTCTCTACTGCGTATAGTAAGTAGGAGAAGTATTGTATTCCACCCAAAAATTCGATAACGAGATTTCACCGGAAATATATGTTTTGAGATCCCCTGAATAAAAAGAAAGCATTTATGTAAACATGTCAATGTGCGTGTCTGTGTGTGTGTCTGTCAGTCTGTGAACAGCATAACTCAGAAACGAACAGTCGGATAAACACCAAACTTGGTATTTAGGTTCAGTATCTTCCAGAGATGTAACACGAAGGTTTTCAAGAAAATCCCTCACCCCAGATTACCCTTTACATGGAACATTTTTCGAAAATTTTTATTTTCTCAAAAATGGCTAATGATTTTGATTAAAATATCATATGTTTAAGATATTTTCATGACAAATAAAATTTATATCTTGAATTTTCTGGGAATGTCTCCAAATGTATTTTTCATTGTGAACGACTTTTGCATAACTGGTAAACCATAAGAGATAGACAAAATTTTACCACACAAAAAACGTAGAACGCATTAAAATACACAATTTATGTCATATACTTTTTTGTTGAGTGAACCATTTTCGAGATTTTGCTTGTCATTCCCTTAAATTTTTCAATACTTATTTTCTCAAATGGGAATTCGTTATTCATTTTTTTTGTCTTGGATATGCAAGGAGTATTAATCTGTGGCAAAGAGAATAGTGCTGCACCTAGTAACCAGATTTTAAACGATATGTCCATATGTATTTCTATATTGCCCCTGAAAATATAAAACAAGCGGTACATAATAGGCCTTAAGCGATAGTCAAATATTTTTAGAACTGGTCGCTATGTGTAAAATGCAATTCTCTTTGCATGTCAAAAGATCGTTTCTGCAAATGTTTATCTCGATTAATATGAAATAGATGGAGAATAAGAGTTTGTAAAATAGTTTGTACAAGAGTAGAGAGAGTCATGTGAGTGTAGCACATCAGAATGTTTGTTTTATACTGTTATACTTAAAATTTTTACCTTCATATACTTAGGTTTTTAATATCAATAATTTTTAAGGCGCAAACGCTATTTAATTGGTCCTACAGCATTTATGTAAAGTACTGCATTAACTTAAACTCAGTTTTTCTCATTTCCTTTCCTTCAGCATTTTTCACTGTTCAAAATGCTCCTCGGACCACAGTTTATAACTTATGAGCGTGAAATTTTAAACATTTTGTTAAATATTTCACTTGATATTAATTTTTATTGCTCACGTTGAATAAGTTGAAAAATTCAATAACATGTATATAAAAACTTTCTTCTCTTAAACTAATTAAAGTTAGGAAATGCCTGCACAACAAAACGTTTATGTTTGTATACTAAGCTAAAATTGAAATGTTAGGAGCGATACGGTAAACTGTAGGGTCCAAACCTCATTTCATATTACCATATCCAAAACAGACTGATTATGAATCAAAAAAAATAACATCTTATCAGCTGTTTTGCCTTAGCTACTTATAATTTTGTGTACACTATATGTTTTATGTTCTGGTATATAATAAAATAACAAAGTAGTCAAAAGAAAGCCGTAGATATGTTTTATTTTCGCAGATGCATTGCCTTAAGATGTAATACAATAATAGTAATAATACAATATGCTATTGTTAGTGTAGGTGAAGCGGTTACCACGAGAACGTATAGTTCCGAAAGCTTAATAGGCATTAGGAACACAAGAATCTATGCTGTCACTGTAAGGTATACATTAAACCTTTTACTGATGGAATTAATTGTTCCTCCACGCAAACTGTGTGTTGGACAAGGTTGTAAAGGTAGAATCAGGCGACTGAAAAATGTGGCATTGACCTAATACTGGTCGAAACTATGAAGCCCGGGCCTTAAAGCACTTACAACTTTGTAAGTCGCCATTGGTGTATGCCATCTCAATATAATATGAGATCTCCTTGTGGTTTACCGGAAAAAATACGAATCAGTTGGGGAATTTAATGTCGTACGGGCATGTTAGCATGGTAGCTCAGTGATTAGACCAACCGGGCGGAAACCAGGAGATCCTAGGTTCAATTCCCGGCTTTGGCATTGAATTTTTCAGTTGCCTGATTCTACCTTTCCAACCTTTTATTAATGTTTCAGTTTTTATTACGAACCCAGAAGAAGCAGTTTTATTTCTAATTTTCAAAACATCATATTGCACCGAAGTTGCACAACGAGGGGCGCGCGAGAGAGAGAGAGAAGTAATAGGGAATGCGGGTGAAAGAGGAATAGGGGAGAAAGCAAGTGAGAGAGAGGGAGAGATTAAATGCAATAACGCGAGCAGTGTCCACCTCCGCGCTGAGAGGCTGGCATATCTATCTCACATTCAAGACGTCCCAAGTTTGAATCCTAGCTGGGGTACGTTACCTGGAAAACGTTGATCCTGGTGTTTTCCCTTATTCTTATAATGTAACTCTTTTTTAAGTTCTATGGACCCCGGACTTATTTGAGTAACTTTAAGCATTTGATTCTTCATTGTCCGATTTGGCCTATCGGATTAAATCACACTCAGTCCAAAACCAAGAGAGAAAAGAAAAGAAAGGAGAGAAGTGCGAGAGCAGAGCTGTGGATGCTGCTAGTATAGCAATAAGGCAATAAGTTAGTTACTTCTACAGTGTTTTACAGCAGATGAGAAAAACTACATTAGTTCTGAAAATGCACTTAGATAAATACGTTCAAGGTAAAGCTCGAGAGTGGATAAATGCATTACACATAAATAGAAAGAGACAGACAGAGAGAGACACAGAGAACCCTATTATCAGTAAACGGGGTTGTTCTAGCCGGGCTGTGGGTTCTGCAATTCTTCGATCCACCTGCGAGGTATTTGATGCAAACTAGAGTGTGTTAGAACAGTCAACATATAACGTCGAAGGATTAATTATTCTTAGTGCAGTAAAGTTGTAAGCTTGTTCTTGCCAAATATGTAACATAATATATCATTCCATGTTATACAAAGGCATCTTGAAGTTATTTACAGCTATGCTTTGAATTTCTCTGCTTGTTCAAATTAGCTCGTTGGTATTCTCCATAAAAAAGCAAAATTTAATGACAGATGTTCTAAGAACACGTGTTGATGACCTACAAGCACGTGCTTATTATTTATTCACTTCCAACAGAGTTTGGGGATGGGTCCAATTATTAAAAGCTAAACTCTTTTAGGAAACGACTGGTAGATGGAAATAAAGAACGCTTATCTCAATCATTTTGTAAGGGTTAGTGGACCTTGTCTTTTCGATCGCAACCCCATCGACATCGTTATGTCCATAACTTCTACATCCTTATGTCCTTTAAGAGCTGTTTCACATGAAAATCCACCCTAAAGCCAAAGGAACGCATTAAAACCCTCCCATCTCCAATGGAGATTTTACAAGCGGCGAGTTCGATAAAAAAAATTGATAGATCGAAGCGAGTGCTAGACTTACGACCGCTGTGTTTAAAAATATAGCATTAAGACGCGGTACGGTCACGGTACGGTACGCGGGCTTACCGTGAAACTTACAGTGAAATGTTGCGCTCATGTTGTTAGATACTGATAAACTACATTCAACTATTGGTTTAAGTAGAGTTAAAGATACGCATCTGCATATCAAATATCCACAATTTCAGGTCGATGCATTTGAAATTTGAATGCGACAATCAGGAGTTTCATAGGTAATCTTTATGCTGAATTTCATGAATACTTTTAAATTAGTTCAAGAGATATTACTTTATTATTGCTTTTTTATATATATTGAAAAACTGCTTCAAACGATGAAATTTTTTAAAAAAAATGTATTGTATAATTAAACTGTTTAGAGATGATTTTTTAATGTTCATTCTATTTCAGGAGAAAATAAATGTAAGGTATAAAAATAAATTTTTGTTTAAAAGTTTACACAATATTAAGCTTATTATTTAATAATGTCACAACTAGGCACGTTAACAAAAATGCATCTCATCAAATTTATATCCTGATTTTAACAGGGAGATATACAACATTTCAGGAGTTTATTCAGAAAAGTACATCCTGGATAGAAAAATTTTAAAATCAGTATTTACCGACAAACGAAAACCAGAGAAAGGCGAGTTAAAAGATTATAACCTAAATAACACTATTTCTGACTTTATGCTGTTTTAAAAATCATTTAGTTCATCATCATCATTTCTGCTACTCTGCAACTAAATTAGAATTTAAAGATTCCTGGGGCCCTCTTGGATGGTACGTTTACTTTTCAGTTTCTCTACCACGTTCATAGAAGGTACAGGTGGTTTTGCATTGCACCCAAAAATCCGATATTGAGATTTCACCGGAAATACAAGTGTTTTGGACCATAGAATCCAAAGGAAGCATTTCTAGAAAAATCTGATGTGTTACACTCACATGACTTTCTTTACTCTTGTACAAACTATTTATACAAACGCTTATTCTCCATATACTTCATGTTAATCGAGATAAACATTTGCAGACTCTATCTTATTGGTAATTTTCTTGTAGATGTAAGGGGAATATATATTTACAAGGACAATATAGAAATACAGTAGCCTTTAAGCACATACATATCTCTTAATAGCTGGTTGCTAGGTGTAGCACCATTCCCTTTGCCACAGATTAATACTCTTTGCATATCCAAGCAAAAAAATGAATAACGAATTCCCATTTGAGAAAATAAGTATTGAAAAATTTAAGGGAATAACAAGTAATATCTCGAAAATGGTTCACTCAACAAAAAAATGTGTATGACATAAATTGTGTATTTTAACGCGATCTACTTTTTTGTGTAGTAAACTTTTGTCTATCTCTTATGGTTTACCAGTTATGCAAAAGTCGTTCACAATGAAGAATACTTTTGGAGACATTCCCAGGAAATTCAAGATATACATTTTATTTGTCATAAAAATATCTTAAATATATGATATTTTAATCAAAATCGTTAGCCATTTTTGAGAAAATTAAAATTTTCGAAAAATCTTCCATGTAAAGGGTAATCTGGGGTGGAGAATTTTCTTGAAAACCTTCGTGTCGCATCCTTGGAAGATACTGAACCTAAATACCAAGTTTGGTGTTTATCCGACTGTTCGTTTCTGAGTTATGCTGTTCACAGACAAACACACACACATACAGACAGACACACAAACACACACACGGACATGTTTCCAAAAATGCTTTTTTTTTTATTCAGGGGTCTCAAAACATGTATTTCCGGTGAAATCTCGATATCGAATTTTTGGGTGGAATACAATACTTCCCCTACTTACTGTACGCAGTAGAGAAAGTAAAAAGGCCCGTGCGCGCGCGCGCGCGTGTGTGTCTGTCTTGTGTGCGTGACTGTGAACAGCATAACTCAAAAACGAAAAGTCCAATAAATACCAAACTAGGTTCACTATCTTTATATGCGACACGAAGGTTTTTAATAAAAAAAAACCACTTCAAACTACGCTTTTTTGGACTTTCTAAAAAATTGCTAACGATTGTGGTTAAAATACAATGTAGTAAAGACATTTACATCAAAAATGTATATCTTGAATTTTCTGTGAATAGTCGTTGAAGTCCTATTCATTCGGAATGAATTTCGTATAATCTTGTATTACTGGTAAACTTTAAGCAATAGACGAAAATATACTGCACAAAAATGAAGATCTCTTTAAAGCAGACCGTTTGTTTTAAATAAATTCTTTGTGACATAAAGATTTCTGAGATATCCGTTATTAATGGTTCTAATGGTTAATTACTTGTCATTCTCTTAAAGTTCTGTCAACATTCAGTTGTTTCTCGCGTATGGAATTCTGAGGCCAGCATATCATGTAAACATATGACTGCGGCTGTTCTCTTTATGTCTATAATGTAGGAAGACAGAAAAATAAGCTTTAGTAAGAATAGTTTGTATACCTACTAGTAAAGATAGAAGGTGGACGAAGTCATGTGAATGTATCACACCAGAGTTTTAAAAAAATGTCCGCTTGCGCGTTTATCTGTGTGTGAACATAACTTAAAAACGAAAAGTGTGATAAATACCAAACTTGGTAATATGATCAGTACCTACCACAGATGCAACACTAAGGTTTTCAAGAAATTCTCCCACCACAACTACCTTACATAGGGTACATTTTTCGAAGTTTTCGATTTTCTCAAAAATGGCTCTAACGATTTTGATTAAAATACTATATATTAAGGATATTTACATCACAATAAAACGTTTATCTTGAGTTTTCAGGAAATAGCCTGCGAAGTCCTCTTCATTCGGAAATAATTTTGTAGAATCTTATATAACCGTTAAACATTATAGGATAACCGAAAACGCACTCACAAAAAATGTGGGCCTCTTTAAACACACCATTTTTTTAAATAATTTTTTGTGGCATAAGCCATTTCGGAGATATCCGTCATTAATAGTTCGAATAGTTATTCCTTTTAAGTCCTGTCGACATTCAGTTGTTTCTCGCGACTGCATGGAAAGAGTATACAGAACATCATAGAGCATCCAGTTCTGAAAAATTTGACTATCGCTATTCCCTTTGCACTTATAACGAAATGTATAATGCAGCCTTAAACTGGAGTGGACAGAAAAGTAACCTTTCTTGAGATAAGTTTTTATGCCCATTAATAAATGATACAAAGTCATATGAATGTAACACATCAGATCTTTTTACCTAGCCTTACAGGTAGGCATTCACTTCGCTATATGGCAGCCTCTAATAGGTCATGCCGCTATTAAAATGGTATATAACTAAAGTAGGAGATCTATGGTGTTTATACGTAATTAAATAAAGAAATAATTGCAATCAATAATTTAGAGGTAAATTCAGTACGCTTGAACATGCATGTAACCCAATTCTGTAAATTAGAGAATCGATGGAAACTCTTAGACAAGCGAGTCATCGCCTAGTAACCATCACATACACTTACTTAGTGTTTTGAGATTACGCAAAATATAAGGTAGAATGTTGGTGGGAGTAATTCTAATGAAGACGAGGCTTAAGTAGTATAGAGGCGGGCATCTGATTTATATAGTTACTCTCTCTCTCTCTCTCTCTCTCTCTCTGGTACCGTCAGCGGTAATTAATCGTGTGATATTTTTAGGGATCAGTAACGCGCTTGTGTGAGTAGCGGTTATCGCGAGGGATCTTGCCGGTAAACATTTTAACGACTCTCGGTAGGTTACGCTTCTAGTTTCTTTTATTGCGGAAACAGTTATTTCCAACCGTAGTGCTAAGATTCATAATCAGTCTATTTCTTCATCTCGAACGGTCGGTAATTCACTTCAAATATAAGCTCACAATAAATTTCTCAGTCAAGTTAAACTGGTGTTGTACTCCACAATACATACACGTATACTCTGTGGGAAAATACTCATAGTTCAACTACTGGAGCTGCCGGCAGTAGAAGCAACAGCATATATTGGAGACAACGAGAAAAGGTGGCACCTACATTCCTATGTAATACTGTCGCACCATTATCGAGGCTCCCATTTCCGCTCCAATCCTTAAGCAATGAATGTGAAATAATATCCTATTCTTTATTTTTATCGTCATCTGACGCATAAGGAAACAAGGATAAAAAGAAAGACACGGAAGGAGATATATACCTGTAATAAAGAAATTGAAATTTTGTAAGTAGTTTCCCAGCTAACAAATTAAGCCTAGCTGTACATTCACCATCAGTACATGTGTTGAATCACCAGGCTCACCAAAGTTTGACAAGCATGTAAAGCTTAAAAATTTCAAACTGATATATTAAACATTTAATTTATCTTAACAGTTATTCAGGATACAAGTTAAACAGTAGGGCTTTAAAAGCGAGTGTAGACAATTTAAAGCACTACCTAAGGGAATGTTTTAAGACCCGAGGGTTATTGAAGATTATTATTTTAAACTGTATACTACAATATTTTAGTGTTGGGTATACGAAACGTAATTTTGTCAGATGATGTCTCCCATAAATAAAGGTTCAGAATTGCAGTTCATAATAATCATTTATATAAAATAATTTAAAATATTTATTAAATTTGTATTCATATACTAAAAACTTTAACGCTCGGTTAAGTACTTCAGGTTTTGGAAAATTCACTGATCAGTCCACTTAAGGGAAAATTTCTCTTTGGTACATTTCAGAAACTGTACCTAGGCTTAAATTTTGTTTATATACGGGAATATATAAATAATCAATTAAAGAAATAATAGTAAGATAGACAAATACTTGCAATAAATAATTTCCGTATAACAAATCAATGTATAATGTAATAAACTTGGATTGAAAGATTTATCAAGAGAGGGTCATTAATTTCATGTAAGAAAGTCCGTATCAGTTGAATAGAGAACACATTAGCTTAAAGATTCTGGGAATACCGTTAGAGTTAAGTTCAGTGCGTTTGGACACTCACATAGGTAAAGGAAGTTCTGAGAAAAGTGACGGTTCAAAGGTGAGAGACGTGCATGAAGTGTTTGATCTTGGCCTGGGCAAGAAGTAAAGTTGGAAGGAGGAATAATAAAGTAGGCGGAGCTAAAATTAATAAATGCTCGTGCTATCGAAATCGGGGAGTTACTCTCTACTCTGGTACAGTCTTAGATACGTACTTTTAAGCGCCTAGTGAAGCGCTTGTATGAGTAAGATTTTGCTGCTATTGCGCGAGGTCTCGCCGATAAGAATTTTAGTGACTCACGGCAAGTTATGCTACTGGTTTATTTTATTGCGGAAACAGTTATTTCAAACCATAACATTGATACCGCTGGAGTTAGCAGGTATAATAATTCAGTTTTGCAATTTAAGGGCTACGATTCATTATCAGTTTCATTCTTTGTCTTCAAACGTTTGGCAAATTGTTTCAGAAGCTCATTAATTGGATCAGACTAAATTTCTGATTCAATTTGAACTGGTTTATCCTTTGAAAATGCGCCCTCGCATACTCTCAGATAAAGATCTCCTGGCTCACCACTAGAGCAGCTGGCGCACAAAACAACAGAACGAGCTACGCGATCAAGGCAGCAGAATCAACAACGAAGTAGGTAAAGTAAACGGCTTCGAAAGTGAAGACCACCGTTATTGTACCAATACTCAAGATACAAAAGCCGAGGGCGATGATTCGCATTCGGGTAGTCCTGGTTAGATTCCCGGTGGTCTAGCCACTCTGGCCATGGTATTTTACCTCCTCTACCACGTACATAGTAGATAGAAAAGGTATTGCATTCCATCCAAAAACTCGATCCCGAGACTTCACACGAAATACATGTTTTGAGGCCCGCCGAATCCAAAAACCGAATTTTTAGAAAAGGTACGTAAATTCGGATAAATACCAAAGCTTGTATTTAGGTTCAATACCTTTCAAAAATGCGACACAAAGATTTTCAAGAGAATTCAACGACACCAAATTAACCTTTACATGGAACACGTTTTTGGTTTTTTATAAAAATGGCTGTAATTATTTCGATTAAAATACCATATATTAAAGATACATACATTAAAAATAAAATGTACATCTTGAATTTTCTGGGGATGACCTTTGAAGTCCACTCATTCGGAAGGAATTTTATATAACTTGTATACCTGGTAAACGTCAGGAGATAAACGAAAACATACTACACGAAAAATGTAGAATTCTTTAAAACACAAAATTTATTACAAATAACTCTTATTGTGGCATCAACCATTTCTGAGACATCCGTTGTAAATGGTCCGAATAAAATGGTTCAGTATTTTTGTCATTCTTTTCAATTCCTTTCGATGCTCAGTTTTTTTTCTCGCGATTGCACCAAAGATTGCACTTTAAGGCCAGCGTATAGCAGTCAGTTCTAAAACATTTGACTATGGCTATTCCCATTGTATCTGTATCGAAATGTGTAATGCAACTATTTCCAGAACGGTTTGTTTGCAATAAAATTAAGAAAGTAGATAGGAAAATGAACTTTCGTAAAAATAACTTGCATACCCACTAATAAATGATAGAGGATAGAGAAATTCATGTGAATGTAACACATCAGATTTTTTTTCATGGTTTCGTCGGGTTGATAAGGGAATCCTGGGGTGGTTCCCGTTTTACCGCGGATTTCCTGTCCATCATTTCTCGATCCCATCAGTTCCTTTCATCTGTTTCACCTCATCCCTTACAGGGTTGTAGGGTCAGGCGACGTCAGCTGGTGTGCTGCGGCAGTATGGTGACATTTGAGCTCTGAAAAGATTTCTCCCAAGTGTTTGTTGGGACTGGTAGAGCTCCCTTCATTCCTAGGAGGTGTCTCTACACTCGGGACTACCAGGTTGCTAAGGCAGGGCTAGCCGGCGTCAGGACTTGTCATGTTGGAACTCTTAGGGACCTCGTTAGGGTCCTTGCTAGCGCACATCGTCGTTTGGGTATAGTTGCCTTTTGCGTCTCATTCATCCCTTCCTCCCAAGTATTACTTTGGAAGCACAAAACGTCCGGTAGTTGCTGGAGGTCCCTTTGTCTGATTACTCCTAACTTCTATGAAACAAAATAGAACAATCTGGTATAGTTTCATTTGCGTATTAGATATTTTGAGTATTTAACATTTTTTCTGAAAAAAATTGCACTGTTTGACAACGAAAAATTTTTACAATGTGCTTAAAAAAAGAGTAGGTATAATTTCCTATAAAACCAAAGACATATTTCGAAAAATAATATAAGTTGTTTTCTTATTATGTTGTCTGCAAGTAAGGAAAGTAGAAGAAGTATTCAACGTGCATAACAATTTAAATATGTTGTCTTTGTGCAAATTTTATTTTCTATTGGAATAACTACTAGTTTAAGCTGAAATTTTGGAAAATATTTACATGCAGGAAAATTTCAGCCTTCTGGTACATAACTGGTTGAATTTTTAGGTTTTACATATATAAAACATTGCCTACTGGTGAAGCGACGAGACGTAGATCTCTTTCTCAGATGACGATATGACTACCACTCTGAGAATACTGAGTGCAGAACAAAATGATCAGGGTATTCCCATGTGACGTCACAAGCATAGACTGAAGAGCAAAAACCGACACTGAATCGTATCGGTTGTACGTAAAATAAAATTTCTGGACATGTACGTTATAAATATTATGAAAAACTTTGACCCACTGAATATTACAAATCTGATTCATTCCCCTATTCAAGATAATCGCAGGAAATATGAAGTACAGAAACCAAATTACTGGAGCATTTCGACAGTATTTAATAGTTTACCTACGGCAACTAACAATATACTCTTTAGAAAAAAAGACATATATGAAACTTGGTCAATATAACTACTGTTTCTGACCGCAGTTTACTTCTTACACGCATTAAATTACCGTCCGCCAAGTTTCGTACATTTAGCTTCTATAGTTAACTAAACAGTACATCTTATTACATACGTGCATAACGCTGCTTGAAATACTCCAGACGACATGTGAATGGAAATACTTTTATAAAACATTTATTTTTCTGGCCAACTTTTATACAATTTATCTTCTAATGTCTATGTGTTAAAAGAACGCATTATTATTGCCAATTCAAATTATTATTCAGTTTTAAAAAAGCGTTTTTCTTAAAACCACTACTTTTTCTAAGAATTTAAAAACTTTGACACAGGCAGCTGTAAAAAATGCATCAAGTGGGAGATTTATTTTTATGAAAAACTTGAATGTAGCCATTTTTATAAGAATTGAGGCCAAATTCCATGTATACATCACACATTTGTTTACTATAAATAAGTAATATGCTGTTTACCTTAAAATGAGGTTGTTTCAAAGTACTTCTAAATGCAAGTTCATTTCAATTTCCCAGGGTTAGAATTCATAACAAACTGATTATCATATTGCTCAAAATTAAAACAAGCTTTTTACAATATACCAAAAGTGCGGGTCAAAAATAAGGCTCTCACTAACATTCCTAAGAAAAGCCATGTCAATAACGTTTAACAACCTATAAGTGTACCAAAAAATTAACCATTCCAATGTTAAAAGATCCAATTTCCAAAATATTACCATAAATTATAAATGTTTATGTAAATTTTAATTCCCTGAATTTTAAAGGCTTATATCAAATTTAACCTATATAGAACTTGTTGCTAAAGTTTAAGTAATAATATATTTTTGGACATTATTCCGTATCCGAGTAGGAGCTATGAAATTTTACGAAATTTACAGACTCGGTGTGTTTTGATATGTAGACACGATTCTTAAAGTGCGCAAGAAGTTAGGTATTTATTCATAATATTGGGCCCTTCTTGGCGACCACGTAGCGATGGCTGACATCTTGTAAGGAAAATTGAAATTGAGTTTTATTTATGGACGCTCTTTAACTGCTGTGGTCCTTAGCGTCCCGTTCTATATTGGGCGCGAGAGACTGGTAATTTTGCTCAGAGGCCTCTTTATCAGGCTTGAGGTTCTTTTACGTGTCGTAAATATACGACACGGGACCACCGGCTTTACTTCCCTTCAGAAGGAAGCCATGCTAAGGATTTTTACGCCCGGAAAAATCCATCACACTCCACCGGGTTTGAACCCGCGACCACAGGAGCTAGGGCTAGCATGGTAACCACTAAACCACGGAGGACTAAATCTTGTACGGAGTTAGTGCCAATACGTGATAAAAAAAGTCTGATGTGTTACACTCACATGACTTTCTCTACTCTTGTACAAACTATTTTTACAAACTCTTATTCTCCATCTATTTCATATTAATCGAGATAAACATTTGCAGAAACGATCTTTTGACATGCAAAGAGAATTACATTGTACACAATAGCGCCCAGTTCTAAAAATATTTGACTATCGCTTAAGGCGTACTATGTTCCCCTTGTTTTGTATTTGCAAGGGCAATATAGAAATACAGTAGCATTTAAGCATAGAACATATCTCTTAATAGCTGGTTGCTAGGTGCAGCACCATTCTCTTTGCCACGGATTAATACTTTTTGCACATCCAAGACGAAAAAATGAATAACGAATTCACATTTGAGAAAATAAGTATTGAAAAATTTAAGGGAATAACAAGCAATATCTCGAAAATGGTTCACTCAACAAAACAAATGTGTATGACATAGATTGTGTATTTTAACGCGATCTACATTTTTAGTGTAGTAAAAGCTTGTCTATCTCTTATGGTTTACTAGTTATGCAAAAGTCGTTCACAATGAATAATACTTTTGGAGACATTCCCAGAAAATTCGAGATATGCATTTCATTTGTCATGAAAATATCTTAAACATATGATATTTTAATCAAAATCGTTACATCCATTTTTGAGAATATTAAAATTTTCGAAAAATGTTCCATGTAAAGGGTAATCTGGTAAGGGGGGATTTTCTTGAAAACCTTCTTGTCGCATCTCTGGAAGATACTGAACATAAATAGCAAGTTTGGTGTTTATCAGACTGTTCGTTTCCGAGTTATGCTGTTCACAGTCACACACAGACATGTTTCCAAAAATGCTTTTCTTTATTCAGGGGGTCTCAAAACATGTATTTCCGGTGAAGTCTCGGTATCGAATTTTTGGGTGGAATACAATACTTCCCCTACTTACTATACGTAGTAGAGAAAGAAAAAATTGTGGCTAACGGAATGTCGCAAAGCAATGAGAAAGGCAGCTAAAGTGAGGTGATAAGGCCTATTGTGTAAGGTTTCCGGAAATACCAGATTACGTAAACAGTGAGGAATACATGGCTTGCAACGAATGTCACCTCCAATTCTGGACCTTTTACTTTCTCTATCACGTACACAGGTAGAGAATGTATTGCATTACAACCAATTATTGAATACCGGGATTTCAATGGAAATAAATGTTTTGATGCACCCTGAATCCAAAAAAAGCATTTTTAGAAAAAGGTCCGGGAATGTCTGTGTGTTTATCTGTGAATAGCATAACTCAAAAACAAAAAGTCGGATAAGTACCAAACCTGTTTAGGTTAGTATCTTTTAAAGATGCGACTCGAAGATTTTCAAAAAATTCCTCATTCCAAACTACCCTTTACTTGGAACATTTTTTAATTTATTTTATAAAAATGATTCTAACGATTTCGATTAAAGTACCATACATTAAAGTTTTTGCACGACAAAATGTACATCTTTAATTTTCTGGAAATAACCTTTATTCGGAAGGAATTTTATATAGTATTGTGTAACTGGTAAATGTTAAGGGATAGACGAAAACGCACGACACAAAAAATGTATTTCTCTTTAAAAAACACAATTTATTTCAAATAACTTTTTTGTGGCATTAGCCATTTGCGAAATATCCCATACTAATGGTTGGTTTTGTTCAATACTAATTCTTTTTAAGTCCCGCCAATTTTCACACTTAAATATGTTAAGCAATAACTCTATTAAAATTCATTTTCTGTTTTAGTACTCTTATAGAAATAAAGATGACTTTGTAAGTGCGTGTTTTCCATCTTCATTTCAAAAATGCTCCTGTCACCTCACCTTCTAACTAAAAACATCCCTCGGCTACGCTTTCCGCTTAGGGTCCTAAATAAGTAGCAACGATCAGGTTCGTTGGCACTACCAGGTATTGGCAGCACCTATTACCTTCCGCTAATATTTCACTACAATGTTGGCAGCAGAATCACGACAGCAACGCCACCATGATTACCTCGTTCGCGATACGTGTTCTACTAAAAGAATGTTGCTTGTGAAAATTGAACAAAACTCGCAATATATCTCATAAATCCCCTTAAAACGTTAACCAATTAGTTCACTATGATTATTATGTGTGTCTGTAACATTCAAAAAGGATAAGTCAGTTCGTAAAAGCGTGCATTACACTTCCACATATTTAGTAACATTTCGTACCAGCTATCCGAATACGGAATTATATCCACATCTTTAACTGCTGTTAATATAATGTAACATTAACGGCAAAAAATAGGTTAAGGATCAGAAAACTTGCGCAAAAATCACTTTAATACGCACTTTAAAACACACACTGAATGAAAATACGTAATTTAATACACATAATGAGAGATTGGAACTCGCAGCGCATACAAATTATGAAAACTAAACGTGAAAATAATGCTTCACTGTTTTAAACATTCTTAGGAAACTGCCGACGAAACAGGATATTAATACTCACTTGAAAGCCGTATTAATACACGATCATTATTGAAAACTAACTTCACTATAATGTAGTCACACCTTAAAACATGTTTCCACTAACACGTGACTCTAAATAGAAGAATTTTCTGGAAGTTTCCTCCCCCGTCTCCATAACGTGTGTCCAGGACATTCACATTCTAGTGACTAACGAGAAGGGACAATATTCTTCCGATTAGTCATCGTATTTCTGTTTTCAAATAAGCACTTTAGTGGTGGTTAACCACAAAACCCGGAAATTAAAAGTATTTCTTATATTGTAGTATAAGTCAAGTTTAGAGAAGATATTTAGGCGTATGTGAGTTCGCTTTCAAGGTTTACCGGGATACGCACATCAGCTGAAAATATTTAATGCACATTCCGGCATTCTGCTACGGTAGCTCAACGACAGAGCATTGGCATGGTCTAGACCGGCCTACATTCTTTAAATATGACTTTGCCAGTTTTTAACTCTCTTCTGTAGGTTCTCAGTGTCACTTCACTAATGTGAAACCGTTCAAATTTTCACTGTCACTTCACTTAGTCTTCACTATCACTTAGATGGCTGCTGTTTCCGCAACTTGTACATACATTTTTAAAACCGTTACTAAGAAAATGTGTTATTTTAGTTATTGATTCCTTTGAATTTTGTCAAATCCTTTCTTAGAGGAACCCTGTCAGGCTATAGATTCCTGAAGAGGAAGGCTGAAACGACTTCTAGGATTTAATTATTTCTTTGCTTCTTAAGACTTAACACTGAATCCTTAACATATATTAATAATATATTACTTTTATTTTCATTTCATAAGATGTTACATGTTGTGGTGAAGGCCAAAAAGGTTACCAGAAAATGATTAATTTAGGTCACCCCAACACGTACATGGGGGGGCGCAACTCGCTGGCAGCTAAAGTGTGGCTAACGGAATGTCGCAAAGCAATGAGAAAGGCAGCTAAAGTGAGGTGATAAGGCATATTGTGTAAGGTTTGCGGGAATACCAGATTACGTAAACAGTGAGGAATACATGGCGTGCAACGAATGTCACCTCCAATTCTCGACCTTTTACTTTCTCCATCACGTACACAGGTAGAGAAGCTATTGCATTCCACCCAAATATTGAATACCGGGACTTCAATGGAAATAAATGTTTTGATGCATCCTGTATGCAAAGAAAGCATTTTTAGAAAAAGTCCGGGAGTGTCTGTGTGTTTATCTGTGAATACCATAACTCAAAAACAAAACGTCGGATAAGTACCAAACCTGTTTAGGTTAGTATCTTTTAAGCACCGACCTTGGTGTGTAATTAAGAGGAAGGCGTGAGATTTATATTACATTGAAATATTACATAACACACATTACCTGGGATTTATTCACAAAAACGTTTGGCTTCTCTACATAGTTAATAAAGGAAACAGGGCGAAGGGAGATGCCACAGATCGAGACCGGCCACACACGACCGGTTCCAACGACCACTTACTCTTGAGTGACGCTAACTTTTCCACCCACTAACCGTGTTTAGTCGAAGCTAGACAGTGCTGCCGTCACACCAGACAATTTCAAACAAATCTCTCCCTTTGGCGTGATCCGCAACGAAAGGAGAGACCGTTAAGCCGAAATATATCTAAGGAGACCCAATAATGCTACGTCTGATAGCAACTATTCAACACAACACTGCGTCTAGTAATAACAATAAGATTAACATGCTACAATACGTATTTACGAAGGTTTATTCAAGCAAACTGCTTTTTGTAATCTTTTCTCACTTCGAATATTAAAATATAGCAATAAAACATTTTGTTTCTTTACTTGTATGAAAGAAAATATACCAAACATGTTACTCCAAAGAGATCAGCTGGAAATCCTACATAAGAAGTTATCAAACTGGATTTTTAAATTGCTTTTACAATTCAGGAGCTTAAGTTTGATTTCATGGGTTTCCTCGTCTTATGAAAGGAATTAGAAGCACCATCTTACACCAAATTCATCGTCTCATGCCTTTCCATGGTAGGTCGGTCGACCCAACTATGGTAATGACGTTATGACGCAAATAATGCCTGAATTACCTTATGCTATTAAAATTAACGGTCTAACTAAAGAAGCGATTATATGAGTCATTTAGGTCGGCACAAACTTAATAGGCAAGTCTGTTCTGTGTTTCGATAATTTTCCACAATATGCTGTGAGACGTTTTCATTTAAAACCAGTAGGCTGGAGATAATTAGGGCTATTATAGATTTACCATCCACTCTATGATCAAATACAGCCACGTGCATCATTTTACTTCGTCTTCCCCTAAACCGAAACAGATGCGTGAGCGACTGGGACTTACAAACTTCAATTTATATTTCGTATGTTTTTAATTTCTCTGCTCCTTATATAAGGTAGAGACAATATTGCATTCGATCAATAACCAATTTTAATTTCGAGCCGCGCCATAGATCGGCAATATATTCCATGCAATTACCTAAAAATCTGATTTGGTGCGCTCCCATGACTTTCTCTACTTTTGTCAAACTAGTTTTACAAACGCTGTTAATCGAGATATTGAGATGTTAATCTCATTGCTAATTTTTTGTAGGCACAGGGCGAATGTGGTAGTCTTTAAGCGATAGTCAAATTTTTAAGAGTTGGTTTTTATCTGGAGCATGTCATTCTCTTTGCATGTCCATATATAAAAAATCTGATGTGTTACACTCACATGACTTTCTCTACTCTTGTACAAACAATTTTTACAAAGGCTTATTCTCCATCTATTTCATATTAATCGAGATAAACATTTGCAGAAACGATCTTTTGACATGCAAAGAGAATTACATTTTACACATAGCGACCGGTTCTAAAAATATTTAACCATCGCTTAAGGCCTAATATGTTCCCCTTGTTTTGTATTTGCAAGGGCAATATAAGCACATACATATCTCTTAATAGCTGATTGCTATGTGCAGCACCATTCTGTTTGCCACAAATTAATACTCTTTGTGTATCCAAGACAAAAAAGATGAATAACGAATTCCCATTTAGAAAATAAGTATTGAAAATTTTAAGGGAATAACAAGTAATATATCGAAAATGGTTCACTCAACAAAAAAAATGTATATGACATAAATTATGTATTTTAACGCGATCTACATTTTGTGTTTAGTAAAATTTTGTCTATCTCTTATGGTTTACCAGTTATGCAAAAGTCATTCAGAGTGAAGAGGATTTTTGGGGACATTCCCAGAAAATTCAAGATATACATTTCATTTGCCACAAAAATATCTTAAACATGATATTTTAATCAAAATCGTTAGAGCCATTTTTGAGAATATCAAAATTTTCGGAAAATGCTCCATATAAAGGGTAGTCTGGGGTGGGTGATTTTCTTGAAAATCTTCGTGTCCCATTCTTGGACGACAATTGCCAAGTTTGGTATTTTTTTGACGTTTTGATTTTTAGTTATGCTGTTCACATATTGACTGACACACACACACACACACACACACACGCACACACACAGATACGGGCATGTTTCCAAAACTGCTGTATTTGCATTCAGGGCACCTCAAAACGTGTATTGCCGGAGCGGGTGGAATACATTACTTAACTTACTTACTACACGTAGTAGAGAAAGTAAAAATGAATAGTCTGACGAGTTCTTCCAGTCCAAACGGTTTTGATCATAAATTTGAGATACTGTCATGTTGATAAAATGGAGTTTTTTTTAAATTTCTTGTGAATAACTGAGACAAATACCACTTAAAATACATGTTGTGTCTTATTTGCTACTTTTGAAACATTCCCTGTTTTCAGTTAACAATTTTTCGTAGTTTAAAAAATACATTTTGAATGTGAAGCGGTCTTTATTTCTTTTTCCTTTCCCATAAATTCATGATTTAAATATGCGCTCTTAGTGATAAATATGACTCCCAAGCTTATTATAAGATTTGTATTGCAGCACTATAAATTAGTAAAGCCATCTATTACAAATACTTATAAGAATTAGCTAGAAGTCTGTAGAAAATGAGGTTTTATGTAAATAATTTTAAGGATCCTAAATGATAGCGGCTATAGAAATTCCTATGACTGCTACACTTTGGATTATTAATTTATTTTGTTCAATTTGTCTTTATTTCTGTTTATTTTTTTTTCTTTCTTAGTTTCTCTCTTTCTCAAAATTAATGTAATTCCTCGCATGACTTTGTAAGGGGAATGATAAATTCAAAGTCTAGATGAAGGTAGAACAATGCTGGAATTTATTAAAATAATGATCTGAAATTGGCTGGGACACTGAATGAGAAAAACCTGTTGATGGAAAGAATGGTGACTAGGACTGGCCCTCAAATCAAATCTTGCCTTGAGAATTTGATGGTAAAAGTAGAAAAACACTAACAAAATTGCCACAAAGACTCTAATCCAATAGGGTATTTTCTTCCTCAAGGATTTCACAAACAATTAACACTCGACTCCACCAACTGTCTCTGTCTCTGTCTGTCTGTCTGTCTGTCTCTCTCTCTCTGTGGCTATTTTGCAACAAATTTCAATAAACAAAATTCACTAAGCAATATTATGTTCGTGGATAAATCATAAATAGCTTCTGTTGCTGAATTGTGCACTTATTGGTGTAAACAACTAGGGGTGGGTTAGCTCAATGTAATATGATTAAATATTCGACCTCGTAAGAGATGAGAAATTAATTATCTATGGTATTAAAATACACAACAGCACAACATTTATGTAAATGTTTCCTCTGAAGTAGACTTGGAAACAAGGTCAGATAACGACCGTCATCGAACAGGGAAGTAGCAGCCCAAGCACTGCTGAATTGTATGGCATCTACAAAATCCAATGCCGTTTGGAAAAATGATAAAGAAAGAGAGAATTATTTCGATCTATTTATCAGCGTAAATAAATACTCCATAAGCATTACATATCAATGCAATAAGAATATTAACAACGATTATGCTCGTATGAAACTTGTTAAATAAATGGACTTTTATTGTCATCCTTATTTATATTCAGATAATTATTAATTTAATGGAACTAAACTAGCAAGAGTATAGGCAACTCATTGGTAGTGTTATCCATCCTCGTCTATCTTTTGGGATAACGTTAGCAACTTGGCAGTCAAGAGGCTAGAATTATGCAGGAGCAGCAGTGGAAATTACCCTGTTGGAGAGGACGAGCAATCTTGCCACCCCATTCCTATATGGAGCACGTTTTTGCACCCAAGGATCCTCCTTCGGAATTGTGTAGCAAGGAATCGCCTTTAGCAACACCCTGAAACCATCACTCTCCAATCCATTCTGCTTTTGCCCATAATTAATTTTTCCCATAAGACGGATTACAAAGATAATATCCTATGGCATTAATGCTGACTGACATAAATAGGATTCATATTTAAAATTGTTTGAGTAACGGCTGCGACAAAATAACAAGATCTTATTTAAAGAACAAGATACTCTGCTTTAAAGGTGACTCCCGAAAACTTTCATTATTATCCGTGTAAGAATTAGGCCTTTCGACCTGTTCTGTTCTTTCAAACAAACTGGTCCATCCATCTCTTCATGGGTCATCATTTCTCTCTCCTTCCTTTGGATGTGTATTCTAGGACTGTCTTGGGAATATGTGATTGTAGTATCCGTCGCACATGAGCATGATATTTTTCCTGATATATTTTATTTTATTATTCAGGTTAAGTAAGGCGGCCGAGTGGATAGACCGAGGTGGCCCGGGACCCGCATGTGGGATTTGTGGTGGAAAAAGCGGCATCTGGGCGAATTCTCCGGTTCCCCCCGCCATTCATTCCACCAACTGCTCCATCATCACCTTTCCTTTCATCCATTTCACCATCATTTCGTTTCATCTACTTCCTCCCATACCAGGCATATGGCTGATCACCCATCCTGGATATTCTGTCTGATCCATGAGTGTCTGCTCCTCGACGGGCCTCTGACCCCAGGCACCCGCCTGTAAGTCCTACATAAGAGGAGGTTAAACAGAGAATGAATGAATTCAAATTAAGTATGTTCACTTCTTTCTTTATTGCTTCTCATTTCTGATAATTCGACTTTTTTCTTTTGATTTCTTATAATTGACCACCATTCTGGGTCATAAACTTCATACTTCATATCTTTCCGCATTTTCTTTATAAGGGTTCTTCTAATTGTCCTGCATATTTGATAAAATGTTGTCATTTTCTTTGTTTGTCTAATTATTTTTTATTACCAGTTTCATAGACTAAATACTTCAAGTGTTTTACTTGTCCTATTATGTCACTGTTAGTTACTATTTTAGACCGTACTTGTGGTTTCCCCTGCAAAGCTATAGCGTTTGCTTTTATTGGAGATACAGTTAGATTACAAGTCGAAGCTGTCCTGGAGACTATTTTCGGAAGCAGCTAATACTAGTTGATTGTCGAATAGAAAGGTTGTCAAGTCAGTTTTATAGAATTTCTTTATGCAATCTACAAAGAAGTTTGTATATAAAGAGGACCATTTAAATTGAGACTGTACAGTATCTCCAAAACTAAACTTTGTAGAAAGAAATGTCTTGAATAAAAGTTGCTTGATATTATGGGGGAAGCTAAATGTCATTAGTCGTGTTTTATTTGTAGGACGTTGTGATGGTCATTTTAGGGTCAATTAAAATTGTAAGTTCCCATTTAAAATATTAAATTGACCCTAAAATGACCGTCATAACGTCCTACAAACAAAACAGGATTAACGGCATTTACTTTCCCGCATAATATCAAGCAACTTTTATTCAAGACATTTACTTCTACAAAGTTTAGTTTTGGAGATATTGTACAGTCTCAACTTAAATAGTCCACCCTATATATATTTTAGAGATTTGCACGGGCCGAATTTTTAGGTTTGAACCTAGCGCGATTGTCTAATTTTGTTTTAAATAAAACACTTTTGTAGTTATTATTATTATTATTATTATTATTATTATTATTAGTAGTAGTAGTAGTAGTAGTAGTAGTAGTAGTAGTAGTAGTAGTAGTAGTAGTAGTAGTAGTAGTAGTATTATAGAATTATTCTATATGCGGGTAGGAGATATGAAAATTTAAGAAACTTACGGAATCGGAGTTTTTTATACGCATTTTGCTCCCAAAATTGAACAAGGCGTAGCCGAGATACTGAGGACTCTCAGCCTCAAAGCATAGCCGAGGGATGTTTCTTAGGAGAAGAGTGTAGCAGTTGCGGCCGAAGGCCGCAGCTGCGGAGCGACGACAGGGCTTAGCCGTAGCATCTGCGCGTCTAAACTCGAATGAGAACCCAGGATACTACACAAACAACTCTGCGTATTCAAAAACCCCGATTCCGTAAGTTTCCTGAAATTCATACCTCCTACCCACATACGAAATAATCCTCCTACCCGCATACGGAAAATGTCTGTTTTTTTCCGCCCTGTTGGAAGGTCTGGTAAGGGATGCACTACCTGTGACCAATTTAAAGAAGTAAGCGTCGGCAGAGGTCTTGGAATCCACATGTAATAAGCGGCATGTTGACGACGTACTCTCACATTGACAACATTCCAGCCTTATTACTGCATTCTGCTCAGAATGTCTTAGGTATGGGTGGATCAAGGGAGGCGGAGTTTGCAGCTACCGTGTAGTAACGTTATCCGTAATTGGCCGAAGAGTGCAATTGTTTACTATTTCGACTATTGCTACTGCGATGTAGTATGCTGTGATAATTATGCTATTCCGGGCATTTCAACAGTTTTCTTTATCTTCCCTTTGCATGAAAGGCATTTCGTTATTTTTAGTTTACTAAAAATGCGCTAATGTTTAAGAATAAAATACTACATGTTTAAGATATTTACAACCACAAATAAATGCATTTGTTGAATATGATTTGTTTCGTCTTTATATTAAAACCCGAGCCATCAAATATTTTCTTAATTAAGGCAGGCCCAAGATTTGCCTCGAACCATGCAGATCTCTTAATATACATTGACTTGTTCAATGTATAAATTAAACAGCATGGGTGATAATGGGCCTTGTGGAACCCCATAATTTTTATGTGGATGTAAGTAAATGTGTGCATAGTTGCTCTAACTTACTGCTCCATGTAGGTTTTCTCTTTCGGTCGTCACGTACGACTTCGGATATCAAAGCATATAAATATGCGACACCTCTCTGATAAATGATGCATGAATTTATGGGTGTAGAACACGAGATATTTCTTGGAAGCGGTGCTCCATTATAATTCCGTCCACATGGTGGTAGGTGATTTTCCTGCTGCTGGAAGTTCACTGGACCATCAGTCACGGTCAAGCTGAACGAGTTTTCCACTTGTAGACCGGTGAGTTTACATTCCTTTTGGAAATCTGGCGTTTATTTAGATAATCAAGCCTTCTATATTAAGTGGTTTCCCAAACATCCCCGGTTCTGGCGATGGTGTGAGATAAAGCCATAAGGCATGGCCGTGGACCACACCTCCTGATGAACCTCCAGGGTGGTCCTAACATTTCTGTCCATGTTGCTTCGAATCTTGCCACACGTCTTGCTCATAAACATTCATGTTAAGGGTCCACTTCAAGAGATAACGTAGGGCTACAGGATACTTCATTATAAAACATACAAACTCGTCAAAATCTTGCTGTTGAAGTATTCTCCTCTAAAAAATTATCAGAGCAGTGGTGACTGAAATACTGAATTAGAAAACGCTCTTATGTGACCATTAAAACTTAGGTATTAGGTGAGCATATCACTCCCGCACTCCCATTTTCTCTTCCTCTTCCCCTTCTCTCCCTTAATCCGCTTCCCCATCCTTCCTTCTTTCTATCTCCGCCTCTATTGCTTTTACTCTACTTCTCTCCCTTTCCATTCTGTTATTCTTTCTCTCACTCTCTTACCTTCCTTCTGCTTATCTTCATCTGTGCAATGTAGGTGTTATTGAAATTCGGTAAAAATATTGTTTTTTGAGATGCTAATAAAAAGCTCTTTCTCTACCCTCTATCGTTTATTAGCGACTATCTGAACTATTCTTACTAAAGCTTATTTTTATATCTACTACATTTTAATTCAAATAAATATTTGCAGGCATAGCTACATTACACATTTCGTTATGGATACAAAGAGAACAGCGATAGTCAAATGTTTAAGAACTGGACGCTATATACTAACCTTTAAATTCGATACTGTTTCCATGCAATTGCGAGAAACAAATGAATGTTGAAAAGATGTCACAAAAAAAACTTATTTGAAATAAATTATGTGTTTTCAAGATATCAACATTTTTGTGTAGTACGTTTGCGTTTATCACTTAACGTTTACCAGTTATAAAGATTATACAAAATTCCTTCTGAATGAAGACTTGAAAATTCCAGAAAATTAAAAAATGTACATTTCATTTGTGATTAATATGGGTTATTTTAATTAAAATCGTTACAGCCGTGTTTTAGAACAGAGGTGGCGAAAACGTGACTCGCGAGTTATTTTGACTCGCAGGCGCCATTCCCTCTCTGCAACAGTCCGTTTGCTTTTCACATACTGCTGAGTGATGCAGTGCGTGTTGCATATTTGGTGACTCGCGGAAGGAAGTCGTTCTCGCCACCCTTGTTTTAGAAAATCAAAACAAAAAATTACATTAATGGATAGTTCGAGGATTTTATTAAATCTTTGGGTCGCACCCTTAACACCCACTTAAATACACAGTTTGGTACTTCTCTTACTTTTTGTTTTTGGGTTATTCTGTTCACAGACACACACACACATACGCGAACTTTTGTCTAAAAATGCTGTGTTTGGATTCGGGGTACCTCAAAACACCTATTTGCAATGAAACCTTGATATCGAATTTTTGGGTGGTTACAATACTTCCCTTACAATACGTAACAGAGAAAGTAATAAAGAGGCTAATAAAAAGCTTAAGAGCACACAAACTTTTTCTCACTGATTTGCTTACAATGCGACTATATTGTTTATTGTGGTAACCGTTTTAATAAACCAACAACTATAACTAAAGTTTTGTTGAAATATTGTACAAAACAAACATTATCCAAACCTTATGCTTTCAAACTTTTGTATTGTGTACCGTTTTTTTAAATAAGTGAATAAGCAAAATATTTGCATTATTAATTTCTCTATTAGTCACTTATAGTCAGTAGGGAAGTAATTATTTACACCCAAACGTTCTATACTCTTTTCATGGCATCGCGAGAAACAGCTGATAGTAACTTTACTTTAAAAAACGACAAAATATTAAAAACTTCAAACCAATAACAAGGAAATATCGGAAACAGCTTAATCCACAAAAAGGAATATTTAAAACCAATTTTGTGTTTTAAACAGATCTACATTTTTTTTGTAGAATGTTTTGGCATATCTCTAATGGTTTACTAAAATTATAAAACATTTCTTCCGGATGAAGAAGTATTCGCAAGTTATTTCTCGAAAATTAAATATAAACGTTTAAATTTACATGTAACTATCATATGATATTTTAATCAGCATCGTTAGCCAGTTTTGAGAAACAAAATCCAAAAATATCTTCCAATTAAGGTGTAGTTTGGGTGAATTTTTTTTTAAGTGTTCGTGTGTATCTTTGTTAGATGCTGAACCTAAATGCTAAGATTTTGGGTTATGTTGTTCACAGACAAACACACACACGGACCTTTTCCTAAAATGCCTTTTCTTCGATTCAGGGAGTTTCAAAAGATATATTTCCGATGAAATCTCGACATCGAATTTTCTAGTGGAACATAATATAGAGAAAGTGATAATTACTAAAGTTAGATTTTTATTACACATATAAAACTTCGATTTTACTTTGTCCGTAACTCTTGAAGTGTTGAAAACATAATCTAAAAAACTCTTTCTCTATCCTCTATTGCTTATTAGTGTGTATACAAATTATTCTAAAAGATTTTCTTTATATGCATTTTAATCGAAATACCTAAACCTTTCCTTACATTTCGTTATAAATCAAAGGGAATAACGATAGTCAAGTGTTTTAGAACTGGACGCCGTGTCTTAAAATCTCATACTCCTTCCATGACAGCGCGAGTAACATCTGAAAATCAGTAGTACCTTAAAAGGATGACTAAGTATTGAACAATTCGAACCATTAATAACGGATATCCTGGAAATGAACGATGCCACAAAAAGGGTTATTTGAAAAGAATTTTGTGTTTTAAAAGTGGCCTATATTTTTACCTTCTCTACTACGTATAGTAAGTAGGGGAAGTATTGTATTCCACCCAAAAATTCGATACCGAGATTTCACCGGAAATACATGTTTTGAGACCCCCTGAATTAAAAAAAAGCATTTTTGGAAACATGTCCGTGTGTGTGTCTGTCTGTGTGTCTGTGTGTGTGTCTGTGAATAGCATATCTCAGAAACGAACAGTGGGATAAACACCAAACTTAGTATTTAGGTTCAGTATCTTCTATAGATGCGACACGAAGGTTTTCAAGAAAATCCCCCCACCCCAGACTACCCTTTACATTGAACATTTTTCGAACATTTTAATTTTCTCAAAAACGGCTCTAACGATTTTGATTAAACTATCATATGTTTAAGATATTGTAATGACAAATAAAATGTATATCTCGAATTTTCTGGCAATGTCTCCAAAAGTGTTCTTCATTATGAACGACTTTTTCATAACTGGTAAACCATAAGAGATAGACAAAAGTTTACTACACAAAAAATGTAGATCGCGTTAAAATACACAATTTATGTCATATACATTTCTTTTGTTGAGTGAACCGTTTGCGAGATATTGCTTGTTATTGCCTTAAATTTTCCAATACTTATACTTTTTCTCAAATTCGTTATTCATTTTTTATGTCCTGGACATGCAAAGAGAATGGAATGCGCCACATAGCAACCAGCGTTAAAATATTTGACTATCGCTTAAAACTTACCATATTCCCCTTGCATCTACAAGAAAATGATCAATAAGATTGACATCTCGATATCTCGATTAACATGAAGCATATGGAGATTAAGCGTTTGTAAAAATAGTTTGTACAAGAGTAGAGAAAGTCATGTGAGTGTAACACATCAGATTTTGTTTATATCCTGGACATGCAAAGAGAATGGAATGCGCCACATAGCAACTAGAGCTTAAAAGATTTGACTATCGCTTAAATACTACCTTATTCCCCTTGCACCTACAATAAAATTAGCAATAAGATTAACATCTCAATTAACATGAAGATATGGAGAATAAGCGTTTGTAAAAATAGTTTGTACAAGAGTAGAGAAAGTCATTTGAGTGTAACACATCAAATTGTTTGTATAGTGCTTTTTGTCTATCGCTTAACGTTTTTACCAGTTACACAAGATTATATAAAATTCTTTCGAAATGAACAGGATTTCACAAGATATTACCAGAAAATGCAAGGTATACATTTTATTTTTTATGTAAATATCTTCCATATATGGTATTTTATTCAAAATCGTTAATCTCCATTTTTAGAAAATAAAAGATTTCGAAAAGTATTGCATGTATATGGTAGTCGGTGAGGGGAGTGTTTTCTTTAAAACATTTATGTCCATCTTTGGAAGATAATGAACCTAAACACCAAGTTTGGTATTTATTCGACTTTTCGTTTTTGGGTTATGCTGCTCACAGATATACACACACAGGCACCTTTTTTACTTTCGCTACTACGTATAGTAAGTAGGGGAAGTATTGTATTCCACCCAAAAATTCGATACCGAGATTTCACCGTAAATACATGTTTTGAGACCCCCTGAATCCAAAAAAAGCATTTTTGGAAACATGTCCGTGTGTGTGTCTGTAAACAGCATAACTCAGAAACGGATAAAAACCAAACTTGGTATTTAGGTTCAGTATCTTCCAGAGATGCGACACGAAGGTTTTCAATAAAATGCCTCCAACCCAGATTACCCTTTACATGGAACATTTTTCGAAAATTATAATTTTCTCAAAAATGGCTCTAACGATTTTGATTAAAATATTATATATTTAAGATATTTTCATGACAAATGAAGTGTATATCTCGAATTTTCTGGGAATGTCTCCAAAAGTATTCTTCATTGTGAACGACTTTTGCATAGCTGGTAAACCATAGGAGATAGACAAACTTTTACTGCACAAAAATGTAGATCGCGTTAAAATGCACAATTTATGCACAATATATAGATTTTTTTAGTTGAGTGAACCATTTTCGAGATATAGCTTGTTATTCCCTTAAATTTTCCAATAATTTTTCTCAAATGGGAATTTATTATTTATTTTTTTATGTCCTGGACATACAAAGAGAATGGAATGCGCCACATAGCAACCCGCTCTTAAAATATTTGGCTATCGCTTAAAACCTACCATATTCCTCTTGCATCTACAAGAAAATTAGCAATAAAATTATCATCTCGATTAACATGAAGCATATGGGGAATAAGCGTTTATAAAAATAGTTTGTACAAGAATAGAGAAATTCATGTGAGTGTAATACATCAATGTTTTTAAAAATGCTTTATTTGGATTCCGGGGTTCTCAAAACTTGTATTCCCAGTGAAATGTCGGTAAATAATTTTTCGGTAGAGTGCAATACCTTCTTAACTTGGTATGTAGGTGATAGAAAAAGTACAAAGTGTCGAAAACATAGTTTAAAAAATTATGAACTTGCATTGGAATAAAAGAATTTGATTCAAATATAAACTGTCTAACTTCATTTCTCTCTTCTAAATCCACTTGGTTCTTTTGCAAAGCACGTCTTGAAGATTCGATTGAGCTCTAAAGAATACAGCTTTATCTCGTTTTTGGAAAGCTGATTTGAATTTCATTTACATTTATGCCAACCGGTGTTCGACAGCAAACACATTTTCTCGAGTGTGGCCACTCCTAGGCTTGTCCAACTCTGATATAATAGCGGGGGACAACTCGACTGTGAAATAAAGAGTTAATTTATTCCACTTAAGTATTTGGGCAGCACTGACGTTCTTATCAGATTCCTCATGCAGTCATTTAACTTCATTACGCGACCTAGAACAGTTATTAAATAGCTAAAATGTGCACAAGACTCGAATATCACTTAATCTTCTGTGGATTTCAAGATCCAGTTTCTGGAATATTTAGCACATAATAAACATATGAACAGAACGCCAGCAGCAGTGGCACTGTCAACAAAAAGTATAAAGTACCGGGTAGAGCAAAATGCATAGCACATTTATATAATGTGACAGTGGCATTGGAATTGTTTATTTATTACAGAACGTCAGGCATTTCAATTGCAATAGATCAGTGGTCATAAAAATAAGCATTCAAGTTGTAGAAGCTTTTATTCGTTTAAACAGTGTAATCGCTGTTCAGCGTTTGTTACGCCTAGGAACATGTCACATCTGTTCCCGACAGACAGACGGATAATAATTGCGTGATGGGTCAAGTCTTGGAAGGAGAATGAAAAAGTTAAAAAAAAAAAAAAGAAATCATCAGGTAGGCCAAGAACCGTCCAAACGACTGAGAATGTCAATCTTGTTCAGCAGAAATGCAACGAAGTCCACAGCGCTCAGCCCTCGACAATCGCTGACGATACAAATCAGCCGGCAATCGCTTCACCGAATATTGAAATCAAAATTGAAATTCCATCCTTATAAGCTGCAAGTTGTTCATCTGCCCCAATGACCTAAGATGAGAATGATTCTGTACGCAACTTCAGGAAATGATGGCAGAGAACAATATTCAGCCTAATCTGCTTATGTTAGATGAAGCACATTCCCATTTAAACGGTTTGTGAACGAGCAAACCTTCCAATATTTGTCGGACACCAACCCTCAGTTAGTTCATGAAACCCTACTGCACAACCCTAAATTCAGTGTTTTGCGGTGTAGCGAAATTTGCAACTATTGGCCAGGATCCCCAGGGCAGAACCATTACTGTTAACTCAGAACAATATATTCAAATGATCAACATCTTTCTGGTAAATTAAGAGGATAGTACATCTTGACACTACACAGTTCCAGAAAGATGGGTCTACTGCCCACACAGCCAATATCAGCATGACTAGATTGAGGTAGCTGTTTCCAAGCCGACTAATTTCTCGCTTTAGTAACACCCAGTGGCCATCCAGATCGCCTGACCTATCAGTTCCAGATTTTTTCTTTATGGGTACCTCAAGGAGAAGGTCTTATCCGCTCGCAAAGAGACAATTGCAGATTAAAGGATTCCATTCGTCAACAAATTGCAGACATTCCCGCGGCGTGTTAACAAGTGTGATAGCTTCCTGTGTCGACTGCATACTTTTGAAGTGAATCAAGGAGTACATTTATGGGATGTTATTTACAGAAAGTAATGTTTTCATCAAATGGTGAAGTGTGGACATCGTTTTCAAATAAACTGCATTCCTAGGTGTGCAGCCATTCTTCTTTAAGTCCTTGTCCGCTTTGTGCTATACATTTTGCTCCACCCTATACTGCTTATAAACGTACATCAGATTTTTAAGCACTAAAATCTCAGCTTTAATTTTCTAAAATAAGTTTAATATTAAATAAATTCGGCTCTAACTTAGTAAAACTAGTTATTTCAAACCAATTTTAGGCAAAAATCAAGGCTTAAAATTCATTTAATTCCGTGAAATTTACACTAACTACACAAGACATGACACAAAAAGAATTTAAGAAATGGAGATAGGCAAATGTACTGCAAAAAGCAATTGAGGTGGACAAACTTAATAAACGAAAATCCAATTCCTTGCCCGTAATTACCTGCAATAATTATAATTTTTCTTTAATTTCTCCAAAATTAAATTTTGTTTTTTGTCAGCAACACTTATTTGAAATCAGAAAGGCATCTTTCTACTGAAAAAGAAGTGAGAGGAGCAGATTTGAAATTATAGTAGTAGAAACATCAATAAGTATGGAACGCCTTTCTTTTCTATCAACGATTCTTGAGGTTTTTCCCAACAATGAAAATCCCCTATTTTTTACTTTCACTACTGCGTTACCCAGTAGGTAGAGGAAGTACTGAATTTCACCGAAAATACATCTTTTGTCGTCCACTGAACCTAAAAATATTCATTTTAAAAAAAGTGTGTGTGTGTAAGCAGCATACCTTGCATTTTTGGATCTACAAGTAACCTTTGACTCTGTACCAAGAGTAGAGATATGGAAGGCATTATATAAGAAGAAGGTACCCTTAAAATTAATAAAGGTAATCAAATCTACATTTAAGAATGTAAAGGGCATAGTAAGGCTGAAGGGCAGAGCATCAAAAAACCCTTTAAAATAGAAAAAGGTGTTAAACAGGGAGATAGTTTAAGCCCATTATTGTTTACAGTATTTTGGATGAAGTAATGAAAACTTGTAAAATGAGAACAAGCAAGGCATTAGTGGGAATGGCTTATGCAGATGGTGTCGTGCTTATAACAGATTCAGAAAATAAATTACAAAAAGCAATAATATAATGGATAGAAACACTACAGGAAAGGGGGATGACGGTTAATCTTAATAAGAGTAAAGTAATGATGGTAGCTAGGACAGAAGACCAGATAAAGGAGATCAAGATAGTAAAAGAGGAAAGGCAGTTAGAGTTAGAGCAAGTGGAAAGCTATGAGTATTTGGGAACAGTGATAAACCAAACGGGTAAAATACAAGAAGAAATAAGAAAGCGTGTAGAGAAAGCTACTAAAGCGTATTATACACTAAGTAAATGTGTTTTTGAGAAAGAAGAAGTAGATAAGAGGACAAAAACAAAAGTATCTAAAACGGTTATAGAACCCATACTTATCTATGGAAGTGAAAGCTGGATAATAACAAAAAGTGAATTAAGCATGGTGAATGCAACACAAATGAAATGCTTATGAAGAATAGTCAGAAAGACACGACAAGATAGAATAAGGAATGAAAGGATAAGAGATGAACTCAAAGTGCCATCGGTAAATACGAGGATAGAAGAAAGACAGTTTACATGGTATGGACATGTGAAAAGAATGGATATAGACCGCAAAGTACGCCAATTTTTAGAAGCAAACCATTAGGAAGGATAACCTGGGAAGAAGGGATTAAAAGAGCGGTGGCTAAAAGACGAAAGACTTGGGATCAGTTTAATAGACTAGTAAAGGATAGGATGGAGTTTAAAAAATGGATCCGAGGCAAACCCCTGGCACCTCGATAGTGGTAGAACAGGGAAGTTGAAGAAGAAGAAGAAGTCTGTGTACGCGTGCGCACGTGTGTCACTCAGTGTGTTTGTGAACAGCATAATTCAAAAAGTGGGATAAATACCAAACTTACTACTCAAGTTCATTATCTTCCAAAAGATGCGCCTCGAAGATTTTCAAGATCCGACCACAAATAAACCTTTTCATGGAAAAGTTTTCGATACTCTCAATTGTCTCAGAAATGGCACTAACGATCTTGACTATTGTATGAGAAATAAAATGTGTATCTTGAATTTTCTGGGAATGGCCTGTAAAGTCCTCTTCATTTAGAAGGAGTTTTGTATAATTTTGTATAACTAGCAAACTATAAGAGATAGTAACGTTCTTCACAAAAATGTATATCACTTTAAAACCAACAATATATTTCAAATAACTACTGTGACATCAGCCATTACCAAGATACACGTTATTATTGCTTTGAATTGTTCAATTCTTAGTATTTATTAAAACTTCTTTCATTATTGAGTTATTTCTTGCAATATCATTGGAATGAGTATAAATTAATTTAAGTAAATATATCCTCTATCCTCCTTGTATCTATAACTAAATGTGTATTGAAGCTATTTGTGAGAATATTATCTCATTAAAATTAAGTAGAAAGAAAAACAAACTTTGGTTAGAATATTTTGTAGAATCTATATAAAAATATGTGTGGGTAGAGGAAATCTGCAAATGTAACGCATCAGATTTTTATTATGTAGACTGAGGCAGTGTTTTTAACACTTAAATGATTTCAGTCAAATTATACAATATGTAAATTCAATAACAGCCCGCCTTGAAGCAATATGTGTATGTAATAATTTGTAAACTGTATGTAACAGGCATTGCATATGCTTATATTATTGTAAACATGTTCAATAATGTTATATGAATGTATTACGTAATTTAATAATGCAGGAGCTGTGAGAAATAGGTCAAAAGTTGCTAACAATGAGGTAACCTTGAGGCAATAATGAGTTTGAGAGTTTAAATGTTACTTGTGATTCTTGTAAGCAATAATGTAATTTTAGTGACAGTTTATAAAATAGTCAATCAACAACAGGAAGCGATTTTAGTTAAATGCAGGTATTCTATTGGGGTAGGATTAGCCAATCAGAGACTTGAAATACAGAAATTTACAAGTTTAGACGGTTGAAATCTATTCAGTTACCTGCAGAGTGTGCTCATAACTGGATGCGTTGCTTGTGCTTCCTTGAAGGATTTAATACGTATTCATGTGACACGAAAATAATATACGTGTTAAAAAATGTAAGCATTAAATAAAAGAATCTCACAGCCTTCGATATCAGTGAAGTGCTATTTAATTTGTGTCAAGGATTAATAAAAAGGAGTGAATTAAAACTTAAAATCTGTGTAAGCCTACATTCTTAGTCGTATCACAACCCTGCCTAAGAGAAACGTGTCTCTAACAAATACTGACGCAGCCGAGGCAAACATAAATATATAATATTTAAAGAAACACTCAAATTACAAAGTTAATATCTTTTTTAAACTTGCGCCAAAGGCCACCTGAAAGTACATTTGGGGCGAAGGCTACCGGAAGCTGTTTACTACACGTGCGGTTGCAACTACTACAAGTTCGGCTCCCCAACGGTTGAAATATAATACAACTCCTTCAATATAAACTTCTTCAAATTGACGCCCAAAGCGTAGTGCTAATAAATAACGTAACAAAGATAAATTGTTTCTCAAATTGGCGTCCATACGTGGTGCAAACGACGTAAAGAAAACCCCTTCTTCAAGACTCTCCCACCTTTTTTCCATTTTTACTCAGAGGATTATGTATTTTTAGGTGGGCATCCTTTACTATTGTTATTTAGCTAAGAGGAGATTGGTTTTTACGTTCCAATTGTGTAATGCTTGCGTATATGAAGAAAAGGCATTATCTGGAACATCATTCAGGCACCCTTTCACTGCTTTCACACACGCTGTTGCATCATTCATGTAATTCTTCAGTACTTCTGACCACTTCCTTAAAATATTTAGAATAACCCACTGACTGAATCAATGTACCCATCGAGTAAAAAAGGGAGGGTAATATCAGAAACTTTCTGCCTGATTATTGAAATTATGGATCGAACTTTAAAAAAAGTTTGCTCATATTGGAAATGAATAGACTTGAAAAGAAGGAATTCGTTCCTTATTGTTTCTGTAAGCCTATGAAGGGCATGAAATATACACGTTATTTGAATGAATTATGTTAGGATGCAACGTTTTAAGAAGTAGAGTTGCAGCAATGATATACACAGGGTCTTAGAATCATCTATACAGGATGTTTCAGAAATACTTTTACAAACTTCGGGTATGGGTTCCTTACACCACAAGAAGGAAAAAAGTTCATATGAACATATGTTCCATAATCCTTTTTTTTTCGTTAGGAGGTGTTCAACACAGTGGTACACTTATAACACAAAACTCATAATAAATGCTCGAAATGTCCTCCTATTGCTTCTATGCATGCCTGTACTCATCGAATCATGGAATGTCGCACCCTGTCAAAACCTCCGGGATGGTGTCGAATGGTTTCGCAGGCTTCCATGACACGTCGAAGGAGCATTTCTGCATCCGGGATGGCTGCCCCCAGGGGTAAAAATCCACAAGATTGAGATCGGGAGAACGTACAGGCCGTGAAACTGGACCTTCTCCACCTATCCATCGGTCTCTTGGTCTTCCTCGATCAATAGTCCGTGGTACAACGGTTTCTGTCTCAGCAAGGCGACGATAAACAACGACAAAGGTTGGATGACTCGGTTGTCTTCGGTCTGGAAACTCCATCTAATAGAGCCGTGCAGCCTCGCGTCCATTACCATTCGCGCGACCATACATAAAAATCACGTCTGCCTGTTCACGAAATGAATATCCAGCAATGGTGGAACGAAACACGTGCAGTTAACTCACTACATGTACACAATTGAAACGTTGAAGACAGACTAATGACAAATGACAAACGTAAACAAGTCTCCATGGCAACACTTCGCCATCTACCTGTGTAGTACAATGGGTCAACGCCTTCTATGAATGCATAAAGAAATGAAATTTTGAGGTTGGATCCCGAAGGGCGTTCAACTCACACTTTCATTGTGACAGGAATACCGCGAAAACCAAGGATTATGGGACATATGTTCATATGAACTTTTTTCCTTCTTTTCGTGTGAGGAACCCATACCCGAAGTTTGTAAAAGTATTTCTGCAACACCCAGTATTGCTAGAGTATACAACCTCAGGGCCTTTGTTTACAAAGTAAGCGTGGTTTGAAAACTATTCATTTTCAGAAGTTCCATGACACATACTAGGAATACTCTATTAGAGTGCGTCGGTCGTTGTTGAGGAACAATTGTGTATTATTGTAGATCTTGCGTAATTTGTTTTACTCTCGTTTCTCTTTCTGGGTCTACGTAGCGGTGGATGACTCATGCAGCTTATTCTATTGTCATAAATTAGGTGATGGCCTCGGGAGTTCAGTGGGTAGAACATAAGTTTCGCGGGATCCAAGGTGGCAGTTACGCAAGAGTAAATATTACTAAATAATTACACAGAAGGTAAACTTGTTAACGTTCATTTTCTCAGCTAAATTATTTTCATAGAAACACTTGTTTAGAAAGTATTAAGAAATTTGCTCGTATAACGATTTTAAGTCCTACTAGGAAACTTCCACACTAATATAGAATTTGTAAATCATATTACCCAATGGATTGCTATCTCTGAATCACTTAATCAATTGATAACTTTAACCCGCACTAAATCTGGAAACTAACTTATTAACGACACTTGACATTTCGGTGCGAATTTCTTCTCACGACAAGCACGGAGAGTGCCTATGAGATGATATGATATCTGCCTAACTTTGTTTTGTAACACTGACGTTATATACGAGAGGCACTATTTATATTTTGAGCCTAATAATAAAAACAAAGTAATTTCTATTGAAAACCGCTTTATTGTTATTCAAAATATTCTCCTTTATGATCAATACAACTTTGCATCCGTTTGAACCATTTGTCAAAGCATTTATTCCAGTCTTCTTGAGTACCTCCAAAACATGGTTTTTGAAGGCATCAATGACTTCTTCTGCCAACGAAAATCTTTGTCCACGCAATTTATTCTTGATGTTCGGGAACAGAAAGAAGTCATTGGGTGCCAAATCAGGACTGCATGGCGGATGACTCATCAATTCGATTTTTTGAGCCTTCAAATACTCTGTTGTTAGACGAGATGTGTACGGGCTCGTATTGTCTTGATGAAGAACGATCCTACGGTTCTTGTTGGTTTTCCTTACTTCACCGAAGACTTCCGGCAAACAAATGGTTGTGTACCATTCGGCATTGATCGCTTTACGTTCCTCTAAAGGCACTGTTGCCACATGGCCAGTTTTGCTGAAAAACCAGGCGACCTTTTGCTTCGAAGTGCTACGAGTGCGAACATCTTTTATTGTATTTGCTTCATCCTGAAACACCCATACAGTCAACTGCTGTTTACGTTCCGGCTCATACGCATAGATCCATCATTCGTCATCTGTTACAAACTTATATGCATCTTTTGAGGCACTACTATTGTATTTCTTGAGCATTTTGTACACCAATCGGCACGAGCATCTTTTTGAGATTGCAACAAAGTATGTGGGATCCAACGAGAGCAAACCTTTTTCACGGCTAAATAATCATGCAATATTTTATATATGCTGGTGGAACTAATGCTTAGGGTTGTCTCAATCTCACAATATGTCGCATGACGATCTTTCATTATCCTTTTCTGCACAGTATCAATGTTTCTGGCACAACAACTGATTTTGGACGACCTTCACAAACTTCATCATTGTGCGAACGGCGGTCACGATAAAATTCGTTATACCAGCGTTTTACAGTGGCAAAGGATGGAACTTCGTCGTCAAATGTGAAAGTTAGTTGATCAATGCACTTTTGTCTTGATAATCCACGTTGAAATTCGTAATAAATTATGCACGAACATTTTCACGAGTTAATTCCATGTTTTTGATGACACACAATTTTCAATTTTGTGTAAACAAAACAAATGACGCTCTATTGACAAAATGTTTGAAGTAGATTATGGTAAAAACTGTCACACTTTTCATTGAAAACGTCAGATGCCACCTACAATATTCAGGGTTGCCAAGGTTCAAAATATAAATAGTGCCCCTCGTAGTATTCCTTCTTGGAGCACTTATTTGATTTCTTATTTTGCCATTGGTTTCTTTTCGCCGCGTTTTCTAGCTGTGGAAAGTTTTAGCACTAGCTCTTCAAATCTAGTTCGTCCATCCTCTGTTACATGACTCAGTATAATAGAAAAAGCCCCTCGTTGCGTATTTCTGGGTGCAAAACCGGGAGTCGAAGTTTGCGTCTTTCTTGCTCGAACATAGCACGAAAGGCTTTTGGTCGAAGTCTGCAGCAACTTTTTCTCTGGCTATTGACTCGAAAATACAATTATCATAATGTAAGTATCCATTAACAATTTGTGCTTTACAAAAATATATAAACTTTTCTTATTAATAACAGATAAATGACATATATGACTGATAAAGCATGATACAGGATATTATAGGAATATTATAAGATAAATAGTAATGAGTGGCGAATAATACCGCCTCCAGGTTCTAGTTTCAGGAGTAGGGCACGGCTAAACTTTTAGGACACATTCCTCAAATACAGAAAAATAAAACATTTCATATGGGCAAGGCTCCTGAAAACGCTTTATTTCCATGTTATAACTCTCCACATGGAAATGACACAGGAACAGAATGCACCAGTGTACCACATGGAACTCTTTCTTACATGAAAGTCAGTGTCGATAAATGCATCAATCTGCCGTAGCGGATGCACTGATATATCCCTGGGGAATTGAATGTTGTGTATTAGCAATCCACAATACGGACTAGAAGACACTCTACATCTTGTACAAGGTTTCGATACACAAGAGCTTTCAAATGCCACCACAATGCCCCCACACTAGCGGTGAACCTAAGAATTACAAGTTAACCAGGCGTAACCAAGAAGATATTTTGAACATTTCGTGCAAAATTAGCATGATACCAGCAAGAAAAAATTCGCAAAATCATACTAGCAAATTATATATTTCACATTAATACACTGGCATATTTCCTATGGCACTGAGCTATGGGAAAACACCTCCAAATCAAAGTTTAGTAAAACTTTTATTTTTCATAAAAGAGTAATAAGATACCTGGCTAAAATAACGTGTACATCTCCTTGTAGACCTTATTTTAATATTTTAAATATACTCACACTTCGCTATATATTTATTTTGTGAACAATATTCTTTATATATAATAGAAACCCAATAAATACAAATTCGATATCCATAATTATGAGACAAGAAGAAAGAACAATTATAGAGAATGTTTCAAAAATAGAGGGCATAATTTCAGATATGCATTCCCCATATGTAAACAATAAAAAAAGTCCATGTGTCTGAAAATCCATGGTTTTTGGGTTATGCCTTTCAAAACAACGATATTCACAGGAACGTATTCTTGCCGCAGGTAGTTTTCTTTACAGAATATGTTCAAAGTATCTACATTATGCTTGAATACAGGCCTCATATTGAGGTCTCATGACCGTGCGAATACGACCCCAAATTCCAGGAGTATTGTGTATTTCCTCACAACCTGCCACAATTCGATTCTGAAATGATTCCATCTCAGGCACCGGAGACGCATACACTAACGCTTTTAAATGGTCCACAAGTAGAAATAGACCGGGTTCAAATCAGGTGAGCGTGGTGGTCAAGCAATTGGGCCACCTCTACCTATCCATCGATCTGGATACCTTCGATCCAAATACCGGCGAGCGATACGACTGGAGTATCCAGGAGCAACATCATGCAAGAAGTGATCTTTTTGACGAATGCTCAGTGGAGTATCTTTATACACATGAGGTATGGTGTTTTCCAGAAAGTTTTGTACGCCCCCTACATGGCGTCCAACTAACCGATCACCAAAGATATCAACCCACATATTGAGATTGAACTTGATAATGAGATGGAACAATTGCATGTGGGTTTTTATATGCCCATACATACTGATTGTGGAAATTTGTAATGCCATTTCGTGTGAACTGTGGTTCGTCTGTAAATAATACTAAGGCATGAAAGTTCGGATTTGTAGCACACTGCTGCAGAACCTCTGGCAGAACGTCAATCCAGCAGGGTAATCTGCTGATGACAAGGCCTGTACACGTTGCAAATGAAAAGGGTACAAATGTTGCTCTCGCAACGGTCTCCAGACATTTGCATGAGGAACATTCATTTGCAACGCTAACCTTCGTGTACCGATAGAAGGAGTCGTGTGCACAGAATCCAGAATCCTCTACATCTGGAGTTGTAAATATTGGTCGTCCCCTTTCCAAACCAAGAGAGGTAAACTTCCCATGAGTGCACAGACAGCGATGGAGAATTCAAATATCTTCCGATCTGGAAATCTTCGCTGTGGATACCAGCGCAGCATTGCAGTCGCCTTACCGTGCATGAAGTGCATTTCTGCCAACTCGTGATTTGAATACATGTCGCTCAGTCGAACGCCAAACAAAACACTCAATGTACTCTTCGCCTCACAATAAATTGTCAGAGTGTCTTGTTAATATCTTCTCTCACTGCAACTACCTGCGGGAAGAAAAACGTTCCGGTGAATATCGCTGTTTTGAAGGACTAGCTCAGAAACCAATCATTTCCGTTCACAAGTTTTAATGGTATTTTTATTGTCTAATATGGAGAATGCATACCTGAATTTATGTGCTTTATTTTTGAAACATTCTGTATAATCAAAGGGCACAGATTAAACATTTTGAACGTAAGCCCGATCACTTAGGGCCAAAATTGCTTGATAACCTTCACTCAGTCCAAAAAATACTGCATCGCCTGATAAGTTTTAGTCCAAATTGACTAAGCTTTTGTTGAACAGAGCGTACTATAGTGTTGAGTATTTTGAAGATAATTTTAATGATTTTAAGTGAAATAGTTGTCTGTGTGTGTAAGCATGTGTGAAATGGTAATGTGACGACAATATTTGTTAACGTGTACATGGTATGTATTATGTTATACCGATGAATATATTGAATTGAACTCAACTGAATGTAAGACAGAGCTTCATGAGATGTGCTAGCATGCTTGTTCCTGTGTGATTTACTTGATAAACATAGTATAAAGAGTTTAAGAAAATGATTTCCAACGTGGAAATAAAGCGTTTCTGAAACCATGTGCATATAACACATTGAAGTCGAATATTTGTAGGTAGTAGTTGGTAGATGCTTCATGTTTATCTGCACCACGTTTGGAAGCCAATTTATCGCGGTCACTTCGTGTTATCTTATTTCTGAGCGCCAGTTGTTGTTTTAATACTTTGAATGTTGGGTTCATTGTCCTCCGGCTAGCTATTATTTCTCGGTCAAGCAAATCTCTTGAACAGGGTGTGTAAACGGAAAGGATTTGTTACTCACAGATAACACTGATAAAAAAATTTGTTTTTACACTTTTATTACCGTCACAATTAATTAAGTTCACATATTGACTCGTGATACACGCCAAACTGAAACTGTTCTGTTTTCTAATGTTATTATAATCACTTATTTGCCGCACTTTATTAATTTACGTATTTCACATTTATAACTAGCTTTACGATGCGAGAGATTGTGTAGAATTGCGTAACGTGTACTTTATGTATACTTCCGTAACTACGCGACGTATAACTCACGAATACTTATGTTGAACTGATCGACGTATTACACGCGAATGCTTCTGTTAGACTGTGCGACGTGTAATGCACAAATGTTTCTGTTGGACTGACGAAATCTGCCTCTGACTTTAGCATTTTATACTCCCACACCCCGATATGCCTAAACATTATAACCGAGCTGCTATTGGTTAATAAAACGCGCCAACATTAGCGTCTATTTTTATATCCATTCAAAAATTACGAAAACATATGCTCTAGGGAAAATATTCCGCTATTTCTAAGAAAAACGCGCCAATCTGACGTCATTTGTTTGTCTCTTCTAATTAATATTCAACTCACCCCCTCGCACATTGTTATCCGTTCCTATTGTCAGTTTCAGTGAGGCCGTGTAAACTTATTTCCTAACAATGCATATAATTAACAAACATCTCAAATCATTGTCATACAATAATGTTAATTTATACTACAATCACTCTGGCATTTACATTATTGTGATACAAATTACTGCCACAACATTTCCTTCTTTTATGTGTGAGAATCTGCCCTGAAAGTTTGGTCGTACCGTATTGTTACACCCTGTGCCTACACACAGAGTCTGAGGTTTTATCTGCAGAGACTCATATGTAAGAATCATCTGTAATCTCCAAAATGGATGTTAAAGCTTCGTTGTATAATATATATAATTTATCTTAGAGTAGATTCAGAGGAGATTTTTATAGTATTTTTTGTAGAAACTCTCTTACAACAGGATTTTTAATTGCGTTCCATGGAACGTTTGGTTCAACAAGCGATCTGGTTAGCCTGCATAGAAATTATTGCTGAAATTGGATGAAGTTGGCTGCTTTTTTCGCCTCTTCTACCTTACTTTATTCTTTGACTTCTTCTAATTTTGTCACTAGGTTCAAGTGACACTTCTTTTCTTTTTAAATTTCAAAAGTGTAAAACTTAGCAATATAACGTGATTTGTTCAATAAAAACTCAAAAGATAATAATTTCCGAGCTTATATTGATGTAGCTTATCTTTACGTTATTAGCACCACGCTTTGGGAGCCAAACTTGAAGTGGTTGTTTATTGTTGTGGTTGCAGAACGTATTGCGGGAGATATGTTTCTTGGAGTGTTCGCCCCACGTAAGATACAAACTTTCCGGTGGTCTTCGCCCCACGTTTAAAAATCAACTTTGTATTTTAATGTTTATTATAAATATTACATATGTATGCCTCGGCTGCGTCAGTAGTGATTTTCAGAACATGTATCTCTTAGTAAGGTTAGGGTGGCTAAAGAATGAAGGCTTACACAAATTATAATTGTATTATACTTTGTTTATTAATCCTTCAGGCGATTAAATAACAGTTCACTGATGTATCCTACTGTAGAGATGTGAGATTATTGTTTAATTGCACTTTTTAACACATAAACTTTATATTATTCTCACCGCAATGAAGTTTTATGTCTCACATTGAACCTGTATCGTACCGGTCGGGTACGCAATCTAAACTGGAGTGGTTGGGAACGCTGTCTTGTAGCGTCTCCCGCCTGAATTTGTACTTTTTCTCTATTTCAAGTCTCTGATTGGTTAAGCATACTCCAATAGAATACTTTTATTCAAATTTTAGCTTTACTAGTTGTTGATTGGCTATTTATAAGCTGCTTTAAATATTACATTATTGTTCCAAGCATTATTAGTAGCATTATTAAACTTTCTAATTTATTGTTGTCTCAAGGTGACCTCATTGTTACCTCAATGTTAGCAATTTCCGGCTTCTACTTTATAATTCTGTTTTCTACAGAAGTATTTTGCTTCTATTCTCACAGCCCCTACATTGTTAAATTACGTAATACATTCACATAACATTATTATACATGTACATAATAAAAATAAACATAATACAATGACTGTTACATACATTTTATATATTATTACATACACATATTGCTTTAAGGCGGGCTGTTATTATATTTTATATTATATAATTACATTGATATTTAAGTGATAAAAATAATGCCTCAATATGTAAATGACTTTTTCCTTCTTTTGTTAAGGGGACCCTGCCCCCAACGTTTCTAAAGTACTTTTAATAATTTTAATACCTTTCTGAATAAAAGTTATAATTCATTTTCCCGTTAAGCTATATTAAAAAGAAAGAAAGAAAGACGTTGTTACTGAGTGATTAAGTTTTCCAGGATTCTGGACTTAAATAAAAAACAGCAATCTTTATAATAAAATCTATCTATATTTTTACAAAGCTTTGCAGGAAGGTCTAAAAATATGCGGGAGAAAAATGTGCTTAACACTGGCTTTTAACTTCTAAAGGAGTTAAATACATTTTTAAAATAACAGTAAAAACTGAAACATTAAACCCGAAATTTAGGTACGTAACGCGAAATATTGAAAAATATTTATAAAAAAATTAGTAAAAACAAATACACAAACATTATAAATATTACCATCGCAAATTGGCGCCCAGAACGTGGGGCAGAGTGACCAGGAAAGGAGTGAAATAACCAGGAAGGAGAGAAGGAATCAGGACGTGGAGTGCATAGAGCAGTGAACTGAACTACAAGACGCAGATTCCAGAAACAACTATAGGAACGACAGACTACGCGGATGATTGGACATCGTAATTCCGAGATTAAAAGGCAACAGGGGAATTCAAATACGGAACACCAAAACGACGTAGATTTATCATGATACGACGCAGAAGCGACATACAAACCTAGGAGAGAGGGGCAGGAAGCTGGACATCAAAGTAACAGCAACAGACAGCATCACAAAGGTCAGAGTATAGTAATTTTTTTTAGAAAACAAAATTGTAACATTCAAATGTACTTGAGGAGTGGTAGGATAAAGAAAACTATGTCCACTAATAATACAGAAGAAATAATGGTGGAAAGGGATAGTGTAACAGTTAGCTGTAATTCAATACAGGTTACAGAAAATAGCTCAAACAATGTAGGATTTGAGGGAGGAAATATTAGTGCAGAAAGTAAGAATAGAATAGCAGGAAATATTAATATTGATGCTGGTATGATGATGGAAATGATGGAAATGCTGAGAAATATGAATGATAATATGCAAAAGAATATTGAGAAATTAAGGGAAGCTATGGAAAAGAGAAATGAGAGAATAGAGCAAAAATTCAATCAAATCAATGAAGATATGAAAAAAAAAGAATAGGGAAATAATGGGAGATATAGAAAATAAAAATAGGAAAATAATAGAAGGATTTGAAAAGAAAGTTATGAAGCTAGATAGTAGTATGCCAAAAATGAGAGATGAAAATAAGGAAATAATAGCAAGTGAGATAGGAGAAGTTTCAAAGAAAATGCTAGACATGAGCAGGGAAATAGGTAACAAAGAAAGTAAGGTTAATACTAAAAGTGAACATGTTGATGTAGAATGTACAGAGTCAGGTAGTAGAATGAGTAGTATTTCAAGTGAGATAAGAGAGATGAAAGAGGTTATGAATGTAGATGTGAATCAGGCGCAAGTTAATTTCAGAGGGGAGATATCAGAAATACAGAGAGAGTCAGTAATGCAAAGAAATAAATTGTCCGAAGAAGTTAAAGTTTTGCCTGCAAATAATCAAAAGTTAACTTCTGAAGTTAACAAGTACCAAGATGTTCAAATTGAAAACTCCAATCCAGTACAGTTTAGTACAGATTTGTTAGAGTACTCTCAAATTAAAGAGATAGTAGAAGAATTGAAAATGACAGTTGTTAAAAGATGTGTAATTCAGGAAACTTTAGATTGTTTTCAAATGTTATCAGGGGACGATATTTCATATGAATACAAGAGGTTATTCATGAACAAAAATTTGAAGGTTAGGATACGGCTACGAGTAATGTTTAGCCACACACAATTTGATCCAGGAGGGTAAATAGCAATGAGATGTAAAGTAAATGCTGGATAGTTAAAGACGAAATGCAGAGCAATGTATTGGAATGTAAGAAGGTTAACTATATATATGTCATGAGAAAACAGAAATAAATTCAGAACAAAACAATAAAAAAAAATTCAGAACAAAAAGAATTGGGTAAAAATAACTAAAACAAATACTTATGTAGCAAACAGAAAATGTGAAACAGTGTCTAGATTTAAGAGATGTAAATATATTTATGTAAAGGGTGAATATTTTTTGGTAAATATGTGTAATAATTACAAAAATTCTTAAATGCACAAATTTTTGTCAACAACTTAACAAAGTAAACAATTTTGTAACGGTAATTAAATAATTCAGGGTACAGTATTTGCTATAAAAAATTGTAATGTCAGATTAATGTCTAAACACATTAAACCAGAGCCAGTAAATAGTAGCAAGATAAAGACAAAACATATGTCTTGTGTTAAATACGTGTGAAGTGTTAAGTGAAAGTGATAGCGTGTGTTCCAAGATTTAGGAGACTAAAAACCCAATTATAAAATTTCCAAACAAGTGTAAATATTTATAATTATGTTTCTAGTGGGGCATATGATGCAGTAATTTGTATCACAAATTACTTAAATGTAAATAATGATTGTAATATGAATATGCATTTTTATGTGACATTGATTTGAGATGTTTATTGATTGTAATTATTGTTGAAAAGAAGTTTATACCGCCTTACTGAAACTGACAATAATAGCGTGCAATAATGCAGCGAGGGGGTGAGCTGTTTATCATTATTGGAAACGAGGAAGTTACGTAATGTTGGCGCGTTTAGAATCTTCTGGAACATTTCCCTAGAGCATATGTTTTCATAATTTTTATTGGATATAAAAATAGACGCTAATGTTGGCGCGTTTTATTAGCCAATTGCAGTTCAGTTATAATCTTTAGGCATATCTGGGTGAAGGAGTATAAGAAGAGTAGGTTAGAGGTAGACCCCGTCAGTTCATCAAAATTCTTTGTACACTACACGTCGCATTCCCGTCAGTTCATCGAAAGTATTTGTACGGCACACTTCGGATATCAATTTGCAGGTTACGCGTAACAGAGTTATGAAAAATCTCAAGTGTTATAAAGTTAATTATACAAAAAGTTGAAGTACGCGAATTAAGAATTATCAGTAATGAAGTTATTATAACAGTTTCAGTTTGGCGAGTGTCAAGATCAATGTGTAAATGTGATAGTTAACGTGTTCGACAATAAAAGTGTAAAACAAATTTCTTCATCAGTGTTATCTTTGGATAAAAGATTCCTTTCCGTTTACACAACCTGTATAAAGAGAAGTGCTTGACCAAAAGGATAATAGCTAGCCGGAGGACAAAGAACCAAAATTAAATAAAATAACAGTAGCATTTTTTTTAAACAAAAACACTAATACTGCCGCAAATTGCTAACACCAGATGGAGCTAACAAACCTAACAAATGAATGACGTCACAAGATGGCTTCAACGCGTGAAGTAAACACAAATAACATTATAAATTTACCATCGCAGTTTGAGTCATTCAAACGTTGCAAGTTTTACTTTTATATTATCTTAAAAAAATAAACTTGCATTCTGATGAGACCCTTTAAGGTATGCTGATGAAATGTATGTACCAAATTTCATGTTTATGGCCAAATAATTTTAAGCATACGTAGAGATTCAATGATAGTTATTTCCCCGTTAGAAAATTGTTAGGTATAAGAACGAAACCAGGAAGAGCTAAGCTATCTATACGCACACCACTGTAGTAGAAATTTTATCCTTCTGCTTCAGGGCTAAAATACATCACCACTGTGCTGGTCTGCCAGCTGAGATTTTCTCAGGAGTTTCTCTCACATCCCATTGACTTAATAATTCATTTTCAGGATCGTTAATTAATTTTCTTCCTCGCCGGCAAGAACTATAGTAATTATACAGCAGATTAAAAGCTTAAGTAGATATTTATCCAGAGGCGTCTTCTAAACTAACGCACAAAACATCCTTCTAATTAGGTACATGTGCAGTTCAAGTACCAGGGATAAAATATGTTTTGTGAAGGAGCCGATGACAACAAATTTACGTTACCTGTTAATCCCTAAACCCATTGCTTGGGCACCTCAAATGTGAATTTGTGTGAAATGATAGAAATGTCTCAATGGGATATCACAAGTCTTATGCAATATTGCCTATTTAAGATTAATTATAGTAGTACTTACAAGAACCATTGTCACACTGTGCCACAGATTGAGTTGCAATTTGTTTATAGTGAAAATACATCGAGCACAAAAGTACCCTGACTCGGTTTTCTCTCCCATTGTGTCCCTATTCGTCGGAAAAATATAAAGTTTTAAGCTGTAACGGCTGACTATAAGCTATCTGGTGCTATCCAGACACCACATTAAATATATGCAAGGTTGCCACAAGGGAAGTGAAGGTCATATTTCTCAAAGATTGGAATATTGAATTCGAAAGTGACAAGCGACATGAATAATACACATGAATTAAAAATATAATATTATGCATGTTTAAACCGTTTTCGTATGAGAATGTAAGCACAGTTTGAACTTGAGACTTTATTACAAATACATTTCATATTGCTCCAAACTTTAAAAAAATATTAATTCAAATAGGGTGTATACCAAAAACAAATAGATACATCTTTATAATAGATCCTTATAAACAAATAGTATATCATTGAATTTACGTAAACAATATACATATAACGTACACATTCAGAACGTTCAGCAGTTGGATCATTCATAATAAATACATGTATTCCTCAGCGTTTAACACACTACGCTGCCTGGAGAGATAAAACGAATGGAAAGAAAACACCACATTCCTTCGTTAACGTATCAACACAACCACAGATGGGACGGGATAATAAACTTTGCCCCGCACTAAGACTACAATATCTGCGCGCAAGACCGACTAAAGATAAATTATAACCAAGATTTCGTGTAGAGAGGAATTTGGCCGCAGTTACGTTTAATTTTTTTTCCAGTAATGAATTCCTCCAAGAAACAAAGGAACCTTTATGTCTTCCGAGATGCAACACCGATATATGCAGGGAATCATATATAATTAGTGAATTATTCTAATATGTAAATCTTTTTGTTCTTGTCAAACTTGAGGCTATGCGAGAGAAAACCGAGACACTGATATTTTTATTATCTAAAGCCGCTTCGACTTTGGTCAAGTAGAGTATTTCTGTCAGGATGTCCTTTGAATAATTGTCTTCAGTTTGACTAACAAGAGTCCTGTTCCCGATTTCTTCTCGGAGTTTTCTCTCCTAGATGGGTTCGGACTACCTAGCCCCATGTACTCTTTCCCTTTCTTCTGGGTCATTTTAAATTCCGAAGGATTCTTTCTCTGATTGATCTTCCATCCTTCTAGACGCCGTTGTTAAGCATGCTAGACCGCTAATACTGGCGATCAGTCGGCTGATTGCGGTCTGAAAAACCGAGCGGTGAGTTTGCCACATCCTTATTCTTTATATGGAAAGGGTTTCGTTAATTTTTACGTCCTCTACTGTGTTTAGTAAGAAGTATTGTATTCTATATCGAGGTTTCACCGGAAATACATGTTTTGAAGCCCCATTAACAAAAAGAACATTTTTAGAAAAAGGTCCATGTGTCCGCCTGTATGTGTGTGTCTGTGAACAGGCTAACTCAAAAACGATAAGTCGGATAAATACCAGACTTTGTATTTAGTTCATTGTCTTTTAAAGATGCGACACGAAGATTTTTAAGGAAATCTGCCCACACCAGACCTTTTTATATGGAAAATTTAGGAAAATTTTGATTTTCTCAAAAATCGCTCTAACCATTTTGATTAAAATATCATACTTATAGGATATTTTCATGACAA